>JACDQD010000010.1:11471636-12671636 GCA_019843655.1 Lethocerus indicus | reverse complement strand
TTTCAAGTGTAAAAAAATAAATTCGTCAATAATTTGAATGCCATACCTAAAAAAAAATGACCAAATATGCGATTCTATCCATCATCGGGAGTAGAGAACTCGAATCGTTAAAGGCCCCGGAGAAATAAAGCTATAATAATTTTGGTCAGTACACTGTTATTGCTTGACACTAGAAGTTGACTCAAGGGTTATAAAACAGAGACCCCAGTAAGTTTATCCATAATAATTTACGACTGAAGGAGGAATTTAATTTGTATTCTACAATAAAAATACTGACGTCATTGTTACGTACACGAAAACGGTGTACCCTATTCATATTCTGGAATTCAATAATCGGTTATCAGACGGTCTACGGGGGCGGCTCGAGCGAAGCCCGCTATCGCCTATTGTCGATCTCGGTCCCCAAAACCGAAATTACATTTACATAAGGCGCACCGCCCTCAGCTTGTCTCGTCTTCCTCTGTGTAAACAACTTTTTTCTTATATCCCTTCCGACCCGTTTCGGAAGGTGGGGTCAAGGCGGGTAATAACAGAGTGGGCAGGTATTAACCGCCAAAACGAAAAAAGAACAGCCGAAAAGATAAAACTTAAAATAAGAAAAAGAAACGCGAGGATTCCCCCGAATCAATTAACCGGGTCTTCCGATGCAGTTTCCCGACGTTAATGGGAGGCAGCTCTCGTCGGCCGATATTATCTGGAGGGGGAAGTCTCTTCCTCCTGTACCGTCGACTCTTATTTTCGATTAATCGGCCCAGCCGAGCTGACGGTGCTCGGTTATTGAGACCTTAGCCGGGAGGGAGAGGCCCCCCTCCCTCGCTCACTCCTGTAATTTCGTCGTCGATCATGACCCATAGTCTGACCGACCGATGACTGCTCGGAGATAATGTGATCGGTTAAAAAGTCGTCACTGTATAGAATATAATTCATTTCAATCAAATTAAGTTTCCGGTATAATTTAATGATTATTTTAAATTTAGACTATCAATCTGTAGGAGTGATTGTGAGAGCATAAAACGACTAACATCACCGCATTACTAATAGAATGTATATTTATTTATAAGTACATGTAGATACACCATGGACACTGGATCATTCCTCTAAGATGGTTTTCGTGCTTTTGTAAATGTATATTTCGCTTCGTAAGTTTTCGGTTTTCTGGATAAAAATCCAAGTTTATACGCGTCCGTAAATTTTTTCCAACCTACAGGCCTATTTGTCCCGACTGCGCGAATATTTTAACATTCCAAGGAGGCATTTATCGGCCCGAAGGAATGCGGGCCGGAAGAGATGGAACAAAAAAAATTTCCCCGATTCACGAATCCGAGATGGAATCCGCCGCCCAAAAACTCCCCGGCTTTTTGGGGCGAGTCCACGCTCTTGTTCGTCGTTTTCTCGCGCGAAGATTCCCCAGCTATAAAACACGAGAGGAGCCCGTAACCCGACACCGTTTTTCGCCGGGGACCACATTTCGGGTATAAATCCAGCCGACTAATTATTTATTGTAGACTCTGACTGTTTCGCATATTTCCGTGCCCGGGACACATTATACGCGGAACATAACTTTTTTTTCACGTTCAGAATTGTACAAAGGGGGCGAGGAAGGGAGTGGGAGGGGGCGAGGAAAAATGATAATAAATAAATTCGAACTAACCGAGTCTACCGGCATAGGGAAGATATCGCGAGCCGCGGTCCCGGACGGGGCGCATAGCGCCGCAACATAAATACGCTCTGGGGGCGATGATGCATGGCTCCCGGGTAAAAATGTTTTTAATTTACAAGCCCCCAATCTCGATACCGGGATCTGTGAGTGTGGTACTCTGGGCGTAGGCTCATCTTGATGCATAAGTCAGGAGGAGCGGTTGTCGGCACGGGTGGACCCACCAATTTATGCGGCGGTTAGTGGTTGGGGTGGGGGGGAGGGGACGCGCGCCACCGCCACCCCGACAATACTGCGCTCGGACCCTCCTCGCGTTGAATACGAAAACACCCGCCGAGAGTCGCGGACATTTTTTGTCTTTCCGACAGCTTAATATTCCCGCCGTGCCGCCCTCCCCGTCCCCATTGACGCATCGCTAATGCCCCCCGAAGTCTATTTTTATAAAGTGAAATGGGGGTCTACCGAACTCAAGACAATACGCCACTAGGTATAAGCTGCACTACTTTGTTATTTTCGGCATATCACAGATAGCCTCTTCGGGGGGAACTTACATTTGGGCGTCGTTTGTTGGGTGGGGTTCCGAGCACAAAGAGCGCGTTATTTGGAAATGAGAAAGAACACTGCTTATGATGTTTGGCGGGAAATAATCACTGAATGAGTCACTTAAGTTTATGTTCTTTACGAGACCAAGGAAGGAGAAATTGCAACATTCAGGCAGTCATGAGAGGTAAAGCCTCCCAAATATTAATACTAAAAACAGTAAAGTCGGCTGGAAGTGAGCGAAATGTCGTATCAGAAATTGAACTGTTCGAATCCATTTCTTTTGGTAACGTAATTTGAACAGAAGAGTGAATCCTTTCCCCCCGAATGTTTTTTTTATACTCGCCCGGAGGCGTTTAATAAACAGAAACTGGGCAAGATAAACGGCCTACACGGGCGGAGGAGGATTCATAATGGCGCGTGATAGGTGTGGGGCCCGGGGCCCGGGGCTACGTGACGCTAATAAGTAAGCGGGGCCCGGCAGCTTGCCCACGTGTCACAATACCGGCCAGCATCGACTACGATGTAACCTCGGGGGCGTTTCGCATATTTTTCGGTACACAATTATTCAAATGCCTACTTAAACTGAGGAGACACTTCATTCGCTCCATATAAGAAAAATGAGGGACTCGTGGAAGTTACACTGGTAAACATTTTTATTACTTGAAAGGAAGAAGTGTACAAAATAGCATTATTTGTCTTCAGCAAGAAGGAATTTTCTCGTTACGTTTCGTACGTTTGATGCATCATTAATCAATAATAATGTTATAGCGCCTTTAGTGGTGCTGGCGGGATATCTTTTCATCGGTCACTACTATATCAATTACTTTAAACTAATTCACGTTATTTATTAGTGCCCTATAGAGGTGAGTTCTGTATCCTGGAGGTCGCCCCAATCTATTCAATAATATTCTATTTGTCACGCGCGAATATTTCTTGATTTCTAGAGTGAGTTATTCATTACGTACGAATAAGACATGAATAATGTAACCGGGCGCCGGGAGGCATCTGGGGAGACGTACGAAAATTCACGGGTCATGCCAAGATAGAGGTGAGTTATGAGGGGTCCGGGGTGAAAGCAGGGAAGGCCCGGGGCCGGCTTCCAAGGGTGGACACGCTCACCGCCGGATATCGATCTCCGGCCGAGATTAAGCCTCCCTTTATTCTCATTAGAGCCCGGTTGCGCAACTAATAAAGCCCGGCTCTGGGGGCCTACCGGTGTTTGGCCAGTAGTCACTTTCTGATTTGTACCCGGCCGCCGAGTAACGTATAATTCAGATTGGGGGGAGAGATTAATTTAATTTCAGTCCGGTTTTCAAAATAGTTGCGCAATCGCGGAATCAATTCACCCGCCGCTGCCCCCGGTGTTATCCGTTTACACCCCGGTTTGCCCTTATCGCGGTAATGACCGTTATTATTTATATAGTTGTATTACGCGTTAATAAAAAAAAAATCTCGAAACAAGAGCGGGTTCAACACTCAATTTGATTTGATTTAAGATTGAGATAACGTTCAGTAGGCCCGGGTTCTACCGTTCTGATTTATGTGGAACGCGCATCTGAAGTCTTATCAATTCGCGGGCCTCGGACAAAACCTAAGCGCGCCGGTGGGAGACACCCAGCCCTCCTTTCATTTCCTAGTTCCCCCGGGCTTATACAACTCCCCCGATTTTATCGACGCCTTCGAGAACATTTATTTAATGTAGATCCGAGATAACGGCCGGTAATACACTTTCGTTGCAGTCGTGAATCGCGGCATGTAGGTCGTCGAATGGAAGCGAAATATGCATTGTGCAATACACCGCGCGGGGGGAACCGGCGCGAGGACGCATGTACGACACCGGCGTATCCGACCAGCATCTGAAAAATTCCTCGAATGCAACGAAAAAAAAAAGACGAAGCCCCGTAATCGAGAAACGAGCCGTGAATCCCTAGCGTTTAGGAGTGGGACAAATGTGGCAACATTAATCAACTTGAAGGCCGCGGTCTATTCGTGACCATCACTAACAATCTAATATCTATAATTCCAGAGTTCGCATGATTTCGTACCGTCGGAATCATTGATTTATTTCGGAGTACTATTTTATAAGAATGAAAGTATAGGAAAAGAATGCGAGTGCAAAATGTTAGAATCGAAAGGAAAGTAGTTCTGATTTATACACGTCCTTAACGATGCAAGCAGTTAGTTCTTTCTTGTACACTGTAATTGTATTATTGGGATATTTTTTAAACGACGTGCCACTTATATATTGCCTGTACATTAAAATATCTGAAAGCTACTAATTTAAATAGTTTTCTTATAAACTACTAACAGAGAAAGTATTTCTGGTGCATAAATCATAGAGGGAGATCATTTTTATAGCTGGAATGAAAATTTAGAACGATACTCCCAGTGTATCTCCCTTCATATATAATGACTCTTGCTACTTGTATGGCATGAAACTTGTTTCTGCTTTCCGTTATCTTGAATAGTTGGTATTACGTCAAACTGACGGTATAAGCATTTAATAACATTATTGGAATTTGTTTCCAAGTATTACATATCCTAACTAATTTGTAAATTGGACAAATATAAACAAAAACAGGGTTAAAGAAAACTTATATTATTAACGGAATATCGAAGACGAAGGAGTGAACTTAAACACATTCTTACTTAGGACCTTCACTATGTGTAATATAGAAGTATTCTAAGTGAAATAATCGTATCGCATTTTTCTTCTACATTATTTTAGTTTAATGCGTTCAGTGATTTTGTACCGTTAGGAATTTATTTATCGGTCCGATTTCCGCCTTTGCTAGTTCGTATTTGCACAGCGCCGGCCAGTCTATTATCAAAACTTGCAGCCTGTTCGTATCGGCTGTTGAACTCAATTCGCCGGCTGAATTACAAAAGGCATCTCGGATGCATGGTACATGATTTTCATTCCAGCGGGTCTATACAACAGAGAGCCGACCGAGGGGAAAAAATGGCGTGTAGATATGATAGTAAAGTGATTTCTCTCCGGTCGGGGCGAACCGGTTCACACCTGTGCCCGGCCTAGGAATGCCGCGAAGTGCACTTAACCTTTATTTCTCACTCCCGATGTTAAAGCGAGAAATAGCTCAGCGCGGGCGCCCCCGTTAAGACGGGCGAAGAAGCGGTGGGGCCGTGTAGCCCAGGTATTTAGTGCCAATTGGAGCCAATTATTTCAAACGGAGGTTGGGGAAGAAAGGGGCAGTGCAACACTATTCTGGGTAAAAAACGGTTTTCTTTAAGCTATTTTTCCCGGCACGAAAGGGGATTCGGAACGACAAATGGTTGTTGGGCTGGCAGTTCTCGTCCTCCAATGGAACGTTTCCCTACTGATTGCTCCCGAAAGGATTAAGTAAGAGGGAATTAATTACCAACGTAATGTACCACCCGGTCATGACGATTGAAAGCTGAAACCAGTCTAAATCGAGAAGGGAACCTGCTCTCACTTTCAGGCGAAATTCTCAGCATTATGACAGTGGATTGAGAAGAAAATGCAGGGAAACCCGTCATGTGTGGGAATCTTGGCCGTGTAGCTCAAACTTACAACGGCACTACAATCACATCCCCTCCACTCAAAGTCTTTACTTGCAGACTCAAGTGCCATTTATACGTGCAGAACATGCTTGTAGTAAATCTACTCCTTAAGTCCTTTTACTGTATTTATAACGTAAATTACAATCTACCTTTTGCATGAGATAAGAATTTTCAATCAAAAGAATATTATTGAATCAGACGCCGGAATATCAAGGGGACGAGTAAGCGACTTCTGAATGGGACCGATTTCTTATGTTCTGACGTTCGCTCCAAGAAAAAAAGACTTATTAATAGAAGGCATTAAAGGTAATGGTGTGGCTCGGCCTTCACCGAGATAATCATTTATATTCGTTTTGAGCCGTGGAAAGTGACGGGACGAACGGCCCTGTGATATTCCCTTCCTTCCAGTGTTCTATAAAAATGTGTGGGGAGTAAAAAAATATCAATCGAATTCGGCGCTGATCCACGTAGCGAAGCTACAACATCGTTCTTGGGACCTCCTATTATCACCCGCATACTTAGTTCTTTGCTAGACCGGTTTCTTCTCTCCATCTTTAAAGCGTCATTCCTTCAATAAATTACTGAGTCACCTAAACACATCAGTTGCCGACGGGACATCCAGTCTGCACGTAAATTTCTAGATGTAACCATAATTCCTATCCTCAGATATGTATCTATAGATAAAGTTAAATTTTTACACACATTTTTAAGAACATGAAAAATATATACTCCTTTTTCGTGGTAATATTTCTTCAGCTTACTAGTTTTTTACTTTGTCATTTGGAACATCATTCTGTCCCGGCAGCGCTATCGACCTATTCGCCGACAACAGTTTTCCGATCTCAATGGGTGACTAATTAAGCGGAATTTAACGATGAGTCGAGTGCGTGGGAATATCGCTGTTAACCGGTGGTGCCGGGCACAGAGATTGTGCTCGGCGGTACACGCCACTGTAGCGCACCGTTCGAAGAACGGCCCACTAATGACCCGGCACTGGCGAGACACCCTCAGCGGCGGAGACATTAGGCGATGAGAGGGCCGAGGGTTTAATTGAAGCCGGTGGAGACGGCCCTTCACCCCGGCTTGTACACTGTCAGGAAACCGCATTAGCAGTCGGTTGACGGTAAATCAAATTGTTTAGAACGTCCTATTTTCTAAAGACGATTAAGTAACTGTAAGAAATTTCGGAATTCTACTGCGCGCATTCCACTGCAATTATGCTTATGTAAGGATTTGAACCTGGATCCTGTTTTAAAGTGGGTGTCTTTGATATGTAGTCTGTGGCAGGTGAAGTGTCTCAACGGACAGCCACGTCCCGCCGTGGACGAGCGCCGAAGCGGTGGCAAAGCTCCCCCCCCCGCCGCCCTTACTTCGGCCAAATTGTACCAAATTGGCTTTTGCCCGCATCAAATAAATTGGTACTTGGATCAATCACCTGCCCTAATGCTCGGGGCCTTCCCACCTGGCCCCCGAGTGGTCTACATTAATATAAAGAGACCCTAAACCCGCCAACCCCGTTAAGCCTTTAATAGCTGTTGTTAACATTTTTCTTTCGAGTCGCCCCCGGGGTCGACTCGTGAGCGCAGAAAAATTCGCCCTTTTCCAATCTGGAACGTTTTTTTAAACTTTTTTCTTTATAGAGGGCTTGTTGTTCAAGGCCGTAAAGAATTATATTACGGTGCTCTATCATCTGACCTCCAACACAATATCAACTCCTCCTTGCCTCGTATTGTTCTAGAATAAATAGCAGCATTCAATTTACACGTTCATTTTGCAAATCCAAGTCTTTCGTTGATATCCCGTTATTACCAACTACAATGGGTTGTCTTGAGTAATTCACGAGCGCCAGTTTTATCCACCCAGGAATATAAAAAACTGTTATGCGAATAAAATGTTCTGATGTTCTGATAAAGGAAATGGAATCATTTTTTTATTGCATATTGTTAACCTCGTCATAATAAATGTTAACGTTAATGTCCGATAATTAAGAGAGTTCGGCTGATAACTGGAATAAGGTCGAGATAGCCCCGAAGGAACGGGGGGGGGCCCTGAGAGCACCGCGCTGGTATATACGCTCCAGTAAATTCAACAATTCCCGAGCCGCCGGCCGAGCACGCCGGTTACAGCTAATCATTACAATTACGCGCAATAAGTCATTTACTGGGCTTCACCGCAATTAGCGATTGAGCATTATTTATACGACGATCAATTATGACATTGTTTATTGAAATTCAGCGGAGGTGAATGCTTTTATCTGCTTTTTATCGGCCCCGCTCCGCGATCCTTTTGCCGATCTCCAAAGATAATCTTAAAGTTTTTTATCTCCCGCATCTGGCGTCGAATTCTTTATGATACCGCTCTAATCGCTGCCTTCCGAAATAAAAAGTAAGAGGCCGTATTCGTTCGAGAATTATTTATCATATTACCCGAACAATATAAAAAAGAAATAAGCTCTCGATTTACGACGCGTATCAACTTCCGATGAGAGCGCTCAAATTTGCGATAATTAAAAGTAATGTTTAATTGACAATGAAACGTCGATTGCCGGAAAGGAAGAGCGCGGAAACAAAATGTCCGCGAGGAGTTGATTTGTGCACATAAAAAAAATATCTACGAATGAATGTGCGCCCTTTCAAAATTCATAAATCCAGTGTAATTACGTCCAAATTCACGTTTTACTATAACTTATCCGAATATATAGTACATGGGTGGCCACAGTACGATAAAAGAATGGTGTATAAGAATTAAACAGGAATGCGACGTGGACTTGACAGAAGAAACCGTACGGTCTTGATGCGTTCTGTAATCAATTATTAATAAACTTCCTCGGCTACAGACATTCACATCGACGGGGCTTTATTCAGGTGGAAAGAAAAGAATGGAACGTTACGATGAGTTAGCAAATATCTAACACCGAAAGACACGAAGTTGTAATCAATTAAATAAGAAGCCATTATTATCTGCCAGGAAGTTTAAACCTTTACCTATGTAAATTGCTTATAGCTAATATCAGGATTCACAAATAGTTAAACGATACCAGCAAGCCGAACTTGGTAAATTATGAAACTACAAAATTAAAAATTACGTTATGTCGATATTGAAGGCGACACGCCTGTACCTCAATGTGTTTTAAGGCCTAGCGTTATGATTCGGTAGTATAATTTTTTTATATTAAAAGCAACATTAAATATTTGCTCATTGATAAGAAAATATACCGATTCTCTTCAATTTAATCCACGTTGTGACTGGTGGAAAATTAAACTATCGCTCGTGTTAACAGCAGCGGATTGGATTCTTTCCTGTTCCTTTTTTTCTAGGGAAACTATGAAGTCATTGGCGTTTCCTACCGTACAAGCCGGGGCTTGTTCCGTCAGCGCGGAATGGTTGTAACTTACAGTTTACGGCGGTTTGAAAATCCCGTCGCGAATTTCGCGGCCGCCGTCGGTGTCGCGGCGTGGGCTCAGAGCCCGAGCCGGGGGCCGGCATTAACGCCACGGGCCGCCGCCCCGTTAGCCGCTTTTTCACCCCGCCGTTGGGCTGCCGGCTTCAATCGCTTCATAGCGCTCGAGCCGGGCCGGAAAAGGGCGCAAAAACGGCGCGCCTCCGCGTACCTCCCTCGGCGCACTTGTCCCCGCTCGGCCGAGTAATGCCCCGACTTAATCATCGGCCGCCGCCGCCTCGCCGCCGCCGCCGCCGCAGACCTTTTTCTCCTGCCCTCGCCTCCTCCTTTTCGGAATTCAGTAATGCCCCCGTTCGCTTTATCAGATCTCTTCTGAAAACTCCCCGCGGGGATCCCATTTTTCAAACGGCCCTCTTCTTTCGTTGCCCTCCTCTTCTTATTGTCGCTCTACCCCCTTTAAACGTTTCCAACTCGTGGCGTCGTACGGTAGAAATGAAATTAATCCGGTCGAACGGGGTAGCGGTTCTCTGGAATCGTGGGGAATACATTCTGGGAGAAAGGAGTGTGAATGTCGTTTAAATGAATTTCCATGATTTTATGAGTCCATTCGACACGACTTTGAAATTTAATGCGGCAGAAATACCTAATGAGGATAATCGAATACGTGACGCCCTATGGAGGAAAGCTAAAAAACGCCTAATTTAAAAATTGTAATATAGAACGCGCAAATTATTTTTACTACATTACCCTATACAACTGAGTGGATGCTTTCCTATCCTACTATACATCTGCGAGTAAGGAAAAGGCTTCGAACCAACCATTTATTTGTCCCGAAGTTCATCGTGTTTTCTGAAAACTGTATTCGGTTCTCTGGGTTCAAACATTTCGGAAACCCGCAAGGTCTTCCGACCCGTCCGACTTGAAAGCTCTACGGGGGTTTTAGAGATGGTAGGCGGATAAATGGCGAGCCCGCGGACTGGGAACGATGTAGAGCTGGCCACTAATTTCCAACAGATTGGTCGGCAATCAGCTCACGGACTGGCGGCCAAACAATACATGTGTATTCATGGGGGGACGCCGCCCCGAGCAGGCCCCCTCCCCGCCCCCAACCACAGTCATAACCTACAAATGGCAATACAGGTCGCCTTTTAAGACCTAGCCACTATCTCTCTCACTCTCTCGCTCCCTCCGTCTCCCTTACTTTCTTTTTTCCCCCGTCCTTTTATAAATTATCATTGAATCGGACGAAGCTTGCAACGGTGCCATTATGCAAGGGGGTCCACTCCACCGCCGCCCCACTCCATATGGCGCTCGCCCCCGGCACCACTTCATCACTTCGGCTCGTCCCTACAAATTATCCTTTCGCCCTTTTGTTCCTCGTTTTCGCCCACGGAGAGGACGCGACCGCAGCTTTGGGGTTGAATTTTTCTGACGAATTATGCTAATCGGCGAGAAGTGATAATTGGGGACGGCGCCGAGGTACAGGCGCGACTACGCCCGAGCCGAACCCACACGTTCTGTTTGGTCTATGTTTTAAACTCTATTTGTTTCAGTTTTAACGACTTCCTTTCAAAAAATCGGCTTTCCGTCGGAATCCAAACCCAGAAAACGGGCAATCCTGTTATGTCCTAAATCCCTGGTTGTCCTAATTCTGTATAGACTCGCGGGCAGGACTTATTGTCCCATTTCCAGATAGATTTTCTAACATTTTTATTCGTTATATTATTCGTGTCGGATTGAAGTCGGAAAGTAGAGTAAGCTGAACGAAAACATTTTTCTTCGTCACTATTAGATTATCAGAACAAGTTGTTGTTCTCAATACGATGTCTTCAGTTCCGTCCGTAAACCGTAATTAAGCGTCTGCCCGGACGCCGCATATGCCTCTGCTGGGCTAGCACGGAGCCTCCCAAAACGGGACACCGGTCTATACACAATAACCACTTGTTATCCATTGATGCCGTTGTTGTATCTATAGCAGGGGGCAGCAGATGGCAGGCGTCCGTTCCGGGGCTCAATTTCCCAGTTCTTATACCGCCCGTATATAGTCCGAGACGCGCCCGCCGCCCTTACGTGGGCGCCCTGTCACGTGCGCGAACCTCACGTAGGTTTAAACCGATAAAAAATTATTTTCCAAATCGACGCCCGTCTGAACGACCAAAGTTGGGAACGTCACGGACTCAGAGGCCCGAACCAACTCAAATATTACACGCGGACGTGGATCGTTGCCGGAGAAATAACGGCTCTATAGCGACTGTTTCAATAGGCTCCTAAATGTGGTATAGAATGTGGCACAGTGGAATTATATTGACTAAACTGGCACCGAAAATCATTATTAGTATGTTACCTATCCGTTGAAATATTGCTTCACCTGACGGAATAATTAAGCGTAATTGCGGCAATGTGTTTATGCAAAATATAAAAAGAGATTTCTGTGTACGAGGTGCAAAAAATGATGAATTGTTTATATAATTTCTTCAAACAATCTCCTTGGTGGCATATCATTTATTGAAAATGGTGTTATTAATTTGTCGGAGATTTTTAACCGGCTATCGCACCGGGATAAGGGCCTTAAGGAGAGCCCGGCCGAATCGGGCCTACAATCTCTTCTCCGCCGAAGAAAACAACAAATTGCTCAGAGCTCACGCATGAAACAATACGGAGTACATTTTTCTCGGTCGTTTATTTGGCCACCCCACTCCACTTATTTATGGGGCCCGGCCGCCCGTGCGTGGCCAACACACTATTAAATTATCGTTAACAGTTGAGGGACCGTAGCACGGCCCGGTATCTTTTTTCCCCGATTTTTTTTCTTTTTCTTTGTTGGCTTGTATGAGTCGTTTTGTTTTTTTCGAGAAAAATTTATTATCAAACCGGGAGAGAGGGCGGATTTAAAGACGGGGGGCATTAACCCGCCGACTCGTCGTCTGTGCTGTTTTAGGACTCCAGAAAGCGTTTTTAAGCCCCCTGGTTATTATTTAAATACATTGTCCGTCTTATTGGGGTCACCTCTTGAAAACGGCACCTTAACAACTGTAGCGCATTTTCCTCATTGATTAATACGTTTCTGAAGAAGGAAATAAGAAAAAATCGTCGGCCCTTTTCGAACCTCTGAACAGATATATTAGCATGCGCATGATTATTCCGATCACATCCAATTCGAATTCAGGATTGACAGAAAAGTAAGGAACCCGCCGTGTAAACTACGAAGGACTCGGCCACCAGCGATGTCCGATTCAACGGTTCTGTCGCAACTGTCAGAGGACAGTATGTGTTTGTGTGTGTGGTGTAGTCACTCGGTGAGTGAATGCTGTCGACGGTGGCGAGAAGCCGAAACCGGTTTAGCGAGTCAAGACAGAAAATCGCAGGAATAATGATATACCAAAGACACACTGTTGCCCACAAATACCTTACGGTACGTAAATTTGGCTTCCCTCTATCGTCAGTTGAATTAAGTTAGTAATACTGCTGAGGAAGAATACTTGGCATTGTCATTGTTAAACGTTCATAAACATTCTGGACATTGAGATGGCAAATATAATTTATTTAAGAGGAAGCTAAGAAATATCTATGTACTATGCAATGTGTTTATTGTGAAAAAAATATTGACATATATTTAATGGAAGTTCAGTCCATTTAAATTCTAAACGCTATAAGTACCTACGCAGCGGGGTGCGGATAAAGCATCGATTGTGCAGTATAAGTTCAGGATGGGAATAATGGGGTTGGTCGGGGGTTCTAATAAAGCCCTAGCTGGAGACCTGAAGTCCGCCTTAAACGCCGGCCAATAGAAAGTTATTCATCTTAATAACACGTTACGTAACGGCTCTTTTTCCGTTCCCTTTTTTTCAAAGATGTATCGATACCGACCGAAGAGCGGCCGGCCGTTCGTGCCGGTTGTTATTAGATGCACAGCGAAAATCATCCCCTTGCCCCTAATTGAAGTTTATGGCGGTCCTAAGTGAAATTAGCGGTGGCCCGGGCCCCCGCACGTTAATTACCGCCACGGTTCCTCAACGGACCGTTCTTTAGCCGCCGCCGCCCCCTCCCCGCGCTGCACCCTTCCATTAGGCCCGATCGAATGCGCCCCGAGAGCCCGCTAAAAAGCGGTTTTAACGCCAAATGATATAATGCTCCGTGGCGGGGAAGAACGGCCGGTGAAAAACGCCCTCGACTGGAACAATTAAATAATTGAGAATCGTAAATTCTACGCGACTCCGATTCCTACCCCGGACTATTACCGGAGATACATCGCTCGGTGGTTCGGTCGTAACCTAGACCGGTTTAGGCGTCTCCACAATCGTCAGTAGCGTATAATATATAGCACCCTGTCCTCGCTGTCAATGCTCTGTTTCTATCGTCATTAACTAAAAATAAGGACAATAAAATAATATTAACGAACACGAAGAATTCTCGTACCGAATCAATTACAAACTTCATCCTTAGCGAGCGTGTCCACAACGCCGCTATATCGTCGGTCCTCGATCTCCGAGTATAGGGAAAATTAATGTAGGAATTCTTTCTTCCCTCTCTGTGCTCGCCTGTAATATATTTCAGTTAATGATAGAGAACTGAGGTACTTTCCTAGATCCAGATATTGCGGTCTCGGGCGGACGTCGGCAGGGGAGACGGGCGATTGTCGCACAATAATTGGACGCGCTTTATCGGCAGCGTTTAATCTCGTATCGAGAAGGAACAGAGGGACAAACAAAGGAGGTAAGGAGGACGAAATCGAAGATTATGATACAGGATGCGAACAATGGCTGTTGCAATTCATCCATGCTAAACTTATTGACAAACTGTCATCTGTCATACTATTTAAATTTCTAAAATAGAATTGACTAGAGAGAATAAAGTCTCTAGGACTAGAATAAGCATCTAGCGCTGCGCAATCTCGTCGTTAGTACTCTTAATAATTAGTTTTTGACAGTGACTTTCTACAACCAGCCCGGACTCGAATTTTTTTGACGCCCTAGTGCCTTCTGAAACGTCATACTATGTGGCACGTATCCAATAGTAACACACGAATTCCTATAATTCCTGCACGAATGACTTCATCGATGACTAAAGGTTTGATCGTTTCAGACTTGCCAGAAGTCATCGCTTCTACTCCCGGCGCCGCATGTTTGTTCATTAATAGTCAGTTCTGAACATGACTGTTTGAGCATTTGAAAAATCTCGCGTGTGCACAATGAATGAAAAAGTTTATCGTGGATTAACGCTCTATCCGAATGTACGAACTGGATGCACCGAATTAAAAAAAGGGACTGTAACTCAAAGTTCAGAAATCCGTCGGTCATAATTGGCGCAAAAAATATTCGTGGTACTAAAACTGATAACGGTAATAAACTCAGAAATTCAATCTTTTAATCACAAAAACATCCGACTTGTACCACAAAAATATAGTGGGATGACGGGCTACTTTCAGAGATGAAATTCAGTACCAAACCATTTAAGCTAGTAGTGGACAGTTAATGGTATGACTGAGTATCGTTTGAACGGCCTCTCGATGCAATAAAGAAGCTAAGGGAAAACAATTTAAGAGGGCAAAAAGTGTCGAACGCCTATAGGTCGAGTTCAACGGAGATGCGCAACCCGTCATTGGCAAGAGGAACAATGGCGTTGGGCCGGGGACTCGCATATTTGCCCGTTTTTATAATGTACGGCCTCTAATTAAACGCTATTTCATGGGCGAGGGCTTTCGTCGCGGCGGTGATGGCTACATTCCTGGCGTCGGCAATTAGCTGCCCTTTGCGGTCTCCTCTGTTAGGAGCCCGCGGGCAGCTCGGAGCCAATCTCTGTGACTCGGCTGTTGCCCCCTTCCAATACCAGTGGTGAGCCCACTATTGCAGGATTGAAGACTTACATAGTACAAAAGTAATCGGAACCAATCATGAAACAATTTACACACACACATACACACACTGGACAAACCGCCATTAAAGACTAATAATGAAAATAAACCGATTGTAGTTAGTAAATTGCCGTTATTAAAGAACTATTTCAATCATTAGCCTTTACCGTTTGTTAACTCCTCCGGCATGAGCATTTAATATAGGCGCTTCAGCGAATGGACAAGGAATGAAAATAAATGTTCGTCGTCCCCATTCGGTTAAGGCATATTATAATAATAATTCAACTCTTAGTTTAAAAAATGTTCGTTCTTGTCTGAATTTTTCACACATATTTGGATCGATCTTCTGTGCAAAAGCTAAAGTTTTATTTGTTTATTTTTTGAAGGGTTTCCGAAAGTGTGCGCCACAGGTTTCTCTCAATGGACGGAAGGAATAATGAAGGAAGGAATCCGATTGCAATTAATTTAAAATCCCAGCCTAGCTGAAAGGTCGGGGAGAGCCCGCTTTGTTGTCGGACGGCACCGTTACCGCCGGTGGAAGTAAATTAGAAATGTTGAATTGTTAACATTTATCTAATGAGTATCGAAAGGGCGGACGGACAGGCGGCCCCTCTCGGCGCTTATCTCAGGCCGTAAATCCTCTCCGCCTCTCGGACTCAACCGTTGACAATTTGCTTGCGTTTTATTGACTCTAGTGGGAAATAATCGGTCGATGAAATATATTTTCAATGCCCCAAGCTGTGGTCCGGGTTACTCTACCGTCGGAGGTTTAGAACGGAACAAGCTCTGCACTTGTTAAATGGATATTATTTAAGAATATTTATTATCGGCGGCTATAAATCCGTAAAATTTAACTCAGCGAAGGATGATTTTGAATAAATGGCGCCCAGAGCTTTGAAGGATACCAGGCACAATAATCTGATTAAAGCTTTCATGTTGGCGACTTCAAATGTTGGCAATTAATAAGTACGCGTGTATTCCACATTGCTGTTTAACTTAAGGACTTCCTAATTAAGCGGATCGTCACACTTCACAATTCCCAATCACCGTAGGACGGACTGCCTATTTAATTTGTATAACACCGGAGCCCGGGTTAGCGGTGTTTAAAGCCGGCGAAGAAGCATTCCTCGGCCAGGAGCGCGCTCCCAATTATAATTCGACACTTCTAAACGGGAAAAGTTATCTCGCGACCGACACCATTAACTCCCGGCACATTAAGTGTCCGACGCAACTTTTTCCTTCCTTCAAAAATAGCGGCCACAATGTGCAGATAAATCGTGACCGCCGCCCGCTATCGTGTTTAATTAGGAGAGCCGGGGAGAGGACAAGCGGTCGAAGGGGCCGGCAATTATCGTTTAGATTTCGAATTCAGGAGAATTAGCCGGTTTTGGAAGAGTTTCGGGTATCATTAAAACCGTGTCCAGGACCGAAGTTGTAACTCAAACAAAGCGGGATTGGAGGGCGCCTCGGTCCTCGGATGTGTGCGGATATTTCGCTTTGCGGAAAAAAATACACAGAAAAAAATCATTTAGAAATGTACAAAATAATTCTTTTTATTTTAACCGATATTTCTCATTAAAACTATAAAATAAATGAGTTCCTGTTACAGTAGGCAATAAATATATAATATGATTGAGCTCTAGCCACTAAATAAAAGGATAAAATTCAGTAGAGCTTCCCTAGACCATTTTATATAAACAGTTCTGTGGCAGTGATGTAATGACCAGTTTAAAAGGAGCTACAGGATATGCTACACAGCCAATATGCTACTGAAGATGGCGAGCAACTGAAACCGGTGTAGCAAAATACCAAAGAGGCCAATGGAGAAGAAAGTTGGAATCGAATCAATTGAATGTTGAAGAAAGTAAATAGAGGACCCTCGATTCAATATTTTGTGTTAGTCTTCCGCCCCCTCTTCCTATCTGTCCCCCCGCTTATCTTCTTGAGTTTCTCTTTCCGTCATCTCTCCGCCGTGCCATTAAGATGGGAGCGGAAGGGAGAGAGGGGCGAACCGGAAAAACTGCCGAGTATCACGCGATCCCTCCTGCGGCCCCGCCTCTCAACAATCGCACCTTCGAATTCTTCCTTTCTTTAATACAGTCTCGATTTTCGGATTTTCGTTCGCTCTATTCCCGTCCGCAATTCCTCCCTCACCACACCCCCTTTCATGAATCACAGGTCGCGAAGCTAATTAATTGCCGCGGATGTCCGGGACCGGTTTTTAAATTCATAATTGGCGCTTTCCAGGAAATAATTTCCCACTATATAATCGCAAGACCGGGAAATGACACGATCGGGAGAAGATGGGTGGCTTCAATTGGCGAAAATCAACTCTTCGTTTCATCGGTTTGAACTGTAGTGCTTTAGCTATAACAAATGTTGTACTGTGCGTCACAGGCGAAAATTCATGATTTTCCGAATCGCCCCATTAGGGAGCAACAGACAGAAGCATCCTAGTTCTTCAACATCCCCAGTGGGCGTACTAGCTTTTATATTCATAAGTTATGTAATAACTACAAAGAACATTTATTGCATCCGTTTTAACGCTGTTATTTGAAGATTTAATTTCCACCGCATTCCCATACGTTTTATATCACCATATTCCAAGCGCATAAAACAAACTCGAGGGCCCATCAGAATAACCGTTAGACAGTAAAGAGGCTATTGACATCGTTGCACGGAAAACGTGTCATTATGCCGGCCGGATAATTATTCTGTTTTATTAGTTTTGTACCTCATTGCTTAGTGCTTTCATATCTGCAGGGGGGGTTGATTGTCATAACGGGAACAGCACATCCGGCGGCAGGTTTATTACTATTGAAATGTGTCTACAGGATTGCGGAATCATTACCCGCTTATGGCAGAAGGAGAAGCCGGAGCCTGCTCCGACCCGATTTTATTATAAATAATAAATTTTATTATCGAATATTATATTCAATCCGGAGCAACGCCTGTAGTATAAAATATGGGTATTAAGCGAAAATCTGAGGGTATTAACAGATAAAATAAAATTAATGCTTTCAGGACCCCATACAATTATATACGGTTGGATTCGAAAGCAAATATACGTGGGAGAGCGACGCGTGATTTAGATCTTTATAGAAAGCACATGGGTACAAATTCAATCTCGGCCTAAGATTTTGGGCAGCCTTACATTTACTGCCTACGCTAAATACGGATTGTATGACCGCTAAACCAACCAGGGCAAGTAACGCCGCGGAGCGCTTCAGTTTCCTAAGGTTTTAATGGGGCTTAGGGGGAGAAGGGGGCGGTTAGGCGCTCGGCTATAATAGCCATAATGGGCGGGTTTGCGTGCGACATGTTAAGTCGTGGGGCGCCGGGGGCCCCCGCGGGTAAAACAACAGTTTAATTACAGTCATCGCGACAATCGGAGCTCGGGGGCGGCCGAGGGGGGCCCCCTCATTACGTCATTACCCCATGATTTAAGAGCTTAGCTGCTTTCCCTGTCCTCTCTCTCTCTCTCTCTCATCCACTCTCCCCCTCGTTTCATCTCTCTTGTTCTCTTCTCATCGGCCGGTTCCCCTTCGCCCATTCCATTCTTCAATTAACGGCTAATCGCGTTCGCTAACAACGTTATAAACCGTACAGGAATTTTCCACTTCGGAGCGGCATCTTCGTTCCCCCTTTCGATTCCGGACAAAATGACTATGGGCTGGCGCCGGCTTAAATTGTAGTAATCGGGACCCGGGGGCTCGACGGCGAGAGAGCAAAATTAAATTTGTACATTGACAAAATTTACTCAATTATAATTTCGACCGTGAGGTCTATAATTTGGAGTACTAACCACCCCCTCCAATTATGCAATTCCCACACAACAAAAATTAATGCGTACCTAGTTGTCAGTGACCATACATTAATGTTCAATAATTAATTGTTGTCTTCTCACCATCGTCAGTAGTATATTCTGGCACTTTTCACCCGGAACCACCCAATGAAATGCTTAAAACTAAATGCCCCGTTAGACATTCCTTTCATTTCTTTTTTTTGTGCAACAGCCTTCTCTATCGCGCAAAAACGTCCTTTGTCTTCAATTGATCGCAAAGAATGACACAGGCTTCCCTTCCGCAATTCGAAGTCTGTATTTTCACATCACGCAAAATGTCTTCCGTTGCCTTCAATGTATCCCCTCTCGGAAGAGCGGGCCTGATTTCTGGGAGGGATTAAAGAACTGTTAACTTTAAGTACCCTGGAGAGCACTCCGGCCCTCAATGGCCACTCGGCTGACCCCCAACCATTACCCCTGTCCGCCGTTCGGAATGATAGTTCTCGGTATCAGATGGCTCCGCGATTACGAACAGTGCACCGGCCTTTCCTAATTATCCCGACGGGGAGCGGGGAAAATCATAAGCTCTGGTCGGTAGTCTCGATAATATCGATGTTCATGCTCGGGCCGGTAGAATTGGGACCCGAAGCGGGGTGGGCACTATCCTCGAGTTCCCGTGGGACAACAATGTCCTCCTCCACTCCTGGTCCACTCTTAGTCCCTCTAATAGTTTCAACTCTCTAATAGTGTATTAATCAAGTTGCCGGCTCGGGGGTAACTGATCAACTTCTCTTGTTATAGTAACACGGTAAACAAGTTAAATGCATTTAGAATCCAAAGATAATCGTGCATACATTTGATGGAAAATAAACTTATTCAATTTTGAAGCCTGAATATGCCAGTTGATGAGTGAGAAAACGTGAGAAAATTAAATAATAGCGTTACTCAAATATTATAATGCCTTGTTGTGCAAAGCTTCTTGCTTAAAACGTTCTCGGCATTTTTGCACCGGGCGATCTGCCAAAATGTGGAACTTAATTTTTTGTCTAGAGAGTTTGCTCGCTCATTTAAAGTGGCGTTTTAATTAGAACCGCTTAAAGAAATATTTATTTAACTCTCTTCAATTATCGGCTCTACCAAACCCCCCCCCCACGCCACAACCGTAACAAGTCTTACAAGCACGTAAAGATAAGCGGCGAGACTGGGACAAGACAAAAAAAAGTATGTATATTTATAGTGGCCGATCCCTTATTAAAGGGACGGCCCACTAATGAGATGTTTATGGAGTCCTGATCGGAGGAAATCCGTAATAATAAAACACGGGGAGAAAGAAGACAACGCCGGGGCTTTGACAGATTGGCCAGCTGGTGGCGGCCCAGTTCAAACTTCACCTGCTGCCCTCTTACCAATAAATTAATACACGCCAACGGTCCCGGTCTTTTAAATACCGTTATCGCTTCGATACCGTATTTCGTCGATTAACATTAATTGTCGCTACGTCCACTAACGAAGGGAGGAGGGGGCGAGGATACCTCGAATATCGGCAAGAATAATATGTAGTATTTCGAGAAAAGCGAGTATTTTTGGGCTCGGTCGTCTTCAATTTATTATCCTAAAAAATGAAACGATCATAAAAACTTCGAAACCTCCGATATATTTTGTCAACCGCTTAAATTTATGATCTAAGGGTGTCTTAAATCGCCATCGGTTTGGGAATAAATAAACCATTTCCAGTCTGGTAATTCGTAATTCTTTTGTCCGAATGTTGTAAGATTTTAAAACATTACAGCACTTGTGTATTGTTCTAGCTGAAAGTGTTTATTTTACGGGGGTGGACCCTAAATTAAAGTCAATTATTTGCGGTGCCGCCCACTCCGGCCTTTGTCCCTCTGCCAAATACCTCTGCAAGTTAAGCACCTGGATTGACGTGTAATATTTATTGGTTTCTTTTTGTATTAACTATTCAAAGAATCCATTTGTAAACTAGGTATGCTGTGGCAGTTATGCGCTCTAATTCTATCATAGATTATTCGATTTCATTGAGTTTATTAATATTAATAATTTTTTATTGGACATGTATCGTTATTTAATATTTCTTCTAGTACCGTTCCTAGTTTCGGTCGGATGTGTAATTTGCAGTCCGTTAGGAGGTGTTCAACCGTCCGTTCTGTCTTGCGAAGATTACAAGTCGGTTTTTCGTTTCCTGTAATGAGATTTTGGTCATATAATAACCAGATCTCTCTTCCGGGTCGTCGTACATATAGGTCAATTCTTACCGGTGTTATTCCGCGGGGATACACTGAATGAATATGAAGAGGCGGGGGAAAAATGTGTCCCAGCCTGCTAGATGTTGTATTCTAGAATTTTACTGTTTTAAAGATGAGGACAGTGGGAAGGCTGCTGCGGGAGTCTCTCACGTCGGTGGCATACTGAAAGGCCGTTTCGTCGATTTAATGTTGTGACCCGGATTGCCGCGCAGATATTCAACCAGGCGCAGGCCTAAGGTCGGTTCTTTCTCTTTTTTTTTTATATAAGTCGACGTTCGGCGACACGGTAATGTCCCGGTGTCGCGAGACCGAGTGAAATAACTGCCAGTGAAAGGCATCGGTTAAAAGACTCCACGGAATATAGTCCCAAACAAACTTTTACGTTATATACAATATATGAAGTGTTTAAGGTAATAGTGGACATATCATCCCTGTGCTGAGAAGCCCTGGGCTTCTGCTCATTATCATTATTGGTATTGAATAGATATATAGTTAATCAGATAAGAATGTCGGGATTCCATTTACGTACCACAGATTTTACCGACGCAATATATAATAGTTATTTAAGTAAGCAAAATTGGTTAAAGGCTGGTGATGTTCCACCTGTTGCTTCGTAATAAAAATAGAAATAAACACCGCTAACATAATTAGTTTACAATATACCAAAAATATGGTGGGATATAACCAACAACAAATGGTAGAGTCATATTTAAAATTTGACGAAATAATTTGAATAATCATTCATTTGATAAGTATTATTGGATTTGATTGGATTTGATAAGTATTATTATGTTGAGCCAAAACAAAACAGTCCCATTACAGATTGCTATAAGGAAGGCAGGTTTTTGTTAAAAAGTGTACGGTTCGAGGAAATTTATTAATTCGAGAGCGGCCGAAATTACTGAAATCCAATTTTCTACCCGGCTATTTCTCCCGTTTCTTTATACAGTCCGAGTTTTCGGGGTCCCGAACACATATTTCGCTTTACCGAAATCCAACCTGAGGAATACTTTTAATTTATATCCGGATTTTTTTTTCATTTTATTTCCATCGGGCGTTTTAAATCGGCCCTCTTGGGGGCTCCTCTCTCCGGGGTCCATTAGTCAGGGGCGCCGTGAAAGTATATTAATGTCGGAGGGCCCAGCGGCCATCGTATTTATTGTTCGCTGCACGCAATACACAATCCGAATGTCCGGGACGTGACCGCCCCCTTCCACCCCCGCCCACCAACAAGACTCACACTTTGCCGGCTTTAATTAAATGAAGACGTTTCAAATTCTGAATAATGGACGTTGCCGTTTCAATTTTATTTTTCGTTTTTGTTTTCGGATCGACCGCATTTAGAATATATCAGGTTTAACATCAGAAATAATGTTGGTTGTTCCAGAATTCCCAGTGACAACCATCCCGTTGTATGTATGGTACGCGAATAGTAGTGTCAGTATAATACTAAGCAAATGAGGGACAGGTTGAAGCTATTTTTTGCATCGACATATTTATTTTTAGTGTAGGAGTTACATAGTGTGTTGTGACGGAGGGTGGGTGGGTGGAGGGGGATCTGTAAATTATAGTTGCCGAGGCCTGTATATAATTACGCATATGAGGTAATTATCCGGGCAACTAAATCAGCTTTGGATGGCATCGGCTGATGCCCGGCTAACAGATTATTTTCTCCTGTTAATTGTGCCGGCGGAGAGGGAGCGGGGCTCTACGATAGGGATGATTGACTACCCGGCCACCTGACTCCTGTCAAACACACGGCTCTTTAATAACGTCTCTCGCATGATATATCTATACTTACAAGTATTATACTATTTTTAATTCCTCCGATACTTCGGCAAACGAGCGTCAAGGGGGGGAGGATAATGCTAGAGTCAAATTGTAATTTAAGAACCGATGAAATTTAATTTTTTCCCTTCGTAAAATCGGTGACGGGAATAGGAAAAATGCTCCCCGATGAGATCTGATAAATCAGCTCCCCGTTATGATAGATCGGGCTTGTAGGTGTCGTTGAATTTATAGCTCCGGAACATGAAACGGCGATTTCTCTGAGCAGCGAATTATAGAATTAAGTACCGAATGCAAATTATCCGAGTAATTCATTATTGATTGACGCCGCCTTAATTGCACCTGGACTATTATAAATATCAACATTGGGTTGAGCGACTTATATTAAACAATGAACCACATTCCAAATATTTTTTCTATATTTAATATATTTCGTTTAATTTCCGTGATCACTGATCAAAACGAACTTGAGTTCAAGCGTGTCCCCCCCGGTGGAGGACACGTATTGTGTTCCAGATTTTAAATAAGCGTTATAAATATAAATGTTTGGGTTATCAGCAATGGATCGGAATGTGGCCATTCTCGTTCCGTGAAAAATTTTGATATAAACACATTAGCTAGAAATATGCTTAGGAAAAGGCAGCTTCTGCAACGCTATCCGTCGGAAGGGATCGGCAATATTTCCAGAGGACTCTTATATATCTCGGTGGGACAATAAATGAAGTCCGGTTTCGGTGCGGAGGCCATTCCTTTGTCTGGAGGCGCTTGCCTGTGGGGGCGAGAGATGTCTTACGCGTATTTATACGAAGGTAGGTACACGGGGAGAGGGGGGGGCGGCAGATCAAGGCGGACTTATGGCCGCCGCTCTCCGTCTCAGTTCCTCTCGTCTAATGTGACCCGCTAGATGTCACTCTACATCTAGAGAGGGAGCGAGAGGGATAGATGGGAAAGCCTCGGTCGGGGGGAGGGGGGTAGAGGGAGCAAAAACCCGGGCATTAACATGGCGACCGGTCGGCGTCCCAGCTCGGACCCGAGCCCCATAAATACGCTCAATAATATTTTGTAATTCTATATCCGCTACGTGACCTGAGAAAAAGGATCTCCTCCCCCTCCTGCCGTCGTCGTCTCCTCCTTCTCCTTCTCCCTCGCACTCATTCCCCCTCCCTCACCCGCCTCTCACACTCTCCTTTGCCGTCCCGACGGAGCGGGTAAAAATTTTATATATATATATATATATATATATATATATATATATATAAATTAATATTAAATTTTCGCACGAAAGAGAGTTAAGCGCATTTGAAGAAACGCGGCGTTCCGATTTATTTCAGACAGACCGCCCGGAGATATTCTTCCTCTTTTTTTCATGTCTGAAACTATTTCTAAATTAAAGGCGGACGGGGCGGCCGTATTTCTGGTTCCTAGGGGCCCGAAAGGACTGCGGAGCTCATTATTTGTATGGAATTAGAGAAAAAAAAAGTTCGTATTAGGAGGTAGGAGTTTCTTAGAAATATTGGGATCACTCAACACACGCATAGGTGTACCGTTTTCTTTTCTCCATTTTGGGGAGTAATAACCCGGGCTTTCATAAAGGGATACAGCCCCCTCCGAATTTAATACAGCTACAGTACCCATTCTACTCGACGCAAGGACGACGGATCGCCCCATTGGCCCATTAATCCACCGACTATTATATTTTATGAAGGTATAGTAATAAGGGATCACAAGACTGCCTTATCAACAAATGTTAACTCCGTCCTATCGAGTGCGTTAAACTGAGCAGATAATTCGGGAAAGAATTCGGGAGGGTCGCGATCGACATCGAGCGCGGTTTTTAATCCCGCGGCATTAACATAATTGAATCTTCTCGACACCCATTATCGGCGAAGGGAGGGCCGGGAGGATTCACCGTTAAATCTGAATATTACTGGCGGAGAGCGGCGATTCATTTTCATATTCATCAGGGCCCGACCCGCCGCCGCCGCCGCAGGACCGATTATGAGAGGCCGAAATAATCGGCGGCGGGGGTCCGCCTTGGACAGTCCGTAATTGGAACAACGATTGAAACTGCACTGGGGCTTCCTCCCCGGGCAAGATAAACAGTCCCTCTCCCGGTAGCGGGTACGGGGCCGCCGGTCCCCGACTAAATCATCCGGAGATCGGGAGATCGGTTTCCCCGAAGTCCTATAACGGTTTAAAATTACAGCCGTACGGTGATTCGGAAACGCGGGGAGTCTAATGGCCGCTCGGCGGCTCTTATGCTAATTCGGGCGGCGGACTAGCCGTTTGGCCCGGCGTGTTCGATTCAAATTATGTCCACCGCCCATTAGCGATGATTTTTATTGACTTTATGCCCGCTAAAAGAAAATCTGAAAGGTTAAAGACGGAGTCTGATTGAATGAAAAAATAATTAACTCCCAATTAATATGTCCCGAAAAGTTATTTGTTAATTGAACTCGATCTAGATCGATAGACCGATACGAAACGATAATATTAAATTATTAAACCTCGATCAACCGGGTTCAGTTCTGGACTAAAAAATTCTCGTTGCGGTAGCAATTTACTCCAAACTTATTTCCCTAAAGACGTTATTTTCATTACTCGTTATATTTAATTGTGTCTTTATTCCGGTCTCACGTAGATGAACTAGTTTTTTCTCATATTTCTGTGTTTTTCTGGAGTTTCTTTAGAAGGCAAATACGTTCGATTAGTTATTAAAAGTTTTAATTGAAGTAAAATTCGGTTTCCACCGGGATTCAATGATCACTACTGCTATTGCTCACGCGTGTTAGTTTCTCCATTTCATCATCTCTTCTGGTTATTTATAATTCAGAGGATCAGATTTAACGAATATATTTTTAACGCATTAATATAATGTCCACTAAAAATATAGCGTCTTACATTTTACTGGACTGTCAAATATCTTGTTACACAAAAATGATAAATCCTTCGATACAGTTCCTATCCTATTACAGTCGAAGCAAAGGAAATTTATTGACTTCCGTCGAAATAAATTCATTGCAAACTCGGTCCGTAATTACTACCTGGCCAAATTTAAGTATGCATAATATTGGGAGGTCCTCCTGCCTTATCCTCAATTTCGAAATACCGGACGCTGGACATTCCGAATTTTCGTCGCTTTCGGCCCCCACACTCAGCAATATTTCATAATTTGAAAAAAAAATATAACAAAAAAAAACATTTACCAACGAAAATGCATTCGGGCCGTTCCATGTGAGAAATTAAAGAGTCAGAATGTTAAATGAGATTGATAGAATTATAGCTGGAATTAAAGTTAAAACGAGATGTTCGGCGCGATGGGGCCACTTTCTCGCCCCCGGGCCAATTGAAACACCAAGATGCGAGACGGCCAGTATATTATTCCCAGTCTATAATATATGATTATTTTCAATTAATTAATTGGATATAATGTTGTTATTAAAAGTGAATAACTTTGAATTTGACGTGAATATTACATTACATATATTTTGTTATTCCTGACTTAACTGACTTTTCTCTAAAACGTTCCTGTATTATTTACAGATTCTAGTTTACCAGGTAATCGGAAGTAATTACAGATATTTTGTGCTTGGAACACTTGTGAATATTCGTTAATATATAGTCAAGTTCATTCGATTCCTACTCCAGGTTATATTCCTGCAAAGAAGAAAAATTCAAGAGGTCTTTATCCCAAGGAATAAATAGATGTAGGCGGCGCTTTTAAATCACTCAGCGTTTGACCAGTCGCGGGGCAGGTGTTGTTTTTTTTTTGCTCCTTGTCTATCAGGAAAAATTAAATGCAGAAAAACCGAAGGCTTAAACCGACCGTGTTTCCACGTTCTTTTTTCAATCGTATATTTGTTGTCTATGATTAATTTATCGGTGTACTTGTAATAGCAATTATCGGGCTCGGCGCCCGGATCGACCCCGAGCTACTGTGTTCGGACGAGAGCAGTTGATTTTACATTTTATTTCTTTTATACCCCGTGTATTTTGCATTCGCGACACGCTTTCAATTAAAGACCGATCACTTATGACAAATAATGCAAACAAGTCGGACACTGCAGTTCAACCGAGGAATTTTAAATCGAACAACTGTAGCTATAAAATTACTTTTATACAGATTGCGGTTCTACAAAGCGGAATTTCTAAGAAAAACGCACGATTGTATGACCTTGTAATGTTACTATTCGGTTGGTATTGTAGAAATACGAAACGCTTCCAAGTGTCGGTGTTATTCCTTAATATTGAAAGTTGTATAAAATGTGCATTAGTTTACGATATTATTCCTCCGGGGTTTTTGTATCATTTAAATTATGGATATTTGAATAATGAAATGACACTCTGTACTGGAAGGAATTTATTTCATTTTATACTCGCTGACTGATAAGGAATCTCACAATAAATATCAGGTCGCTATCCAGTACAACCCGAGCTAAACGACATCGAGAATGGTTTCAGATGAAAAAACTTTGATTAATAGAGTAGCATCATTGGTGGGAAATCGAGGCCGTGTAGTTCACATGTTGGAGGGCCGGATTAGAAAGTCATATATCCAATTATTAAATATAACATACTGTATAACTACGTAAATAAAGATTATCATAAATTTTGTAGCTCAAATTATGAATTGTGCAGACCTAGAATTCCAGATTGAGGCAAGTGGATTTCAAATTATCTATCGGAAAATTAAATTTCTGATTTAATTATAATAAACATAGAAGACTTCTTAAACCGTAGAATCTGATATAGTAATTAAACGAATTATGTTTATGAAAAAAAAATCCATGAAATAAATTAACAATAAATTCGATTAAAATCAACCCATGACTTAATTACGAATGAAATATTAGAATCATAACTATATAATATCTTCATCGTGGCACAAAACAATTACATGACTTAAAATGTGGTCCCGGATTCGTTTTGTATTAATAATTTTTAACGGCATTTCTTATCTTGTATTTGGATGATTTCAGCCATTATTAGTAAGGTAACTTGAATATGTATTTTTATTAATTTGAACGAACGTCTCGTTTCCAAAATTCACGTCCCTCCTTCGGAATTCGGGAATAATTTACGACCTCCGGTTAAAAATTAAAATATTAAAATAAAAAATAAAATAAAAAATTTCGGAACCCCGTTCTCCCCGGTACGGGCGTATATTATAGCATATAATTGGGCTTGCGGCGGGGGCGGGGAGCGGTGCCTTTGACCCGGCCCTCGTTATAAAATCGTAAGTTTGTGCCCAATAAATAAAACTTTCCTCCCCGTCAAATTAACCTGTCAGGAAAAGTGGCTCAAAACGAACGGCTAATGGAGTGGCGGTGGCTCCGGGGGAGGTCCCTCCCCCCGCCCCAAAGCCCAAAGACGACGTCGCGGCCCCCCAACGTCGTCGACAAAAACTGGTTTCGTATTTGCGCCCGGTAATCCTCCCACGGGCGTTTCGATTAAACCGAGAAATTTTCCCCGGAAAATAAATTTATGGCACGCGGCAATGTCCCATTTTTAATTAAAATGTCCTCTTCGGACCCAAATAGTCCCATCTGAGAACATACCAGACTGTGAGGGTTCGGAATACCAACCAGACAGGTGTTTAGTTTAGTGCTGATCCGATTTGTAATATTTTTTTTCAAAAATTGTGAGAAGTGTGACTCCAGGAAACGAAAGAATCTTAGAGCGGTGTGAGCTCTCTTAGTGAACAATGTTAAGAATAGACAACAGCGCTTACAGAAAAATAAAACGCACGACGACCCTATATTACACGTACGACGTTAAAATCAATTGAAACATTAATACTAACTAGTTAGTATATAACATAGTATACATTATTATGATTTCGCGTGTTTCTGTCTCCAGTACAAGTGACAGTGACAGTGCAGTGAGGATGCCCAAAAACATCCAAAGTGACTAACACCGCTACTGAAGACGGCGAGGAGCCGAAACCGGTCTGGCGAAAGACCAAACCAGCGAGAGGAGACAGAAACACACGAAATCTACGGTAATATTTTTTTTTTATTTTAAATTACTAAACGGACAAAGTAGCGTGTCGTTGAAGGATATATTAATTTAAACAAATTTGATGTTGAGAAATATACATTATACTAATAAATCATTCCTCATGTCCGTCTAGTTGTTGTTCGTGGCCATCTGAAGAATTTATAGCGCGGTACTTCACTCCTAAGAAAGGCGATGAAGAGCTCCGAACGACAAGCGATTATCTTCGATCCGAATGCAGATCAGATTTCATTTGGGCCAGCATAAGAAAAAAGTATTTAGATTTGCTAATGCCGCCTCGATAATTTTCTCCTCTCTATCATTTCGGTTGGGGCGTCTCAGGGTCCTGCCGGGGTCGCCTCCCCGAAGTCGATAAATCACGTTCGGCATTAACCAATAATTGTTTTAGAGTCGATCAGACGTCTCGCCCGCATTGATGGACCGCGCGCCTCCGTTTCAGTTCGCCCTCGTGTATTTTTTTTTCTAATACATGTGTCGTACATTAAAGAAACATGTCTCGTTTTATATTCATGAATAATCAATATTAAAGCCATGCAAATGCGCCATATAATTTTCCCCTTTCCGACGCGCGGCCGTAATTTATTTACCTCCGCCGTGTTCCTGCGTCTGTTCCTAAATTAATTCATCTTCGTCCCATAAAGAGCTCAGTGAAGTTTCGTTCCATCCGGATATCCCCGAAGAGGTTAAAAGTATAACGAGGTTACAGGTTTCTTATCACGGTGCCCACATTTAAATATGGCCTCGTGCATTTGAAACGCTAAATTACGTATGTCCCTTTCCAGTTTCCTGAATAATTAAAGTTTTATATGCGATATAAAATGATAGGCGGGGCAGCGAGGATTTTGTTTTCCACCTGCCAGCTATTTAGGTGTTAATTAGTCAGTGGATACAGAAGATTTTTCTTATTGATTTATATATTCCTTACTAGTCCAGTATTTCTTTTATCCTGATTAACAATAAAATAACGCCATCCCCCATGCATATTCTGTTTCTACCAACGTTAATTAAAAAGATTTCTAAAAGTGACTGATAATAAAGCTAATCAATAAAATGGTCACCAATTAAGTTTAGCGTACAGTTTCGTTGAGGTAATATACATCCTAATTATTGATTTTAATTCATTTCCCCACCGAAAGACATCGGGAAAGTTAAATTTACTATCTAATTCAGTAATATCAACTGCGTGATACAGTTTTCTAAAGAGCTTCTAATGTAATTCAGGCCCATTTTCTGGATAGTAGTTTAATTCATCTTATGAGTTCCAGGTATTGGTGTACGAAAATGGTTTCAACTTTCACTCTTTTGATTAGGCCTATTTACTTTCAGTACCAACATGTCCGCATTTGGAAGTTTAATTTTGAGACAGCCATTTTGTTCTCTAATATTAAATTGGTAGAAAGACAGAAAGGTGGCCGGCCGCTAATGTGTTCAGCATTGAGAAGTGAAATCTAGCATTTTTAAGTCGCACATGCACAACATGAGGAAAGAATAGAGTTTATAGATTGTATTGTAGTGTTGTTGTTAAGGCCCTGCGTTATTTAACCAACATAAATCTTATATTAACCGTAATATGTAAACTTATATACTTCTCAATAATATGGAACATGGAATAAAAAGTGGAACGTTTTATATATAAAATATAATCGTAAATAACGTAATTGTAAAGATAATATGTTATGAAAGGCATTTCGCGCGTTCTATAGAGGTTATTTTAAAAGTTCTTCCGCAATTAATGGTGGGACATTAGTGTTGGGATGTGGCAATATTTCAAGGCGCTCAAAGTGCTCAGATCCATGTAACCTGTGACATCTTAATGCCTTTAGCCTAGAGTCCTGTGATTGGATTTTCTTGGACGGTATTTAGGTTATGACGGTAGGCGCCAATTCCTGACGTTCAATTCGTTAATAACTGTAAACTGTGTGGCGATAAAAAAAAACGACATAAACCTTAAACATGCGGTGATATAACAACGGGGAGGAACCAACGGGAAGAATGATGAAGAAATAATATTGTTCGGTCATTTGACATATTACATATACAATTTTATCAAATAGAATCTGGTCGATGCCAACAGGTGGAAAAAATACGTACGCAGTAAAAAAAATAAACAGTGAATGGGTATTAGAGACTGTTGGACTACGGGAATAGCGCTAGTGCGGTATAAATATTTATTGGTTATAAATAGGGGAGAGATATCGCCGCGTATTAAAAAAAGGCGGTCGTTTATTTCGAGCGAGCTCACTTTTACTGCAGTGAAAGTGAGCTTTTTTTCCTCTTATTACTGGGTGTAATAAAGAAGGTGGGGAGAGGGAAAAAAATGAAACTGGGATATGAAGTCGAAGCCCCCCGCGCGATGACAGACTATAGTGTAAGTCGCAATTGCCGATATAGCGACCGGCCTGTTGGAAACGAATTTTCCGCGAGGCCTCATATTTCAGCGCGCAAGTCTACGAAATTTATAGGGCCCGTACACGCCAAGACAGCATTAGCCCAATCGAATCTCGAGATCAGGAACTAGTAGGTTCGAAATTCGTAGCCCAAGTTTGTTTTTGAGTGCGAAAGGCATTTTTGCTTTAATTGGTTTGCATTCCCTTTCAACGAGAACGTTTAGAACGGAATTTTCGCCATTTTTGGGACACTCTGTTTCATAAACATTTATTATTTATGCATGGTGCTTATATACAATTTTTCTTTGGGGATCTTCCAGAATTTGGTGCTATTCTTCAGTTGCCGAAGAAGCACCGTGTCCTGTATTCTAATTGTTGTTCCAGCGTGTAAAGATACTTTGTGTTGTATAAAGTTGTACCTCGTCGAGAGACGAGTTTACGACTAAAATTGGGATCATCGTACAACAATATTGGGCGTTTTAGTTAGAAGCTGTGCTCTCTTCTGGCCTAGTACAGTTTCCGATCTTATCGCGGGCACTATGCTGGACTAGGCGACACTAATTAACATGAGGCGGATAGTGGAGAAGCAGAGAATACGTCTTATTTTGCACAGGGTCCGCGGAGGCAGCCGGGCTTACGCCTACCGCCTGTCTTCCATTACAAGACCCGAGCGGTATATCGGAGATTACGCGCTCGAAAAGTACCCGGCGGCTCGATACGGGAAAACACGGTGAAGTTGGAGAAGTTTCATGGAAAGCAAATTAATGTTTCCTACACGAGACAGTTTAAAACGCCCCTTTTATCTCATAGTATCGGCCGACTAATACGGAAACGCAAAAAGATGGGCTGTACTGTATCTATCCTGTAGATTGTAGATTGCGGCACTTCAACACTCATTCAATCGGGGTTAGAGCCATCTTAGGTCTCCGTTCTAATTAAAAAATTCCATCCTCATTATTACTGTTTATACTATTGGTGTCGTCTCCATTAAAAGCGTCGTCGCGTTTAATATTCCCGCGGGACAGAAATGCGGGCCTAAATAACGGCGGCCCAGATGGGCGGCTCCCACGCGTAGGACAACACCCAACGATTTATGTGCCCACGAGAGGTACATAATTGTCATTGTTCGTGAGCGGCAATTTCAATTACGGAGCCGGAGGTGTCGTGGCCCCCTTCACACCGCCCTCGAATCTAAACTGCCGATTCCCCGAAAATTATTTCTTCCGGGACCGAAGAGAAATCGGCGAAGGGTTGTTCGAGCCCGCCGGCATGCGGTAAATTACCTACCGTCCGTTCAAAAGTGCACAGTGGGGATTGTCATTCGTGGCAACCAATAAAAATAGTAGGAAACTTGTTTCAATATAATGATTTGTTATCTACCACGTGTGTTGATAAAAGTTTCAACGCTGTTCAATAGAATAACGAGGGTTGTTTCAGCGACCGTTTAATACTCTCTGGGGACAGGAATCAGATTAGTATCGTTCAATTCACGTCGGGACTTTGAAACCAAAGCCCCGAGAGCGGGTCGGACTGGGCTATTTGAAAGTATATTTCATTTTCGTAAAAATTCCCGGGTCAGTATTACATATGCATAAAAATATTTGAGACGCCCGAGCTCCTTAGGTTACCGGGCCCTTTGATTTGTATCGCCCGGTCCACTCGCGTTAATTTACAATGGGGTCGCCCCCTTCTAATATTTCACTTCGTGTTTCTGTCCACCGTAATTTCAGTGCCGTATCTAAGACTCGAGTATCTATTTTCGAGACCGTACCGGATCACCAAGGCTGTAATAATAATTTCTGTACAAATTAATGTAAATTTGGGTTGAATCTAATTCTTGGACCGCAGTCATTGCCGCGTTACACACAACTCTTGACTATCTCCGGTGTTATTTGTCTGAGTATGGGGGAAGGAATAAGAGCCGCGTGTCTGGGCCCAGCCCACACGTGAAATATGCCTCCTGAAGGCGCCCACACTTTTCCGAGGTCTCTTCTCCTCCTCGCGAGCTTATTACCGCGGCCGGCTTGTAGACGGCGCTTTACCGAACTACAACAAGTCTCTCAAGTTAAGAAAGTTTGACCCCCTTTCGAGCTCTGGAGGCGCCTCAGAATACAGACTATATTTCTTCTTAACCGGTGTCACAGAATGTAAATTTAATTACCGAGGGGTCCAAATACTAAATTAACAAACCGCGCGGTCTCCGGATAGTTGATTTATTTGACGGGCCTCCCACTTGATGCGATTTGTGCTGTGTTCCCGGCGGATCTGAATATACTGGAATTCATTGTATTACTTGAACTCATATATACAAATTATTCGAGTCGAAGCCCGATTCTAAATATCTTGACAATAAAAGACCTGAGCAGCATATCCTGCTCGATATTATATCCATTCAATCTACATTTAAAATAGGGAGAACAATATAATCCTAACACGATCGGTATGAAGCAATTTAATTTTACATAATCTCTTTAGGAAATGCATCTTGTATATGTCTTGAGCGACAATCGTTTAAGTGTGTTAATAATGCTTCCTGTATTCATTCCACCCATTCTTAGATGCTTTGCCGGCAGCCTGTATTTGCATAAGGCCAAATAGAGAAGTGGAGAGCAAATCGCAGATAATATTCGAAATCCTTCGCAAACCTTAAATGTGAAGTTGCTTTGTTCAACGCTACATTCAGAATGGATTATGCATCGGCTGAAAATTGAGACGTTATACGTTAGAGAAATCTTTTTTTAGGGAAGTTAGAATCGAATGATTTTTCCGACGTGCTCATAATGCAGTTACCACACGACTTCCAGCAGACATTATTCACTTCATTGGTCTACAGGTCCAACGGAGAGCTTTACTGATGAAATAGGAGCGGTGAAAACGACGCTAGTGATTACAGTAGCGTCGGGGTGATTGACTCCGTCCATCGGCCAACCTTTGCCAGCTCCATTACGAAATTCATTCAATGAAAACCTTGAAATTCACTAGCCGAGAGGTCCGGCCGTAATGGCCGGCCGACAGGTGGGCCGCTCATTATAAAAAGCCGGAAAAATAATTCGCCGGCCCGAAACCGCCATCACCAAGCAGACCATTATTTCCGTGATCGCCCGACGAAATTGCTTAATTCGCCCTTTGATAATTTCGAAATGTTTTAATTCCGACAGACTTCCGGATAGGGCCGGGCCAATTTCGGTCCCGGTATTATTTTCGCCGCTCGGACAAGCCCACTTAAGTCGGATTTCCGAGGCGAAAATCCGGTCCGAGATGTTGAACACCCAGCAGCCTCGACGTACCCGAATTAATAACTATCCTATAACTAGCTGGAGTCTTCGCGCCAAGCGACCGGGTCTTTAAAAAGGTAACTATTTTACTTTCTAATCGAACTGGTTAAAAGGTTCCGATTAAGTGAAAACAATTAGAAAAACGGTTATCCTATCTTGTGGATGGTTTAATGCATAACATAATAAAGTGGCGTCGCCTATGAAGCACCTGGGGGACTGATTCCAAGAGCCAGTTCGCTCAGGTCGTCAAACCCATCTAGAAATTAAACTCAGGCCGAAACTACCTAACTTAACCACGATTAGTTATTGTATTTATTGCAATAGAGAAGTAGATAGAAACGCAAACAAGGAGGGTCCCGCGGGAAGCTCTGTTTTCATTAGGAAAGTGGCGCCTAATACCCGAAGGTCGGGCGAGATGGAGCTGGAGCCGGGGGTAGGCGGCATGCATAATTAAGCGCGGGTCGGGGCCGAAACCCCCGGTAAGCGGGTCGGACCTTGGATGTTGATGGTGGGTGGGGAGGTGAATTATTTTCAGCGGGACCCTAATGAGTGATCGGGCGCTCATCTGTATTCCAGCCTCGGGACCTCCCAGCGAGCCCAACAGAGGGAGATAGAAGCAGTCTTAGGTAAATTGGTCGTTCCTATGAATTGGCTCCGTTTTCCTATGAAATTCACCGTCTCTCTTCCACAGCCTTCCGTCCCGGTTCTCGCCGTCCTTTACTCCGCTCCCTCTCTCTTTCTCTCTCTTCCTGAACGCTCCACTGACGGCCGCTCGGAAATGTCACGGGGTAATGAGGCAACGAAACACGGAGGCTCGTTTGAGCTTTAATTGAACCCGCGTCAATCATTTCTAAATGCCAACGATCGCTACCGCCGGCCGCTTTATTAGAGCCCCACGGCCCGCAGTATTTATTGTTTATAATTATATAACTCCGAGATATATAACTGTACCCGCTTGAAGATATAAGCTATAGTAAGGGAGGGGAAAAAAGATTGGCTCGACAATTAGTCGGTATTTCCATCATTATTAATTACAAGTTTCCTTTTCCGTGGGCATGTTTAATTCACCCCGTAATACGACCCGCGGTCTTTCAAAAACGAGTCCAGTTTCTGCTTCCGATGCGTTTCGGGGGCAAAATAAATTTCTCTCGTCCGATTCGTACGCGACAGATGGCCAATATATTTCGGTACCGAACGATTTTAATGGCCTCGATTGGGTTGGGTGAGCGGAATCGGAGTAATCTGATTTTCGGACACGTAACACCCGAACGCTGTAATTACATCCATTATTGAATATCGATAAAGGTAACAGTTCAAAAAATTAAGGGTTGTCATTTTATTAATTTTTATATTCTATAAGTGAAAATACGAAGAGTATTGAGTCGACCGCCGGTGGAACGAAAGTTATTGAAGCGTAATTTATGAAACATCGCAGATAAAGACAGCAGAATTACTAGCTCAATGTAATAAATCCACATTGTTGAGAAACTATCATTTAACAGCATTATTCCAAACTGTTTTCTAGACTTAGTACCTGTTAATCATAACGCTAATCTAAACTTTTTCACGTTTAACGTGTATTTATTTTCATAAACGAAAAAATGCCCATTTTATTTATTATTAAGGGTATTACTCAGGTTGCAATCTTACAGTATGTGATACTTTGGTTTTATTCCCCTAATAAAGTATTGAGAATGAAAACTTCGCCCCTCCGTCGCCAATTAAACTCGTTACCATTCAGAAAAGTGAGAGGATCGATGAGGGCCATCTCGTGGCCGGTCCTTTCCAAAAAAAAATAATTTCGGAGAGTGAGCTATTGGAAGAAATTCGGTCGGATGCGCCGTTTGTATGCGGCCGGAGCCAATTATTGGGGAGGGGAATTTTGTGAACCCCGATTTAGTCGTCCGATCGTTCTCCCGACGGAACTGATTTTCTGTCCAAATTTCGTATCGGATCCGGTTTTTTGTGGTCGATGCGAGCGGATCAGATTAAGCCATTCTCTCCCCTTGTGTCAGGCCCGTGAAACGGTTATGACGGTCAGCGGCTGTGGGGTAGCCGAAGTTCTCCCGATCGATCCCGACCCAGAGGAGACCAACTGCCAAAAGTTAAGTGGCCTGAGACTAAATAAACGCGACTACTTGAGATTCTCATATAATTAAATATAACCATTCAATTATCTATACTGATTCCAGAATTATTTAGATAGTTACCAGACAGTATTGAGAGCAGAACTCTCGCAAATAGCGACCATAATGGAGAACAAAATAAATAAAATAAATAATTGCGTAGATATCAGTGAACAACGGATTCTGATTTCAGGTACCTCAATATTTGGTAATCCTTTGATGAACAATAACTCAATTCGGTCCAAATAGTTTTGTGCTGTGTACTAATTAATTATTAGTTATTGTTTCATGACATTCCTCTATGCCTATTAGTGTTGACTGAGTTTAATCACTTCAGGATCTGCTGCCAATGTTCAGGCACAAAGGATGGGGTTCTTTATCCGCGGTCTTTCGCTATAAATCCACCCATTAAATGTGCTAATTACTACGAGCTATTAAATGTTATTTACTACTGTCCCTGCGGTTTATTCTCTGGCCCGTTTGGGCGACCTCAGAGGTCTCTTGGGATGCGGCTGAAATATCGCCCTCGTAAAAGAGCTGTTAACGTTTCCCGCCTTCTTTAACAAATTGCAGCCAAGAGCGGCTGAGCGAAACGCGATTCCACTTCATTAGAGAAGTTTTCAATCTAAAATTGCTGATTTATAATAATTAACGGGTTTGTATTGTACTAGTGCTATATTTTTTTTTAACTTACGACAGTACCAGTTCCTTTTTGTAAACTGGTGCTACAAGTCTACCTTATTTATCATGGTGATACTTCGTTTATTTAACAAGATATCGCGTAAGATCCGATTATTAATTTTTTCCATACAAATTTCCACATTCACATAAATTATTTTGATTTATTACTCAAATATTTTGACTTAATATGTGATATATTGATCGCTATGTTTCTGAATATAGTAATGATGGCAGTAACTAATATTTATTTATAATCATAGGTTTACAAGCACGAGGAAGTGATAGCAATTGTATTAGATATACCTTCGTAAATTATAAAACGAAGAACGATTATTACAAACAGGTTATATAATTATAGGTCATATGTTCAATTAGTATTTTAATTTTTTTATGGAAATAAATACAAAGAAAGGTTTCACGCGGTAGCTGGAAATATCATGCCTCTCCTCTTTGATACACATTTTTTTTATTGTTTGTTCGTTCTCGTTATTCTAACCGCGCAAATAATTAGGCCCGTCGTTAATACTGTTACGAGCGGGGGAGTCCTCGTGAAATACGGCCGAAGCTTCCCCCAATTAATTCACCCCGACCGAAGATTGAGACACATTTAAATCAACGGGCTCCGCTGGAATCGGTCCAAACTCCTGGCGGGCGGCCCTTCTTTGCGCCCGACCAAAATGAATAGTCCGCCCTCCGAGAATGAATATCGGACTAACGTTTTAATTAACAACAGGGCGGCAATAAACACATTCGATCCGTTAGGTCGCGACGGCGATAATATATTTTAAATTTGAGAAACTTTCGGTACCCGATCGTAATCAGTTAATAATCTCCTGCACCAACACCTACTTGCCCTTTTCCCGCTGTCTTCCCCGTCGACTGAACAACGCATATATTACTGAAGATTGAAAATATTAGATTTTAGAACATGTTGATATAAAAAAAACACAGATATCCTCAACAGTGTTTGCTTGTATTCCATTATGGAGCAACCGCCCCTCCATGTATCCAAGTAGTTGTTGCGCGCCTGTGAAGGTCCGAGGAAATTGAACGCGCGGGCAGGAAAAGAGTCGACTGGAGAATTCGAAATAGAATTTTCGAAGAACGAAATTTCGAGTTTTCGACGCCCCACTTCCATTCCCGGGTCTCTTGGACATTCGACAAGAATGTCACGGACCGAACCCGATTGCTCCTTTTTCTAAAGGCCCGGGGGACACACTCCGGACATTTTCAGAGCAACATAATTGGCGTTGTTCGGAGCCGAACAACATCGTGACCATGTTTGGAATAGTCGCGGCATTTCTTCGTCGATTGAATGGAGCATAATTGCACCAATAAACTGTTCAATTGTGACAGTTTATGCGTTGACGAATTTAGTTAACGTCTTCAAAATTAAACAGATTGCTACTATACCGGGCAGAAACAGTAGCGACGTAGGGGACTAATGATAACGATATTGAATTAATTATTTTACTAGCGCTATGTAGGTGTTCTTGACATGAAGTAATCAAAATAAATTAGGGTAACAGAAGAAATTATATTATTTGTACTTTTTATTTATACAAATATAAGCCTCGTCATAGGCTCCCTATGATCCCTATGATTTCCTTGAATTGACACTGACATCTAATTCACGTGTGTAATTTGCTATATTTAGTTCCTGTTACTCCACATAATGCCATCGTAACGGAAGCTATTCAGTTTTTAGTTAAGGAATCGCGTGTTTTAATATTTAGCATTTAAATTTAAATTTTTATTAATAAGTAATGCTCGTTAAGTGCAATTTTTTTACTGTAATGTACGTTATTACTGCTAGAGTGCGCTCCTGGTCATTTGAATTTCAGCGTACAACGCTACAAAATCTCGATAGAACCCGGTCATTCCAGAGAAATTTCCCAGAAAATTTTCCAGAGAAAAGTTCATTAATTCAGCTTAATGAAATTAGTATAATACAACTACTCGTAGTACACACGTTAACTCAATACAAGATTTACGAAAAAAATAAATATCGAAATAAGTGCAATTAATCTTCGCCTGTGAAATACATATTCAGCCTTCTGACGATGAAGTCGACTCGTATAGGCAACTGCACGCGATCGGTCAGAACCAGCGAATGTTGTCGTAACTCGGCTCAGAAATAAACTGGTAAGAAGTGAGGGCCTAAGGTAGGGCGCTACCGGGGCCCGTATCGAAGGCCTCCGATGTTTTATTCGGTGGCGGATGGCCGAGCATCGGGGTCGGACGGATGTGACAGCGGCGGTCGTAAAACAGAGGGCTGGGAGTGTTCCACCCACACGGGGGCCGCAGATTGAGACGTGGCCCCGGGGCCGCCGCGATTTATGCCCGCCCAGTAAATATCGGCCTCCTCCCGCGGGGCCCCGACCATTTACATTTTGGCCCCTTCCTCGGGGCACCCAAAAAGCGGGTCCCTTTAAAACGCTACATTATCGCTCCACAAACCGCTCTTTACGGTCCCGACCATTTGTCCAGTTCTTTATTTCTCAATTATCCTTTTGCCCGGCAAATGCTAAATATGTATCACCCCGCTCATTCGGTTTCGTATATTCGCCTCTCAGTGGATCTTCAAAGTTATATATTATCGTATGTTGCAAATATTATGCCTCGTTGAATGGAAACATAATAATTTTGGAAGTTTGTGAGGGTTAGGGACATACATTACTCGTCCTCACTAGCACTTCTTCGGTACCCGTTAATAAAACTCGTGTTGTTAATGAATTGACGAAATTCTACTTAGTATAGCGAGAAGAAGAAATCTAGCACAGAAGATCAAATATAGAGGGAATTTGCGGTATTATATCCAAAGATTCTACAGAATAACTTCCTATTGTATAGTAGGCAGGCATGTTAATGGATTCGACATCTAATTAATGAGCAATAACCAGTGGTAAACAAGATTGAACGGCTAATGGAATTGTACGTGGCAATTGGGTACACTGTGGTACGGTCATCCGAGCGTGCCGTATCGCCCCCTATTGACTTATGCGTTTTGTTCCGGCCATCGAAATTTATAATATAATTTAAATGATTTACCACCCGTCGTCGGAGCGTCCATTAGTAGGCCGCCGGTGGAATTCATTAGCCGGGTCGGCGGGCTAACTGATTCAGCTCAATATGGTCGGCGGGAACCCACAGCCCATTAGGGGGCTATTTACTCATTATAAAGCAGCAGCTTTACCAAGTCTGTATTTGCCAACCCGCTTATTAGATATTCTCTCTAATCCGGATTAGAGCCGGCGCAATTGTGAACGATAAAATCTGGCTCCTTCCCCCCTCGAGGGAACTTTATTGCTTAATTGCAATGCGCACGACTTTCATTGCATATCCCTTAATATACGCCTGTATTCTAATTTCATGCAACGCACACAATTCTCCCATTCCGATATATCCACATCTCTTGTTTTCAAAAACAAATTTAACAAGTCTTGTAATGGGATAATTGAATGTTCCAAATTTGAAATCGCAAATTAATTGCAATTATTCATACGAGATGAATTCAGTGTCCGAATACATGAATAAGAATGAATCTGGAACGAGGGAACGTTTTTCCATGAATATATAAGCCCGATATTGGTCCCGACACATTTTTGATTTATGTTCATTATCTTCTATTTAAACTTGCATAATAGCGGTCGAACAAAACCAACGTATCGTTTATAATGAAAATAAGAGGAACATTTATTCGTGCAACAATACGTATTTTAGGACAGTCAAATTTAATTTCGCAGAATAAATGATTCCACATTGCAGCCAATTAAGGTCAGACGTAATGAAGATATGAATATAATGAATTGAGAAATTGAATCATAAATTTATGTCATATTTTGTATAGGTAAGAATATAAATTTGTTTCACTTTCGTTAGATGAAACAGCGCCCCTAAATCGTTGAACAATTCACTACTAGAGTGCGGTACGACCCCCTTTGGGAGTTCAAGGGTTGGTACACTATGTCGAATCTGGTTACGTGGTAGTTCGCAGTGAGGAGAAGTTTATGCTAGATATGTTTTTTTTTTTATGAGCGGTGTGAAATACTAGAATTATAGATCTGTCTACGAGATTGCAGTACCGTTGGTTAAAGACTCGCTAATACTAAATATGCGCTGAATATATTATACAAATACAAGGATTCTGTACATTTGCATTTAAAGTCAGATGCAGTCCAATGCCTCGGAATTAGCATATGCCACGGGCTTAAACCGAGGTAAATCGTCGGTTCTTTGAGTCGGCGAATCACAAAAAAAATGAAGCGAAAACCGAAGCGTTCCGGGTCTCGGGAGAAAGTCGCCCTCTCGGTTTAAAAGGCCATCGTACACGCATTAATATTATTTCGATAGGGGTCTAATGCAAGTGCAAAGTACATTTACGATAATGGTGCGGGGGTAGGGGAGGTCCGCCCACCCGGCTTCGGGTGGTGAAATAGTCGTTTTAGGCTCGGCTTTAAGCGATGCGCATTAAGTTGGAACGCTATCTGAACCGGAGACACTATAAATCTTCGAGGGGGTGGGCGGAGGAGTCGGAACTTGACAATTTGTTTTTTTTTCTCTCCTCCCCCCAACCATTCCTCTTCCGCCATGATACCCCTTCAGAAATAGTCTTCATTCGGTCGCTATTATCCGGCCACGACTCCGCGCCAGAGGACCGTAATTATACGGATCGGGAAAAAGAATCCGGCCGAATTCAAATGAGACAGAATTGTTTTGCATAATGTCCAATCGCTCTCCAGTGGAAATTTGTGCCGCGCTTTAATTGATTCCGAGCGATTGGGGGGGACTATCCCGAACGAGGATACGTAGTTTCGTCAGGAATGAATAAATAAAAATTCTATCTGCAGCGATAGGAAAAGAAGGCGTCATCAAATTTAATATAAGGTGTCATATTTGTATAAGAAAAACAAGTACAAACTTTGTAATTTTAGTATTCATAGTTCAGGAAATCAGTTCTCCCCTCTCGCTCTTTGTGCCCCATATTATATATGTTGCCATTGTTGCAGGGTCCCTACTCGAGTCTAGAACACTGCCATAGAAGCGAAAAGTAAATTAAAATTACAATAGTGAGTGCAGAATGAAATCGCCTGGATATTTAATGTGAAAACTGTGCCCATTGTTGGGCGAAGGCCTCACCCAAGCATTCTATCCGCTCGCCCTTACTTTCAAGGTTAAAATATATAAGAAGTTATACACTAGTACTTGCATAAGTTCAATTCAAAATCGTGAGCTTATAACTTCACAATAGTAAAATTATCCTCTGCAGTTCATTAGGTTACTGTAAGCCTTAGAGAAAGCATTGTGTACAAGGACGATGGGAAATCATTATATGAGTCAACTTAAATTAAACGCGCTCATTAGTAACCGATGTCATTTTTAACTTGGTACACCATGCCCGATAAATAGAGAACAATGTTTCCTCTCTATATTATTCCCAGTAGTAAACATTTTGAATATTATTTTTATTATTGAATATTATTTTAAGCCTGCGTATGTGTGGAGGTGCATTTAATGTGAGCTGGGACCGTGGGGACGCTAGACCCATACACCAGTGCACCTCTGGTGTCCCCTGCGGGATGTTAGATCTAGAAAAGGTTTTAACCAGGTCAGAACCAAATTTCAATTTGATAGAAAATAATAAGCGTTTATATATGGTTAAATCTAATAGCCGGACACGTTTCGGTAGGGAATTAACAGGTCTCATTTGAGCTATATGTCAGTTAAGAAGTCCAAAAGAAGAGGATCAATATTGAGTCTCGCGAGGAGAATTTTCATATTGGCTCTAGTAGATCAAATTATATTCATACAAATTTAAATAGTATAGAAATAAGTAGAACATACATATTCATCTCGGAAAGAAAAATAATGTAAAGAATTTTTTTCAAATGCTATCCTGTCAAAACAGTTAGTGGGACATGATAAATGCAAAGTATTAAGTTATACATTTCTATGTACTTGTGCATGATATATCAAAGAATTCTCGACAGTGTAGCGTCGGATGGAATGAAGTTTTGAACTGACCAACACCCAATAAACGTGTGGACCTTTCTTCTTAATAAAATGCATGAAATTCATAATTCATATCGGAGTGAAAATCTAACTCCGTGTAAATAACACACTTGGCCGGAATCCAAGCCTTGCCTCCGACCATTCTATAAGGACTACAACATTTTACATTCGGCTTGGCACTGATATTTTCCGGGAATTCCAGGAGTAGTATATATCGCGTATTCTTAATTTGCTATGAACTCGCTGAAGGAATGCTGTTGTGGGCGTTGAATAAAAAAAATATTCGCGAATAAGTTAACTATCGGCTATTCATGTTTTTGTTTATAGTCAGCACGTTCGTAGACCGGTCTTGAATTTCTATTTTATTGAATCACACCAAAAACGATCAATTCAAATTTTAGTTTAAAAAGTCTCGAAAGCGATAGAATGTCTATTGTTTGAAGATTATTAATTTTTTTGAGTGCCACCGTTATCCACGTTTCATATAGGTTTTGTGTATTGCCTACTGACAGCTATTCCAAAATCATTACCGGATTGTCATAAAATTACGGTAAACCCGATCGGGATTTTTGTCGAATACACGATTAGTTGGGGTAGGGGTGCCCCGCGGTCGATTTCACCTGCGGGTTTTTGAGGTACCGCCGGCAGGGGAGAGCGAGAAGAGGCGTGATATAAATTATAGAGTTAATTGAGTGTTGGCCGGGATAACGTCGGTTGTGACCGTATGACCCAGAATTATCATTGGGCCCGGGGTGAGCCATTGAACCCCCGCCCGCATTGTGTGTTAATTGCATATTGTTCCCCTCTCGACACGGGACGACACAAGAAGCGCCGCGGTACGGCCACAATGGATACGCGCCCGCACCGACGCCCAATTCATTCTAGGCCTGGAAGAAGCTCCGAGGGCTTTCGCCCAAAGAGACCCTTTTACCTTCTTTCGTGAACGGGAAAACTGAAAGTCATCAGAGTCTCGCCAGGGTATAGAAGGGGGATACGTGTGGAGGGCCTCGACACGCTTAATTCAGCGAATGAAGTTTATGTTGTTGCTAAATATCGATCGACATTTTTTCCTGAATATTTTCGATATTTCATCCGTTAATTGTATAATTATGTTAATGGATGAATTTTTTTATTTATTGTTTCTTCGGGTAGACTATTGTTATATTTTTTTACTTTCAAATCTCATGTTGCAAAAGAAAAATTTGTCACGTATACCAGTACATGTTGCGGGGTTAACCGCCTATTTATTATTCGAGACACGAAGTCGGAGATTTTTATTTCAAAACGGCCACTATAGCTTCCCTAAGTAGTGTGGAAATAGAAATGATTATTCTCATAAGCAACGAAAACACCTCCAAACCTTTGCCTCGTCGAACGTCCGCCAGGGAAACCCGTTTAATTAATTTCCTCCAGTTTTGTTTATATTCCCCTTGACCGAACGGTCGGATGAAAGGAAATACGGGAAGAAAGGCGAGAAAGAGAAAGGAATGAGGGGCGGCCGTAAAGGGGCTCGGTAGCGTGGGCCCGGGGAGGAGCCGCTATTACGGTAATTGGCCCGAGGAGTCGGCTTTGCATTCTTCGGCCTCCCTCCCCCTCCCACCCGCCCATCGCCCTCGGCCACGAAACTCCCCCTTAACAAATGACAAAATCAAAATTGCCCCGCGCTCTCTCTTCTTTGTCCAACTTCCATTTGTCCGCAACTTGTTTTCAATTAGATGATATTTTTTTTCAACCTTCCTCACTTTTACAACCGGCCTTGTGTGCGGGGTCAGGCATTCAATAACGCGATGTTTGCCAGAAGAAAAAGCAATATCGGAAGTTAAATCACGAAAGATTACATGAGTCGGACCGCCTAGTTAGGTCGTTTATATGAAGCACGGTCAGACTTAGTTTCAAGCACCATTAAGAGATAAACATAGATGAAACTGTATGTGCGTTGTGTGTAAAACGGTTTTTCGGATATGATGAAAATCTTATATAGAAAAGATTGGTCCTTTTTACAATGACTGTTCGTGAGATCGGGGCGGCGTTCTTATTACGGCCTGGTGTCTTTTCGAAATTCAGAAAAAAAATGTATCAATTCACGACGACAATGGTGTAATTTATTTTGACCTCTACATACATTAGACCGTGGAATTTTCATAAGAACGTACAATTTCATGCTAATACACGTCGGGGACAGTACTCATTCCCGTTCCTTTCTCCCCCGCGGTTCTGGCCTGTCCGGGTCGCCGTGTAAAAGGTAAAAAATTAAATTGGATACGAGTCGAGGTCCGCTCGAATACAGAGATCGCCCTTCTCCGGCTGAGAGCTGGGCACTGTCAAAGGGCGGGCGCAGGTGCCCCGGCCCTTTGCATAATGTTAGGGCGGCCGCGAACCCGTAAAAGAAGATTGTAACCTTTATCGTCCTCCTGACCCATTCACTAATCCACTTCGGGGCACGGAAATATTTCTGATTGGACAAATTACTCTTTTCGAACCCTTTCGTCCCTCAAGAAAGAAACAATGTCAGTGGTATTCTAATACAAAAGGCTAAATTGATACGTAATCAGCTATAGCGTAACGCTACAAGCTGGCCGGACATACCAGTGCACTTATGGTGTCCCCGGGGACATCGAGGCGAGGCGAAAATCGGTCACAAACCGTTACCGTAAATGAATTTTTATGCAGTCCTGTAATAACATGTACATTGATTTAATTTTTTAATAAATTAATGCGGATTTATTTGAATAGAATATCGAAATATATCTTGAAATTTTCTGACGCTGTTCCATTCATGAATGCGCGAGTGCGTAACCGTCCATAACGCCAACAATACCGACTAACAATGACCGGTGATTTCGTAATGAAAGAAAAATCCAAGGACGCAATACATATTCCACGGTTAGTGAATATTATGCGTGTAAGGCAATAAGATTCCCGATCATTGTTAGGGCCGGCCCAACAATACGTTTTTTCCGTTCCTGTTTTAGTTCGTTACTAGTCAGGGAGGTGTGTATAGGTAATCGGAAGGATTGTTGGAGAGCGGGGACCTCGGATGAAACAACGCTAACTAGCGAGCTGTGGCCGCTGTTTTGTACTTTTCCCCCTTTTTCTCGGCTTAGAGTTTCGCCGAGCCCTTCGGGGGAAACCCCCTGGAAAAGGAAACTTGAACTGTGACACCGCCGCGGTCCTTTGTCTCCGTTTCAAGTTCCCTTAATATACCGGTCGGACGGCGAGGGGCATTCGGTCGGTATTTCTCCGGGGGCCCACAATGGCCACCATAATTGGACACTTTTCGGGTCCGGTGTAAACGACTGGACGCCGCCGACGGCCGTCGCAGGTCGCTCCGACGCGGATTTGCCTACGGACAAAAGATTTTGGTTCTATAGAATATGACGTGGAAAAAGGACGAAATAAAAGAAACGACAACGCGGGGGGATGGGGGTTTCGCAATCGAAGAAAAAGGAGTTGCTACCGAACCGCCCTCGGAAGAGTTGAGAAATCGACCCATAACTTGAGATCAACCCTCCTGGGTTCATTATATTGTGTTCCTTATTTACTGTACAGGTTTTGCAGCTTTTGTACTCCTTTTGGGAGTATGGAATTTGGGCAAGACCTAGTTTAGACCGGACATCCGCATCCCCTTGTCAATGCAAAATTTGCATTTTGCACTTATTTATAAATTTTACTTGTGTAATGAAACCGGACTTATAAACGTATCGCACATGCTCCACTCGCAGATAACTCATAATTTTACTATCTTGCAGCTCAAACTTTCGCAGTCGAATATCGTTTAAAATAGTAGTAAAATAGTTGTTTCTCGCTCGATTTCTATTCACAACGATTTGCATTGGATCGAATTTTAAATTACACTATCCGGTTCCCAGATCATTTACACGGGACGTCGAGGTCGGCTAACTACGGTGCGTTTCCTCAGTTTCATAGGTCCTGGTGGCAGATAGGAGTCCCATTAGCTAAATCATCTAATTACAATATGTTTTACAAGCCGAGGCCTCTCGCATGGGCGGCCCACGGCTCGGACACGCTCCTCCACTATCCCGTATGTAAATCTTCAATTGATATCCAGTTCATTGATATTCATGCATACGGCACGCACACGCACCCGTCTCCACCACACGCTCTCACGCGATGCGATTGTTCGCCACCGATTTGTTGTCCCGTTCCCCGACGACCGACACGTCCGTAAATAACGGTCTCCGGTCCGTGAGACAAGATCTAATTTGTACATAAAATTGGAAATACATTCAAATCCCTAATCAAACCCGTAATTGCCGATTATTTATTCCGGTACAATTTTCTCCACAGTACTCGCCACATAGTACCAAGGATACTGTGAGGTCAAACTTCTCGACTTACGGAGATACTTTTTAGTCTATAATGTGTGCTTATCGCAAATCGAGTTAGGTTTGGGCCAAATGGGAAGCTCTCGGCGCGTCCTGTAGAATAAGAGATGGACTCGTCGCCTGAAGACGACACCTTGCCGCTCGTGGACGGGGACTAGGAAAAGTGAACCGAAAAAATCCCGCCTGGATAGAGGGGACTCTGAATCGGTTAACCGTATCGAGCGCGACGGTTTAGGCGAGTCCGCCATAAAACTCCTCTAGGCCCCCATTAGAAGGCAGCGTCAGCCAGGGCGTATAAAGACCGCTCGGGGAAAAAAGGAAAAAAAGTCAACGGATCTGTAAAAGGCACTGGTTGATGAGAGAGGGAAGAAACAAGGAGCGCGGGAAGGATCTCCACTATCTGGGATATTTCTGCCATTCCTTAAACAACGGTCTCGTCCTTTCCTTTTCGGGTCGAGGGCTCCCGCGGCCCCCCGAGACGCCCACATTCCCCACCCACTCCCCGCCCGAGTTAACCCAGGTTTTCTGACTTCGTTTCTTAACACATGCCGTTTTCCAGAGTCCAAGTTTCTCCTCCCCGGGCGGTCTAGGCGACATGAGACAAGATAAACTCACTAAAATCCTCCGGTTTAATACGTTTTAACAAGGAATCCGACATATCCGTTTCCAAATAAACCGAGCAAAAATGCCATTGCGTGTAATCAAAGTACAAAATCAACGAAAACTTGCCAACGTTTCGAATCGAGTCAGTACTACTTGAATTGGCATCATTTCATTCTATATAAGCCTCGCATTTCGGATAACAAAAATACATCATCCGATTTACAGTCCACCGGAAATAAACATGGCTTGTCGTTTAACCGAACTGTTAACGTTAATAAGTCGGATGAATTTTCCACCCGCAGCCCAGGATTCACTGCTCTTTGGGTATCCCTAGAGAGTCCAGTTTTTCCTCCCGACCCGAGTTAATGAAGATGGAGCGACTCCGTAACTTTTGTCAGCTTCTATTTCACACCAATTACATTCCCGTATTAATACGTCCCCACCCTTTACGATGCGTTATGTCGGATTTGTTCATGTTTGGATACCATCATCTACAATACTGAATGCTTTCCGCGGCTGAAGGATTTCTGATATGTTTATTATTTTAATTGTTCAGATCATGTATTGTCCTCAAATTGAATTAAATTTCACCAGAATGATCGTAATGGGACAGAAGTGATTATAATAATGGGCTCCTGCGTTGCACCAATTTCTGTACGTACGCTAGAAGTGAAAGCGTCGTTTAAACTATAAAAGGTAATAGGTAAGGTAATTAGAGTACAGAAAATAACTTTTGGGATCAATTTCTATCGCATAAATGTGGATTTGCGATCCTCATTTTTGGTTCTTCACTTTATTTTAATCCAAAAATGTAATAAAAGTGCAACGACAGTGCCGGTGGGATCCATAAGAGCCTCACTAATTTATTCAGAGGCGAAAACTGATCGACCGAATCAACGAGCGGAGACAGAAAAGCTCAAGAATGGTGTTATAATTATTGCGCCTGATTGTTATCATAATATACCGTTGAATAAAATATTAATGCGATGATATTAATTTGTGATTGGATCCCCGATTAGAATTGTTGATTAGTCCGGCCTTCATTTATAATGCTCCAGATATAAAGATCGATAATATATTGGCAAATTGCTTTAATTTGCAACAAATATTAACGCAAACTAAATTGGCGCTCTAATTTTAATTATACAGCGATATGAGAAAAAATATTCAAAATGCGCGCATCACAGGGGATAAATAAATGCTTTCCTGAAAATTGATTTGAAATGTGTATCTAGATTATGTTGTCATTACCCCACTTCAGAAATCATCTAGATACGGACTCGTATTATTTATAGGCTTATATATTGGTGCTCTGCCACGGCTTCGTATTATTGTTTTAAATGGATATCGCCCAACTAGTGCTATAGTTTAATTAGTGGAACCAAAGATTTAATTCTTATTATATAATTAAATTCATCGATAAATGTTATTCACCTACAGTAAATGCAGTTTTTAATAACTTTAATAGTGTTGGCGAAATAGGCGTATTTCGATTGGAAATTTGAATCAGTCATGAATGGAACTTACGAGATTAGGTTAGTGACGGTTTGGCCTACAACAAATTTTTCCCTCTAATTGAACACGACCACTGCAGAAAAAAAGAATAATCCTCAATTCGCAAAGTGAATACTTTAAATGTCTCGAATTCCTAAATGAACTGATCGTTCAACAGATTTCTACGACAGAATCCGGTTTTTCGGTCGGAATATTCGGAAACAAAAATCGAGCCCAGGGTGATATCTAATGGGCCCGATAGGCGCGTATAGAATCGGACATCAAGAGTCTGTGCGTTTCACTTTTCAATAGCTATTGGGAGCAGGTGGCCCAGCGCCGGCCGCCCACCAAGCATTGAGCAATTTCAAGCTGATTGCCTCCCTCGAGCAGTTGAGCAATCCTCTCCTCCCTCCACTCACTCTACGCTCATTTCTTTCCCGTTTTCCTTTTCTTATTTCACCCCTCTTCTTTTATTATTAACGTTATAAAACGCCGGACTTCTTTCCGATCCCCCGCCCGTTTAGCGGACGGACCCGTTATAATTTAATTAAAAGGCCCCGTAATATCGTAATGTCGGAACGCTCACCGGATACATTTCATCGGTTAAACATTAAATCGAAGTTTCGAAATTTTTCAGAAGAGTAATGAATTGAAACCTGCGACAACAAATTAGGACTCACAAAGCAGGAATAAATTGTCTTCGATCTTAAAGCCCAAGTGTGAAATTGAAATCTTATATAAATTAATTTCCGAATATTGCGCAATACAATTTAGGACTTTTATGAAAGTAGTACTAAATATGTAGCGTCCCACTCCAATCTCATTAATGTAATGGTGTTTAAGAACGTCACGGAATAAAATTTTGGCCGTACGGCCGGATAATAGGGAATTATCGGAACCATTTTCAACGACGCTTCGACCAATCGCTCAATGGGCGGAGTGTATATAAACAATCGCAAATTCGATTCTCCCAACCACCGGCCGTACAATCCGAGCCATTCATTTGCCAGTCATAATTAACGGGGAACGAAAGCTGAAAACAATTAGAGAACAGGCGCACGGGTGCCGCCCGCCGCCGTTAGAGGGCGCTCTCTCGCGTTCGTGCGCTGGCGCAATTGTCGCCGGCAGATAAATGAACGTCCGGATATACCCCCTGTAAACAATTACACAGTCCGTCTTTGCCGACTTTTTTATTTCCATTTTAATGCTGTCTCTGTCTATATTTCTTTACTATTTTTCTTTTCGGCTTTTAATGAGGAGGCCATCCATTCCGCAGTTCGCTCGGTCGGTGGACAGGATGTCGTACGTCAGGCTGGACGCGGAGGGCTTCTGACCGATTGCCGATGAGCGGCCTCTCCGCCGCTGGCTAACGGAAGATGTTCGGGCCCGTTGCATCCCCGGCGTGGAGGAAATTGCCGTTTAAACGGCCCTCGAGAATGATACAGAGCCGCGTCGGTGAACGGTCTTTGAATCTTTTATTGGAGTCCGCGCACGCCCGGCATATTAGTCAGACGCCGCGTTTGAACTTCCAGATGAAATACGGACCGCCCGAAATTGTATTTTTGATAAGTCAATATGTTTTGTCAATTTGCGTACAAATTATACTCGTAGGGAAGGTTAGGAAAGCTACTAGGAATTTGGATACCCGGAACTGAAAAATATATATGTAGGAACACGATTAAAATACTGAATGTTTGCACTCTTAATATCCGTTTTATCAGTAGCGGTAGTGAAGTATGAACTGTTGCATTCAGTATTACGCAATAATTTTAATTGTGATTAGTTTCAAATTCAATTATCGTTTGAATGTTAATTAAAATATTCAATTTTATACGCATATATAAAAAAATATTAGAACTCGTAACAAGCTGTTAATACAATATATAATTCGGTGTTCCTTAATTAGATAATATATATTTAATTCTAAACCAACCTATAGATAAACCAGCAATCTCTTCTCTTTGACATTATAAGAAATATTTCATTTAGGTGTATCTACCAGAAGGAGCATGATGCATATGTCTGCCACTGGTGTTTCTAACCAAAAACCATTTCATTAGGAAAAGCTATCAAACTATAGAACGACGCTGTACTTATACGCCGTTCAAAGGGAGGAATACTAATCGTGTTCACTTAAAATATTTTTGTCTGGGATCGATAAAATTACCATATCCGGACATTTTCCGTTATACCCACATCCGTGGGGATGAGAATGGCCCCGCCGCGGCACGGTAGCGCCGCTTTCTCCCGCGAGGACGTTCGGTTTTATGCGACGCCGAGTTTTATAAAACCATTTTCTTTTATGTCGCCCCCGCCCCCATTAACGGCCTGTACGGGCTGTAAAACACCGGCCGGGGATTAGCCGCCGACATAACGCCCATCGCTGTTCGGCCCCGAGCCCGAACCTTTTCGTACACTATAGTGAGGTCATCCGGCTCACCTCGAGTCGCCGCGCTTCTATTGGAGTCCCGATAACAGCCTTGTCGCCCTTATAAGAAAACAACCCATCTTACCCATTAACTTATATCTCGATCTAAAGAAATCTGAACACTTTGATGTCTTTTGCCGTAATCTCGATAAGCGGATGAAATAACCCCAAGTACGTTTCCAGGATTTTTTGTGATGGAATTATGAAAGAATTTATTGAGTATCTTCTAAACCTATAATTACTTTAGATTGAAGAGGGAATAAACCGCTGCTGCTATTCGTACGAAATGACGTTTATCCGTTCTTATTTTGTTCCGAATCATTTCTTGTCAATAGTCCTTAGGACAAAATTGGGGGATGTCTAAAAATTATCGCTAAGGACAATTTTGCTGATGCGAGTTAACCAGTTGTCCTCACTGGCCTGTGAATTTGTTTATGGATGCTCAGACGAGATCATTTCACGATATTCATTACTTACAAAAGCACTGATTTTATTTAGCAATTGTTCTGTCAGGGCAAGGTTCTTCTGGGGGTAAATTGAGGTTTCTATTGTACCTTATTCTGTTTGCGATGCAATCTGAGGCGTAGATTAGCCCCAGCTGTATTAAAAAACGCTGATACAATTTTGAATTTTTATAATCGCAGAGAGTTCGGAATTAAAAACAGAAAAGTAAACAGCGGAGGACTTATCGTGCCGTCGGTGGCAACCGGTAAAAGCCGGTCGCCCGGCAGTATAACTATCGCCATTAGGATTTGTAATAATATTAAAGTGGGCGGAGGGGGCGGGTAGGGAGCCCCGTGTAATAACAATGATTAGGACCGCTCGGCCCCCCCCCCGCTGCACACCCGCTCCATCGCAGGATCCTTATCCCCGGGCCTATAATGCCTATAATTTAGATTGGTAGGCCCCGGCACATAGTTAATTGTCGCAGGGCCGCGCGCGGCTCCCGGTGACCGCATTCCCCCCGACGCACCGGACCCCGGGGGCTCTTCGCCGTATTAATTAGCGCATATTCCCCCATCTTAACTAAGGGCTATAATAGTGCTCTCTTCCGGGCGTAGTTCGCCCTCTTACGATACGGGGATAATGTTTTTATCCCTGAAATATATAATTAGGTCATTAATCCGTAAATATGGACCATCGATAAAAGTAATTAGCTCGTTAAAAAAAAAGTGGCGTAGGGAGAGTTCCAAGAACGTTTTTTTGTTTTACTAACTGTTGCTGACATTAGGTTTAATACGTATAAAACAATAATTTTCAAAGCCTTTAGAAATAATGTAAATTTATCTGTATTTGTACCGGGGTAAATAATAAAAAGCACCGATTTCATGTTATAAATGGGCACGCATGGGAAAACAGGACTCGTCGGTAATGACCGGTTGGAGTCGTACTAACTGTGGTCCGGGTCAGGTAGGGTGAGAGGGAGAGAGGGATGGTGGGAGGGAGAGAGGGATGGAGGGAGGGAGAGACCTCCACCCGGGGGCTAGGTACGATTAAACCTCGCCTATTAAGACGGTAAAGAGTAGCCCCCCGTTCGGGAGGAATGCGGTCACCGGCCGGGGGCCCGCATTTACCGGGGTCATACTACGCACCGAAAACTCCCGCCAGGCGTCAATTAACTACGCATCAAATGTAAATTACAGACGGCCGAAAGGGGGATAAGGATCGGGGGCGGACGGAGCCAACCCCGGCATTGGAAAATAATTCCTACGCAAGTTCGGCTGTGAAACTACCCGGCATGGAAGAACAATATTACGCCGTGGTATTCCAGTACAGAACCCTGAAGAGGTTATACGATTATATGGTTTCGATGGAAGTTCTGAATTTATATAATGTTTTCTGAATTATTATTAGGATTCCGGTGAACGCGAAATGTTGTCTCGGATCTCAATATTGAGCGGTGTACATTGGTAACGATACTGTTTAAAATTAAACCTGTACTAGGCGTGGATTGCTCGGAGTTATAAACATTGGTCTGAAAACCGCTGACTGTCCGCTTCGCAGAGGAGCGTCCGTCCGCTCGGGCCGACCAATGTTTGCACTGGCGGCGGGTCGACGCCTTGAACGCTGCTAAGAAAACAGTTGTTTCTAAACTCCTTCACGGTCGTTCCACGTTCGTCCCTAACGGTAATTGAAAACCGGACGGTTATTGTTTATAATTACTGGCCGTAAAACTGCCAGCACCGACAGAAAAGCAATTTGCGCAATAGGAAAGTTTCGTATTTTGACCGAGCCGTTCAGTGTTGTACTGATGTCCGGAACTAATGGCCGTTTTTTAATTTTCAAAATGTTGAATTATAAACATTTATACGAATTATTTTACTCCTATTTATACCTTCTTCACCATTTTGATTAAACAAATATTTAATTGGGACGGCTTATTTTTATACATTAATCTGTTGGATATACTCAGAAAAAAAGAAACACTATACCGACAAAAATGATACTAGGGTTACGTACACCATTCCATAAAACCAACTTCAACAATAAGTGAATAAAATCCTGACAGCTCTCATAGTCTATATGGTAATTAGAATCGTCCGAACGAACTGAATCGCGGGCATAACTTATAAACGGGACCCGGTCTAATTGACTTGTAAAAATAAACCAACGTCTCGTCAGGACCCTCCGGAATATTTAAATTCCCCCCGGGGACCCATTCCACGTGTAATTTGTGCCTTCGGTAGTTTAGCAGAAGCCATAAACCGGACTCTGACACCGGCCCGTCTTTTATTTAATTCCACCGACCGGCTTCGCTACAACCCTACAACATCTTCTGATCTGAGCAGGTTATTTTTAAAAAATATTTTCGGGTGTCATTGTCTTTCAGATAAACAGATCGCGTTGATAACTCAATATTTAAGTAAATAATAACGCGTTTGTTCGGTTTGAATTTTTATTATGTCGGTAGTGTTTCAAAATAAAACTTTTAATAATTAAAAAGATAATTATGATAGTTACAGAAACCAATAGATGTAATGCTTTATAATTATAAAGATGTTATAATTAATCAAGAGTGGAGTCAAATTTAACTAATTAAAATTAATGAATAGAAAAGAAAACAAATGCTTCTATAAATTAGTGCAATATTGGGTGATTAAAAATTTTGTTTTAGGTTAGAGCGGACGATTCCAATGCATTGAATTATCCTGTATAATTAAAAATGGAATTGCGGATTGGCCCCCCGCCGAGGAGCCGAGGAGTCCTCCACTCCACACAGGAACGGGGCAATAAGAACAAGAGGTCGATGAATTAGCCCAAGAAGAATGAGAAGAGACGTTTTTGCATAAATTCGGCGCCGCCTCTTGAGCCGGGTTTAATTGGCGGCCGGTCGTGTTTACACCGCCGGCCGGAATTAATAACAGCCCTCCCGAGCAATTAAGAGCCCACCCTCCATCCCTCCCTCCATCCCTCCCTCACCACTCGGCCGGAGATCCATTTCTCGTTTATTGATACCGGATAAATAATCGGGGACGGCCAATTACGTTGGACCCGTTGATTTAAATCCGCCGAGAGAACAAATCAGAAAGGTTTCCGTCAGACTTCGCCTTCACATTTTAGCTCAACTAGACTCATCCTATGTGTACGCGCCTAAATGTAACGGGGCATATAATTATGCTTCCCTCTTTTCAGCCTAACTGGTCGCAATTAATTAATTTCGCCTATTACAGGCAGGTGGGGACAGAAAGTAACAAGAGTGAATAATATTCCACACCTTCAAGGAACCCCGATCTGGAACTCGATAATTAACTCTCCATAATAATAATTATTATTATCGATAATTATAAATCAATATTAATAATATGGTAATTATATCTTTGATTGGCCCAAATTACGTTTGTTGAGCTTTGATTTTTATTTTCTTAGAGTTGGATTACGAGAAACGTCAGTTTTCTAATGATTTCAGAATAACTTTCTTTTTTTCCTATTTTACGATTATTGATATCCGATGAATAATCGGATGCGTCCAATTACCTTTCTGCCCGTCGGCTTGAATCGGGCCGAGCGTAAATCAATGCCATCCGGAGAACTTTGATTTCGGAATACTAAACAGTAAAAATTACGTCTAATGAGATATAAACATCTTATAAATCTCTCGCGCAGGAACGTCGGAGGTCCACGCTAAACATGGGAACCGGAATAGGCTTATTAACTTAAACATTGATGAGATTAAGGATGAGATATGTACCGCGGTCTTTTGTAGAAAAAAAGTGTCGCTATAGAGTCCAACAACGGTTGTATATAATAAATTATGTGCATATTATAATGCATAAAACTGCCAAAAAATAAGAGAAATGCCTACAAAATCTAAATTAAACAGTTTGGCTTTATATCAATGCATGAGGTATATATAAAATATATTCAACTTTAATTGTGCCAAGTATATTGGAACTAATGTGACTATACATTCCTCAAACCTCGATTAAGCGATATGTCTTCTCGAACCGTTTGAACATGACACGATATCTTTATTTGAGCGTAGGCCGGGCAATAATTACCAATATAAACCTCCGGCGGACGATAAGAATAATAATCGCTGATTCACTCAGATGTAATTAAGATGCGCCTGTCGCCTCACCGGCCGGAGGCCCTGAGGTCGCCGTTTAATTGGCCGTAATCGAAGAATGGAAAAACATAAAAGAGACAAGCTCCCATCAAAATTACAATTCATTCGAATTTTCCAATTTAACAGGCGGTTTTAGTGGGTACTCAATCGGGCCGTTATATGGAATTGACTTGAAGGAACTGCTGAGGGAAAAATAAACTTCTCGTTCTGTTATTCTCATTAATGAAACTAAGTAGGGAACTGGGGAACTGAAACGGTTTAAATTTTCAGCCGTTTCAAATTAATAAGCTCATCGAAAACTGAATATTAGGAATGTATAGAAGCGGAAAACAAATTGACATATATTAATACGCAATAGTGATTATTCTGGGGCATGAGGACGCCGGCAAAATAATCATTTATTCGTGCTAAGATTTTATATTCAAATTAAGTTAAATTCCGCCGAAAGACGTATATCGTGTCCGGTAATTGGCGCACAGCGGGTTCTGTTTTCGGTTGTTTATTTACCCGGGGCGACACTCGCCCCGCTCCCTCCCACCGCCGACATACAAACCCCCGGGTAACAACAATTTCTCGATGCATCGGCTGTGAATAATCGCGTGGGCCCGTTCTCTGAGAGCCCCCCGAGGTGCAGCGCTAGGTGCAGGCCACTGTGGGAACGCGCGGGCTGAGAGGCGCGTAGGGGCGGTGAGAGGACCACCCCTCGCGTCCACCGTTCAACAGGGAAATGCACCCCCTCGTGTTGTGTCCGCCGCCCACTTGTTCATACCAGACAATATATTCGGCGGCCACAATTCAGTGGGGGAGTGTCACACCCTCCCCTCCCCCCTGCCAGTCTAGACCAGCCGCCCCCACCCTCCGTCTTTCGTCACTTTTTCCCAGGCACTTCCGTATTGAAATAGGCCTCAATTATAATAGGCCGTAGAATGAGTCTGAAGTCGGCGGGAGACCGTCGCTGAAAAAGGTTGTGATTGGAAAAAAAATAATACGTAGCAGTCCATAGAAATTATACTATCACCCGCTTATATATTCTTAAGATAAACCGGTTTCGGTTGTGGCCGAAAAGAGAGACTTTCTGTCCTGAATAAAGTGAGTGGATAATACATGAAATAACCAGTGGTACAAATGTACCTAAGGTATATTATACCTACGATTCATTAGAGTAACCTGCACAAATCATAATAATTTATCGTTTACAAACGATTGTAAGACATTAAGAATACAGAAATTAATATAGATGTATCGCGATAAGCTGAATCCGATCTTGGAGGGTGAGTGCAGCATAAAGAACAAACATCAAGGAAACGTAAATGTGATGGACATTTATGCCACAATTATTATGCCAATTTATTGTTATAATGTTTCGCTGAGTGGCGAAAACAGGTAAAAATACCTAGACGGCTGGGTATGGTCTAGACAGCAACCGGTTGTCGGGTGAACAACAGAGCTCGGTTTTCCAGATAGGTTTTCTCCCTTGTGGGACCGGTCCACTCTCACTCTCACTCTCTCTCTCTCTCTCTCTTTCTCTCTCCTCTCCTCTCTCTCTCTCTCGTCGGGTTGTCCCACGCCACAAAGTGCCGCCCCCGCCCCACAAGCCGCCCCCGATCTCGTCCAGTCCTACCGGTCCTCCCGCACCGGCGGTGAAAAAAAACTTACCAGACAGACCTGTCAACCGAGAGAGGAAAGCGCCCGAATGCACTACACCGTCGTTAGATTTAATCGCGATAATAAAAAAAAAACATATTCCATTCCGAACGTAATGCTTTCTCAAGGCATAGTCGCCTGGCCACTCCTACTCAGACAATTCTTATTTAGCTTCATGTAAACTTTTCCATATATCTATACAGTTTATATGTTTGTGCCACTGACAATCATCGTTTTTTATGGAAATAGTCAAGAACATAAATCTGATAGATGAAATGAATCAAATTATATTTTTTTAAAAACCAGTGTTTAAAATAGGAAAATAATTCTAAATCTGAAAAAATTAGTTCTCATTGTGGTTAACTTCAGCTTAGGACATACGTTTGTCGACGTAAATCTTTTCAATTTTAACAGAACACTGCTGTTAGTACTATTCGAATTAAACTGTGTATTAATGCGTGTTATCAAAACTACTGACTTATGGTATCACAAACTGAATGTAGAACATTAGTCAAAATTATAACAGGAATTATTATATAATATTTCAATAATGATACTATCTAATATCTTAAACAGGATCAACTGAATGTATAGAATATTTTCGGGTATTAGAAAAAAATAGTAGTGATTAAAAGTTTAATAATTCTTAGTAATAACGTAGTGTTGGTCGTTCCTCGTTATAGCAATGACGAGTACAATAAAATATGTAAATGATAATGCTTCGCATCTAAGAATTTAAATTTCCTAATTTTTTTTTGGTGATAGGGATTTCATTTCATAATATTATTATAATTTAATTATTTGTTAACAGCTTGACATATGTAAGGGGGTTATTGTGGGGTAATTCCCTCAATACTGGTTGACGTCATATAATTGCGTAATGATACCCCTATTAATCCAATTGATTTTAATGATAGTCCGGAAAAGGGGTACCCGAAATCCGATACCGGTTATCTTATGGGAGGCGCACGAGTAGGCGGTATATCCCAGGTGTATATGCCGCGATAGCCGGCGGGCATGGGGACATGGGCCACTCGGGGGCTAGGGCTACGTGAGAGCGAGCGGCGGGGGCAGACGGGGGTGAGACCCCACCCACTCCCAAGCAGGGGCTTCCGCAATCCTTCCCACGCCCACTCCACCAACCCCCACCTACTCCAACCCCCCAAGAATTCGCCCGGCTACAATGGCCAGGCCCCGCAGTTGGGGGAGCCCACCCGCCCCTCGCCGCTCCAGATGCAGTACCGGAATGTCCGGTCCCCGTCTGCCTTATCGCGATCTCCGATACGTGCAACTTTTCAGGAGGGGCGCTGATAATTCCCCGCGCGTGAAAAAAACAGGTTAGAATACCAGTCCGACGTTGTACCCCATTAATGGACGAGATCGAAACTCGGCTATATAATTGTTATTGAAATTAGATATTTACTTCTGATGCACGAGATAGTGAGTACCCCATTAATGGGTGAGATGGAGCGGAAAGAAATTTAATATGTAAACGCGTCAGAAATTAATGCCTTCATCTTTATAAGAATGAAAATGTCTTTATGTATGAATTGTATTAATCTGTATATGAAAATAATTTCCTACGAATAAATTATTTTATCTTTTTAGCCATAAATGGGAACATAAGAAGGAAATAAAATAATAAACAAAATATAATCGTAAGAATTGTGTGATCTGATTTAATAACCCAAATGTGCTTTTGACGATGAATCCACCAATTTATATTCCGGCTACTGGGTAGTATAGAAATAATGTGCCAATTTCCCCTTAAAGTGGCAAAAGTTCTGAGGTTTTCAAAGAAAATTGTAAATTAATAATTTGTAACTTAGAGATAGTTGTGATATGTTATCGAGGTGAACAATTCTAACCCCCAGTTTTGCATTCACTACGAGCACAATCCGGTGGATGTTTACAACTCCTACAAGTTGTAGACGGTGGGTAGAAGAGGTGCGCCCCCTATTTGCATTCGCTTTGAACACCGATCCGAATGCCCGTTCAATTTTTTCAATCTCGATATTCACCGATCCGGAGGGAGCCGCCCGTGGGTGCATCGAGTGCAGGGATCCGGTTTCGGTGGGAAGCGGAGTCGTGGGTGGTTAGGGCTAGATTCGGGGCCGGGGCCGGTCCGACCGGTCGCGCTGCAAATTTCGAATCGGACAGAAAGAGAGAGAGAGAGAAGAGGGGAAAAAATTCTAAATCAGGTTGTAGGGGGTGGACCTGGGAGGGTGAGAGCCGAGACGAATACATCACCGGGGGAGCAGTCGGGCCGAGGGGTCTCAGGTGCCTCGGGCTATTTCGCTCCCCCAACCCATATCATATATACCCTAATCAAAATGTAAAACGCGATTTTCGTGAACGTAGATGGACGTCGACGTAGAAATTCGCCTATTTGGTGCCGATAGAAAATTGCACGGGGGATGATATTGAAAATGCTCAAACAAGACTAAAATAGCTTAGGAAATTCGTCGCGCCTCTGAATTTAATAATTGTTAATATTTTTGGCCGAATGTATTTGTAAAACAAAATACACAACAAGGGCAGTTTTGAGCACAATTTTGATCATAAAATAGAATATCAGGTAACAGAATCATCATTCGACAACCCAAAATCCAGATTAGGCAAGAGTAATAACTCTTAACTACATTCCAATTGCTGCATTATTTTATTCCAAATTTCAATTTCATTTAAACTCAACAGCGAAAGTGTTTTCCAGTTCGTATAAACGTTTCCGAGAGCGGCTTGGTAATAACCGCTTACAGTCTAAAAGCCCGACCCCCGCGGCGCCGGGGCTATCGTCAGCCTTCAATAGGCTATCGAAGCTCTCTTCCAAAGTATGCGGCCCTCCGGGTTTTCCGCCACTATGTAAGGCCGAGCCTTACAGGAGTGAGTTAGCACCTCCGCACCGGCTCCGGAACCCCGCCCCCCAGTTGACCCTCTTAACCCTTCTTGGCCTATGGACGTTCTCAACTCGAAACGGGGTACCTTGGACGTCGCCAGTTTAAGTAGTCGAAGACTAACGACCGTTTATTTTCCAAAGGTTAAAATTTAAATTCGTTTTCACAGTACACCATATGTTAGCGATCGAAAAGCAGTGTTACAGCACCCAAGCGCAATAAAGTAAATTACAAAGAGGATATTGAAATGCACACTGAATCTATGCGGTGAAAATTAGGATACTGAGAAATAAATAAGAAAATACGAACATTATACTAGGCTCTGATAAACATAATACACGTATTAATAATTAAACTAACTAAATCTAAAGCTTCTCCTTGTTTTCTCAAGATTATTATAACCGACCCCGGGCAGGACTCTGCCCTAGAGTGGCTCTGTATAATATTGGGGATCACGAATTCCCCTAGCGAAGACCTTGTCTGTGAGGCACAATATCAGCACAATATTCGCTGGGACGATAAGGCGGGCACTCACGGGGACCCAAACTCTAGATGCAGATTCAGCAGAAAACCGGTACGCGAATGTCGCGATTGGCGTTCACACTCACTCGTCGATCTATGAATATTGTTTTAAATATTGAAGATACAAATTAATGATCCAGTGATATATATAACTACAGCGGCAGTTCCTTACTAAACTACAAATCCACATTCAAAGCTACTAGTGTAGATAGTAAATACATGTAATATTTATGGTACACAGGAGCGTATCTTCCCATCAGCAAGTTTAGGTTCATCAATTTATACGGTTGGCTACAATTTAATATAGACATTATGTGTTTATACTGGCGAGAATCCCGATGAAATCGTTCAGAAATTAGCCCGTTGGATCCCGCAGCAGATTTGATTTTTTCAGAGGAAGCGCGACGACGGCTCCCATTAATACGGGTGTTTATTGAGGGTCGTTAAAGAACGGCACAAAGTATGAAATGGGTACAGAAATTGGCTGGTATCTGGGCCCGTACATAACAAGCCCGGGTAAGGATGGAGGATACAAGATGGCGCCAGGTAACCGCTCTGCCGCGGTACAATTTCCCTCCTCCCTCTCCCACTACCTCCTCCTCGGCGTAACCCTCTTTCTCACTCTCCGCCTCCCTCTCACTCCATCTCTCTCTCTCTCTCTCTCTCTCTCTCTACGGGGTCCCCCCGCGTCGACATGAAATATTCCCGACCGGCCCGTAAATAATATTCCACAACATGCGCCAATAATTAATGGCCTAATTACGAGCGGACGCATTTCGCGGAAGAAATTATTGTAGTTGGAGGGCGAGAGGGAGGGAGATATGTGGAGCTAGAACGGGAAGAGCGTGTTTTTAGTCTTGAAGGATCTTGAGACCAAATTTACAACAATCGTTATTTCTTTAAATTAATGCATGATAGTTTCGTTACGGCGTGCATGAGTAGGATAAAGTTCGTATGTCAGGCCGTCCTACACATAATATATGAATATCAAGACACATATATTACATAAAATATACGTAATATTAGATTCAGGTACTGTATCCCCAGCAGTTAATACACAATCTACTTTCACTAAAATGTTCACTGGTCGCACACCCCAGTTTCAGATTCTGTGATCTAGCCGAACGTTGAATGAAAATTATTACTCGAAAAACCTATAGCGCTCGTCCAACTTATAGGGATGATTTATTGACGCGTGTTTTGTTTCGTAAGGAGTGTTATAGAGTAAAGATTGAACTGTTTCCTAATAAATAATGATAACTTATTTAGCTCATGGATCCTATAATATTCTTTACATTAATGAAATATTGTTTTCAGTACAGTCTTTAGCATTTTTCCGAGTCTGTAGGTCAAAATGATAATAATTTTTATTCGGAGACATTCTTCTTCGATTAAATTTTATTTTACCATTTTCTGTACTGGGAACGTTCGTTGTATACTAGTGACATTAATAGTTCCGATGGCAGTAAGTGATGCAATCTTTATGTATTTAGTTTTAATAGTGTAATGATATACTCCGTTCTGTATCAGAATCGGTTTCTCCCGATTAGGAGACACTCAACCCGGTAAGTCCGACGGGCTCTCCATTGAAGTTTTTTTTTCTTATACACACTGTACACGGGGACGCCTCCGGTGACTCGGGCGGAGTTTAAATTAATGAAACGATTCAAAGCTAATGGGGAGGGGTTTTCCATTCGCGGGGTAAAAGTAAAGGGGGACCGCATTCCCGAAGCGGCTCGGTGACTGATGGCGAAATAAATGCCAATGAGCGAGCGGCCGACTCATCCGCTATAGGCTCTTATTAGCCGGCGACAACTGTAATCCCTGCCGGGGTTCCGTTAGTGGGCCCTCATGGCGACCACTCTCACTCCACCGCGATCCCCTCCTCCGTCGACCGATCGGAGACGAATGGAACTCGAGAAGGACATTAACTATAACGGACGACGAATTTCCAGACTGTTAGAAAGTCTATCCGCGAATGGGCCTAGATCTGGTGCACTTCAATAGGTCCTTCTGTGTATACATCGTTCCTACCTTAAGTATGATTTAAGGTAGTAGACACATACATGGCGTAGACAACGTCTACATTTGACTACGATTAAATACCCGCTGTCATGCAAATTTACAGCAGCGATATTGAATACACGCTTACAATTCTAATAAATTAATTTTTTAAAGAATGTTTTTTATAACTGCAGTTTCTTGTTGTACATAATGTATGAGCGCGTTCGCGGCATAATATTATGAGTTCAAACAGAAAAAATACAACCCTTCAATTGGCCAACTTAGTAAGACGAGACGACTCCCATCGAATAAAGTAACTTAATAAAACGGAAGTAATTTCAGGTGTCCTGAATCTTCTAGATTGCGTGAACGGGCGCAATAAGCAAATGATACATTAGTCGTATGAAAAATGGAGACGTCTGAGCGCAGGGGATAAAAGTTAATCCGCAGTTTTACATCTGAGATGAAGAGCCGTTTTATGACAGTTATAACTTTTTACTGAATATCGTCGGTAATACGATAATCAATTTAAATCCTGTAAAATGTCACTGACTTTATACCGGTTTATTGCAAAATATGACTACAAGTTAAATTAAGTAATAATCTTATTTCTTTTACTTATACAATACGTCTATCTTCCATTTTCCACAGCTCCTATTCACGATTGTGATTCGTGCCCGAGATTGATGTCATTAAAAAGAATTGCAATTGTAAATTTCAACCATCTTTTATAGGAGCGGCTAATCGGTTATGAAAATAAAAACGTTTCCGCCTTGACTTATCGCCCGTCCCAGTTGAAAGCCAAAAGCATTTACCGCTGGCAAACTATCAAATTAGTCCGAGTTAATTTTGAACCGTCTTCTTTTTAAGATTATTATGTTTGAAGCCGGATCCGTGTCCAGATGGCAACGCGAGTAAGGTTTCCTCCTTCTGTCCAATAGAAATCGAAGATTCGTGTTGAAAATTGATCGAAAATTAAGTGAAAACACACAGTTCGACTACTGAAATTTGGGAATATTACAATATTGTTGTCATCAGAATTATGGCAGTTCAAGGTTTGACCAAATAGAGATGGCATAACATTCTGGCTCACTAACCGTTCGGAAAGTGAAGAACGCCGGCAATCGACAGCGCCCGGAAATGCCGAAGCTCGAGCACGGAATGCAGTCGAACGAATAATTCCGAGAATCTAATAACAGATAAATGAACGGCCGCAATTTTTGTTTCGGCATTTTTTCTTTGTCCAAAATAAAAAATCTGTATTGCGAAATTAATGACCACGTTATTGAACCTGACGCACATCTGAATCCTTATTTATCCAATTAAATCCAATTTTATTTTTGTTATAAAATTAGGACCAAGGTCGAGTTATAATTAAATCGCGACTACTCAATGTTAATATTTTCTACAAAAAAGGGAGACGGCGCTACAGTCGTGTTTGCAAATACCTGTAAAGCGTTCTAGCTACGCTTGTTTTAATAAACGCGAGTTTTATTCAGCGTTCCCGGCGATAAAAATACAAACACTTATTTCACGTAAACGTTGAACTGAAGACACGATCGCAAATTATTTTTTAACGTCCCGTTTTTTATGGAAACTCTTTTTGTAGTAAATTGTTATGGAATCGTTAAAGTTTGATTGTTAACGTACTTATCGAATATGAGGGACGGGCTCTTTACTAACGTGGCGTAGGCGATTGTTCCTGACTGAAACAATGGCGCACGGGCCCACAGCCTATGGAGGGAATAGAGAGACGGGCCGGAAATGACTGGTAATTTTATCGGGGCAAAAATGCTGTTGGCGGTTTTGATTGGTGGTGGCCTGCGGCGGGCTTCTGGGGTATAATGGGCGGGGGATCAACAAGCGCCAGCCGCGCGGAAAATTCTTGCGCCGTTATTATCCGGCCCGGGCCACAATACAAACCGACCGAAGGGTTAAACGACTGCCGGTTGTTTGAGATAAAGGGATATCATTCGATTAGAGCCGCCATTCACAAATCATTATGGGCCGTTGGCCCGGGGACCTACGGCGGGGGCATTGGCAGGCCCCACTCGGTGTGAAGACCGACAAAACATCGAACATTGAATCCTACGGCCTGGAAAACTTTTGTGCGTTAAAGGCATGCAGGTTGAGGCTAAAAATCGGTCGAATTATTTACAGCATGCGCGTACGAATGAACCGTTATTTCGATGCTGGACAATGGTCAATTTCTTTGCGTACGTCCTAGATTTGCGGCTATTCCATGAAGTCAAATAAATACATACCTATCGATCTACCGAAATGATATTCATTTCATTTCCTCCTCGTTTCCAAAGAGAATACAATATAATTTAACGACAGTAACAATCTAACCCCCCTCGAGACGTATGAAACACTCCTACTACCGGTTTATTTTTCAATAATCAATAATAAAGCAATAAATTCTTATTACATCCCCCCGGTTTCGGTGGGTGGCTTCCAGTGGGCGTTGGCCAGAATCAACAGGGTGAACTGCGGTGAGGGGGGATCAACAGGTCCTAACGGCGCGGAAAATCCTCCACCGTTCTTCCTCTATATCGGTTGCGCCACCGGACGACAATACAAACCGAAAGGGTTGTATTATGACTCCGAGTCCCATTTTAATTTTTTTTCTAATAGAGAACGAGATGTTATTTGATTAGGGAGGGCATTGTTTCGGGCCGTCGAAGAGGCTCTCGACGGGGAGCAGGGGGGGGGGGCACTCGATGCCGCTGTGTGTCGAACAACACGAACAGCTGGTGGTTGAGCCGCGGCCCATCGCCCGTCAATGGGCGCTCCATGGGAATGCCTCGGGGCAGGCTTAATCCCTCCCCTCCTCACCCACCAACCCCCTCATCCCATTCCCGATCGGTGTTCTAATGACCGATCTTTCTATACCTTCCTCGACTATAGTTTAAAGGGCGTCTCTACTCCCCCCGCCGAGATAGGCCCAAGCGGGGCGATTTGTTTGTTGTGCCGGCCGGCGAGTAATTTATCGAGGGCCTCCTTCCTCCCGCCCCATTCCCCTCCCGCCGCCTAACCGTAAGGAGGCGGAACGAGGAAGTGGCCAGGTGCGGAAGTTCTCCCCCGGCCTATTGTTCTCGACCGTGTGAACCCGCCCGGCGACAGGTTAAGACTCCCCTCGCCGTTGGTGGGGCCCCCCCGCGCCCTAATTTCTGATTGTGCGGACCCGCGATCGCCGCTAATTAACGCTATTCTGATAGATTAACGCGTATCTCTCCGACGACAAGGATGTGTCTCGAGCATTTTAACTAGTCAAATACGGCTCTGTCTCCTACTTCAACAGTGTGACACATTGTACCTGTATAAAATGAACGTTAGCTCACGTAAGATGCAAAACATACATTCTTATTGTTCCCTCGGGGAAACCTCCCGGGCCGTTTGTCTATTTTCAAAGCGCTTCACAACATACTTCATACATAAAATGATTCGTATATAGTTACAAAGCGTAATAGATATTCTTATTGAAAAACAGTTTATTTATTGTACTAATGCATTATCTACTGACAAGAATACCCTCCCGTTCAAATGTGTTGCAGATCAAAGCGAAGGAATTTACTAAGGATCAAAACAACAATATTTAAAATTTCAAAAAATATTTCTCCATAAACTCGTTACTCGTTTATATGACATGTATCACGCAAATGTTTTTTACTCGAACAAGAAATATACGCAATTCCGCAGAAAATACATTTCAACTTCGACAAAATATTAGCCATGGGACAAGTTAAATAATCTATAACACAGCCTCTGTGTACAGGGATGGGCATGAGCGCGGGAGTGGAGGGAGGACGTTCACGTGTGAATCGGCGCGGTGCCGGCAACTGGAGACAGCGGACATAACGCAGCATGTTCTCACATGTTTCTAACCCCTTTCCTTCCAGTCAGCATTTTCAGGTAACCACATACCTCCTCTTCTCCGTTCGCCATTACTAATCGAAACAACGTGACATAACGGTCGTGCAGTTTCAGTGCGTGGGCATAACCCGCCATCCCCTCCAAAAAGGGAGTCCCCAATTATCAATTTACTTAATTCTCGTCAACATTAAATTCGGATGATTGGGCAAGCGGGAGCGGAATCGGGCAAGTACTACTTATGTATTCAACTTTAATTTCCCGCTAATACCAACAGCTGAGCGTGTAATTAAAACGTTATTTCCCGCCGGATCGTTTTCAGAATAAGAAGAGACGGGAGACAGTCGATTGATTAATAGCCCGAAAAGATAATGTCAATGATATGTTAATTGATTTAGGCGAAAATTATTGGTCGAAAGCGGAACCCACCGCAAGTGACTAATAGCGCCGTTCGACCCCACAACAATATAATTACTGTTATTGCTAATGTAAATTGATTTTAGCCTTCGGATACAAATAGTTGTTTTGTTTTTATTCTGAATGGTAAACCCTAATTTCATATTATTAAAGCGTCACCCTTTACAATTATTGCGGTTGCGCAAGGAGGAAATTGCTCCGAATTACTCTACACATTAGAGCTGAGTACTCAAAAGTAAGTAAGTGCACTGTAACTCTTGAGTTCCACGACTTGGGAGTATGTAGAACACTCGAATGTTCCGGTTTAATTTGTAATTAAAATTCCATACTTCGTCTATTTACTATATGTAAATTTAAGTAACGAGTATTAGCGCGCGAATAAAAACGTACCTAGTTATTAAGAAATAAGTGTCCGTGCAAGTGACGCCAATTATTACAATTATATTTTTTGGAGAATAGGTAAAAAGGTAAAAATGTTTCACCGGGTAACTTAAATGAATGGTCGCTGGTCGGGACGGGCTCGTGCTTCATGGCGGTGCTTCGCCTTAATTGAACCGCTCACGAGAGGAAGGTTTTCGAGCGAACCGGTCTCATTACCGACGAATTTACTTTTATAGTTTACCCAGTCAATGAAATGGCTCAGGACGGGAAGTATTTAATTAATTACTTTGTTTTTTTTTGTACGAACGCCCAGCAGTTTTGATGCGGGGAAAGACCACCGTGTCCGACAGGAATATTTATGACCGGTATAAATATTGAGCTGCGCAATTACAACTATCTAATTATATGTCCTTAATTACACCAAATATATATTGGCGAGATTGAAAAAATAAATAATAATTACTATTAAAACAAATTACCCTTTAAAAAGTCTTGTATGTAAAAGATATACATAATACGAGTAGAAGAGGTGACAAATCCTCTGGCACGGAATATTTTAAAGGTGGACATTTTTGGCACATATATCTGGTGCATTCCGGTAATTAAATGTTAGTAATTTTCATCAACATTACAATTATTTAATGTGCCGTCGAAATCGAATACAATATTATCTGTTACTCTAAATATATTCGTGACGTCTGGGGATCGTAACGATGTTTAAGCGATAATGATTTCTGATTGAACTTATTGTTACTGCTTGGAAAAAATAATACTGAGAAACGTGTCATGCAAATAATAACTCAGTCCAGTCAACAGAGGGAGATTATTTTCTAGTTCGTCTTCTCTTCTGGTGAGCGTTTGTGAAAGTTTTGCTCTCAAGAATGCCTGGTCGACTGGTTCTTTAACCTTTAATTCTGAACTAATTTATTCCTCTTCATCATGGGTTAATTCTTGACGTTGGTTTCTCCCCGCGAATCTGACGGACGAGTAAAATCAAACCGAATATTATATACGAAATTTTCAGGGCAATATTTACAATTTCCGTAAACTATTTTTTTAACAGATTTCTTGGCGTCGCAGCCATACTTTTATATATCAGTTTGGGCCCATTCGATAAGTACCCCAATTGACATGAAACGGAGTAACTACCGCGTTATAAGTCAGAATCGAGAGTAATTCGGAGAATAGCTGGGCAGCCTATTCTGAACGGTTTGCGGATAAATGCAGATGCAAGAGGGAGCCCTGACCCCCGGGAGGGCCGCTTGGAAAGTCCCCGGGGTGGAGCGAACACGGCGCATATATGTTAAAGATATTCGGAACACCTATTCTATGGTAATAGGAGCCCTCCAGGAGTCTGTTTAAGACCGGAGGTCACTCACTCCCGGTTTAGACTTAGGCGGCTTGGACTTCACTGCAGCCTACTCGTCCCTCACTGGCCAATTAATATTCCTCGACATTCTGAAATTGGTTACGCGCCTGTTTAACCGACAGTGTTTTCACTACTTTGACCTGCAGTTCAGAAATAAAGATCTAGAGATAACTTACAGAAGCTTTGAGGCCGCATATCAAACCCATTCGTTGTACCTATTTTTACCTTATCAGTCAGAAAAAACGTTACAACTGTATAACCGTCTTCCGCAGTCCAAGTTAGAAATAAAAAATAATAGGTATATAGAGACAGAAAGCAGGATGTGTGCATTATCCCAATTTTTCTAAATCTTAATAAACAAGGACAGAATAAAAAGATGAATGAAATAAGCAAGCGGAGACAGAAAATCAGATCCCAAAATAAGGCCTATTCGATGATTGGCTAAATATAAAAATTGGCTGTTTTTGGGGTGCAACCGTAGGACTGTTGCCGCTCGGAACTTTCTAGACGTAGCCCCAATTAATGTTACCAGTGTGGGGCGTCGGTTACGCGGCGTGGGAACGCGAGGGAAGCGGGAGACGTCGAAGCAGGGGAGGGAGAGAATGAGTTGGCGCCAAAAATGGGGCCACCCTCTCTCCCCGTTATCGCTCCCCCCCCCCACAACAACCCCAATCACACCCCGGCACCCTGCATCGAGCTGCGGGGCTCCATCCTGCAGTTTGGGCGCGTGCAGAGCTGTTTACGTTTTTTGGTCGTTCGTAGAAGTGTAAAATTGAATTATTCCATCGGTGCACGAGCGATGATTGACCCGATCGACACTCCACCGAGCACTTTCATCGTTTTTAAACGCGCTGTTTGCCCCCAACCGTCAACACGGAGGACCGTTGTTTTTCTTTATGAATAAAAAGGGAGAAATGTTTTTCAACACGGCCGCTCCTATTCTTGTCCCTTAATCCTTCTACTTTCTCTAACGTTCTAACGACCGTTCTGCCATCCTAGCCGAGATATTCAAACCAAGAAATTAACGTACGCATAACGCAACGGAAATGTAAGGGAAACCAAAGTACGAAATTACGACTTAATTTTGAAAACAATTTTATTTCATTGCAGAAGACTGTCTACAGTATGTCAAATCGCGGCTAATGGAGTCGGTATTAATTTCGAGTGTCGGGCAGGGTGCGACGAAATCAAAGCGGTCGGGCACGCGGGGTATTCCCGGCCGCCAAGTAAATTGAAACGTCCGAGTCGGGCGTAAATTAGGAGGAGCTTCGTAATTGCGGCGCCGCGGGTCTAAAACTGTTTATCTCAGTCGGCCGTCTCGGGGGCTTAAATTCAGCGGCCGATCTACACCAATCTTTGGGGCTTCACCGGGTCGGGCCGGCCTCCATCTTTTAAGTATCAATATTTCTTTTTTCGGCGGCGGAGGCTTGGCGGGGGGCGGCCGCCTCGCGGAACCGCGTAAATCAGCCACCCCGAGGACCGCCGTCTGGAGGAGAGGGGGAGAACCTAATGTACGAAGGGAGGAGAGAGAGAGAGAGAGAGAAAGAGAGGGAGAAGGGGAAAGAGGGACAAAATAAAAATTCCCTCGGCCCCAGTGATTTACGACAGATGCATATTCGGGGCCTCGAGTTCCGTCCGGGGAGACCCTTGTTGCGAATTAATGTTTCCAGCGTGGTTCTAAATTACGAAATAAATTCGACTAATTCAGTTATAGGCCGTTCCGAACAAATTACGCAACGGCCCTGTAAATAAATTAATGCGAGCACGGTCCTACTCCACTATCTCGCTCTTCGTCTTTCTCCCTCCCCCCCTTCCCACCCTTCTCCGCCTTCTTTTTTCTCCGGTCTCCCTCTCTCCGGTGAGATAATTCAGACGATAAATAGGCGATTAATAATTTTAATCTGTTCTCCTTCTTAGGCCTTACCGTCGGCGGTCAACGCGGGGTACAAGCCGAGGGACGTGATTCCGTGCTCTACGATATCAGAACGAGTTTTCCGTTTCTCGAAACGAGCTCGGGCTCGTTTATTTCTTGCTGTGTCTGAAATTCGAGCGGAGAGTTCCGAATAGTTTTTTTTTCGAAGTCTCTAGTGTACTTTATAGTGGAAACGGTGCATAAGACTGAAATGAGAGATGGAGTCGGAATCCAATTTGCACAACCCACGATTTAAGCAGTAACGATAAGATAAGTCCGTAAATTACATAAAGCGACAACGAGCTTGTATTTCCGTCCGATCTTTTAGAAGTATAGAGGAAAAGTGAGCTGGTATGATAAAAACCGGACGGGGTCTGGCACTCCTCCGGTGTTTGGTTTCTAGACCGGTTTCGGCCGTTCACCGACTTCAATATCAAAGAAGAAAAGACCGGCCAATTCCTACTGAATTGTACCTATTATTTTGTTCATGAATCTGGGCAAAAATAGTTCGAACACTTTTTTATTATAAACTGCGGTCATGTAAATATATTTCGTTCCAAAATCACGAGGCTTAAATCAAATTCCTGGGTAATATTTCAGGAATTCGGTATTTTATTCGTGTACATCACTCCAAGCGGTTTGATTTCACGGGGGGCAATTACTGGGAGGGGCAGGATTTCGAGCGGCCGCTACAAATAAGAACTCGGGGGTGGGAGGATTTTAAAAGCCGCGCGGTGGTAATTAGCATAATTCCCCCCTACCGTCACGGGTCAGTCTAATAAGCCGGCCTAAATTTGAATACGGGACCGTCCGAGAGGGTATTAAACTGTCAGTGTGGGGGCCACGTCTTGTTAGCGAGGGGATATCGTCGCGGCATCACCCTGAATCCTGACCGACAATGGTGTGCGGGGGGGGGCGATCCGAGGGCAATTATGTTGTAACCATTGACGATCCGACGGCGCGGTCTTGAGAAAGTGAAAACTGTGAGAAGTGTAAACTGTGTATACACAGGACGAGAATTGTCAGATAATCAAAATATAGATACGACTAACGGAATGCTACTGACTGCGGCTAGAAGCTATATGACGATATAGCCGTAGGTTTGTTAGAAAATTGCGCTTTATTCTTTGGAGTTGTATAATTGTAGCTGTCCTAAATAAGAGAGAAGTTTACACATTTCGTTAGGCCTATTCACTATTAGAGTACTCTACGCTTTCACTTGACCAAAAAACTTTTTTCGGCGCATACCACTGGTTTAGTATTTTCCCAATTTCTGTTTACAATTAGACCCTCTGCAACGCCATCTTTCCCGGCTTCCACTTCTTAGTCCACGGTCGTTACTCAACCCGTTGAATGGACCGCGCTGAAATAACTGTAAAATATGGGACGCCGCGGGGAGAACGCCCGTCCAGACGTAACAGAGACGCAGGAGAGGATACCGCGGCCCGTGAGTAATTAGTGAATGGGGGGGGGGGACCCACCGGTGGCAGCACGCACGTCGAAAAGGGGCTCGCGCATTTGCATTTCCAACGGGGCCCCGTCCCAGGCATAAATCTCCCCGGCCGGCCCGGCTTCGGAGGACTCCCCGTTACAAAGGGACACTGCCAACCCAGGGATCGCGGACGGTGCCGAGCGAGCCTCAATTAGAAGGATGGCCGCTGCCCTTATCGCCAGCTAACGGGAGCCGGACACTTCGCCTCCGTTGGAGTCAAACAACAGTTTAGTTCGGAACGCGCTTACAGGCTTAATAATTGATCGGTTCAGGAACATCGAATATTGCGATTTTCCACTCCCCTATTTGGAGACGTCAGCACAAACATCATAGACCTAGCCCAAATAGACTCTAGGCAGTAAGTAGGACTAAAGCTGTTGTCCACAAATTTTCGCAGCAGTACTGGTAAATAAACCAAAAATAAATAAATATTTTTTATGCACATAAAAATGCTTATGTTTTTGATAGAAGGGGGCAAGAAACGGAACTGCATCTATCTGCTGGTGTAAGTAATAACGTGATTTGTAAAATGAAAACCGGTAATTATAGGACATACAATACGTCTTCGATGGTGTAATTCGTGCAGAACGTTTTAATTGCAAGCCCCGGTCCGGTGTTGTTAATAACTTCCTGATATTAATTACGACGCCTGAAAAGGACTTTTATTAGCGAAGTGAAAAAGTACGGCCGGAAATAACGCCTTGATCCCCGGGGGGAAATATGTACTGCTGTACAACTAATTGAAAATTATTAAGTGCAATGCCGCGGATTGGACAGGTTGGATTTCTTTAAGGAAATCAAAAAGTGAAATGCGTTCAGGACGTCCAGGCTTAGGAAAACACCGTGCGAATCCATATTTATCGGTTATTTTAATTTATTTTTTAACCAACAATAATCAGAATGATCGTTGATATCAATTGTGAAACTTTTTCATTTCTTAGAATTTTATCCCCGTGCTTAATACCGATGATCAATCTTTGGGGATTACACAATTATAATTCAAAAATAAAAGCACCATCGCCGACACCCGTTCCTATTTGTGAGGGAAATTATAACGCAATTAAATACACATATTAATGTAATTTAAAAAAAGAAATTTTTTTATTTCTTTGAGTCAGAGCCCTAGAGATTTAGCCATATGTGGGGTGGCCAGTGCCGGTCGCACACATACAGGGCATAACCTATTAGCATCGAAATATTGCGGCCTTTCAATTTCAGTCGTTCAAATACGGCAAGTACAATTTTAAACGCCTTGTCTCGCGTCTACGCTCCAGTTGTCCAAATAGGGAGATCCTTTCTGAGCGGTGGGCCCCCGACAACCGGCCGGAGGCGGGGCCCGGGGGCCGAAACCTTGCGGGGGCATGCGATAAACACCCACTTCCTCCCCTAGGGATGACTGTGCATCTAGATTACGCCACGGAGCCGTCCGCCCTAGAAACGTATGCAGCACAGGATAGTCAAGATACAAGTCTCTAGATCGCTGTCCTAAAGAAAGAAATAGAGCCCTCGTAATTCATTACAGGGCGCAAACAATGTTATGACTTTCGTTTTCTTCAGTTAATTATCAGGCCAAATCTTATAATAACGCACAAAGCAAAAATTTTCAACACAAATCTAAGTTTATTTCATGTTTTGAATGCCTATTCTGTAACCGAATATTGTTAAGAAAATAACATATTCAGGGGGGATATTCAATGGAAGAATTTAATCAGCTGAACTAGGTTTTCTACTCGGCGGCATCTGTTTTCCTTCGGACTCGCATAATTGAAAATAATCAACACCGAAGCGCCCAGCAGTTAAGTAGAATATTTTACGAGGCCCCCGCCGTCCGGTCTGGTCCGTGTATAAATTGAAAAGCCTTATTGCGGAATTAAATGCGAGCTCGTTTACCCCTCCGCCCGATCGCCACGTGTATCTTATACGTCGCTAGAGATTTTTTTTAACCCAAATAGAGCTCCCGAAGCTGTAAATCGGCGCCCTAAAATAACGAGTGTAGAAGTATGTTAAGACCACAATCGATTTCGGAACATGACTGAACCTAGAACGTACCTTTCATGTTTCCAATCTGTGCGAAAGAAATTTACATACGCGGCAAAAACTAGCATTCATAAGGCCTACAAATGAATATTATACGCAAAATATCGCCCACTATAAGAAAAACAGGCTTCTCAGATTATTCGGCCATTAATTCGGAATTCGATTCGCTATTCAAATTGAAGACAATGGAAATTTACGTGGAAATATGCCGTACATAGCCTGGCCAAGATTTATCATAAACAAAAACCTTTCAAAATTGGCTTAAGTAATTTGTGAAAGACCGGGATATTTCGATTTACCACTAAACTGTCGTCGGTAACCGAAACATGTCTAACTCAGGACGAAACCAGTGATCGGCGGACATATAGATTAAACCCAGGGTATTCACAGGGCTTAATTCATTCTCAAAATGGGCTAACTCTTTCTATCCGGTATACAATGGGAGTTCCGCTCACTCCAGGCCCGGAGTAAACTATGCAATTCTCCCGGTCCCGATCTCGGATAGGGCTTGAATAATATATCCTGCGAACGGTGATCGGAATGTCGGGGCTTCTGTGGGACGTTTGGCCCAGGTGTGTGTTTACGGGGCCGGCCATTATGTGGAAGGCCCCCGGAGGTCACGCCCTCGCTTCCTCCGCAACTCCTTCCCTGGGGTCGACCCGTGCGGATCCGTCTTCCGACGAGACCACCTGACAAAAAAAAGTCCACCGACCGGTAATTAGACCATTAAACCCAATTATACCGCGTTCCCACGCTCCCGACGCTACCTTTAATTTCTAACGGGTGATATCTATTTCAACTATAAATTTGAATTAATGAGGCCTACGTATTTCCTACTGTTCATCTAAAAATTTACGAATAGTAAGGAATAAACAGCTGAGCATTTTAATTGCCGCGATAGCAAACTGAATATTTGATGAGTATATTCAATGATGTTTGCATTCATCACACTTGCCATTTTCTCACATATTTTCATTTGAGCGCATTTGTTTAAACCATCAAGGACCCCCTTACATTTAAACGAATATTGAAAGGATTCATTCAATGGAGTAATCGGACACCTTATTGGGATTGATCTCTGATGATAAAGCGTCATTTATTTTGTAAATTGTCGCCCGTCAGGGTTAACAATCAGTTTTAATAATGTTTTCTCCACTGAAAAAGCTTCCAGCGTCATAAATCGCCTAGAAATTTTTTCGTTCCGACTGGCGTTGAAACGGGACTGCCCCCACGATATGTTTCGTCGGGGGCGCCCGGGGGCGAAAATCTTTTGTTTTCTCTCCTGCCCTCCGGTGTTCCGACCGTATTTTTTTTAACGTTTCATCTCGCATTATAGGAACAACTCCGGCTATCGGTTAGGCTTTATTTGAAGTGGAGCGTTAATAATCCGACTGACGTCTGACAAAGCGTCGGGTCGGCCGCCGTTTATTATAAGGATTGGTGGGGCCGTTGGGGCTCCGCCTTTGCGTTTCTCTCGTGCGGCGTAACGTCGTGGGCCGGGGTGAGCCTCCTATCCATCACGAACCCCGGGGCCTCCCAATAAGTAATAACAGCCTATTTGTAAGCGTGCCGGCTCCACGGACCCCGAGCGTAACACTCCGCTGGCGTAACCGCCCTGTCCGCGATTTGACTCGGGGGGGCAACAATTTAAAAAACAATTCGCGGCCCCGAAACGCGCCGACAGGTTCCAATTTTCCGGTTCGAACTCCCGAATCGATTTCGGCATGCAACTCCTTGTCTGACCGATTTTCCATATCAACAATGGCAAACTTGTATTTCGAAATGTTTATTCGAATAAAATAAATAACGATACAGTAACTTCAGGAGATTGAATCCCTTATCCGAATATTAGTTTGTATCTGGTCGAGCTTTCGGGGATATAAAATTGCGAATTTAAATTCCAAATGCGACAATACATTTTTATCCCGCTAAACTGCAACTTATTAAAAGGGACGGACGCCTGAGCGGGCCTCCGGAAATACGTTAAATTATTTACAGCTCCGTGACCCTTGTGACCCTCAATTCGCTGATTTACTATGGGTTGCCGCAGTGACAGTGCGGACAGGATGCCCCAATCAACATGCCTAAGTTACTGACCGGTCTACTTGAGAGAAACCTATGAAGGTGGCGAGCAGCCGAAACGAGTCTAACAAATGGTCAAATCCTCGCAGATTCAGCGAATTACAGAGTAGAATTAATTCTGTAAACTGTTAAGATGTACATATTAACGCCTATATCTAACTGGATTTTTCTGTTTTGCAAAAGAAAAAAAAACGAGACGGACGTCGGCTGGAAAATTAGGCGGATCCCGGGAGTCTGATAGCCGCTCATATCTGTCCTTTGATAAAATGTCGTCGCGGACGCACGGGCGGGGACGCACTCTCACCGAAATAACTTTTCGGAAACTCCCTGCAAACTGGTAATGTTCACATTTTAGGGGCGTTCAAATCTTACAATAGCGACAGGATAGGGGAAACCCTAAACTGTAGGGTTTTTTTAAAAAAACTCGTATCTAAAGTAGTGCCGATGCGTCGGTAGCATTGTTAACGACTTGGGCATATCTCTTATTACTCTCCATAAAACCTTCGATGACTGCGAGAAATCGAATCTGGGATTAAGACCAAACGAGAGAATAGCAGGAAATCTCTCCAGTGAGGCCCCTCAAAAATGACATCAGATTAGAACAAAACAGTGATTTCCATCGTAGACGAAATTACCGAACGACTGGAGCATACATAGGTTACCTAAAATAACACTCACCACAGGCTAATTGTTATGGGCATAGTAATATCGATAACAAACAATGGTGCCGCACGTGTCCGTACGTGCGTACATGTTACTGTGTGTGCGTGCGCGTGAAGGAAGGCGTGTAGGATCGCTCCCTCGCATTCCGCTTTCGCCCGGTGGACAGTCAAGGCCTCCGGACGGCCTCAGAGAGCGCGCCTGCATTTATGAGCCTAACGAGTGCCGCTGATGCAACGTTCCCTGTCTACAGGACAGCACGTTGGTGAAGCCTGTACGTCCTACTCATCAAGTACACAACTAGGTAGCCAATAAACCAATATCCCATTCAAATAATATCTCATATGGAAACGGGAAGACAGAAAATTTCTTGTTCAGAAAAAAAATTGTTCCCTACTCTTTCCCCATATATCTGATAGAATCAAATACTGTGAGGTCAGAAAATCCTCGTTATTTCAATAAAATATTGCCCTTTTAATTACAATTGAAAATTACTTTCAGAGTGTACAAAGCGCGACGTAGCTCTACGTTTAAAAACCGGGCTGCCGGCCGTTCGGCTCCCAGCGTCGAGATGAGATAGTGGCCGGGGCGTGGGAGGAATTTCCTACATGGGGCACGATGTTTGCGCACTTACCGAGTGATTTCTTTTATCAAAACAAATGACTCACAGAGATTCTTTTATCTTTTAGATGATTTACATTTTTCAGAACCACGTGATTAAAAGTTTATCGCGTTTCGCATAATGTACGACTGGCAGATATCAATCGTAGGAAATATAAAACTGGGAAATATGCTAGTTCTACCCAGACGACGAATAAGGGAAATTCATTCGTTCGTCATTGTGATTTACAGATTAAAATCGAAGAATTTAAATTACAGCATAAATACGTTTGTGGTCATACCAGTTGTAAATAAATTATAGTCTTTTAGTTGTTACTACACACACGAGACATTTTAGGATGATGGCGGTTTCAAAATCGCTTTTACTTTATAACCTATAACATAATATTACTGATGATAGCAAGAGTAAGACTGTGCTGAATATACTTTCCTACTTTCTGTATGAAGTTTCTTGACGGAATAATACTTAATGTCATACTACTGATGTTAATAATAAAAAGGAAGTATCCAAGCGTCAATAAGGAAGGCGTTTAAACTTGTCCGTACTTTGTCTCTGTCTCTATTTACCTCACAGAAGGGTTAGCGAACTGTCGAGTGATGTTTCAAGATAACAATTGGAAGTTCTTGTATTACCAACACCGGGTGGCGTCGTGGAGGAAGTGGAGCCCAGGTTGTGTGGGAGCGGGTGGACAAAGCAAGCTGACTCGGCGAACCGGAGCTACAGACATATTCAGCTTCGGACATACTTTGCACCTTTTTCAGAACTGGTCAGCATCTCCGAGCGAACGGGGCTCGGGTTTCAGGCTGCAGGTACGGCCACGAAACGCCGAGAATATGGACAGATTTTAAAACGGTCCGTAGAAACATACTGGGCCACTAAATAGTAGTGTGGAGAAAATAAAATACTGATAAGCAACTACAGCCTTTAAAAATAAAACAAAATGTTCGTAAGACGTAGAAGAATGCTTTTTCTCTAACCGCAAAGTCAGATTAAGGACATAGGTTTTCAGTAATTATGAGTGTCTGAGAGAAACAACAAAGTCAATGTTTTACCCGATAAATAATAATATCCAGAAATCTTTTATATTTTCAGCAGATTTAAACTTTCGACTGTTTAATTTTATCGCTATCATTGTTCTAAACGAAAAATAGACTACTATAATAATTATATTGGAAATGGACAAGTAAATATTTAAAAATGACATCATCACTTCAAGTTTCATGATCACTAATTCTATAGTAAACTAATAAATTCTATCGTTAACAAAAATAAGATAAACACGAATTAAAAACATAAATAAAGGTAGCTCCTTTGTAAAAACAAAAACCATGCTCTTTATAAATGCACAATGTTCTCAGGAGTGATTTTAGGCCAAAAAAATAAAATAAATCACCGATTTTGAAATATTATAAATACTGACACTAGATTTATGAATACTCCCCCCCACTATAAATGGTTAATTACGCCTTTTGAGACGTGGCTGGAGAAGGACAGGGCACATGTGCCCATTTCTTGGGATTGCATAACAGGTTCTAATAAATCTCTGGCCGAATTTTAAACCCATATTCATGTGGCGTTTATTATTAAAGAAACGATAATAAAAATCCGGCGGTGTATTAAAGAATATTAAAATAAATTTATACAACAATACGGCATTAACGCGTATGCCAATGATATTGAAAATCATATAACTTGAACTATATTATCCCCTTTTTTCAAAATAATTAATTGAGACAATTTTATATTATACATTGCCCAATCCAATAATATCCCGAAAACACAGAATTACATAATACTGATTATTCTGCGTCAATATTACTGAAAACGTTAATAGAGCCAGATTACAAAAACGTCATTGCTGTAGTACTGTGGCGCCGTCTTAATAACATCTTTGAGTATCTACGGATAGAGTTTAAAAAGAAATACGAAGGTAAGAACAGGAATGAAAAATTATGGCAAGAGCATTCGAATGAAACGTTTCTATGATTGTATTCCAGCGTGACGGGATTCCATTCCATGTTAGAATCATTAACATTTTTCATAATATAACCAGAGGGACCGGGTCTGCATAAAATAGATTCGTAAAATATCGTAGGTTTGCACGAAACTGAATCGGACTGTGGTAGATGGGCGTCCGGGCCGTGGATGACATCAGTGGAGATCGCCGGCTGGATTTCATTCACATGGCCATTACTGGGAGAGTCACGTTTCGCTGTCCCATGCCCTCCAGTGAAACAGGAACCCGGTTATATCTAGTTTGGCGGTTCGATTTTTGCAAGGTCAATCCCGGGGGTTTCACACCGCGTTATTCCAGAAGCACGATTTATTTATAATCATATTTAATATCAATTAGGGCTTCGAGGGATTGATAACCCCCGTGATGTACACACTTGACAGGTAATCCATCGGGTATTATTATAGGCTGTACACAAATGAAGCTTTTATAGGTAACTGGGGGAAAAAATGGTCCCTTAAGAGGGGTCTAATTGCACCTCCGGGGTTACATACTTTATTAATAGGTGGAAAGGTTATACCTTGCGGTCACCAAAGAAAGTTATGACCAAGTTTGTGCTATGTAATAAATCATGATGAATTATTACGCATTCTTAATTGTACTATGGACAGTAGCAGTAAGATTAAGGCTAGATTACAAAGAAACATGAATTGTAGGCCTTAATGTGTTATACTCGGTTATTTTACAGTTTTAAATTGAACCAATGTTGTGAATGTTTCTCGTACAATATACTTTCCAAAAAAAAATTCTACAGGGGAGTGCTTTCTTCAGCCAGACTTCTGGTTCAGGGTCGGCAACGCTTGACGAAGAGGCCTCACTGAAACTAGTTCTACTGCGCTTTAATTGTGGTGCGCCGGCTCTTTGGATCAATCATGTTGTCGGGACCAAACAACGCTAAGGATATATATATATATATATATATATATATATATATATATATATATATATATATATATAACTCAGTGGCGAAATCCACGCGTCAACAGTAACAACGACAACAGTAGGTAAAGGGAGAGTGAGGAGGACGAGAGGAAAAATTCGGTGAGTAAATACCTCATGTCCGCCGTCTAAGCCGCTTTTTTCCAACTTGTGAAATGAAGAACCCCTTCTTGACTCAATGAAATCTGTATTGATTCTCCTCCAGTCTTTAATATCAACACAGAAATGCGACGAACCCAACCGTAATAACCCGATAGTAGATTCTCATGATTACAACTGGAAAAATATTAATAAAACGGTGAACGGTGAAATGAGAATGAAAAATGAAATTAATAGAACCGAAATTATACCTGTGACATGAACAGTTTGGATAGAGAAGACAAATTTCGAAATGAGTATTCAGATAAATTTAAACTCAGAAGGCATTTTGAACATTGTGCTAACGTACCAATGCGATTAAAAAATCCTCAGTATATTAAAATAATCTTTATTTATGTATTTATTTTCAATTCGCTTTTGAGCAATCGGCCGGGCCAGTCGAGCGGGCTCGAAATATTCACTTAAAACGGCTCGAAAATTGGATCCGGCCCCAAATATGGGAAACTCGAATTTCCAAATTCCTTTCGTCCGCTTCTTTCCCAGCGGTTTCCTTTCGAGCGTTCATTAAGACTAATCAGTCAAGGCCCCTTCTGGGCCTAATCCGGGGCCGGGGGGGGGTCTCTTCCCCCTTATTTTTACCCCCAAGAAAGGTGAATTCCCCGGTTCGCTTATAACGTTATAATTTGTTGGCTGTCATCAATCACCCCCGACGCGTTTCCACGGAGCCCGTGCGAAATCGCTGCGCGTCCAGTCGAGCGGCATTTTTGATGTTTTTTTAACCGGGGCCGCGGCAGAAACTATTAAAACGTCGGCCGTCGTCTAAGCCCTTTGGTCCGATGCCGGGACTGCCCGTTAATCTTCGAATCTCCTAGTTTTTGTTATTAATTTTGTGAAAAAATTACGCCACGGAATAAATCAACAGGAACTCGCGAAATAAGTGCAGCATTTCAGAGATGATATTTCAGCACAAGTTCACTAAACGTGAAAAAAAGATACCGCCTAAACGAAATTTAGACAAAAATATTTTATGTTGAAACATTTCTGAACAAAACAATCCGAGCGCGGTCAAAAATATAAATTACCTTATATTCAAACTCATTGTATCAAAGAACTAAATACATCATCGAACTGGAAATTAAAACAACAATGTACGCTCTAACAAAGGTCAACATCGCCTCCATAGTCGAGTATCCAATATGCTTCGTTCGCAATTCGCAAAGGAGGTGAACTCATTCTTATGAGATCACGTCCGTCGGTCAACCCGAACGATCCCTCCTGATTCGAAAACACTATTTTGCGAAATGCTATATCCCGATAATATAAAACAGCTTCGTGTTCACGAAAACGTAGAAGAGATAATAAGTAAATTGGCTGCCGTTTAGTTCTTAAAAAGGTTAAATTCGGGAATTCAGGAAAGAAGCTCTGATTGGATATACATCCCTTGTTAAACTAGGGGGTTTCATGATGTGAATTAGTATAAAAATTAGACTAATAAATTATGCTCCACTGTTACCGCACTACTGACTAGTATGGCACGAAGATTATGATTGTTTAAAAGCAATCTGAGTAAGTGTCGCGTTTTGTTTATTTCTGGGTCGACCCCTCGATTAAGAAGCGTTCGTTTCAAATGATAGGCGCCCTATCCCTTTAATATTTCGATTGTCTGACCCCCGAAATAGCCGGTTCTGCCGGCTGTACGATGGTGGGAGGCCGGCCGCCCCCGACCGCCGGGCGGATATAGAACGTGGCATCGATCTGAGCCGGTGCCAACTCTCGGGGGCCCCCCCATTGTTTTTTGTCGTTTTATTTAAACCGGGACCGCCTCCCTAAATAGAGCTAGGAAAACCTCTGACCGACTACTGCCGTTAAAGTTGCCTCTGGTTGTCCCTTACGCTAGCTGTAATCAAAACTCACCTAAGTTATGAGACACTTCTATGTCTCCTGCGTTAAACAAGTTTCTACTTCCCGTATGAAATTAATTAATTCCTTAGAATTAAAGAGGGGCACTCAGGCACGAACCGCAAGGGTCGGATATTATCGTCAGGTGCGGATTTTTAGTCCCATGTGTTACCCCAAGCTATACCTGCTTTAGGCCGTAGTATATAGCATTAGAATTCCAATACAGTAATCTACTTACGAATGCCTCGTGTCAATGAAGTGTCCTTCAGTGCAGCCATTAAACTGTTAATACGTATACTGCATACCAGATAAGAAAAACACACCGGTATTATTATCCTATGAATGGTATTAGTTCATATGAATTATGGACTAGTTACAATGTAAATAATCTTTGCACTTCACGAATAAAAAATTTGAAAATATCAACTGTTCAAATACTAATAGCGATACAAGCTGTACTGCATCTTAATAATAAAAATCTGATTTATTTTGGTTCAAAAATAAGTCCTCACTTTTGGAAACTTAAATCTCTTGGCAAAGTGGATGATATTCCAAACAAATGCGCACTAAAAAAAAAAACTTGAAATGATAGAGTGGAGCTCACTAGAATTAAATTAAACTTGTTTATGTTTTACATATCAAGCATCGATTTAATGCGGAGGATTTATGCTCAATTTTTTTTTTTTTAGAATTTCACGATTAGTCGAGAGAGGAGAGAGGTACATGTACAATACATGCTCGATGTACAGTCGCGGCTCGGGGTACCAACAACATTTGAGTCACACTGGCTCGGTGCCGGCATACACTTGACACATGACACATGTTGCAATGAGTCATTTTTCAACTTGCTCCTCCTCTGAATCTGCATAACCGCAATTCCGGTTACTGGTAGGGGGACACCTCGCACTTCCCCTTCGTCATTAATCATAACTTCTGACGGAAGGCCGTTAAAAAAACTAGGAATACAAATACGTTTTTTGCTATATTTTAACCGCTTTTCCTACACTGATAAATCCGCTAATACAGAAAAATTAACTCTCTTTTTTTCCCGTATTCAATTCAATAGAACTTGTGTTTTCACTGTTAAAGATGAGTTTTGGGAGACATATTTTACTGTATATTTCAATTTTATGAAAGGTTTTAATTTCGGCAATATTCCAATAAAAATAAAGGACAATTTCTATTCTTCCACCTGATATAAATAATTTCATTTTACCACTACAGTGCGCACAACCCTTCATTTTTAACGTGCATATATAAGTAAGTAGGTCAATGGGAAGAGAGTAGAGAACTAGAGATGAAAACGGATCTGTGAGAATGAAGACATCGATATCCGTTAGCATTATACTAACGGACATCCTGTCTCCCTATAACCTTTCTCTACCTGATCGAGCAACATGATGAAAACTGTTATATACAATAAACATGCGCCATTTATTCTACCGATAATCCTAATTCTTGATGAGAATTCCAACAGCCGCAAGATATAAGGAGAATTTGGAAGGCAGATCTAATTCTTGAATAGAATAAGAACTGTAACATTGTCCAGTGCACATATTGTGGGTAACCATTGAACAAATATCGTATATATAAACTGGAACAGAATAAGTTTGGCCTCAGAAAGGCTACCTAATACAGCAAACATTACTTTTTCCATATTCAGTATTGGTATTGGGAAAGTGCAGCCGGCCCTCTCCTTCAATGTGCATTCTGCGCAATGCTACCTATGTGATACTCGATTAAGCCAATTGATTTGAACAGATGGTCTCAATGTTAAATACAAAAACCGTTATTGATATCACGAGGAAAATACGAATCCCCCCCCCGTTGTTATGCCTTCAATATGACAAATATTATTTGTTAACACGACAATACAAAATATATTTTTTTATCAACCTAACCCCCTAAAAATCTGCATGTTACGAAACCATTAAAATTCTTTAATTTTGTAATTCCGTACTTGCCGTAGGCAAATAAAAAATGTTCATAACCTTCACTAAGTGAGTCTGAACAAGTAGAATTATGGTTGAACTGTTTAACAATTTAAAATGTTTAAAAATTAACAAAATGCAGATGAAAGAAGTTTTTTATATTTTTTAATAATGAGAGTGGACGGATAAGGCGGTTTTATTATAGCCCGTACTCCTATAATTTAGATGCACGATACAAATAGTAGTGGGGTGGCTTTGAAAAACCTGAAAAGGCATCCACCCGTTTCCGTTCGGGGGCGGACAATTCAACCTTACGGATGAAAGTACCAGGAGTACAGGGGGTGGGACGTCGGACTTTGACGAGAGGCCGGGGGGGTTATCGTCCCCGGCCCCTTCCTCTACTTTAATCGCACTCATTCCAATATTCCCAGGGAGTCTCAGGAATTCCAAAATCTAGGCCGAGGTTTTTTAAACTCCTTACAAAACCTCCTCGCGCAGCGTTGTTACGAAGCAACAGTGCGTACGAGAACAGTCGAGAGTAATTCCGTTATCGAAATTAAAAAAATATTTCTATTTACAAGTAATAATATGGTTTCATGGCCAAAATCATGATTTGACATTGGCATTGATCTATCATACATGGAATCCTAATGATTAGATTGGCCTACTCAATGACAAATTATAATGATATGAATAGGGTGCCTTTACTGTTCATATTTAAACTTTTCAACTGCTGTAGAATTTTTAAATGAACAAAAAAACGTCAGTATTTTAAAATAACCGTTGAATATATACTGGACCTAAAATGCTAACGGATTCATGGATTTGTGCGGTGCTTTAAATAAATGCTGTAAGTCAAGTTTCGACTGGAAAGGAGAAAGGTGAAAGAAAAATGCTCTCGCAGCGAACGATTTCCTAATTCGATAATTGATACCTGCAGGTACTGGAAGAAGGAGTGTCCCCGGCGATTCCACTTCCCTTCGCCGATGAAAGTACCGAGGAAGGAAACGCCATTCAAAGGATTGCGGACGCCGCAACGCGGAATGAGGTTATCGTCCCCGTGTCGAGGGCCCGACCCCTTCCTGCTAATAACATTCATTCAGCCAGGGTGTATTCTGGCTTCATTAAATCCTAGCCTGCGAATTTGGCCACCCCGAATAAGAATCCACTATCACTTTTTGTCCATCGGATCATATTTCGTGTAATTTAAGAAACATAAGATAAATAACTTTCTCCAGATTTCGGGGCTCTGAATAGTAATATTAATTACAGGCAATTACAATCTTAGGAAGGGTTTCGGCCGCGACAGACTTTTAGTGCTTTCGTAACATTCAGATTTTTAGGTCGTTCGGTTGATAGCCTTTGTCCAACCTCCAACGCAGAGGAGTGTTATAAATTAAATACCTTCAAGGTAGTAATGTGCCTTTGTTTGGGCCGTAAGCTATATAATTTGGACTTTTGTTGGGATTTGTGGTGGTGGGGAGCTATTGAAAGATTATCGACAACGGTTTCCGTTTGGGGGCGTACTATCGAAGTCTAGCCATTAGGGGGGGAAAAAATTTCCCCTCCTTAAAGTAGTAAGAGGTTATAGGGGGTGCCTTCGAACGGGGGGGGGGACCCCAGAGTCTTAGAAAGGCGGCGACCCCTTGACCTCCGCCCGTCACACCTGCCCCCGCCCTCGCCCCCGCCACCGCATCCATTCAACCTCCCCCAGTTTCCATTCTTTGGATCCCTCCAAGAAAATAAAACTACCGCCCAAGCACCTTTTCGGCCGTGGGCGGAGAGCGGGGAGGGGGTGCCTTAGCACGTGGCCGCGTCTAGCTTTTGTCTGGCTTTTCCCTTCACGTCATATTCAAATAACCGACTGCAAAGAGCGCTTTTAGTTTTCTCCCCGACGTCAAAATCCTTGCCCGGATGAATATCCCGTTTCCTCTCCCATCAAGCGTTTTTGAAAAACCAAGTGTCGTAACTGAGGATATTGTATTTCACATTTAAACATTCCAGTTGATTGTATTATCAAATTATTCCAATCTGTTAGAATTATCGTAGTATTTTGAATCTCAATTCTCAACTTTGGACAGTGGTAAGGCAAAACATGCGTACCTCCCTCACTATACAGGGTGTCACTCAAATATATCGAATGTCCCTCGGCAAATATTTTGTCCTTTGATCAAAACTTAAGGTGGAAGGACGAGCAATGTTGCCCTTATTTTAAGTGTTAAAAACTGGGCTGAATTCCGAAGGTTTGTTTTCATTTCTCGCATATTTATATAATTTGGACGACATATTATTACTGAATATTTTAATCATATTTAATCTCGATTGAAAGATTCTCGGGGTCGAAAGTCGAAAGAACGCGTAACTGATAATCGTTGTGCAAGCCGGACCTCCGAGACGCCCGCAATCGTTTAATGTTAATTTAACATTTTTATTTAAATCGGTTTATTAATTGGCCGTTGGAGAACCCTGATAGGGACAACCGAAACCAGTGTAGTCTCAGACAGGTTATCAAACAAAATTTTTTTCACAAAATATTTATTCTAACGGACACATTTTCTCTTTCTGACGGAAATGAACTGACCTTTTAAGTCATCGATTTTTCAACTTAAGCTTCCGCTATTCACAAAGCATTTCATAATTTTTAAATTTGATCCGTGTCTAAGATAACGAGAAAGATGAAAGGCAAAATAAATCGATATTTTCAATATGTTTTGCAACAACGTTTCTGTATATCTTGTCGTATTTCTGCGTGAGGTTGCAACAAACTAATGCGCCCAATCCAACTAAATAAATTATACCGGGATACCAACCTAGCGATAAGTTCATGTAAAAGGTATTAAACATTCATCGACATTCGTCCGGGTTTATAAATTGTTTTTCGAGCGTCAACTCTAATCTTAAATAGCGAAAGCGAACAAGCGATTTGTTATGTATGAATAATTGGGCTCGGCCGAAGAAATTAATTCCTTTCACAATTCCCGCCGAATCAAAAACTCCGGCCAATATTTCAAAATCACACCGGTAAGCCCCCACCCCGATATTTATATATATTTATACATATATAAAAAGAAGTAGGAATTATAATCTATCCGTCAAAGCGGTCGGGAGGCCAATCAATAAGAGAGACAGGGGCTTCAATTTAGATGGCTGTGGGCCGGCCGCGGCCTAACGGGTTCCGGCCCCCGGGGCTCGCCCAAATTTCCGGTTCCCCCGTCTCGGCTTCGAAACGCGGGGTGAAAATCTTCCCATGATCTCCGGGCATTGATTAGCCGCCGAATGGCTCCATTTAGGAAAGAGGAGGAGAAAATATAAATCCGTTGCGTCATCGCATTTTAATTGAAATTAAACCCGACTCCGATTATGCATTGCTCCCCGCCCCACTCCACCTTTCAACAATCTCGGACCGGCGAATTTCTTTTTTTTTTCTCCGTCGAGATTTATCTGGGAAAGAATTAAATACCGTAAATCTTCCCCCGCTTTAGATGTGCAAAGCAATTATCATAATTATCGTGTAAATAAGAAGGGCGGAAATTAATCAATTGTCGATTAAAACTCTGGGCGGTTCTATACACTCCAGTCCCGGAAGACTATATCAGTAGTCGAGTACTTATAAAAACTACTTAAGGTGACATTGGATTTTTTATCTCTTTTTTCCGGTATTAAAGTTAGAAACCAGGTCCAACTCCCTTTCCGTTCGGATCTAGACGCCTTCAATAGTAAATGTTCCGGGCTTGTTAAGGAATCAAATTTAGGAAAAAGGTTAATCACTTTGCAATGTAAAAGGAAACTTATATGCACAAAAATACTTTGTTTTTGTTTTGTCAACAATTTAAACCACGACTTAACACGCTGGAGTGGTTGTATATTTTTTCACTGCTCCTTAATTATTATTCAGACTGTAAAAATCTCCTCTGTTACTAACCACATATTTGATTTAACCGTTTGTCCGCGCACTCCTCGCTACATAATGTATAAGAGAAGCGTCGTCTAGGGAAGTATAGTGATTCATATCGATTTCTGAAACTCCACTGCGCGGAAGGTGTTTGAATAATTTCTTGAATTATTAATGGAGCGTCCGTCAGAGCTGTCCGTCTGGACGTCGGTTACTGAATTACGGAAGTCTGCCAGGCCGGAAGCCAGAAGAGTTTATCCTGCCATTCAATAAAAGTGGGTCATTTTATAACATCGATCGTAGACACAGCCGGTCGTACTCGCTATTTTTGTTTCAATCTAAACATTGGTTCCAATTCGTGATATTTGTCATATAATCGTTAATTTTTTATGAGCGTATTGAAATGTTGAATACATCATTTTGGAATAAGTAAATAGTTAATTAACCAATAATAATATATTAGAATTTATGACATCCTCTGGTTTAATCAGCTGAAATTTGAAACTGAAAGAAAATTCGGTCCACCACTGGAACAAATAAAAATAAAAAAACATTTGTTCGTCCTACTTTTCCATGGATACGAAAAAAAACCCACTTAGGCCAAGAAAATTACACGCTCATTTTATAAAATGTTCTCCACAACGAGAGTACGACGAGGAACGCGTTATAAATTGAGTCGGTGACGACAGTAATGGCAACAAGTAAAGTGGGAACGCCGATTAAAAATCAGACGTGAAAAAAAAACAATCGCCCCTAACGCGATGAAAACGTCGTCAAATCCTGGCCTATAATTAAGCCATTAAGTCGGCGGGGGTCCTTAGAAGAGATGGGCCGAGTTCAGCCTTGAGAGCGCCGGCCCCAAGTGAAGTCACCGGCCCTGCCAGTCACAGCAGCGTAGGAGGCACCCGCTGCTATCTCTAGGCCCAGATAGCCTCGCTCTCGTGTTTTCAGCCGGCAGAAATGCGTCTCCAATTTGACCCCGGGGAGAACTTTAACCCGGCGATGTGAAAATAAAGCGGAGTAAATTGTGTAATGCCTTCGTCCGAATTCCTATCTTCGAACGGTTCGAAATCTCCAATGGAGAGAGGAAAATGTCATAAACTGTTGCTATAATATATTGGGCATTCCTATAACTTATTATTCGAAACCTATGATAAAATGCGCATAGTGTTAACTAAACACAATTACTTCCAGATTTAAAAAAATCTTCATAAGAAACGCACTGAAGCCACAAAAAAAATTGGTATAAACATTATTAGGTGTAATTAGGATCATAAATTTCACTTTATCGTAGATTCCTTTTATGTTTCAACAGACTCTGTAGACTTTCCTTGCTGATTGATGGCGGCACAGGGTAAAACTGAAGCTCGGGACATGCTCTGTGCCGAGCGGGCTGTGGGCAGGCGCGCGAACCCGCGCATTGAGGCCCGGGGGCGGTGCCGGGGGCGGCATCGGCGGCGGCGCTATACCTGCCCTACTCGGGTTGCACCGCCCCTGGAGTCCCGCTTATCCGCAGAAAAAATACAGTTGTAACCGTTTCGTGGGGGGAGAGGAAACTCCTCTCCTTTGGTAGTGGAGAGCTGCGATGCGTGACCAAAGGGTGCGTCACAAAGACATATTGATAAATACAACAAAATAGCTGGAACCAGTCAGAAAAGTTGTATTTAAATGCGTGAAATAAAAATATCACTACAATCCCCCTCGAGTTATCAGTAGATCATTGCCTAATTAGATATTCGCTTTAATGTAAGCCCTCTAAACGCCTTTGTAGTAACCTATTTACTGTATTTATAAAAATATTTCACGTTGTATTTCATACCGTCTTCATATTTTATTCGAGCCTGAAGCCATTTGTACGAGCGCAAACATTTTAGGATAATCCCGAGCGATGTCGACAAATTATTCAACATCCACTCTCGTTATTCAAGTTATTTTCTCCTCCCGGGAGGCAACTTCGAGTAGGATAAGTCGTAAATCGACTGGGCTTTGCATACCGGTTGTTTTATAGGAGTTAACAATGCAAATCGAGTTCGACTATTACCAGAATGTAATCATTCGAACGGGTCCACTCGGTTTTGGCGATTGGCCAACGCTATGATTTCTTCAGCTATGAGTTGGGGGATAAATCATTTCTGGCTACCGACTTAATATTGGAGTCCTGGCAGGGTTCTTAAAAGAGGACATCACTCGTATCCCCTCTACTTACTGTTTAACTAGCATTACCACGATTTTCTGAACTACATGCCCTTTCAAACTTATGTGAATGTACTGTGAATTGCGCAAGATGACCGTCAGTTATAAATTCAAGTATTTCTCAATAAAATTTATCCGACTTTCATCCTTTCAAAAAAATTCCCCTTTCCTATTTTTGTTGTAAACAATCTCAACATTTTACTTTGAATAAATTCTAATAATTTTCATTGCTTGGGTTTACAAAATACAAACAATAATAAAGTAATTTTCGTAATTAGATATAATAAAATAGTAAATTTGTTACTGTCAGTTATATTTGTTGAGAGGGTCTGTCATGAAAAAACATTCCAATAAAAAATTCTGTCAGTTTAAAGCAATATGAATTATTATTATATCGCTAACAATAAAATTGCCTTATATAACTTTCATAAAATTGTTCATTTCTCGGCGCAGAAATGGTTCTTAGGCAGACATAAACCCGTAGACGTCCGATCTCAGAAGACACGGCTGTCTTTATAATTCTGAATAAAGGAGGAGTATTCGTCCTTTCTTTCAGCCCCGGCGCTATGAACCAGTTTCTCCCCTCGCGGGGGCATTATAAATAATATAAGGTTCTCCCGCTAATGCGAATTGCAATTTATAAATCTCGTTTTTCTTCCGCGCCGAACGTTATTTATCAAATCCGATTCGACATTTGGATCGCCTTTTCATTTACATAATAGACCCCACATTAAAGGCGCCACCAGGGCCGAGAGGGCTCGGTACAAACTAAAGTGTTAGACTCGACCGGTGAAACATTTATAATGTATTTCAGGTTTGCCGACGTCGGAGTTGATTGTATAATTCGCTGAATATTTCTATTATTTAGAAAAAATTGTCTTTCTGCTTATTTCTAAATTAAAATGTAACAAACCCTTTTAAGCAAGAAGTACAAAATTAGAAAAGAGTTTAGAAAACAATCATAAAAAAAAAGAATGTTTAAAATCGGATCAAATGTATACATATAATAAAATACCTATTTCTAGTTTGATTCCTTAATTACAATGGACCATATTTATACTGATTACATTATTGGAATACTAGTATATGTTCTTATGAGAAGTTAGTCACTTAACGAATACACGGGGTAGCTTCCGTTGCCACTTTGGCCGTTAGGCGAGAGAGCTCTCCTACCACACCCGGTTTGTTTATTTTTCCCTTTTTAAAACGGAAGGAGTTGTGAAACATCCCTTTTTTGAGGTCCAGCGGCGAGGAACATAACCGGGGAGGGCCGAATAATGGGCCCTCCGCCCTCCCATATTACTTAACAGTTTTGTTATATTGCAAGTCCGGGGATAGAACTGAGACGGACTTCAACGCGTGGGAAAGCGAGAGGATTAGCCACCGTTATTAAGGAGGCGTCCGGTAATAAGCATTTTGAATGAGAAGATTTCAGTTAGAATATGCGACCCTACTTCGATTGTACGTCCGGAAAAATAAAAATGTACAACAGTTACGCAAGAATTATCACTAATCCTGTGTTCCTTAAAAGAAAACCACGAACAACAGCATAATACAGATTGCATGTTCACTAATGAATGCTATCGTTTATGATATGAACTTCCATAAAGATAACATAGTAATTTCTTCAGTGACTTGTATCGCTCATGCAATAATTAAAATTTATAGGTTTATTTATATTGTACATTTCAAAATAGGTGACTGTATGATTTAAAAAAAACGATCTCCTTATCACGTAAATTCATTATGGCGCCGGGAATCAATCTACTCCATTATCCCCATTATGTTATTATCTCGATACTGGGACCACTAGAGGATAATTTTATGGCTGGTCAATTGGTGGCTACTACGGTTCAAGGCTGTGCGTTATACGGAATTCCTACGTATAAAAAAATGTAGTTATGTGGGTCATTTTACTGTGAGCAATTAGGGTCCGAAATATTTTCAAACAGATGGAAATAAATGTATATTTGGGATTGGATATGATTACGGTAGATCGACGAAAGGATACTAAAAAATAATGTTTATGATTGTGTCTTTCATTAGGTAGTTCGGTATATAATGTCATATTACGGATCATATTTCAATGATGACTTGTGCAGGAAATTTAAACCCCGGTAGCCCTGCTGTCGGATGTACCTTACTACCAGGCGATAAATCCAATTCTCATTCTCAACCGATAAATCGGAAGCGGCGAGGGGACTCTCTTCCCGAGGAACAGCTGTCGGAGGGACAGCATCTTTCCCTGGCACGGGCCGCATTATCCCCCCAACTACAGGAGGGGGGACCCAGGAGTCTCTCCTATTGACTAACAAGGCGTCCAAGGGCCCGAGGATTTTTATTATCTGATGTCCATTGAACCGAGCCCGAAAAGAGATGGATTCTTCTCGGCCCTAAGGAGGGTGGGGAGACGTGCAACAGTCGGCCTCGTGCCCTCCTCTCTACGGCCCAGACTGCCGGGTGGTCCGCAAAGACGGAACACTAACCCCCCTCCCCCCCGGGATTAATTCCGTTTGTATAACTGTACGGGGCCGTTCCAAATTTGAGTCCACCGACCGTGCGATCGTGACCGAACGATTTGGGCTCTGTGCTCCATCGGCCTCCGAACAACAAACGAGATCTCGTATAAAATTGATCCGATTCGATCCACGAAACAATGAACCTATCTAAGAGAGACAATTTCCTTGTTCTAATAGGGCCCTATAGGGTTCTAATAGTCCCTTTCCATTTCCCACAATATTAAACTTTGGCACGAGAACTATCGATCCGGCTACCCAGTGGTGTTTCATATCGCGTATAGTTTAAATAATCTCGGATACACCCTAAAATCTAGAGCTAATTGATATTCTTCTCACTTCGAATGAAACCGAAAGCCAATTAAGGAGAGGTAGCATTGGACTAAATGGGGGCCCTGGGTGTCGGCCGAGCAAGTGTCCGAGCGCCGAGGCACATGTCCCAATTCTGGCCGGCAGCTATACACAGCGTTTATCGCCAATTAGCGGACCCTTTTTTTCTTAGCCGGCGCGCCTGGAAGGAGAGCCGGGCCCTTTGACCCTGAGATGGCCCGTGCTCGGGCCCGGCACACGACTCCGCAACACCTGTCCCTTCTCCTCCTTTCTCCCTTGCGCCTCCTTCTGCTTACATCTTGACGTCTCCCGAGGGAGGACACACCTTGAGATAATTGCCAACGGGTAGCCTAGGGCGGAGGGGTCTTCGAGAACACTGATCGTTGCCACCCTCTTATTTGGCTCGTCGTCCGTCGACGGACCGCCATTAAACGGACGCTTTACGCTAATATGTAATCGAGACAAAAATAGCCCGTGGGGATAATGATACGGTATTAATGTAATTTCACATTTTCAGTCCTCCGTCCGCCGCGCCTCTCGCCCCACTCCGATTTGTTCGGTTGTCGTGATTGTGGCAAAAATTAATGACCATTAAAGACGACCGCGGCCTGCAATGAGTTTTCTATTAATCGATGAGGCGTCCGACCGGAACATATATCCTAATGACGGGTCTACCCGGGATGAGACTGAGGTCATTGAGTAATAGAAGTCCCGATCGAATTTAATCACGCAAAGAAGATTTAAAGATGGATTTAGAGAATTAAATTTAATGAAAATTGCAAATCTAATCTAAAGTTTCCGGAAGGAAAACTCAACGGGATATGACAGATCGTTAGTGTTCATGGAGGTAGAATCTTTCTCTATCAACAACCCTAAAACCGCAACAAAGTTTATATTTTTATTGAACGCAAAATAGTCAATAAGACACCGTCCTCTATGAAGTCTATACAGCAGACAGCCGTTTAAGAGGCAGGGAAAGGGAACCTAACGTCCTCCGGATTTCCATAGCGCAACGAGGACCCCTAGTTGTGAAGGACTCGTAATGCAAGTCAGCAAAATCTCTGAGGTTGAGAATCTTGAGATCTGTAAGGAAAGCGCCTGAAGAGTTTGAGCACGGGTTGGAAAGACAGCAAGTAGAAGATTCGGGTAAAGTTCCAGGGGGCGGTATTACCGGTGTCGCTTCTTCGTCTCTCGATCTTTCCACTAACGGTCGTCTCACCACCGACGAACACAGTATTCACGATTTACAACGGTGTTTTGGAGTTTTACAGAGAGTTGACGTGGGGGACAATGGGCTCCCGCCATGGGGCAAAGAGGGGTCCTGTCAGATATCTGTGGGGGGGAATGCTTTTAATTTGCCCGGAATCCGAGCGTTCGATAAACCCCGTTTTGCGGTAGAAATTGCTCCGGTTCCACTGACCGTGAATCGTTCCTAAGTACCGGTCTATATCTCCCGTTAAATTTATCGGTGGAGAAGCTGAAACCAAAAAAATGAAACCAATGTTCCCGCCTTTTCTAGATCGGTTACACAACAGTCTAAATTTTACAGTTTTATTGGGTATTTTTCTCCGCGCCAGTACATAATAGTCATCATTAGTTATCTGTTCAGCTTTCTTTAGTCATCGCGGAGACCCACGGCCGATATGCTTAATTCAAGTGCGATTAACAACTGGCAGAACCAGATAGAGCGGCGCGATTGCTCTGACATGGGCACAGAAACAATGGGATTTTTTTGTTATCAATTCCGAGTAAACTGAGACGGCCGAAAGTGGTCCCAAGGGGGGAGCCCGCGGCGTTTTGACCACTCTGGCTCATTGCGGAATTCAAGAGAAATATTAAGACGCCGACTATTATCTTATCTGGGGTGTCTCCAGTTTGATAATAGTATCCGCGCCCGGCGGCCTCCTCCAGAAACAACGTTTAAATATAAATTCCGAGCGATTACTCTTATAGTCTCCAGCGATATCAGCTGCTTCCTACGACTGGAATTAAAGCGGTTGATAGTGTCCTACTGTCGTAGGCCGGCCGACCAATATTTTAAACTTAAATTGGACATCAAGTCAATTTATTTATCCATTTATGACACGGCTCTTTCTTAGGGCGTAACCAATAACTAATAAGTAAACAATTGCCCGTTTACATTAGAACATTCTGGTGGATGATTTCCATGTACAACCTTATATCAGTACATAAAATGTACTTATAATGATAATGGTAGCAACTGACTGTATTTACTGCGATAAAAAGAAGAAAATTAAAATGTATTTACAAGGAACACTTAGTATGCGTGCACAAGAAAGATATTCAGGTTGCGGCCACCCTCAGGCCTCTCTAAGAGTGTTAAGTGGGCGGCCAGGGAGGGAGGCTGGCCGGGCATACATAACTCAGGGAAATGAGCCTCTGGCGGCGATATTCTGTGGGTGAAAATTATTTCCGTGAAAATTGACCGCCGCCGAAAGTGAGAGTGCTTTCTTGTAAAGTCCGCCGGGGGCCGACAGGTGAGAATTAAGTTATAAGAAGGCGCAAGGTGGTCCAACCCTCGCGGCTCAAAATTGCCCCTCACGTCCGCTTTACCCGAAAACCCTTTTAATGTTAGGGTAGTTGCCGAGACTGGAGGGACTGGCCCTCGGATAGGGGTGCGTTTCCGAACAGGAGGTCGCGCCGCTTTTAATCTGATGCCACAATTTTTTCAGCTCCTTTTAAAAGGGCGAGACGTGTCGTGTTTTTCGGGACACAAACCCTTTTAATTTCTCCTAATCTCTCGCTCTGTCCGTCCATCCGCGGGGCGCATTTTTGTCGATTATCCCCCCATCTCACCGAAAGGGGTAATTGAAGAACACCCCTCGATACCGAACGATTTGGGACGTCTGGTCGTAACGACAACGGACTGGAGGAAATAAGGGTAGATTAGACGATAATGAGAGCCGGAAGAAATCGTTTGGGGGGGAAAATGATTTTCTCCAAAGACTGACGTTAGGTGGCCTTCCGTATCTTAAAAGTTTTAAAAAATCATAACTTAGAGGTGCGATAATAAAATGCACAAAGTGTATACTTATTTAATGGATTTGAGGGTTGGACTGTGGAATTTGTATAGCAACATAAGTGCACTATCGGCAATAGCATAAGTAATAAAAATTTAAAGACTAATTTTACCTTTAAATACACACCAAACATTATAGAATTTGATAAAATAAAAAAGGTAAAACAGGATATTGTGGCACGGAATTATAATGTGTTAGTTTAAAATAATATCCATGATTACTTAAATATCATAATTTTACATATGTATGAAACAAAATCTATCAAATCCCTCAATTTCTTTTAACGGAAATACTACCGCGTATTTTAAAATATCTCCCGCTTTTTTGCCATCCTATCAAATTCTATGTTCCATTTACAACAGCATTTCCTTTCAATTCACAAAAATATTATCAAAGCAGTTATCCTCATTGATTGGACTTAAATCCCGTCAGGCAACACGCAATCCGCAATTCCTTTGTCGTCTCCCTCTATATTGTTATTTGAAAGCCCGTCCGATTTCCACGCTCTTCCGACCCGTGCTCAGGAGGCATTAGCATATTCTAAGACCGGCCAGATTTCCTTTCTCGGTTGTTTTATTTTTTGTATCGGGGCGATATTATGCGGGGACGGGACCCCCCTCGCCCTCTCCTTGTGCACGGCTCACGGGGACCTTTAACACGTAACAGGGCAGGTGAGAATGAAAGCGGCGTGGCTCTCTCTCTCTCTCTGTTGTCGAAGGTTTTTCCCGAAAATTAGAGGGACCCCACCGCGATTATATAGTAATAAAAGGGTTAAAGGGACGCCGGTTGTCACTTCCAGAACACGGACCGAATCTTTCCGTCCCCAATGAAAAAATAGGGAAATTTCACCGACTACAAAAAGGGGGGAATAGTTGCCTGTCGGGGTAAACACCGGCTTCCTTGAACACTGCCATGCTCGTGAACACGTGTCCCTTTTTTATATAGAATTGCTTTTGATTTTTTTATCTTATTATTGTCTAAATGAACCTTTAAAAAACAATAAGTACTAACTACAGTAGCACGCAAATATTACTACTTAATTTTCAATTAAGAGAAATTCAATAAAGCTTGAAAATGTTTCCATTTGTTTATTCGCGACAATTATTTATTGTTAGAGGCATTGCAACTTAAGCAATCCCCATACCCAATGAAATAAATACAAAATAAAATCATAAATACAAAGTTTACAGTGCACCATCAGGTGCCTGATGTTTTGTCCCCACAATTTTCTTATTTTATCGCAAATTTGAATCTTGGGTAAGTTCACAGTTAACGCACCCACGGTTTCCACACTCCTACATCTATTTATGACCCATATTCTTAATCAATCCTCACCACCCGAATCCCCCTCAGCAAACCATAATAAAAGTGGAAAGTAGCTGAGAACCGGAAATTCAAATATCTATAAAAAACAACTACAATATTAGCTATATTCCATACAACCTAACCTAACCAGGCCTAGCTGCGTAGGGTGGGAATCGGGTGAATCATGTTTTGAGCCTATATTTGCTTTCCAATTCGCACTGAGTCGTCGGTAAGATCAACCGGTGGAAATATTTTGTCAATTAGGGGCTTTAGCCGGATGTGAGGTAGTCTAAAACATCGAGAATTCCGACGGGCGTCCGTCAATGGACCCCAACATTATTCGGAAGGTGACAGTATTCGGTGGCCGCTTTCTCACCGGCCGGTGTCCACCTGTGTTAAATGAAGGAGTGTGACGCCCCGTCCACGGCCCAGCGATAAAGAAGACCCCCGGTACGGGGCAAAAGATCGAGGGGAGTACGACGGGGAGTACCCTTTAAAAAAGCGGATCCCGAATTGGCGCGCTGGAACGAGGAGAGGATCCAACGGTCGAAAGGAGGCGGCCGGGGTTTATCTGGCTGGGGTGACGGTGGGAAGAGCATCTGCGACTTCCTCAGCTGGGACACAAAGCCCGGCGGTGGGAGCGGCCCGCTATGGGAAACCTAAGGACCCCCCCGTCCGAGGTGGGAAACGCTAAGTGGCCCCTCGCCCTCTCTCCTCTCTTCCCTCCCCAATTTAATTGTACCTTGTCTCTTTTCTGTTCTCTCTCTTCGTATATAAATCCCTTGCGAGACTCCGACCTCGCCGTGACGCGCTGTGAACTCATCATCAATCTCCCCTACCCCACCCTCCCCCCTTCACGATCGTCCTTCATGGGAAAATTCTTCGACTTTCAATTTCGAATTTGGCCCAGGTGACGCCGATCGCTTTGGAAATTAAATAATGTCTTATCACCGCACATTATTTATTCATTTATTATATATCCGTGATTTATTATTTCCACTTATTACAAGAACTATAAACTGCATTTGATCGACTTCTATCGATATAACGGGTGACGAGTATTATTTAGCTAAACGGATAATTCGATATTGGAGAGAGTGCATTAATATCACTAGATTATTGGTTAAAAAAATAATTCAAATTTCGCGCATAAATAATAATTGTTAAGTTATGCTGGAATATTGTCACAAATCATGTTTTTTTAGGGAAAAATGATTTTATTTTTTAGTTTCTTTCATGCTGGAAGGTGTCTGTTCAAATAAGTGGAAATGCCGTCAGGAAGGCATTTTCGACGAGTTAAAACATCCATTTTTGGTATTAACTGTACGGTCCCCCGACTTTGTTCATTTATAATCCGCGCTTGTTAAACATACCGCGGGAGATAACAAATGTTTTCACTTATATTTTAAATAAATCCGTTAATATACGACGGCGGGACGCGGCAAGATATATGGCCAAGAGTTCTGCGTCGCGCTACATGAAAGTCAACTACGCTTAAGTGTTAAAGAAACATTATCAAGGTTGACAAACGTCCTTAATTTATCGCCTCGCTATGGAAAGACCTTTAGCGAAGGTGCGTAAATGTCAATAGGTTGGCGATCGGTCGTACTCCATTTTAAGATTATCCCACTCGAATCTAACTATAGCTGACAGCATATATTTTTCCAGAATATTTTTTCAACTTTATATACTATGCGTTTGTAGCCGTTATGCGTTCAAAGTTATATTTAAATATTCGTACATCCAATCCGTTGCTAATGATACAAAAATTTTTGATATAACCATTTGCCCTATTTACGATGTCTGTCTGTTGGGTATCTGTCGTGCTCCATATGCTTTTAATATAATTAACGTTGTCTACATATTGGTTCTCGGACATGTCCCAGTCGGATGATTCGTGCATAGGGACAATAACATGTCGTTTTATCGTGCAGTCCGGATAGAGCATTAGGAATAGGGATCATTATGTGTCGGAACACGGGGATACGCACTGTCCTCTCGGTCCGAGATTCCGACTTGAGATACAATTAAACCGGGTAAAATAAGGCACCGATCCTTGAACATTACGGGGCGCGTTCACGTCGACTCTTCGTGGGAGATATGATTCCTCGGAAGACCGATAATGGAGGGTCCTCCTCCCCGACTAATGACCTCCCGATACAGACCCCTGAATACAAAATGCGGCTCCGAACGGGAGACTCGCATAAAGTCCAATCACGTAATAATTGTCCGAGTATTGTCATGGACGTCAACCCGACCGCCGAGATGCCGTAGTTTCCACCCGAGACGCCGGACAAGGGTACAACCGTAAATTCAATAGGAAGTATACCGATGCAAGAGCCCATTATTTACTATGGAGAATCTCGTCGTGGTTTAAAAATGTTCGGATATTTTTATTATTCCGAACGGGATGTTTCACTTGGGATAAATCCTCCGACTCTGGCGCAATACCAATGGACACAAGAACGTTTGAACTGCGTTACGTACCGTTTCTCAGAAATCAGAAATTTACCTGTCCACACGTGGAAACACCGGCTCAAAATGTCGTTTCAAACAACGCCAAATACTGTGTTATCATTTAGTTCAGCAATAAATGAGGCAGAAGGATTAAACGATTTGGACGTTACTTTTCTCAAAATATTAGATTCACAAACATATAAGTTAATATTTCGAATTTCACTATATAGGGTCTGTAAAACGTGTTTTCATTTCTTAACAAGAGGAATACATGCCCACAATGCGTTATAACAGTTCGCCATTCGGACGCAAATCGCGTCTTGAAAACGGCATCTCCGAGGCAAAATATCACCGGGTCATACCGGCGCCTAATTCAAAATAAACATCATAACTTCTCATTGAGCGGGCCGATACCATATCTGGTCATGGTATCCGGACTGAGCGAGGTCTGCGGACGCCATCGTCGGCTCTGTGCTGACCGCAAGTGGACGGGTGGGCAATTTGAAACGGGAGCAGATGGCAAATAGTCCTTGGAGGGCTCGGCGCCCGCCCCAACTCAGAATTGCTTATCGCTACTCGGAAAGAAACTTAATTTTGACCGTTGAACGCGGGGCCCCGTTTCGAATCGAATCGGGAGCTCGTTAGCGAAACAATGTGCCGATATTACGCGCCGATGAAAACCCCATTGTAATTCGGATATGGCGAAATCGCCCTTTTGGAATACGCAGTTATAATTCGATTATTGGTTTTGAATTGCGTCCGAATCTTTGTATTACCGTGGCGCGATGGAACAGTCATCGTTGTGAAAGCCGGACGCGAGATGAACGATTTCTCGGTAGTCATCATGGGGTGTATTAAGACCTATCAAGTGTATTACATACCCGGGTCGAATGTAAGGAAATTAAAGTTATGCAACATACCTTGCTTATCCTTCGACTAATTAAATATAGTAATGTACATACAACATTTACTGCACAATAAGTAAATATGTTTTCGGCGATTTTTCCTTATTCGACCTGTACATACATTATACTACTGGAAGATATAATTAGCCACAATGAGGAGATTAATTTTTTGAACATGAAATTGTGAAACGCTCAACGAGCAGACGAGACTTCATGAGGGCCGTTTAAATAAATTTTCCCGTTTATGATTGAATCGACAGGGAACAAGCGCCAGTCCTAATTGAATAGGGACGATTTGTTCCCTCCGATAATTGAACGAAGAGTTTCCTCGCGAGTGGCTCCGTCCGTGGAGAAGCCGCGTCGAATCCAATCGTCGCGTCCGGGCTTTCATGAATATTTAATTGCCGTCTCTTTGCTCCCTCCTCCCTTTTCTCGCTATTTATATTTCCCTTTTCGTTTTGTTTCCTACTCCGGAGATGAGGAGGTTCCAGGTCGAACATTGAGATATGGCGCCCCGTTAGTTTCGGTCCGTGGGACTTTCCGCGGAAAAAAGGGCGCTAATAGAACCGCTTGTCCGCGCTAGCCCATCGCCCCTCGTGCGCCCTCCTCTCGGGCGGTACGAATGTACGCGGGAGTGAAAAATATTAGTTCGCGTTATTCCTTCTTTTTTACACCCGTCCCCGTTCGTAGCATTAATTAATTCCCGGCAATTATTCACCTAGACGCATAAAATCGTAATCAATGCCTTTATTCAGCGGCCGTACAAAAACGAAGAAGCACCCAAGCGCAGAAGACAGCGTTAAAATCACTCTGTTACGTTAATAAATGGCGCACTCGGTTAAAAGGTTCGTTGAGTTGAACATTTTGATGTTTTATGCATTAAAAAGTGCTCCAACTCTGTGAATTCTATGGTCTGTTGATCGAATTTCATGTAATTAATCGCATAGGAATATTGCGGAAAGATCGACAGTAATTTCTGTCTTATATCTACTTTAAAATTGCAACATCCCAAATTAAACTAAATTTATAATGCAAACTATAATAATAACTTATTATTATTAGCCATTTAATTCCATGTTCGACAAGGACTATTAGAGTATGTAGGTTACCTATGGACCATTGTAGTAGAGCATAATGAAATAGAGAATGTACACATTGCTCTATTGTATGTAGAAGCATTCCACTTATTGCCTAGAGTATTCTAGATTTCTGTGGACGTACACAAGTATTCAATACAAATTTGATCGAATGCCGGAATCGATTCCTAGGACAGGGCCGGCCCAATTCTTGTTACATACATCCATATTTTACGTTGACGACTGTCAAAGCCTTAAACGTTTAACAGACGGACCCGAAGTGGACCCCAAACCGAACAACCGAGTGACCCCGTCGACGAGACTTTCCCTCGGGCAAAAGTAAAGTTGAAGTTTTCATGGAGCGTAAAATTACATTTGGGTACGGCATTGGTCAGGGAGGGGGAGAAAAATTTTCCTGTTTTTTCTCGGGGGGGTCGCGAAGGTCGCACGGGCTCATTATTGGAGGCGAAAAAGGGGGACAGTGGCCAGGCGGATTCGCACGCCGGCCACACGCCCAGCCGCACAAAAGGCCCCGGACATAATGGCCTCATCTCCAATATATCTGTTGCATCTCGTATCGGAATTCATCCGACGGAGGGCGCCCGTAAAGGTTTTTATATACGGCCTATAGAATATTTACATTGCAGTTGGAAAGATATGACCGTAGAATATAAAGTTGCACAACAAAAGAACGGATACTACATCATTTTCTACCATTCAATATTTATATTGTATAACTCTTGAGCAGTAAAAATTTTCAAAATGCGATTTTATTCAGTTATAACAAATTGCTGAACGAGTTTTCAGGCTGGGATGCGATTATATTTATAACTTGAATTTGATTATTCTTTTATAATTCAAAAAATTACATACCTCATTATCCAAAACTGACTTTAAATACTGAATATAATAACTTCATCTTACTTTATCGCATAATTCTAAACAATTAGTATTATACATCTATTCCTAGAGGGAACAGGCATTCATTAATAGAAGCCCAGATTAGGCCGTAAGTTTTCCTCTCCTATTTATCAAATATCAAATTCGACTGCGGGGGGTATTAAAACCCTATTAAATATGAGCCATTTCCTGAAACCATTCGCCTCGTCTTTATCAAAACGGCGCGCCCAAACTTCCTATCGCCTTGTGCAAACGTCGCGGGTATAAAAAAGGCCCTCTCATAGGAGCGATGAGAAATCCGAGCGCCGTGTGGAAACGGTACGGGGGAAGTGGGGGAAGGGCCTCTCTCCCCCCCGTTCCGGGGGCGCATCGCTGCCCCAATCTAATAATGAATTCTTTCTTCGGACGACATTAAGTGAATTTTTCCACGATCGCTTTTAATACCTGGGATTCGGACCAGCACCTGGCCCCCACCCCACCGCCTCACGGCAACAGCTCAAATTGTTTTCGACTCGAATGCCAAACATGCAACAGGAAATATTATACAAATATATAAAAATCCGTCATCATATATTTATTCTTAAATATCCCAGCAGTGTTGAGTAAACTATAACAAATACTATCTGTCAAGAATTTAATCAATGCGCAATATAATATTTTCAACTACCCGTTAACATGTTTTCATTTCAACTAAGAGGCTAACTATATTTCTTCCCATATAATTTTACTGGGTTTTTGTACATTATCGTATCTTTTAGATTACTTAATTCGTGTAATACATATATTAAAGCTATGACTTAATCTTGTACTTAAATTAAGGATCATAATTCCTGAAAAACATTGTATGTGGGAGTGAATAAAATGAGAATACTTTAAGAAACTGAACTTATAAGGGGGATACATAAATGTATATCTCACCGATTCCGCGTAATGCAATGAACACATATTCATATCAAGGGGTACATTCATCCTACTATATTAGATATTTATGTATTTTAAAGATTACAATGTAGTCGTTGATTAACTTGGAAGAACCCTGACAATATTTCTGGACTGTAAGTATACCCGAGTATTCCTACTTTCTTATGATAATAGTCATATATTAACATTCATTACCGGCTAATGATTAGTTATGTCTAGTTACAAGAAGAAAATAGTTCGTGATAAAAAGAAAATATCTTATTCCTGGGAAAGGAACCGACCTGAGTACTGCGTACCGGGAATATTTCTTTGAAATGGATTCATATTTCTTTTAATTTCGCAACAATAAAAATTCACGGGAGGGGCGGCAAGGTCGTCCCCGGACCCAGTTCCGTCCTTGCAGTTTGCGCAAGGCATCTTTGAGCCCATTGTTTAGTCGCTGTGACGCAAACCCAAGAGTGTGGTGAAGAGCGGTTTTCGAACAGGGGTGGGCGCTCATTTGAGTGGGGTGGAGCCCCGAGTGCTCGGTGGTGGGGACACTGTGTACTCACCCCGTTCTTTCCTATAATTTTATATATCAAGGGTCCATTGTAAAATAACTGTTGAATATCCGAACACGAATGGTATCTCCTGAAGTGGGTAATTTTAATAAATATTAATCTGTGACATAGAAAAGCTGTGTAATAAATATGTGATCCTATATCCCAATTTAGTACAATTCTAGTTAGACATTATTCAAATTTCCTAAATAAGAATATGAGTAAAACGTATTTCATGTTAAAAATGCACTGACGATATATATTTGGCCAAAAATGTCGAATCTTAGACATAGTAAATTAACATCTGAGAAAACTGAACCTTCACACAAACTTTAATCGAGATTGAATTAACCATGTTGAATTTAGTACAAAATTATTTTCAGACAACCGTTAAAATAAACTCTAAATAACGTCTCCCGAACACATTACCGACAAAGCAGGTAATTACATTGGATCGGGGATGAATTTAATAATTAGAAACGACCTGTTTTGTATGGACAGGTTAGCAACCCTATACATTATTAGTGGATATGTAAATGTACAAATAATAAATTAAAATATTATTACGGGAACAAAATGAGATTGGTGCATATTTTGAGCAATGAAATAATTTTGTTAGGGGGTTGCAAGGTCATCGGGACATCACTTTCGACCTTGCATTATTCTAGACGGCGAATCCGAGCATACATTTATTTTTTGTTTCACCGAGGGCTTGAACTTATTGGAGGAGGAGCGTGGTGCAAAACCGGGTGGGGGATTCAGGGGGCGGTGGCGGCGGCGGCGGCGGCGGCGGTGGTGGGGGGATGCCCGGCCACTCTATAAGGCACCCCTCGGCAACCAACCCCGGTTCAGTCTATGTCCCACAGCCCACTTGTTGATTAACCCTCGCCGCTCCCCCACTGAACCACCTCTCGAGGGCTCACCCCCTGTGCAACAGTGTCAGTGTATCAGTGTACTCCTTCCACTACGGACGTCCCGCCGACCCTACAGTGGCCTACCACCCGGTGAGTTAGCCGAGTTCAGAACTTATCGGTGCGTTCGATAATTTATTCGGGAGAATTATTCGGTGCGCGAAAAATTGTTGTCGTACCTCTTCCTACCCGGTTGACGGTTGGGGAGGACCGGTTTTTCTGCGGATCGGGGGCGGCCAGAGCCGGTTCTTGCGAAACGCCCCCTCGAAAAGCCGGTCTTCGCCGGGCGTAGGAGGGCGGTTCTTCCCTACTTCCTCGTCGAGGGGGATGAAACTGGTCCGCGTGGGAGTCGACCGTTACGACCGGCTAAGCAAAAAATAACTTTTATCTGCGATTTTCCCGCGCTCCAACGTCGGTTTGCACCCCCTCATCCCCCACCGCTCCGCCGTCTTTCCCGCCAAACTTATGAAACTTCCGTTACGATCATCTAAGCGAGAAATTTATTTTCAATCCGAGTTACAATTAACGACATTAGTAGACATTAAAATTAAATATTAATTTAAGACTACTAATTACTGTACAATATCGTTGTCAAATTGTTGAATAAATTTCACGTCCGCATTTATATTTGATAACGAACTCGACAAATATATTTAGTCCGATCCAAAAACTCTTGCTAAAATTACAAACTGAGAACATTGTAATATACTTTCGCGTGTAAACTAGTATAATAATGTAACCAAACTGTGGTTGAATTGTCCCTCGGGGAGTAATTCAACTTGAAGAATGTTCAGAATAATTTATTTTTACGTCAATTATAATGTTAAAGAAACAGTTTAATAATTGAACCCCCACCGCATCAGGATTACAAAACGCGGAAGCTGGTCAGACCCGCTAAGCGTCTGACATCGAGGGGCAACTCTCCACCCCCAACACCATCCCCTTTCACGAGTTATCTATTCCAAAGGGTAACGAGCGGGCCGAGAGTTATGCGGCAATTATAAGAAAAGGCTGGTCATAATGTGAACAAAAAAACGAAAATATAATGGGCCGTTTATTGCCGGTATATATCCGCCCCTTATGGGGCAGTCGTGTTTACGTCCCAGTAGCTTACCCTTCGAGCTTACTTCTTCTTTAGTTTATAGAGGTTTTTAGTATACTGAAATTAACTTCCACTCTTCGCGGATTCAGAATCCAATTGATACACTAATTACTCTAAGCGCGCCATCGTATTGATTATCGATTAACTACACGGGGACGTATAATTTAGCTGTACACCTTTCAAAGAGAGAAATAGCCTGTCTCGGGGCCTATCCTTAATTCCGCGAGTGAAGCTCGATCTCTTCGATTTCTCACGAATGCAAATTCGGCGCCTTTTTCCCGGGTATGATTTGTGTTCCGACCGCCGTCCCGAAATGATAGTGGAAATGTACAAAAAAAATCATAGGTGGCGATTCCACTTATCAGGGAAATTATTTATAATGGGAGCCTCATTAACACAACAAATGAGGCTGGGGGAGAGGTTCGAGCCCCCGGAGCCTCAAAGTAATTGGATAACTGACGCCCGACCAACCTCACTATGAATATAGCCAGTTGCGCCGCTTAATTAGGCCCATCCTTCAACGTCCGTTGAAGGATTCTGATTTTTAATTGTCGGGATAGGTTGCCCTCCTCTCTCCCGTCTTTAATTGCGGGCCCGCCAGGAGCAATGATTGTTTCCTTATCGCCAGCCGCTGATCGGTTATATGTTTATTTCAGTTTGCCCGTAATTGATCAAGTGATACAGAGTGAAAGAGAGAGAGAGAGAGAGGGAGGGGTAAGAGGGGACGGGGCCCGAGGAGTTATTTAAATACCGGGCCTTATCTACTCGACGGGATCTGTATTATGCTTATAAATCACCCGACTGCCAATAATTGGGTTTTCTTCTCCTGAATAACTTAATATTGTGTCGGTTTCGAATGAAAGTCGGCCACCGTTGGATTTGGTACGTTCGAGAGGCGTTCCATTTTAATTAGAATCAAGTGCGAGGACACTTGAAAGCCTACCGTTAGATCCGGAGCCTATGTGGTCAGGTGTCAAGTCCAAATGCTGTAAATCTCACGGACAGTTTACTTATTCTTTTTGCGGAACGCGGCAACATTTGAAAACGACTACTGCTGACGATAAAATATTTCTTCGGAAATGTTTTTTCAAACATGTCTTGTTCGGTACAATATTTAAAAATAAAATAAGCGTTATAATAAAACGTGACATCAACGCTCGTAATTTATAGCGTCTCTGGCTAATACTAATTGCCAAACCTCTACGAATCACCCCCGAACGAATGAATCATGAAATGAACCTGTGCACAAAATGCAATTTTCCTATCAAACAAAACCCAGATGCGTCTCCAAACAAAAATAAATAGAATGTAGATAAGAACAAAAACCGACGAACGTTGTTTATGTAGCATTCCATCTATTTATAGACATCTAAAATCAGTTATGTACACCCTCGAACTCCTACGGCCTAGTAGCGGCGGGGTCATCTGAAGGGGGTTATCGGCTGCCCCCTGTTGTTGTTGAAACGCTCGTGCATGATTCCGGGTCGGTGGAAACACGACCGACTTATGAAGACCTTCGTACGCAGTCGAACCAGCTATTAAAGTGAAATATGAATCAACGCTTAAGGCATAAATGGGTAAAGCGTTGAATTGGGCCGTAGCTTCGCCTGCCGGATTCCTACCGAGAATTGCATCATTGAGTTTAGACGAGGACGTCACGTAGCCGCTCTGTAAACAACGTCTCATTTATCATTTGTGGCACGGTACAAATTCTACTCGACACGACTAACGGGTATGCACAAAGAGGTTTCGTTGTCTGTAGGAGGGTAGGATAATAAGTTAAAAAAGGTATCATCATCCCCTTTAATTATAAGGTTATATTTATTATTATATTGAGTAAAAGGATGAATATATTGATATCGTTATCAAAGGGATGACTGCCTGTCACTACACGCGTTTTAAAATTGATATCATGTATTTCATTAAATTAATAGTGCTAGAGGTATTATCTAAGGATCAGAAGTCTCCTCAGTTTTTGATAGATTACATATTTTGAGGGGCTTTATTACGAACCGAAAACAATTTGGAACGGATATCCCTAGAGCAAACTTATCTTCATATCTCCAAGTCTTAGCACGAGAATCGGCCGGGGCTTTGTTTTCGGTACCGGCACCCAATTAATCGATTAATGGGATCTCACGGAACCAGTTTGGTTCCTGCAATTAGTTTTTTACTCGATACTGGCGGGTCGCTTACCCTTAAACGCGCATCCGTATGATATGCTGAGGATTCAATCTCAAGATCATCTAAAAATTCGGTGCTCAAGTTTCAGTGCTCACAACACATTGGGAATGAATCTGTCATTAAATCCAGTGGTTGTTTTGTGGACTATCAAACACAATTTCTACCCACGCACCTTCTACATTAGATAACCAAGAAACCAAATTTGGCGATAATGTGCTACATTTTCTTCGCGAAATTTGCTTTTTGGTCAGTGGTATCTTACATCGGCAGGGGGTTGTTAACATGATTTCGGACAATACAGAAGGGGACCGCTGTGTAGGCAAACAGTTCGCACCCCCCGCGGCCAGGGCCGAGGCCCTCATTAATACTTTGTCCAGTCAGGGGTGACCCTCCTCCCCCAAAATTCTTCACCTCCGTCTTCCGTCTTGGACTCGCAGAAGGAAGAAGTCTCCCCCTCCCGGGCACGGGCACGCGTCTCCACAAGTAACGTCTACCCCAGCCCGTCTGCCCCATTGTCTAGCCCTCAGCTGCCGGTTCTCTCCTAGACACGTGCTACATCCTTTGTTGACTCTCCTCCTTTTGGGAACTCCGAGGTCGCCCCTCTTGGGCACACTGGCTTAAGATTTACCGACCTCCCCTCTCGCCCCATGGACCCTTCGGATATCAATTTAATACGGAACGTGTAACGTATTTCCGCGCAACAGATGGGTGCAGTTTATCGACCTCTTACCTCTCCCCACGTGCTGAAAACCGCCCTTTAAATAATCCACCCCTTACTACAGACCGTATAAAAGGAACAACACCAAATCTCACCAAATCAGTTAAAGATTATTGCTACTCTTCAAGAATATTCAACTAATCAGACATACAAAGAAAGAATATTAATTTATTCCAGATTAATTACGTTGTTTAAAGAAAGTATTTTTATCGGCTATTACTTTCCGCCAGGATAATAATTACGAGTGATAAAAATCACTCATTATCCCAACTTATTCACGGTGCATTGAATTATAAATGTGCGTTCAAGATTGTAAAAAAACATTGGCCAAGATTTTCGCGTATAAAACAAGTGACGGGGAACCGAGTTATTGGGTCCGGCGTCCGCAAATGGGTTCTGCTCTCTCTCTCTGGCCGGGGGAGAAACCGCAAGAAAGAAATCTCCATAGCTTAAATAAATGTGACAATTTTATTTGAGGACAGTCTTATCCAAGGATAAGTGGATTGCGACGCGTAACGAAACGGCGTCCGGGGCGGCCGCAAGGTAAAGCGAATCTGACCGCGTTCCGGGAGCGACTGTCTGTAGAGGAGCGGGGGCGGGGGCGGGGAGGAGCGGATCCGAGTCGTTACCGGCCGACCTCAGAGGCGCGGTTCTCGGAAAGGTTCCAGGGTAGACAACAAAACCACCAATAAAATCCTATGTCAAAATTGCGGGCTTCCTTTTTGCGCGTCACCGGCCCCTACTATGTCAGGAATAGAACCACAATCCAATTATTACGTCCAGAATGCAAGTCGAGTTCTGCTCCTTTCTGTATACTAAAATATTATCAGTAGTGTTGGCATATAAAAAAAATTCAGAATTGAAATAAGATGCAATAAAAACGAAGAGTTATTCTTTAACTGAAATAAATCTAAAGCCAAGTAAGTCGTACCATTTAAAAGAAGCTAAATATACAAAAACGAATTTCGGAATCTGGTTTGAAACTGTTTTCAATTTCGTTCTTTTTTTCTCGTTTCACCTCTCAGTTTAATTTTGTTTATCTCGCGTCCGGTTATTCTCTTCTTTTATGACACGGCAAAAGCCGGCGTTTAAGCGCAGTTAACGTCGATAAAATACTGTTACGACTATTCCGCACCGGGCCGTTTGAAGAGGAAAAAAAGTAAAACGGCCGGCCTCCTAGTGGCCACTTTTATATTTGATTTTACTGCGGCGTATATCGTCTAAGTAATGCGCGGACATGCCCCCGCGTGACGAGGACGGCTTCTGAAACGGCGGTGGCGGCGTGTAAGCGCGGAGACGGAAAGGTCGGTGAGGCCCTCCCCGCGCGGCCATGATTTACGAGCGGCCCAGGACCGCCCGGTCTCCGCCGCTCTATAAGGCCTCCTCCCCGTCCACCCGTTAGCGCCGGCAGAGTACCCACACCGGCCTCATCCCCACGAACCTTATTTCCATCCGGAGCATTAAACCCGACTCATTAATGTTTCTATTTTATACGCTCCCTACAAGGAGTACCGGCGGCCCGTTTACCCCGAACACCCCACTTTAGATATTATGGTAATTTCGAGTAGTGTATGAAATCACACGGTGATCGAATTACAAAGCGCGATGCCAACAGTCCGTTCGCTGAAAATGATAAGCTCTCCGAGCGGCTCTTTTTTCTATATATCCCGTCGAACAATGAATAATGTACCAGCGCTACCGAGTAATGAATTCCGAACTCGCGAGTATTAATTCACGAACAAACTGCACCCGGTTGGGATCCTCGAAGCGAGAGGCCCCCGGTCTTGTAAATAGCTCTCGGGTGCCCATTAGAGGGGGCTACCCTTTAAATGGCTACCGGTCGTGCGCCCCCCCCCTCCCCCCGGGAGTATAGCTCCGACCCGCTCCGCGCGCCGACAGGACTATTTACGGCAGGAGGTTTACAGGCGGCCCGTAATAACCGTGGAAGGACGAAGCCGCATCGGGGTCCCCTCTATCTAATTGATGATCGACGGAGCTCCCACGAATTGGACCGGAACTTGATTTACCTACCGTCGAATATACGCCGCGAATGGGAGGAGGCGAACGCAATTTACATTTCGACGCGTCCTTATATTAAATGGCGCCAAAGAAAATAGCGCGGCAGGATTTACCGCCCGGAATATATTGGAAGAATTGCGTAACATGCCCACAGCTCTCTCCAACTCGGACAATACAATTAACGTCATTATAAATAGAGCCCGGCAATGGAATGCTTGAGGAGGGGACAATGGCCCCCGCCTCGGGCGCCGTATATCAATTTGTAATTGTAACGGCGATTACACGCCGGACAATAGAAAACGCTGTCCGATTAATATCCGAGAAACCCTCGGCCGTAAGTCGATGCTAGATAAGGGTCGGGGTCGACCGTGTAGGTGACCGCCGTGCGGTTTCCGTGGAATTATATTTCCGGCCGGCCTACCGTTTCCGGGACGTCCGACGAGTGATACGTTTCTATCTCGGACCAGTTCTCCTAACGAGGGGTAGCAAACCACAGGTAGTCCTAGAAGTCTGGTGAAAAAAAACCAACGTCCCTACTATTCCTACACACGAACACCAGTAGTATAACAACCGTGCCGATATCAATAAGAGGCCTAGACTTATAAAGAAATACATTATTCCTGCATTATTACTTGTTTTGCTACAGTGGCATAGAACACCAGTGCAACAGGTTGTTTTCTGAGCACTTTATTAGCGGATCTTCTGCCGTTGAACCGTCCCAGGATTAAATTACGAGCGGGAAGAGTTTTCGGATTATGACGAGTGGAGGAAGCGGAAATCGCCCATATTAAAATGCCGAGTTGAAAGGGAGGGAGGTGGGACTACTTTCGGCAATTAACAAAACTAGAAGGAGGGGCGCGGGTTGTGCGGATTGTTTCGCCGATGTAGATAAATCGCCGGTGGATAGCGATAAATTAGAACCGGGGGTCGGTCCCCAGCTCCTTATTATCGGGGAACGTATAATACACCTGCCCCCTGTAGGACTGGCTCCAGGTAAAGCAGCCGCAATTAAGGACTCCCGCTAGGGAAAGTGCCCACCCACCCACCCCCCATTCGGACCTTTGTTTACATTAACTATTGAAACGGGTCTCTTTCGAGACGTTCGCTTTCGCTTATACGACTCTCCCGCCCTTTTCCACCACCAGTGCCCGATATATTAGCAAAGATTCCGCGATCTTCCAAACCCCCGGTTGGGCTAAATTCGCGGCGGGCCGGGACTCGTTCTCGTCGACGCCAGTCCTCACAGAACTAACACCGCTCGCTGCCGGCAAAACGCGATCTCCAGATTCGCTTATCGGCCGATTCCCCCGCCCCCGCCCCCACCGTGACATCTCATCGAGCCGGCCTTGACCTCGCGCCTCGGCAATAGAGAGCTTTCCTCGGCGCTCGAGAGAATAATTACAGGGACCCCCCGCTCCCACCTACCCCTTCACAACTCGCGGTTGCGTCGTTCGAGTGTGAACAGGTGTGTCCCAGCCCCGCAACGAATACTGTTACTCAAACAGCCATTAGCATAATGATTTGATTGTCGATAATTAGGGGAAAAAGAGCTTTGAGGGCATTTTCAACGCTGAGTTAAAAACAAAGCCGCGCTCATGGCGCCCAGGCACGTGACGAATTTCATTCAGCCAGAGCATATTGAGTTTGTCTATATTTCTCTTCAACAACCACTACATAAAAAAATAATAAAAACCTTTTTGTATCATCCAGAGTATTTATGGCAAAAGACGTTCACAAATGTAATTATTTAAACTTCTATATTGTATTTTTGCAGCTGGAACCACTGCGAGATTTTAATATGTCTTATTTTTTCAGGTTCCTACAGAGGACCGGTCGCCCGATCTACAAGGTAAGTCGCGAACTTTAAACTATCTACTAAGTTGTAATTGTTGAACTACTCGGTCTATTTCTGTCCGAAGTAAGCGAACTTTCTCCCCGTCAATTGTACCCTATTGAGATAATAAATATAGTCGGTTGGTTCGAATGGAAACGATTTCAGTAACCAACTGAAGGGGAATAAATCAGAAATTCATTGAAGCGTTGGAGGGTGGAGAGGGATATTAGGTTGCGCAACTAGAGCGGATGATAAGTTCCTTATTTTAGACACGCGAGTCAAATCGATGCGAGCAGTTTAAAGTGGCGACCGTAAATTCCTTGAGCCCAGATTAAATGAGCTTTCCCGAATACATGTCGATAACATAAATTATGTAAAGACGAGGATTGCGAGAGCTGAAGCGCACTGAAAAACAGTTTAAAAATCAAAATTCTTGCTGGCCTTAGATCCACGTGTAGAATTATAGTTTCGAATGACGAAAAGCAACGTCGATAGCAATATCGTTCAATGTGGTCGGTATTAATTATTCGAGTTTAAAATTCAAGGAAAATTTCAACATTTACCTACAATAGAAATGAATCACTTTCGGCGCGTGTTTACACACTCGGATTGTTGTTCCGTCCCACGTTGAGGCGCGTTTTGTATACGCTTATAATTTGTTATATGTTTTAATATAGAATTATTTTAGGCGGCTTCCTTCTGTTCGACCTTAATATGGCATTTGTAACCTGCAACCTTCAATTTCGCAAATTTATCAGGTAGACCCGAAAAAATATTTTCGAAAATTGTTTTAGAAAATCTCTTCTAAGGTCTGTTCATCAGCTAAAGGGTAGTGCGTCTAATATGAATACGGATAGCTGGGAGCTCTTGTTTGAATAATGGTCACTATTTTCCACCCCCGGCTCTACGGTCGAATCTCGACAAAAAGTTCCAACGGAGCGCGTCCCATCCGGTAATAACCTCTAATTCGGTACTCAATTTGTGGCCTAAATTCCTCTGGGAGGCCCCGGGCGGGGCTTTTTTATTTTGTAATTCCCCTCAGCCCCGACCGAGGCCCTTTCTTACTCGGCGCTCGGGGAAAAGCCAAGCCGCGGACGTTATCTCGGCCCGGGGACGCTATCGCTCTATTTTTCGCCCGAGGAACGACCGCGCGTCTCGGCGCTTTATCTCTGTCTCGTTTCTTGTATGTTTTGAACAAGATTGAAATGGTTCTTTTGAAAAGCGTTCAGAAATGTCAATACCCAGCCAATAAAAGTATGAACAATTTAATAACAGTTGATAGGCAAGGTAATCGAAGTCCCGTATTCGAGAGTAGGAGCGGGCTTTGTAAATTCTATTATTAATCTCGTAAAACTCTCTTCCTCCTCAGTCAAGTCAATAGAGATGAATTTTGTTTAGATCAAACTGAAATTATTTCGGATGGTATGTCACGCGTACTGTCCGGAACGAGCCTACTTGTTTGTTCTTGTAGTTCTCCTCCCCCGAACTCTTTCAGTTCTCAAAAAACGTCCACGCATTTGTCACGTAATTTTCATTGGGTGGGATGACAATAGTGGAGGAAGCCGATATAGTTGGAGGGGAGTGTGGTGGGCGTGCGGGGAAGCGGTAGCGGCAGGTGCGAGGCCGCGGCGGCGGTGGCGGAGCGCTGTGGCGGAGAGCGGTGGGCGGGCGGGGGCGGGAGGCTGTTGGCGGGGGCGGGCGGGGTGTAGCGGGTGGGGTGGCCGTGGTGGGGCCCAGAGAACCAGCCGGTACCAGTCAGTCGCCGAGTCTCGGTTAGCTCTGTGCTCGCTCCGCTCTTGTCTCTCCCTCCCCCCAACAAGTACCCCGATTGTGTCCAAGTACCGCGACTCTGTCGACCGACGCGACAGCGGGGCCCCAACTTTGGAAGATGTGATGAACGCGTACTGTGATTGTCGGAGGAAACAAATTTTTTCTTGTGACCAAGTGTTTTTCTTGTGCATCGACGATTCGCTCAACCGGGTTAAGAAGAAGCCTCGCGGTGTTACAGACATGAGGTAAGACCGTGTCCATTTATTACGACAGTACCTTACTATTTTACTGTAATATTTATTTTCGTACAGTACGGTCACACCTACGTTCGTCGTCAGTAGCATTCCGGTAGTAATCTAGATACGGTTTCGGATGAACCATCCTGTCAACACTGTCACTGTAAATCCTTCAACGGGGAAGCGGTAACTGTTTGTGCCTACCTCTGTGAACAGTATTACTGACACTGGGGCTAAACGCGAAAAATATTTAACCCGATTTTTTTCACATAAATATCTCGCAAAAAATGTTTAGCGAATCACCGAAATTAAAATACTATATGTCGCAAATCGAACTACGGGCTTGGCACTACCGCAGTCAACATAACCAAAATAATAGTTATAAAAAGCGAAAAAATTTTTTAACCGCCACTTGAAATTCGGTTCAATGTTTGGCTTAGGCCTCTTCCTGTTTCTGCCGAGGTTGGCTAAGGACAGCAGTTTATCCCCCATTCGCGCGGGTTATTACGTTAATTAATGCACAATATCTCTCGCACGCGTTCGAGAGGGATACAGCGAACGTCGATACGCTTTGTAAACAAAACACGCGAAAACTAGCGCCGTCTTGGTAGTGTCAACAGCTGGTACTACGTAGTAGTATTGCCCCTCCAACCCCCCCCCCCGGTGGTAGTCCCCAATTATGTAAGTAACCGGAGTTCGATTCGAGGCCGGACACGGGGAGCTTTGTCGAGGAATTATATGGGCTTTTTTCTGTTTTAAATTTTCGCCTATCGTCCAGACGCCGATAATCTTTTCTGGTTGCGCGGGGAACGGGGATCCGTCTCCCGGTCCTGCTTAATATTCCGCCGGGCGTCCCGTCCGCGTCTCGAATATCTATTGGGCACGCGTTGTAAAATGACTGAGGAGGCTTGGGCGGTTTCACCTGTCCACTTCCCGCATGCGGGCCCTACCTGTCAGCCGGCTGTAACGACCGAAAGACCTAAAACCCGGGAAAGGATCCGGCTAATGACATATAAATTGTATAAATTTCGAAATAAATTGATCCATACCGAAGGTACCAGAAATGAGGAGTATTAAAAATCCGCCAATACAAAAACCGAGTATCTGAATCGACCACCGAAGTTAAACCTGAAAGATAACCCACTTAGTCTATACCGTGAAGATTAAAACAGTTAATTACGGTGTTTTTCTTCGGACAAATGAAATTCGCCAAATCTCGGTAATTTCTAAAGCAATAATTCGCCGCGATTCCCTAGCGTATGTATTAAAAAAAGAATAATTACTTCTCCGATCCCGAACGCCGCCTTCTCGTCATTTAATGTTTTATTCAGTCTCCGTTCAATTAGCGGACCGTTGGGATTTAGATGTAATTAAAGGGGTTGGTTTTCCTTTTCTTCCGTAATCTTTTTCTGGATATCCTTCTAATTGACGTCCGTATCGGATTCTCTGGTTCTATTACGACAGGAAATCGGTTTTCCGTATCGTAAAGTAAAAGTACAGTTTTTAAAGTACTCCGAATCAAACAAATGTAATAATTCGAGCGAAAATATTCCCGTAATGTAGACAATCGAAACAAATAATTATTCATTACGACGTTCGTGCTTGTCGAAATTTTCGTGGACGAAAGGCAATTATTCTGCACATCCTTTCAAACATGCGCTATCGTGATTTCCATCATTCTCTTAATTTCAAGGCACGATCGTTTATTGTTATATCTTTGCATTATTAAACATTAATGTTGGTTTCTGTTGATTTTGACAATCCAAGTTATTTATGACAGAGTTTCTTATTTCATTGGAATTTGAAATTTGTTTTAAAGCAACATGATAATAGTATCGCAACATGAACAGCTCACGAAGACCATTTTTCTCAGGTTTTTCCGCAACCATCTTATATGTCATTCAAAATCTGTGTTGTTCCAAATTAAAGTCCGTTTAAATGGTATTTATTTAAAAACCATAATTTATTTCCGTAGTACGTCGACATGTTTCAAAAATCACAGTGTTGATTACATTGATATTTATTCGGATAGATGAATTTATTTTACCTCAATTAGTTTAGACTCATTGATTTATTTTTTTTTTTGGGGGGGGGGAGAAATAGTAGAGAAATTGGTTAACAGCGTTTTGAGTATTTAAAAATGTGCGGTGTTTCCATTGTGAATTGTGTCAAGATCTGCCCGGCTGCCTGTCGTTCAGTTTCTTTTTCTGGCTGCAAAAAGCACATTATAGGGTGACCGCGGGGGGCGAGTTAACACGCGTGTCGATGAGATAAGGGGTAAAATTGACTTGGAGCTGCGGGGAGAGAGAGAGAGAGAGGGTCTGTGGTGTACAGTCGTAGTACAGTGGGTTGGAAAGGGGTGGCGGAGGGGTGCGCATTAGCACCTGTGTATTAGGATGATTAGAGCCGGCGGCTATGGTGGCCCCCTACCATCTCCTACGTCTCGCTCCTCACTCCGCGTTAGTTTCAGTCACATACTTCATAACCGGGCGCAGTTAACACGTACCTCGGTGGCTTTCGCCTCCCCGTACCCTTTTGTCCCTACGGTCCTATTCAAAAAACTCGTCTCTCTTTTTCTCTTCAGACGACCGACATCGTCGTTTTCCTCAGAAGTCGGCCGGGATGTCGGGCCTAATTTCGAGCGGAGGCGCCATGTCCGATTGTGTGTTTAAAGTGGGTAATTTCCTTGAATTAGACCATCTGTGCGTAATTGCTGTCGATAAAAAGAGGCTCTTCCGTCGTTCGATCGCGTTTCCAGACAGCGGTCGCACGGGCAATCTCGGCTTGCGAAATACTCGTTGCATGTAACATAACATTCGGGAACTCTAATATTTGTATGTGTGTTAAGAAAATTCTGCCTATAAAGTCCAAAGAAATCGGTTAAATTAGCAATAGTACCGCTTCTAGTAGGGGGAAAGCATTCCCCAAATTTTTCAGTTGTTTCAGTGGTAAAACCGGTCAGCTGGGGGCGCTAACTCGACAACCGACTGGCAACGGGCAGAAAAAAAAACTGTTTTCTTTTCCTTCTTTTTTAACGCCATAGTCTTGGAATATATTAAGGAACTCCGCTCTCAAATACAGAACGGGATTACCGCAGAGGAAAAACAGGCATGCGGTCTTAAACCGGGGGGGCTCAGGTGATGATTACTTAAGAATTGGCATTGGCGCTGGCTGGCTCGGGGCTGGCCGGCCATCTCACATGAAAAGCACGTAGGCCCCCTTGCGCCGGCTAGCCTCTCTCGAGCATTCTCTATTTGCCGGGCGGACGACCGATTTGTACAGCGGGGCAATCCGGGAAACTGGAATTCCTACCGTCGTCCCGATTGGTTCTGACCGCTCACTTAAATACGACATGCGTCGCTTCATTAATTCGGACTGGACTCGAGAAGGCGTAGAAATTTAGATAATGTAATATTCGTGTCGGTTAACATGAAAAAAACAAACTGTTTCCTGTGTATGTTTTCCAAGTGTGAAGAACAGCCTACAACATTTTTTATTTTGCGATAATAAATATGGGAAACTCTTATTTCACTTAGATTAGGGACGGTAGAAGAAGAATTGTGAGGGATTGGTGGGCATTGGACGCGGCGATAAATATCCACATTTTGATCGCGATCAACATTTCTTAGTAACAATTTAATAATGAATTCGCTACTAATATTTCTTCGAACGGTGTCAATAATTATAAAATAAATGGAATGATAAAGGGGACTAACTTTTTGAATATCGAGGCCAGTGGAAATGAATTGAAAGCGGTAAACAGGGGACACCCCGTCCCCGCCCTCCGTAGTTGGGGCGTAACGAATCGCAGTTGTTTTCACATCTATCGAGGACAGTTTTGATTCATTCCGACACGACCCACCTTAGGCCGGGCGTTCGTTATTATCTCCCCCCACCCCCTTCCCCCTTTCAGGGGGAAGAAAGGACCGGTAGGAGACCGGAGAACAATGCGCGAATTAAACGGTATTTTGAATTAAGTCGTCCGTCAATAGGGCCACCGAAGGAGGAGGGTGAAACAAAAGCTTCTGGGGCGTATCTCCCGCGTCGCGGCGGATCTTCCCCAGGGCTAGACAAAGACTCGAAATCGCGACGGGTCGCCTTTTGTTATTCGCGGAGGTTCCCCCCTACGAAATGCCTGGGCATGTCGGCGCTATTGCGGACGTGACTGCCCCCGCTCGGTCCTACCTTCCGCCGCTTGCGTTCAGAGATCGCTCCCGATTATAAGAGGGTTTGTTTAACGTAGCGACCGTGTCTTGTGAATTTCTACGGAGCGTAAACGTAAAACGTTCAGAGTCACAAATATGTCATAACAAGTCCTACCATAACAAGTTCTGGGAAATATCATGACAGCAAAATAAAAACTCGAACATTGTTTACACATTTTATATATCCTAATAAATATTAATTATTTTTTGCTGGAAAAACTGGGGATTAATATATTCCTTATGTATAATAGTCGAATCTATTTTCACCCCTCCGGTAACACTGCACATTTTCGCGCCGTTTTACGACCCGCGTTCCCAGGGTTTCGGAAATATTTATGTTAATTATTTTATATGTAGGGTCTTAATCATAAGCTAGATAAGGCGGAGAAGCCGCGCGAAAGAATCCGGTCCAGTGGGCGCTTTAAAATTGGGGCCCGGTGCTAGAGCGCAGCGACATCTCGCGGCCGGAGCTAGTCCATTATTGTTATACTACACAGACACGAGCGAGAACCGACAATCGAGGATTTAAAATTCACTTTTCTTGCTAAGAGAAACGTGAGTGTGTATAAACATTCGTACGTGAGGATAAACTTGTATCGCTTGTCGATTTGTGTGAGTTTAATTATGTCAGTCGTCCAGCATAAGTCGAGTGTAAATATGTGTAATTCTGTATGATATTCGGTATTTAGGCTGGATTAAATTATAAATGAAAGAATTAAACATGCAAACTCTTACCTTGTGTTGTCTTGACGATGCGCCGCATCTCGAACTCCACGTTGAATACAGCCAACATTCTGAAACATTAAATTTTAAGTTAGAGATGAAGATCAACGTAGCTGAATTATAACATGTTTATTACATAAAATAATATATTTATATTGGATTAAATAATATATTTTCTTGTATTATAATTGAATCGTAGGCCGAGTTGGCTATTGTTGGGTTGGGATTATAAGGAAGTTATCGCCTGAAGAGCGATGACGATTGTCAGCCTTGATCGGTGCGATTTTCCATTCAGCCGACATCCCGCCACTCGGGGGAGGGCCGCCGACCGTTTGCTATTCGCGGCGTCGGATGTATCGTTCGGGCGGCCGTCCAGAATTTCTGATGCGTTGAAAAATGTTTAAGTTTCCCGGACCGCATTTTTAAGCCAGGCGCCGACCTTCGCCGGATCGGATAATTGGCCCTGTCGATTCCTCGAGTTCTTCGACGGGCCGCCAACGTGCGTGTCGCCCACCAATAAACCCTCCGCGGCACCGAATTTGTGGCACTTTGAACGTGGCGCTTATTTATTTTTGTGTTAAAATGCGGCCCCCCGATTTATTTATGCGATGCGCCCAATTCATTACACCGCTTTAAGCCCAAATCATTTTCCTGGAAAGAAACGAGGAAAGCATCCGCGTCTTCTTTGGGTATAACTGGTCGACGAAACCGGAAAGGGGGTGGCGAAAAATAAGAAATGGACAGGAATTAATAACATTACACGTTATCAGATTTTGGCATTAATTTTTTAAGAACTGATTCAACATTTTTTGCGCTTATATCATAAAGCCTATGTAAATTGTCTCAGATTTCCTTACGATTAGGCACCAGCCATATTGTTAGATTAATGGTTCGCATAGTATTTTACGAACCTAATAAGTATGATAGCTGACAATGCAGGGTATAATTCGTACAATTAACTTCGATATTTATGAATTATATTCAATGCTAAGCTAGCAAATGTTATCTAGAAAGCCGCTTGACCTATAAAACGCTTATAAACATTTATTTTCTACCCCGATTCCGCAAATGGTCTGAAAAGTCTAAAAAGACAAGTTCTAATTAACTGACTGACTTTAATTGTATTTTGGTAACGGCGACAATTAATTAAGTTTCTGTCCACTCTGTGCGACTCCGGGGCGATAAATTGTTCTTTTCACGGATTGTTAACTCGGTTATTAGCGGAAGGAAAATCTGCGATTAAATCATTGCGACAAAGGCGGGTTCTAGGCGCTACTGCGTTATCTTCCGCGTTGGAGTCGCGCCATATCCCATATATACAGGCCGCGGTTGAAAGAAATATATGAATTATTTCATCCGTTAAATAAAAATTTCTTTACTTCACTCTAGAGGATAGCAGTCTAGAATAATGTATATTTAAGGAAAACGTTACATAGTATAATATGTTATTATAAAGATGAATACACTACAAAATATCAAGGGATCTCATCTGGTAGGTGGCAAATATTCTTGTTCGTTGTCGATAAAAGTATAGCTATAAATGATAGGGAAACATATTTGCTTCAAAGGGGTGACATCGGTCAACCGTTATTTATCTGATAGCAGCCCTTTCGCAGTTCAACTTATGATCACGCAGTTAGACCACTTAATGCCAATAGTTAAACTTTTATCTTTATATTACATTAATTATTTTATACCTTGCAAAACCACAAAACTCCATTCAAAACAAATATATCAAATGACCCGTAATCACTGATTTTGATTGACTAAATATCATATTAATAATTGTCCTGTTATATATTCTCGACCCAACCCCCCTCCCCCTAATCAATACTTGGCCAGATGATCTGTACAGTTGTGACGTTCGTGGGAGGGGGGTGGGTGTCAGCCGGGGGTTGTGACTATCGATCTCCGGGGCGGGTTTAGCTGAGGTCAGTGGCGTGTCCTTGAGTGCTGGCGCTACCTGTTGCCATATCGACCGAGTTTACACCCCCGACCTCGCCCAGCATCCCTCCCGCCGACCTAGGGGCTGTTGACCCCGCAATATATCCTTCCGTTAAGTCCTCTCGGATTTACGTATTAACTCTTCGAGTCCTTAATACTTATAATATCAAGTTTAACGTTTTTCACTATGAAAAGGAATTAGCTGGAAATTCGTTCGAGTAATTAAGTCAAAGTATAACAATGGGTGGCATTATAGTGTGTTGATGAATCCATCGTGACTCTTGAATTGTCAGAATAGATTTAGAGGTATTATAAATATTATGTTGTTGTTCTGAATGTTCATCCATATTAATATTCAATAAATAATTCGGTAATTTATGATTTCTGATTGAGAAATCAGAGAAAAAAGTTAAATGGCTATACTAATAACCATCTAACTGCCGCAGTTAACAAAGCGGAAGCCGCCACAGCGTCTCATGGGACTCTTCGGGAAATGCCCCCATCATCATCGTCGTCCGCGCGGGGACAATCCTTCTTCCCACGGACCGTCCTTCCCACACTCGGGGACGTGTTACTTACGCGCTCTCTCACACGCGACCAAACCAACCCACCCACCCTCGCGTCGCGTTATTAGTGTCATCGCCCCAGTCGTCCGAGACCAGCCGATATCGGGTTACAGGCGCCCGAGTAGCGATGTATAAAAACGAGGGCGATGCGACGGCAAGCGAGTGGCGTTCAGAGAGGACGCCGAAGGTTTCCATTGTCAGATAGCATCGTCCGGACATGAAAAATTCAGATGGAATCAAAAAAAAAAGAAAGTTAAAATGCTGAAGGGTGCGCTCTGCGGCGTTCAGGACAGAAACTCAACATAATATATGAATGCTATGATTAAGCAAAGCTTCTTGATTAACTAAATAATAAAAAAAGAGCGATGTACTTATTTCTGATATTATTATGGACTATGCCATCGTCGAATAGTCAAAGTTTCGATTTAAATCCCGATGTCCCGACCTAGGTCTCGGGATACCCCGACGTCTGTCCTCTGACGTTCACTAGCGCCGAGAAGTGACTAGCAGTAATTTATGTCTTTTTTTTCCTGTCCAGAAGTCTCAAGTTGAAGAGTCCCGACTTGGCTTCGAGGTAGTATAATTCTTATTTCAATCTCCGCAGTTTATTTGCCGCATACGAGACGGCCGGTCTGCCCGAGCCCTACAGGTGTCCCGGCATGTTAGCTAAGCCAACACGCAAACCCTAGAGTAAGAACTTAATTATCTACCAACTGCGATTGTTCGGACAATTTGTACGGTATAAAGAAAGCTTTTGAAAGACACAACTGTTTACAATACTTTTTGCCCGAGACTCCTTCGGATGAGAACTGTTTTTTGGATTTTCGGCCCCTTAGGAATAGATGGCTCGAGTAAAAGGGAAATGGGAAATCGTGGACGAAGCCGAGCCAAGATATAATTTTACCGTAATAGCAGGAAACGGCGAGTAAAGTGTTTTCTGTTCTGAATTAAAACTAGTCTTTGGTGGATTCAATCGCCGTATAGGTGAACTTTCTCTTAAGGGGGCCGGCCTCCATTTCGGTGGGCTGAACGCTACGATTTACAGCGGACAATTTGTACAGTATATTGGAATTTGTAAAATTACATCGGCACTGCATTTATAGTAGGAAAATGTTTTTTTCATCATTTTGAGCATTCGTGGAACGTTCAATCGCGGGAAAGTGTTGATACTTTTCGACGGATGGACCCCTTAAGACAGCAAGATCCAGTGAATACCTGAATTAAATCCATAGGGATTTCGATAATGATTAAATAAGTTATTTGTTCCGAACGTACTCTACTATATCACTGCGAAATCAATTAACTTATAAATCTCCCTTATCCTCTGATAGAGATATTACTTTTAATATTTTTTTTATTTTATTGTAATATTTAGTACCACTATGTTGTAGTACGAAACATTTATACACGTTGCATCACGGTAAATGCATTAAAACTCCTAGTCTGTGATGAGAAACAGCGCTGATTACAGATTTCAGAAGGGTTGGATGGGGTGGGGGTGCGTCCTAGACCTTGTGGGGTTGCGCCGGTCGATATAGCGGTATTCACGTGTTCTGTTCTACACGTGGTTGGTCCGGCCCCATCTCTAATTATCCGCCCACATAGCGCGATCGCCCCTTTGCGTCAAACGAGCCACGCTTCCACCACTGCCCGCATCCCCCAGCACTATTCCATAAACTCACACATACACACACGCACATACCCTAATCTCGTAACGCTCGACACTGATGTTGAAAAAATCTGTTTTTTTAAATTGATTTTGTTAACTCTCAACCCCTAGGTTTCGAATTACAACTCTCGATGAGCTGTGTGTCTAGATTGGCTTACGAGGATAAAACTAATAATTAGCCTCTCTGACGAATATTAAACAGATTAAACGAACATTAAAACTTCTAGAATTATTAATAATTACGTATATAAATTGTTTGTGCCGTGTGTATTCCTTATGACATTATTTATATACTGGGGTGAATATATACAAAGTTTTAAAAGGGGTTTGCCCGAAGAAAATATTTTCTGTTCATCTAATGTCCAAGCTTATTAAGTGAAAAGGGACGATCCCTCTTTAAAAGGAGCGAGCACGCAATAGAAATATAAACTTTCGTTATTTAATTCCGATTATAAACTTGAGCCGACTCGAAAACAAATATTTCCTTTGGACTCATGCGATCTATCGTCTTTTTAGCAGATTGACTGGTTCGCGGGTGCATCTTAGCAATATTATTAGAAACATGAGTATTGTGAACTTCATTGAGATCCACCCTCCCTTCTGCAATTGAAATTTTTCATTTTATATTGTTGTTTGCCCGCGGGACTTTTTCGCGGTATTTAAACACCAATATCTACCCATCCTACTGCCATTGCAGTTGACTAATCTATTCGAGTGGGGTATTTTCTACAATTTTTCGGAAGGCGGGGGTACGTTGTGCTCTTTTCCACAACCTTTGGATACATGCTCACGCATCGAACGGTATATTTGGACAAGTATTTTTAGAAAAACCGCGACCGGCGAGGACTAAAACAGGATGACGAAAAGGCTGTTCTGGCGGGACACAGAGGGGGGACTTGCCCTTGTTTCGGGCGCCGAGGCATTTCGCGGCCCGTTCGGGGAAAGTGGAGGTACATTCCTACAGACCGAGCGGGTAGAAGGAGGAGAGATTTAGAAGGAATAAGAGTGAGGAGTTAGAGAGAGAGGCGATACCCCTTCCAGCCTTCCACGGCGAGTCGAGGCGGGCCCCGTCTGGCCCCGCCCATAGTTATCCTACTTACGCCGTGGAGAGGAGAGGCCGCCTTATCAAGATTCGTTCGTCGGCTAGCTTTCGCCGACGGAAGCGCTTTTTAAGAAATGATACGGCGCGCGTTTCGCGCATTCCGCCGCCTGCCCTTCGGGCCCGCCCCGATGCCGGCCTTGCAAATTGAAACGAATCAAATATGGCTTCCGACCGTCGAGTGAGCCAAATACTAGAGCCAACCCCGGCCGGCCGGTCTACTGTCACCGGTAATCACAGCTGTAATCGACGACTCTGGAATCGAGTCATTAAAGTTTAGGCCGGAAGATACTGTACAAAATTTGTAGAAATTGAAGGCACCGACATGGTGGTATCATTGTTGGAATGCGACCGCTCGTCCTTCTCGGTAATTAACCGAACGTCCCCTCAGAGTCGACATAGGTAGGACGGGCGAGGTCTGCCTTAACGCACGATTAGTTAGGGTCTAGAAATGAAACAATAATGAGGATAAAAAATAATGTTCTTCGGCGCAGTGGCATCGGCGCCGAGGATGTCGGGATGCCGATCGGTGGGTGCGATAGACGCCGAAGAGGAGGGGACCCTCGGGATTCTTCTTTGCGCTCCCAACGATTAAAGGACACAGTAAGATAGCTCCCCCCTCGCATCATTCCTGCATATCCCGCCCACTTACAGGACAGATGTTATCTGCAAACCATTTATAATTGTGGGACGTAGGGGCCCCTCATAACCCTCGATGTTTATTAAGGGTGTCCTCCCGTCGGCGGTGGTATCGGAGGGCCACCCCCGCCGCCCGTCCCTCTGGAATGTCAGTCAGACGTGGGAAACTGGTTCCCGGAGTCCGAAGATGATATTGAGACCCCCTCGCCTCGCCACTCCTCGACCGCCTTACGGGTCCCTAACCCGTTCGTTTGTTTACAAGCCGGTACTCCCGTCCCCCCTTTAACAATTCCTCTTTATGAGCTGGCGCCGTTTATACGCGTCCAATTGTTTGTTTTAAGTGTTCCTCCGACTCTTAACTCCGAAAATTTTCAGGAAGTTATCCTGCCAAATATCTAACAAATATTTTTTCATTAGTGTACTTATTTTTTTATGAAATTATAGCACGCCGTATTTGTTTTCCATTGAGTTATTCTTGAATTCACTTAAGACTCGAGTAAGGTCCGGCTTTTTTCGAATAGGGGAATTCGTTTACGATTTATTCCAACCGACTGCCTACATTCAGGTAATAGCCGGCCGTCACGCGAAAGACCGGCGTTAGCATTAACTGTTAACGACGTCCCTTGTTTATTGCACTCTCGGAGGTCGGGCACACGGAACAGGGATGACATTCCGCGGATAAATATTGACATAGTTCCCCGCCAAGCGCAGATTCTCGTCACACCGCGTCCGATATGAGCGAAGTAGGTGTTTTCGGGAAATACATTCGGAGGCAATCCCAGAAGACGAAATTACCGACCCGATGTCCCGGACTAATCTCGATTAATTCTGGGACAGTTAAAAGGGCGGAGGGGGGCCCCAGGAAAGTGGTAAGGAGGCGCGTCGGGCCCACTTATTGCGAGCGGCGAGAAAATGGCCCATTTAGCCCCAGGGGCGGAGCCCCCGGTAGCCCTCGGGGCTCTCGCCTCCCTCCCCCACCCGCTAGCCCCCCTATGATTGCTACCATTAACTACAACTCACACACACGAGCTCGCACCCATCTTCGAGCTCTCGAGCTGGCCTCTTGTTACGCCGGTGTTAAATTCCGAGCCTTTTCACAAAAGTCTACACGCTGGCATTTTGCTTTTGATTAAAATATAAATATTAGGAGTTACTGGAAGTGTACGCTAATACCCCGTAACACCCGAAACCCATAATATACAGAATGTTTCTTCGAAGCCTATATGTTGTTTCCTGGTGAGGCCCCACTAATGCCTAAGTTAATCTCGGATTAAGTGAAAACCGTAGTTTCCTCTTCTTTTCAACTTTATTTAAAGTACACTGCCGACAATATTCTAAGAAGCAACTCTTCCTTATACAAAGGAAAAAATGAGGTCTTCTTATGTGTCCCAAACTTGTAGAACCATTTTTTGACTTAATTCCATTAGTAAGTTGACCACCCTCACCCTTCCGTTGGAGGACCCACCCTTACCTATGTGCTCGGTGTAATTTATCGGGTCTCCGAGTGAAATGTCAGTGTATGTGGGTGGTCGCCGGGGGCGGAGGTGACCCGGAGGGCCCATCACCCGCGTGTCCACCTATTGATTAAGGCCTTCGAGCGGTGGCGAGGAGGTGCGTGTCGAGGCGTGTGCGTGGGGGCGCTCCGCGGTGGGCGGCGTTGCCGGCTGGTGCAGGGCACCTGTTGCTCGTTCTACTCTCTTCCCTCCCGGTCTATCGTTCTCTCTTTCTCTCTCTCTCTCGTTCGCATCTTCATCTCCTCTCTCGGTCTCCGTCTCCCCCTCCTCGCTCCCGTCCGGTGATCCCGTTTCACGGAGGGACAGGTCCCTACCCCCCGCCCTCCCGCGGGACCCCTCCCTCGGGTTCACACCCTCCAAGGTCATCGCCGCATTGACCTTCCTCCTACTCCTCCTCTGCGGGGGTACTCCCGGCCGCGCGGCTCCGCTTTACCCAGATAACTATAATTTATTCCGGGCCCCCCCTACTATTAACGTGTATTCTCTGCGCTCTCCCCGCTTTCCGGCTACGAACCTCCGGGCTGTTTTTTTAAGGCTTCGTACGCCTTCGGTTTCGTTGATGGTCGACCTATCGAAGATGAACAATTACATCGTTTCCGAGCATGGAAACCTCTGGTTACAACCGTGGGTGTGAAGCATTTTCACACCATTTTCCCTTTACTTATATACAACCTACCGTGCATATTCAGTACCTTCAGAAATAAATTGGTAATTGAATAATTATACCTACGTGTATAGTTTTCAATATCTTAACAGTTTTACTAAAATCCGCGCCACAAGCGGTAGAATACTTTTAGTAATACACAAATGAATTCATTTTGTCAAATAAAGACATTCTTAAGAAGATCTTAATATTATATGTTGTTTTTTATATATGGCGGTATATATTATTGCAGTTTACCGAGTAAAATAACGGTGATCTCTACTACAGTTCCTTGATTGTAACGTCAAATAATTTTTAGCTATTCAAATTTGTTGAATAGCTAATATTGAAATTAGTAAGACGGGGGTGAGTTCTGCTGCATTCCTTAATTATTCTCGTTCCTCTCTGTGTTTTCCGTATAATCGCTTCTTATCTGGTACTCTCAAACGAATGCATTGTGTTCATTCATTTGAATTCCCGATTCTTTAATACCACCGGCAAATTATTCAGAGGGCTGCTCGAACCCGACCGTAATGAAATGCAAATCTCGATGAGAATGTCGCCCGGGTGAAAAGCGCGCGATGTTCCCACCGCACGTCCCTACCCTTGGGGTATTATACCGCTTCTGGATCCAGAATTGAAAATGTTACCGAGAATAAATATTTGAACCGGTTTCACGGTATTTAAAACACCTCCAGGGGCTCGGTTATTTGCTCGAGCTTGTTATCAAATAAATACAGCTCCTTGCCCCCGCTAATTTATGAACGGAAGACGATATCAGTTGCTCTTAAACTAAATGATATGTTTTTAAAAATTGGGATTGGGTTCTATCCAGAATCTTACTCGAAGTTCATCCGTTAGTTAAGCGATATTATTAATTTAAATTCGATTCAAATTACAAACGTTCTTTGAGTTCATCTTAATCGTGTGTACCGGTCTAGGACGGTCGATCGAATCATAGTCAGAGCCGTCCGCTGCACGCCCTATAGAATCGGATATCTATGCAAATTAGGCTTATAAAAGACCTTGTTCATTCACACCTGCTCTCCAGAGCTGTCTGTCAGTACGTTGTTTTTTCAACGTTATTTTTCACTTTTTTAATTTATACTTAGTCTCAGCGAAAACAACATTCTGCGGGCCAGGGCCCGCTTTAAATGATACCAGTGCCGTTACTTGCAGTGTCAATATATATATATATATATATATATATATATATATATATATATATATATATATATATATAAAACAAAGTTATCCATCGTTGCCCAACCGATTCCGATTATTACTGTCAAGAGGAAGACGATTGCTAAGGTAGGCTATTCATCAGTGTTGTGTTTTGGAAGACCGGTCCTAAGTCATCTTGAAATTAAATCAATTTCCCATTACCCCGGTCACAGCACACTAAAAGTGCGAAAAATACTCGCTGGTTGTTGGTTTCATTCACTGGTGAATAACTTAAAATATCTAAAAAAATATAGTTTTATCAGATTTTTAATGATGGGACGTTTAAAACAAAATGATGCCTGGAGTTCATAATCGGCCCATTAATACGACCGGCGGATGCTCGTTTGTCGGGTGGATGGCTTAATCTTACAAGATTCCGGGAGGTAAATTGGGCTGTGGTCGACGTTCCTAGTTAGGTCCGGTCCCAGGTGTGGGGTTGTACTACCATTTCCAAATCAATTTAAATAGTCGCCAATCGGCAGTACTACATCATAAATTACATTTGTTTAAGTATTAGATACATTTATTCCACGCGCTGTCTAAAGATGTTTCTGATTTCCAGGAAAATTTGTACTAATAAATAACTTCGCAAATATTAATTTCAGCTGCTAATATAATTTGTACATTCGTGCCTTCCTACATTCTGCAATGATTTACCGCCGGGTGTAATAACTTATTTCATACCGAGATCCAGACGGCTGGTTCGTTCAGCCGACCGTGTCAAGTCAGTCAAGGCTCTCGGGGAGTACCAGCTCTAAATATCATACATTAGAGGCTTGCAACACGTCCGCGAATTATGACCGCTGCAATAAACTCTAGTTTTTCTTTTATTCAAAGGCTTAAAAAAATAATGCGGAGCTGAAAATTAAAACCGGTATTAAAAGTCTTCACTCGGAAAATAAGACAATTTGAACCGAAAGGCAAACCCGACGTAAAGAAGAAGGGGAAGGGCCGATTTACAGCCGAGATAGATTACAGATCTCGGCAATGATGGAAGTCATTAATTAGCGTCCCATAAATGGGTACCATAATATAACGCCTCGGAGGGAGATAAGTCCGGTCGACATACCGGGTGAAATGTGCGTACGCTCTCCAGTTACCGAGTGCGGTAATATGACCGAAATATACGATTATATTCTGTAATAATGTTCTTTCAGAAACCATAACACATGTAAAATTGTTACTCCGTATTAAAATCCGTTTAGAAAATTAAAGGGGCGCTGACAGCTCTGTCGAAATGGGAATAAAATATAGCACCCACCCTTAACGGTCGGTCAGGTATATCATCGTCCTAACGGCTGGACAAGATGTTGTAACACGGTTGTAAAGTGAGTTGGATCCATCGGCAAATTACGGCACCGATGAAACATTCCGCCCACGGGTAGCTTACACGACGGCGACCGATTGGGCACGACCGTGTTTTATATATAAAACACCGACGTTTCAGCCTACGCTGCCTTCAGATATAATAATTTTTACGGCTTCCGAGAGGATTCCTCGACGAAAATAATCGTCCGGGGAAGCGAAGAAACAATCGTTCGAAGAGCGGCCTACGCCGTACGAAGTCTAGACCCGCGGTAACGCAATTTCCCCTCATGAATCATCTTAACCCGTCTAATTTATGTCAATATCTGTCGACGTACTCCGATTCGTTCAAAGCCGAGCGAGTTAAGTACAGCGGGGAAGCGCACGTAATTGACTCGTTGCACTGGGCGACCCCGAGCACCGCCTGCTAATAAAATCGGCTACCATAGCCGGATTTGTATAATGACCCCATCTTGTCTGCGCAGCCCCTATTTCCTCGGTTAAACTCTACTATAATCTGTCATTTAATCAGCCTATCGGGATTTCTTCAACCGACTTATTATACATAAAATGTCTATTTGCGACCTAGAGCGTTATAGTGTTATAGACACAATTGTCTGTTTTTACAAGAATATTCTATATGATTGCACATTATTCGACTTCCGGTAGGCTCGGAGTATGATGCACCTGCAACCGCGGACTTAATCTGGCTTCAAATTTATTGAGAGTTTCGGTCACCCCGTGTGGGTCCGACGGGTAACACCGGACGCGCCAGATAGCAAAGCACGCCAAGAATGTAACTTCACGCACCCGTTGTCACCGCATAGTTTCCCAGGGATAGGACTAAACGGATTTCGGTCACGTACGGGGACGCGGGGGCGAGGAAGCGGAGAGATACCGTCCGCCGGGAGTTATCGGGACTATCAAGATAGCCGTGGCGGTTTGCGGGGCTCTGGCGGCGAGCTTCCTTTGACACGGTAGCTGAACGCCGCTAACTGCCGATGTCCTCCCTCCGGGTCGGATTCCGAGAACTCGGGCAATTACTCGGCTGACTTTAATTTCCGCGCGGGGCTAAACGGTGCCCCGAGGCCGCTTTGCCCGTTCGATTCGGCGAAATGGAAAGACTCGGTCTGTAGAAAGGTCGTACAGCTTCGAGAGAGAAGTCTTATAAATTCGGATACACCCGCTAGCGGTTTCTGGTTTTCAAAAATGTAAACAAGGGGGAAGGAAAGGGGGCGTGTCGCAACTGATAATAAAAGCGCCTCTTACGAAACTGGCACCGCGACCGATCGCTTTCGAGATATGCGAGGTGGACCGCTTTTTTTCGGGACCCTTATGGCTTTATAATTACGGTCCGGCAACGCTTCGCAATTAGCTTACGGTAAGCCACCAATTAGTCGGGCGTCGAGCAGCCGTCCATCATGTTCGGGGTGGGTTGGCCCCCCCCCCGGGCCACGCCTCGGCCACCGAAACGGCCACCTCAACGACACAAGTCCTCTTATATCTGCCTTCTGTTTTCATCGACAAACGCAAAAAATTGACCTTGTCGAGGTATTTATTCGGAAATTACGACCAAATATTTTACTCACATTTAGTTAATTATAGTAATACCATTCGAAAAATCATCGCGAAATCTGTTTGAAATTCTCCGGGCACGAATAACTCTCTAGCGTTGTGTTGTTGCCCAACTTTATTGCTCTACGTTATATTACTATCATTCCTAGAACAAATTACGCGTTGTTGTTTGTTTTTATTAGCAATATTCGAGTGCAAATCTATATCTATTAATGTCCCATAATCAGTTGACACAGTCCTCGTAAAATATTGTTTTGAAATCGGTCTGGGCGCGAGGTGGACAGGGGGTCAGTGCTCTTTGGGTTGCGGTAGTTGTGCTCCCTCCGCCCCCACTCAAACTCACATGATATCGAGCGGTACCAGCTGAGCTCAAGCGGTATTGTTCCCATGGAAACGTCCACGTGGGTTGCCGTGGAAACCCAGTCGCCGGCGACCTTGAACCCGTCACAACCCCATCGCGGGAAGAAATCATTCCTTGTTCTTGGGCGAGGTCCCAACACAACAACCCTTGTCCTGGTTCGAATGAACCCTGTCCTCTTTCATCGATTCCATTTTCCCCTCATATTTTGTTCTTTAGAATACTCAAGTTTGATGTTCATTCGTAAATTTAGTCTATAAAACGAGTTATTCTTTAGGCCGCATAATTAACGTTGTTCTCAGTAAATAATTAGTGAGTGTTACAGTGACGAGAAGTTTACGTCTATTTTTGGTTCGCTAAATGCAATAATTACCGCGACGCAAACGAAATATGTTTGGCGATTAAATTGATACTCTCGGATGTCAATAGTAGATATCCTTCTTACCGCATTCTTTATTGTGCGATGATAGTCACGGCCGAATGATTCCAGTTCGACTCCCCGAGTTAGGGGCGGTGGTTACTAAAAACTCTCCTTACGTTCCAGAACCTTCATCGCTATCCGAGATCTCTTTTAATTGGCTTCCCCTCCTACATCGTGGTTCTTTCTCCTTTTTCCGTGACTCAAACTACCGGTGGGGGAAGTGCTCTCCCGGACAAAGGAGACTCGGTCCTTTAAGCGATCAACAAATTAAGACCCGGCCACCTGTCTAGCCGGCTTCTATATTTGGCCGGCCTCTCTCTTGCGCGGCACAATGATTCCGACTCTTTATATAAATATATCGGAAATTATCGGGGGTCGGCCGGAGTGGAACGCCCCGGGGAAAAGGGTCGAGAGGCTTCTGGTATTCTGACCCCGCGCGTGGGATCGGGACCCTTCTCACAATAAAGATGAAATCTGGGTTGGGGTTGTGCCGCGGTGAACTCTCGACAAATTTATTGTGGACGGGCCCTTCCCTAACGAGAGAAGCGGGCGAGCGGTATGTTAACACGGGTTTAACGAACTAGTCTAGATAGGGAAAAAAAATGCCGGTGGGGTCGAGCCGGTGGGCGGCGTTTCGGGGGAGGTAGCCCCGTGGTAGCCGGGCCCATTGTCTCTATCGTGTAAGATGCCTATCTGGGCCCCGGCCCCCGGGCCATCGCCACTTTTATTATTGCCACCGAGATAACTCTTCTTTATTGCCTTTACCGAGCCCTAATCTAGAATATAATGTCTGTTTAATCAATCTAGATACCCCCCCGCGCTCGCAATTTACTGCCCGCTCCATATCGATGCTATCTCATGTACGCGATCGAATCCCTCGATAATGTTTTCTATTTCGGGGGGTCGTGAGCGACCATTAGCCGAACGTTAATCAGTGTTTGAATAACAAATCTCGGAGTATCCCCGTCTTCGCTATCTTCCCGATTGTTCCGACTTCCGAGGGGTGGAATTACACGTCGATTTATCTGCGCAGTTCGATCCCGTTCCGGATAGCGGTCTCCTCCTATTAATAAGTTATACCGGTGGTAATTAACTCGGCGGACGAGGGCTCCGCGAAAATGACCAGTAATATCCCGAGGCTCGACTTACCCCCTTTTTCGTTTTTGAAGTGGCCGGTCGTATTGTTTTAATTACAGTTCAGTGTAATACCCAAGAAATGACTTACACCCTGTGTTTATCCCAGGCGGCCACCCGGGCGGAAAAATGGGTACCGCCCACAAATCTGACATTAATTCGGTTGCTCTACAATAGCGCGACCAGGTAGGAACCTCATAAACCTATACCTGGTCGGTATAAGCTTCGAGTCTGCCTTAAGCGCGAGTTTAGATGTTGAATAATTAAACGGGTAAATACATTATTCCATATTTATTATTATGGCACCAATTACCAACTGCCATTTCCCTCCTCTGTTTTGGTGCGATCGTTACCTAACGATTGGAACTGATTGATCAGTAAAAGTCACATTGCCCTGGCCGAGAGCTCGGGAGTAACCGGCCGGGCGGCTTCCTGTTTGTTTTTCTTCTTCGACTTGGTCTCCGATGTATAATTTTTACTTAAGTTGTCTCTGTCCGTGAACTGACCAGTTTCCCATCTTAGTGGCTCGACTGGTCCCGGGGGGAAGTGCAAGATCGACTGCCAACTACTTCTTAAGAAGGCGCGTACAGGCCTCGATCTGACCGGGGTTCTTCTTTTCTTTCGTTCGAGTATACCATTTAGGAGGTATCGAGTTCGCCTATTTTTCAATAGGCATTTACGAAATGTTTAAACCGAATAAAATTTCAGAATGCACTACTCGATTTTTTTTATATTAATTAAAATGCAGCGGTTTATAGTTTTATTTACGACATCTTGCGGCCCATTATTTTGTATTCGGTTTGCATCTGCACCGCCTTTCCAAAAATGTAATACGCATATAAAATCACTACGATCGTGCAAGTGGGTTATCTTCGTTCCCAATAAAACATTGTCTCTCCTCTCCTCTGCGGCGTAGCACACAATAAAATCCGGTCGTAAAACTAGGCCGTAAAATCCTACTGCCCTAGCGGATGGTTATTTTTCCGTTTTGAGCCTGTTCGTCGGCCGCTATAAACATTGTTGGCGAGTGGGAGATAGAGAAGAGACCCTCACACTGGGACAGAACCCGCTTTCCTTATTAGAGCGATTATCCTTCGGTTTTTATTGGCCTAATTATCGGGCGCAATAATCGCGTTCCATATTTAACATGGTGGCTCGTTTTAGGCGACGCAGTACAAAAAACTACTTCCAGTGAAAAACATAAATAATTTGTAGATTTAGAACTGGATCTGTACCACAGACTTAATTTGAAATTTACCACTTGGGTTGAATTTATTTTAACGAATTATCCCAAATAAATCTACTTCACGGTATCCGTTCGGGTAGAGAAGTCCTCGAGGATTGAAATTATCATTCCGGCAGTAATTTTTCGGCTCTCTAACTTGTTCCGTATAATGTAGGCTGGTGCCGGTATCTTAAGTAGCACTACTGGGCAAATATGGTGAGAAATTTACGCATGTATTACTTCATGTTATTGGTAAAACGTCCTGTCACTACTCTGTTACTGTCACCCTTGACGACTGATGATAGACTAACTTAATGCATTTTGTAAACGTCCCGATATTAACACTCGAATTAGGCCACCGAATGAATTATTGATAAGGAAATTTATACAGGAGTCCATTGTCTCTTACGGGAGGAATTAATGATACAGTCCTTTTTTTCGGTAGGTTCGGCGATCCAAAGAATATCAAGTAGCCAGGGTGGTTTTTGTGAGTGCGGGCTTTGTGCAGGTCCGGGCACGAGCCCCTGTTCCCCTCGACAATGGGCCGCGGGCTTCACGGATTAACGCGCCGGCGGCTCCATTACAAACGGCCTATTTACACAGTCGCGTCGGCATTACGCCGCGGCCTGGGGCAAACGTGTCTTCCTTCCCCGTTGAATTTACAGCTCCATCCCCATTATTAAATAACCGTGTGGACGTCGCCATAAATAAATTTCGGTCCGAGATTAATGTCATAAATTAATAATAGTGTTAATTCGGTAGAAAAGTTAAATTAATACATTATATATTTCCATCCACATTATAATACCAAACCGCATTTATTGAGACCAGCTAAGAGCAGATGGTAGGACACCAGATGCCCGTTTAAGTCTCGTACTCACCCCATTTAGAAAAATCGGTTCCGATCTCCTCTATTAGGACGACGTGTTTTGAACTGTTATATACTGTACTTTGAAAAAAAAAACAAACCCGCTCACTCGTGACCATAAATGCGTTCGACTGGGCACTCCGGAGCCCATTTACATCGGGCCGATCGAAATAATGTGCTCTACTGAAATTAATTATTGATGAGACTGAGTGTGCCATTCCGCGGATCCGCTGGCGTCTTTCGTTTATCCTCCTTACCGGTCGTTGAAATCGACCATTAGAATTTAACTCCAATCGAAGATTTAATGATGTTCTTATAAATAGCCTAACGATCTTAGAGTTGATTATCTAATATCGTACTATTATTAATGACTCGATTATACGTTATTTAACATGATAGGACCTTTTTCACATTAGCTGAAAAGCGTATTTTATAAATTGCAGTATGTAAGTACAAAAACAGAATCGAGGAGGATAAATATTAATTCTTTTTGTTTTTTCACAGGTACTGACTAGAATTTACGTATCGTTCGGATTCGTACCCTGATCGAATTGATTTTGCGAGCGGAACGAAATGTTCACTGGGTGAGGTAGCGAGACATGCTGGTGGGGAGAAGAGCACAGCTGGCCGGTGGGCGGAGGATCTGATGATAGCGGAGAATGGCCGACGCCCAAGTCGAAAGAGAAACCCTCAGGCACTATGGACAGTACAACAGCCATCCGTGCAGGGCCCAAAAACAGAGGAAGAGGAAGAGGCTCAACCAAGTGGTCGATAAACTGGCAGCCACCCAAGTTTCACCGCTGAGCAGCATCAACAACAACAACAATAACAACAACAACAATAATAACGAGGTACGGATCAAGGAAGAGATGCTGGACGTAGCATCTGGAGGTAGCGTGCTCAAGGCATCGAGGATAAAGGAGGAGGCGATAGGCGGGAGGTTCGAGAGCGAAGAAGAAGACGAAGTGTTCAGTCCGGCGAGTTCCTCCAACAGGTCCCCGCACAGCTCAAACACGGACTCGCCCAAGATCAGCTTCAGCCCGCTGAGGCTGAAGGACGGCGGTGGTGAGGAAGAGGGCCCGGAGACACCGCACGTCCACGAGGGATCGCGCTACCCATGCGTACACCCCCAGGACAGGTTTTACCCGGTCAACCCCCTCTCGCCGCTCACCCCGGTCTCTCCGATGCCGGCCCCCGTTTACAGCTTCGAGCATTACCTCCACTCCAAGTACCTGCCCGACCTGTTCAGGCGGAGGAGTCATTCCGATTCCGATCTACCCATGTGGTTCGAGGCCGCCAGGACGGAAAGGACGGACCACAGAACGCCGCAGCAGCCCGCCCCCCAACCTCCCGTCACCCGCTCCGATTCCAAACACGGACACTGGAGTTCACCCCAGGATTCGCCTCTGGACCTTTCGATGAAAAGTTCGGGGCAGAACAGCAGTAGCGGGGGCAGCAGTTCACCGTCCGACTCCTTCACCCAGCTCCAGCTGTTGCCGCCCGGCTTCCTCCCGCCCAGAGGGGTCTCCGTCCCGGTCGTCAAGGGGGACGTCGCCTCGCCCACCACCAAGGAGTCCGTAGCCGTCAGGTACAACCTGGAAGTGTCTCCCGTCGTAGAGGAGATGCCGCCGGGTTCGGACGTCGCCTACGTTTGCCCCGTGTGCGGTCAGATGTTCAGTCTCCACGACAGATTGGCCAAGCACATGGCGTCGAGGCACAAGTCGAGGAGCCAGACCGCCGCCGAGCCCGGCAGCAAGGCCTACCTGTGCGAGGTGTGCAAGAGGTCCTTCGCCAGGAGCGATATGTTGACCAGGCACATGAGGCTACACACCGGCGTCAAACCTTACACGTGTCGGGTCTGCGGACAAGTGTTCTCCCGCTCGGACCACTTATCGACGCACCAGAGGACGCACACCGGGGAGAAACCGTACAAGTGTCCCCAGTGCCCGTACGCGGCGTGCCGGCGCGACATGATCACCCGGCACATGCGGACGCACGCCCGCTACGACCCGGACACCTCGCCCCGCCCCGCCCCTCTCCCCTCCCACATACCCCTCCTCACGGACACGCCCCGGAGGACATCGACATCAAAATCCACTATTAATTTCCGCCAAAGAACCTCCCGATCGGACACCCGCCACCCCGCACCGCTCGCCTGCGACTCGTAGTAAGATAATGGACTCTATAACTAGCGGGCTCGTATCGCGACGACCTAAGTGTATCTATATGTATATGAGTGTTACTCTCTCACTGTATTTACCGCGTTGTTATGTATTACGTTCTCGTCCTATGTGCCGAATGTATCCCGTTTGTTTCTGGAACGATTCGAGATCGTTATTTGGGATACCGTCCCTTCTTCCGCGCATGTACTATTTCCAAGTTGTGTTCACCTATATGTGATTCATCTGTGAAAGTGACAAGTCTGTATATTAAATCTCGCTTGCTCAATCTTGCCTCACGAATTTCGGTGTACTGATTTACCATATTTACCTGATTAGTTTTCATTAGCGCCGCTTTTTATAGGGAAATTAAATTTCTCGTCCCTCGTTAACTTAGTGAAATTAGGCTTAAAATTGCTAATCGGTCGAACGCGAAATATGTTTCCGTTGTTAATATCGCATCGCGACTCTAAACTTCGATCGAAATTGTTGGATTACTTGTTATTAGTTTCCTTTTAACTTCGAGTGTTACTATTTTTTCGAGTGTTGTTTGTTCTAACTTGCTCTGTTGTACCACTTGCATTAAATTATATTTCGAATGTTTAGAATGGATGTTGATTCTTTTAAAGTTAAGGTCGGGCTGTCGACTACGATTTGTATCCGACGAAAATGCTCACACTTTCTACTCGAATGGAACTAAAGCTTTACTTAGTAAATAATGTTAACTGTTGCACTCTCCACACTAAATGGATGTAACCGATAGAATTGGATTAATGAAGTGGACCAGTACTCTATCATAAGTAACCTCCGATATAGTACTAAATTATTGTCGAGTTTATTTTTTCGTACGGATAATCAGAGTCTGTTGCACAGCGTGCGCAAAAAACTGGGCATTATAGGATGAACGTCGAGTTTTCAAGAATACGCCAACTGCATTTCTTTATCTTCCACTACTTTTATTACCATTGTACAAGCGAGTAATTTAAATTTACTGTACATATTTGATTTTGTGCCACTGTTTTGTAGTTTATAGAAACTAAGTTATTTTGATACGAAATATATTTGTATAATAAATGTTTGACAAATTGTTAAATGTCGTTTTTGTAATATATATAAATTATTTTGTAATATATTCGAATCCACATGTTTATATTAGACGGGAGTTGGCCTAGCCTCACTTATTTAAATAGTATTTATCGAGTCGGCGGGAGCCCACCTCAGTTCTGGGCGGCTCCCGCGTCAACTTTTCTTAGTACAAAATACGTCTAACGTTTAGCCTAGGCCGTGACGGCTCCGGTTGCATTTCTCTAAATAACTGACGCTAGGCTGAACTGCTAAAAGATAAATGTTAAAGTCCAAATCATTGTGATGTTAATCGAGTTGGTATATAAGTTTTTTTTTAATAATGAAAGAACCCTATTTTGTATTTTCTAGTGGTAAAAGTTTTAATATTTCTATTCTAAAGATGTTTCTATCTGTAAAACTCTTTCAAGAGGTAGGACGGAGTCTTATTTTTGTCAACTTTCGTGCTCATGAATTGCTCAAACTTTCCATGACAAAGTAATAATATCAGATAGGTTGTTTTATTTATATTATGTCGAGCTTTGATAACAATATTTAAATTATTTCAAATAAATGAAAAAAATATTTTGAATACGATAAACTGTCCATTGTTTATTATATTACCCTTCCTTGTTCTATTTCTTTATAAATCATGAAGTTTTACAGAATCACCATCAAGTACCTGTTGTGTTTTTTCTAGACCAAGGAAGTAACAATTAAGATCAAATTCATAGTAATAGAAAAAAAAATCAAACTGTCTTCCACAGTATTAGGATAGGGCCTACAGTGTTTCTACGGGTTTTAACCTATAAGGATTTTTAACTTTAACTTCATTTGTTCCCTGAAATACTAACCCGACTGCTAAATAATAATGGCAGCTGTTTGGTAGATGTCCTTCAAATGGTATTAAGAAACTTCCTTTTATTAATGCTATTATAAGTAGTTCTCCTATAGCTTAGTTTCAACTATTTTTCTTCGGACTGCATATTCTGCTCTTAATGGCATTTTGACATTGATGTCTGGTAAAAATTATGGAAGGACTGTAATAATAACATGATTGGAGGAAGTTCTACGCGGACGTTCTCCCAAGGTATTTATTTTATACCGGGGTAAAAAAAAGATTATAATATTCTCTAATGCAAGGGTAATAAAAGGATATCGAGATAGTAATTACGAATTCGACGGACATTGGCGGAAGCACTCCAGGGATAATTTGTTCACAACACAAGAACATACACATATACATATTTATATTTATAATTTTATTAATGGATGATTAACTAACTTTTGTACAGCCAAACTTTATATATGTATAATAGCCGATATAAAACTAAAGAATATTTATTAAATACTTAAACCTCAGTCGCTATTACTGTGAGCAGGCTTTGAACCCGCTTAGGGTTAGGTGCGAAGGGTTTTTTCTGACCACTGGTAATTATTAAAATCCATGAACTATATAACGCAAAATTCGTTTAGAATTATGAAATGTCCACTGATATTAAATGACTCATACATAATTAGTAAATGACGATATTACGTCCCGAAGAAAACCAACCCATTAACTAGGCCCATTTGTAGACTTCCTACTACAAAAAAGGGGTACAAATCCGAATTGTACGATGTTATATATAATGTATGATGTTACATAAATGCAATAACTTCAAAGACACTTCACTCCTCAGTCACACTAATAAAAAAGAAATGTGTATTCCTCCAATGCAGAACGTGCAAAGCTGTAGAATACGGGATTTTACTGGCCATAAGATTACCTTTCGCTAATATGAAGAGGAAGTTAACGAGATCAAAGTAAATGTCTCCCGTCCGGACCGTATGCTCCCCGGTTGTTTTACGCCAATTGAATCGCGGTCGGTGCAGGCTCGAAGTCAACGAAAAAAAGAAGAACCAGTTTCGCCATTGGACGTTATAGAAGCTTTCCGGGCGCCAGCCTTGTCGGTGGCCTTCCGTCCTGATATACGACCGCCTGTTTTAAACGTATCCCTCTCTCCCTCTCTCCCTCTCTCTCTCTCTCTCTCTCTCTCTCTCTCTCCCTATTTTGCTCTGCGAGAAGAATTTTATTTCCGCGAGGCGGAAACTGACGAGGGGGGGGGAGGGGCGGTTTCGCAACGTTTCGGCTTTGAGGAACCGCTCCAGTTCTAAAAGCGCGGAGGCCCCGCCGACCGTTTCCAAGTTCAACACGAGTAATAGCCTGAGACCGCACACCCTGTCTCTATATTAATAATATACCGTTGCTACGGCTCGGGTTTTCTCCAACGACCGGGCCTCGCTTACGGCAAGATAGGAGCTCTTGGGCACCGCTTGAATTTTATGAGTAGCCGACATGACTAAATCCGATTGCGGTCTAATAACTAAAGTTGGAGTTTAAACCCGGGTTAATTTTACATATGATGACACAGGACTAGCTTTATGCCACTAGATTATGCCAGTAGTATAGTACACACACGCACACGCCGAGCAATTTATGGTACGGTTTTTACTATTAAAGCACATCGTCCGTACATTTTATCTGTACTGTCTCACTGCAACAATAGCAGTGCCTTAGAGAAACTTAGGTGCCTAAATTTTATCATTACATCGTAACTATGATACGGCATGTAGATGCATTTTCTGAGTATAGTTACGAGTTGATACTATTCGTGAGGTTCTTACAATTCACTGTTAATATTATATCTTTACAGATTCTTTTATTAGCATGACTATTTGTGAGTATTAATGTTATATACATAAATATATAGCCGAGCACCCCCCACCCCGCACACAACGTTTTCACCGCGAAATTGATTTCGCAATGGCAAAGAGAAAGCTATAGACGCGCTTGTATTCAGAGGCGGGTAAATTTTTAAACGCGGCCTCTCTCTCTCTCTCTCTCTCTTTCTTGTAGACGGCAATTGGTCTTCGTACAAAGGGGAGAGCCGACCGGGGAACCAAAACTGGAAAACAAAGCAGCGACTATTGGATAGGAGAGGATAGGTTAAAGGGGATATGCAAATTGAGTTTGGCGGCCGGACTCTCAGCTAATTGCCAACAAGCTCTTATGCAGATGGCCACCGGCGTAATGTTAACACGAACGCAATAAATGTCATTCATTGTCCGGTTTTGTTCGCCGTTTCGAAAACAATAACCGGTAGCCGGAGACCTGAGATAACATGATGCGACCTTAAATGGAAGTACTCGCTACCTACGGTGCATTACCCGTAAGCGTCGGCTTTTAAGTTTAGAAGTGAACATAGGAGTATAAAAGAGTATTTGGGTCACTACTAATAAAGTATAAATTTACACCACATTGAAAGGATAAAAAATATAGTTTTGATAATACGTATAAACGCTATGTATAATCATGATTAATAAAAGTGATATTGTAATCAATGTAAATATCCTGACAGCGTAAATATGACGTAACATTCTAGGGGGGTGTTTTCCCCGAACGATGTCAAATCGAGTACAACCAGCAATTAAACATCAAAGAACGGTTGAGATGGAACTAGTGTAAACGAAATCTAATCGAGGTATATCAGTGCCCTAATTGCCGATTTAATTTGTCGCTAACCATTCTTGGATGGATGGGGGGTAAAATGAGAATGGCGTCGCCTTTGCATCTGTCGCGAGTGATGGTTCGAGCCGCAGGGGCCTCGAAGATTTATCATCCGGTTGTATGATTCGTATTCTTGTTTTTCGCCGAAGGCCGGCGTCAAAAAGCGTGTGATTTTAGCGGATGGGTTTTTCTGTTGTCTCTGGCCGGCGTTCACTGTCAGGAGAGCCACGGGCCAAGGTCGCGACCCGTCAACAGAGCGCGGGGTGACCGGGATATTTTTACTGAAAGGAATTACCACCGTGTGGTGGAGACTTACATGCCCGGTTCTATTTTAGACGCTGAGAAGAATCAAAATGCTCACACGAACGAAGCATCTATTAATGTTGGCCAATGGAAATATCGAAAAAAGAAAAACTATTTTATGACGGCCGATTGTCAGTGATAGATATAGAAAATTGAACCTGCTGTATAAACTGTAAAAAGGAGAAAGGGGGTAAAGAGGAACTTAATCAATTTGACAATTGAAACAAACTTTTTGTTGCAAGTATGAATTATATATTTCTCAGACGAGCTCTCAGAAATAAAAAAATTCTCTTATGTTGTAAGGAAATGGAACAGATATGTTTCCACTTGGGGATAGGAGAACACGTGTTGGGAAATGCACCGATAGGGGGCAACTCCAAGACTCTCGAAGGCTTACACACGGCAGTTAGCTTGCGCAATATCCGCCAGATTTTTTCCCCACCATCGACGCCTACCATTTGTTTTCAAATGTTCACAGGTTTAAAGCTTCTGTTAACAACTCAGAGAAGGCTAGCATTTAAGGGACAATCCAGGCGTGACCGAAAGAGCATTGTATATATATTTCCACCCGAAATAAAATGAAACTTATTTCGTACCTGTTGAAGCTTAATAGAATTAATATGTGCCAATCCCCTAATTCCTACAAATACTAAAAATTAGCACTTTTCCTATAAATTATTAACTGAATGCACTACTCATTAGACTATCAGAATGTATATAGTATTTTTATAATGTATTTAATAGAGTTTTATTTGAAGGAAAATTCCTCCCACCATTGGAATCCGTGTTTTCCGAAACTGCAGGTTAAGGCAAGGAATAATCAAAGGATACATACATTACGTAATAGAGGTATAGACGTTTATAGACCTAACGAAACGCTTAGATGTCATTGAAGTGTTCCTCATTGTGAGGATGCACCAAATCACCTGTGTACAGGGCTAACTTATCAAGATTATATAATAAAATGGTTTTTACCTTGGAGACATCATAACGGGTAACATTTAAAAAGGAAAAGAATCTTCTTCCCCGATGATAATCCGGGAGTGGACCGGCATCCAAAGTGTACGTTCTGCACTAAGAAGAGAGACTGCCTTTGCTCAAGTGATTGCCAAAGTTAGGGATACCGGGACGGGACTCATAAAGAAAAATACACTACAAGAATCAAAGCGGTTTGTTAAAACGGGTATCGTTAAGAATTATGGCGGGCCGCTCGTGTTTTCCACTTTGATCTTCAGCACTATTCCCCGCGTCCATTGTTCTCTGATAAATAACACTGGGGACAAGTGTATCCTCAGTGACTTCTAACAGATCGCTTCAATTTCTAAATGTTTAATTTGTCCCCGGTGCACGTGAGCCTTTTGGCACGGGCCTGACGCAAATGGAACGACCGCGGAATCTCGGTCTCGGGGTATATTGCTCGCGAAATGAAATATCTCGCTCATTAATAACCAACGCGGTCAGAGCGGACAATATATTTCATTATAACGTTTCCGGATTCGAACGCGGGCGGGGTTTCGATATTGAAGCGCGTTTTATTTTTTGCATCTAGGGCGTAATTAAAATGCGTTTTTTTTCCATTCCGTAAGGCAGGGGTGGGAGTGAAACTGTTGGAATGAAATATGGGACATTGTTATTTATACAGCTGTAGGGCTGTCAACGGTGTCCCGCACAAGCCGGGGGATCTGCGAGGGCCGCGTTGCGACACGACCCGGCCTTATGAAATAGAGGACCTCCCTCCTTAAAACGCGCACTAACAAACGCACAGACGCGCGAACACTTGTACGCGCGCGCTCGCTCTCTCACTCTCTCTGTTTCTCTCTCTCCCTCCTGCTGGGTCCCCGCGATCGCTTCGTCTCTCCCTCTCTCTCTTGCAGACCGTAGGTTAATAAGTTAGGGCCGCGCGGACAAGTGCGGCCGAGTTTAGGCTTGTAACTGAAATTAACGAGGCTCATACTTTAAAGGCTCGCCTTCGTGTGCAAACTGACGCAATTCCACGGGCCACTCGACCCGCCGCGCGCTGCCGGCCCCATCCGATCGGCCGACCATCGAGACTGAAAATATCATACCTCAGCAGCATTCATGCTTGAAACCGAGGGGCACCAGCTTTTTCTATTTCATTAAAAGGGATAAATATTGTGCACTTTAGATATATGGACTTCCTAGATAATAAATTGAACCGCTTGAAAGACCTTCATATATTCCACAATAACATTGTAAATAAGGAGCATTATAGTAAATAGAAGATGAATAAAAACATCGTGTAATAGAGCAAGATATTGGAAAGTTTGCGTGGTTTTGGAATAACTTGTTTCGTACGATATTAACCCTATTTCTATTTCCCTATCTCTGCAATTTAAAGGGTAGATATGAAATAAAATAAAAATTTCTCTGGAATATGGCATTGTATCATTTCTTATTTTAATAATGTCTGTAGTATGTGAATGAATCTATATTGAAAATCATTTTTCCACAATTTTAAAAGGAATTGTGTTTTTATTTATATCTGTATCTTAACATCGGTATCCGAACGTTTGTTTACAAAATGGAAACTGTGTCATTCAAGTCTGGGTCAAATTTTAACTCCGGCCCCACTGACGATACCCCGGGTTTTTCAAAAGTAATAAATTTATCGCCGCCCGATTATTTCCAGGGCAATAATACTCGAGGGCCGGTGACGCCTCCGCGATATTTAAGGTCGATCCGACTTGTTTCGCGTTGTGGGCGGACAAACGGAGCGTAAGCCCCATAATAGATATTTGTGCTGCTTGACACTACTGGTCCTGTTTCCAATGGAGCCAATTCAAAGTAATTTACGTGTCCCAGATGATGCGACCGATTCGCCTTGAACCCGGCCGCCCCCACCCACCACCAGTTTCAATTTATATATAGCTCGGTGCTGATGTTTAAGGGGTTGTCCAAGAGACGTTTCAGATATAGTCCCCTCAAATAACTATAATACATTCTGTCAGCTAAATATTTCAAAATATATATGCGGCAATTTTAGTTAAATAATTACTCAAGTTAGCCCTTTAGCTAGAGTAATTTAAAGTTTCAATTAATTATTGTTTTATATATCTTAAAATATACAGTCAGAATGATTCGGGAATGAACGAACAGAAAGCGCTTAACTTTTCACAATGCAAACATTTTTTTGGGGTAGTTCACGTTGGTGAGTCGAATGTTAGATCGGTATTAAACAAAAAATTAAATGATCGCAATAACCATTTTCACAGTTCATACGTCTCTGTTAAATTGCTTTCCCACTGGTATCAGCTTTGGAGTCCAGCTCTACTACATTCTCGCGAAAATCATTATGCGCCAAAAACAAAACAATTGATAATAGTTGAATACTGATGTCATGTAAAATCGTCGTAATTTAATGTGGATGATCACGGGCTAAATGTCCAGTCGGCCTTACATTCTTTAGGTAATAACTCCTGAATGAATATGTGACACTTCCGGGACGGGGACACGAAATGGTTCCGATTCGAACTTCATTAATTGTTTCGTGCCCCGCGGGTTATAAGCTCGTTCCCGAAACCTGCGTCTTTAATTTTATATTACGATATGTTATTTTCGACATTTAATTTACACGTGACAATGTATTTCTTGTTTCCTGACAGCCAAAGTGTTATACGGTTATCCTGTGTCCAATATAATGCGGAGGCATTCTACTTTGTAATCTTGTAAACAAGATCTGGCAGTATAATTTATAAATTCCTGTTCCCCTTTAGCCAAAGTGGTAGTTATGCACAAAATCTGCGCACAAGTGTTTTCTCGCAAGAATTTAATCGTATTATCTATCTAAAAGGAAATGGATGCCTATCGCCTTTCTGTTGTTGGCAATAAGAAAATGCTCAATTCCAATTATTCTTAAATGGCAATTGAAATTTAAATAAAAATATGTTGTTCTGCAGTGTTACTGTTATTGTAACTATTATAATTATTGTAATTATATATTGAGTTATTCAAGAAATTGGCGGGTATACAAGAACTCTCCTAGTAAGGGGTGAATCTTCGCCTATTTTACTATCAGTGGAATGATAGGAAAATGTTAAGTAATTCCAATTGTGGCCAACTTCGACTGACCTCGTTGGAAAATTAACGCCAGAATTCAACGGGTAAAAGGTCGAAAACCCCGGTCGCCATATGACCTCGGCCAGCCGAGTAACATTTGAAGCTCCGCTTTGTCATCCTCAGGGAATTTCGCTCGAGTGGGAGCTTCGGAGTCACAACAACGGGATTGTTTGACAGAGTCGCGGAGAGCCGTGTACAGAGAGGCCGAAAGAAACAAAGAATCTGCGGCTCGGGGAAAGGGTGAAAAGGGAAAAAAAGAAGAAACCGGTGACGCGAGACAGGTGATTTACTTTGGTTCGAAGTGGAGCTCTGGGTGACATGAGCTCCCACATACTGCCCCCCACACCCTTCGGCTCCCGTTACGGCTTTTTTTTTTTTTTTTTTTTTTTTTTTTTTTTTTTTTTTTTTTTTTTTTTTTTTTGGCTCGCATATGACCTGCGACATTCCTGTATTTTAATTTGTATTTTCGCCAATATTTTTTATTACAGCACATTATTTCGGTGACACAGATATTTTTGAACGTCATTCAACCGGACCCAATATTTAGGAGCTACCAAACTTAATTAAACGAAAATGCTGTTGTGTTGTAATTGCACCACAGAGTTATTTATTTGTACAGTACTTTTCTGGCCATATATTTGTATTGTGAAATAGATATAATGACATGTTCACACCTTACCCAGCGCGTCTTACTTTATAATTCTTTCCCAACATTATTCATAAAATAATCGTGCGTCAGAAAAAAACAAAGCCTATTATTTCTAGTGAATGCTGTTATAGACATTCATCGTTCCCATTATACAAAATTAATTCTCCAACTTAGGAACGTGAATTGAACACGTTTTAACTGAGACCTGCTAGTCGAATTTCCGGGGAGGATTTCTAATTTGAAAGGAAAACTATTAAGAGTCTCAGTACCCTTTGTGGGCTGGACAAAGAAAAATGTAAACCTTGCCGATACGTTTCGATTGAACCTGGCGACGTTTCCAGTTGTCCTTGTCCAAAGTCATAAAGATAAGAGGCGAGTTCAGGAGCGCTCGTAATGAAGGAATTTCTCGGTTATACTTTCACTGATAGCGAATTGAGTTTATTAAGTAAGGCCGGAGCGATCCAATTAGCCGATCAAGACTTATTGGCTGTTGAGACGGAACGCTTGTTATAGTTAACGAGTTATCTTTACATAAACAAATATCTGTGTAATTTTCCACTATATTTTACGGGTAAATAGTGCTGCAAGAAAAGAATTTACAAAACACTGAATTAAATGGTTCGTGAATAAAACAATTTCAAATTATTACGTTCGACGTACAACTAGGTCTATAACTTAATATTGCATTTACATTTTTATAGCGCAAATCTAAATATGGAGAGAGTCTGACACGACGCATTTCATGAATTTCTTTAAATGAATCCATTTATCATGAGCCAGATGGAGGGAGTTAATTTGTACGATCACATACTTGTACATATTAATCGCTCTCTCAAATTTTGTACATATGTCAGGGATATTTAAGCACTTTGTTGGATTTAATAAAAAAATATTATATAGAGGGAATACCGTTCGTGACCAATACGGGAAATACAAATTTAGATAATACATTTTCGAGAATGACGCTGAAGAGAAATGACGTCATTATTTTTAAATTCAGCCAGCATTATCCGATTGTGAAATGGTGAGAAAGGGTCAAATGGAAGTTCAAATAAGACTGATGGCTCAAGTATTGCCATCGCCATAGCCTTACTGCAATTCCGGCGATAAAACAATAGGTAGAGGACGTAATAATACTAAAATATGACGTAGAGGTTAATTACAATCGTGTTATTTCATCTCGCGATTGTAGATACCCGTTATTGCATTCTGTATAATTGGCGGGTAATAATTATTTTTTATAATTAATGATTTTATAGTGAATGCCGTAGACAGTTGTAAATATTCAACTGTAAATAAAATAATGTACCAGCTCCATTAATTATTTATTATTTTCTCTCTGCGTTATTTTCTGACAAAACATACTCCTTGTCTATAATTTATGTGAAGTAGTTAGCTTGTAAGAAATGTTAAAACTTAGGCTAAACAAACATAGGTGCCAAAACCTGGAGTTAATATTTTAGGTTATTGGCAAATTTAGGATACTACCAAATTTTTTCATTCTTGACGATGTCGAAACACCTAAACCGTTCTAGTCTCCCAGATAAGAATCGCGAGCGGTAGCAGGTTATTAAGCTGAAGTTGTATGCCATAAATCATGAAATACTTCCAATTCTTTCTTATTTTAATATTAAGCTGAAACCGGGCTACCAGTATAACTCGTCGTAAATCAAGCGTTAAAGAGACCGTAACAACTGAATTTTCTGCTCACATGTCAAAAGTACAAATAGGGAAATGACTAAAACCTTAGGTGATAAAGTTTTCACAGCTTAAATTCGACGAGAGGGGTGTACAAACGTCAGAATTATTTATGGCCAATTAAACATAAAACATATTTTCTATCATACTGAAAAAGACTAATACACCGTTTTGTTCATTGGGAAATGTAACGTAACTGACAATCACAAAACATAATGGAAACTATGATAATTGCGATACATTTTCTCGAAAAATGGGAAACTCGTTTAAGGTTAAGAAACCTTAAACCTATGGTTTCTTACCCGCATCCTAAAACAGGTTGTATACGAGTAGGCTTTTCCTTCAGGGCCAATTATATTTTATAAATCCTCAGTATATTTTTAACCCAAATCTTTCGCCTCGGTTCCCTCATATTCGATCTCTCTCGAATTTTCGGCTGGACGTTTTCGAAATCCGGAGCCGGCTCGTAACTCAGCGGCGGAACACAACGAGCCAAGTTCCGTTGAGATCTTATCGGCCCCGGTTTTTTTATTTTTCAGGATTTTTATTTTTCGGTTTATCATTAGCCGATTTAAGTTATGAGCTGGGGCTGAGCTCTGATTTTCTTAACAGTCGAAATCTGACGAATTAAAAGGAAACTGTCTGTTAACTCGGCACCGGGCAAAGAAATAATCTTCGTCTTAACAGACTTAAAAAGTCTGTTGTGTCACAGATTATTCTATTGAGTGTTTCTGCTTTAGTAATACCTCGAGGTCTTAATCTTACTTCCTGATGATGAAACGTGTTATTGCAATTTTTCGCGAATTATTATTAATACTGAGTGTTTGGAATGTGCGCTTAGGGGCCATGTTCTTTGAATTTACTATTCAAGAATTTCTTTTGTCGTCTTATAATAGTGTAATGACATCTACCTGTTGAGGGGAGTCAACCGCTTTTTATATTTTCAGCAATTCTGCGAAAACAGATCACAAACCGGGAATCACATTAGCCTTTGTCAAGTTAGCAATGTAAAATTCGAAACCAACGTCGCTACGGATCGTTTAACCCTCGGTGTAACCTGAGTTTCCATTTTTCCTGGCTGTGACCGGCTCTAATATTACGTAGCCGTCAAGAAAAATTTCTGTCCACCTCGATCGTATCCACTTTCCATATTTTATTGTCTCGCCGGTGCGAGCATTGTGTTCCCACTGACGTTTTACCGAAAAGAATGCCTCAACGCCGTAAGAACAGGAACTGCGATATTTACGGGACACCAACACCGGATTATTCCTCAGAATAATTTATATTATCTGAAGATACTATGTTAAAATACCATATAAAACGAAAAATGACTTCATAGACACTTTTTATCCAATTTTGGCTTCCTTATCAATATTACACCTCTAGCTGCACAAAACTTATTCACGTTCGAATATCTGTTTCTTCTTATAATCAACAGAAATTCTGGCGTGCACAATCTAAAAATGAAGTGATAGCGACACTTTTTCCCTTCCTATATGACTTTTTATGCTGGCCTTTTTGTTGGGGGCCCAGGCCTTTCCGAGAACGCTTTCTGAGGCCACCCCCGCCTCGAGGGATCGATGGGGCGAAATTAAACGTGGGTGCACGTGGGTACTAGATGTGGGTGAGTGGGCGTTAAGCAGCCCCATCAGTGTATTTCAGTCGGTGCCCTTACGCTTCAATAGGCCCTTTCAGGGCATACTGATGGGCGAGTGATAGAGAACTACACGGGCAGTTTTAATGAGGATCGATAGTGGGTTATTCAACATAGTAGATTCTGTTGTATTCGCATATTAAAATTACCAGGGTCGGAACTATATTCTGCATTATTATTAAAAGGAATAAGATACGTTTAAAATGAATTCCTGATTATTCAGCCCTTTAAATAGTACCTGTTAATGACCTAAAATCGTTTATTATGATTACAATTACAGATGAGAGTATTTCGATTTAAAATCTTCAATTTTTTTTACATAGTTTGCTAAAGTTGTATTTATATCCTGTGCTACTTTATATCCTCATAACATTTACATAACAACTTATATAACATTACAAAGTGTACCGCTCTCTAAACGAAGTTAATTGTTGACATTTTCCCCAGTTTCGGCATTCGGATATCGTCAAATGTCAGTATTCGGTGAATTCGAAGTATTCCAGTTCAGAATCCCAGTAAATTAGAGCTCTCGAATTCAAACGCATTCTTAGTATATATTTACAATTAATAGAATTTCTTTCGGTTACTGAATTAGCAAAATTCTATATCACATGGGAATGTTTGTCACTACAAAGGCTCATATTCACCTAAAAATTTCATTCCAAATGAAACTAATATTTTTACTGATTGACATGTAAATCTAATATTCCGTGATCAAATATTGTATATTGTAAATCACCAACGATGACAAAAAATATACGAGCAGTGTAAATGTATCCATAGTGGGTGAATATTGTTAAGACGTTTTGTATGTTATTTTTCTATGAAAACTACTGCATTTAAATATTTACATCCATTTTAGTCGAGGTCTTCCACGCTATCGGAAATGTTCAGAACGACTAATGTAAACTTCACGGAGATTAATAAGGAGAGGGCACATTTACACATAGTACAGACACAATGGATAATGGGCGGGGGCCATCGCGTGGGTGGCTCATGTAGGCTCAAAGCCCCGTCGGTGTCACATCGCCTTTTTGGTTCGGCCTTTGGCACCGATTCCATTATATATATGCGTCCTTCTCGGACTTAGTTACCCCCTCATAACTTGAAGTTTCCCCACAGGGGCGGCCATTACTCGGTAGACGCGTTTGAAGATGTCATGTCCAATTTAGGGGATGTCATTCAAAATCCAGGAATAGTTGAGGATACGCGGTTTTGCCTATATTTCCAAAACCATTCAAATGCACCATTTTATGTTCAATTTATTTCTTCCATTTCTGTATCGCAAAGCAGCAGCACACTTGGCTGCGTAAAGCAGAAAGAAGTAAGACAGTAAGATTTGTGTAAGACATACAAAAGCACCCTAAAGTTTCAAATGTGCATTTGAAATTTCACTTATTTTTCATTCCCTTCTTTAATAGGTTTTAGAATATGATCATGTCTACAAATATTTTAAGTAGTAGTTAGTGATTGAAATATGCACATGTGTATAGTGGCCTTACAACAAAACAAAATTCGCTTAGCTTTAATAATGATAATACTCCAAATTGGGAAAATGCATGGAAATTAATAAGCCTACCCACGTTTGACATGAGGATCAATTTTTCTCAGTCCCTACACGAGTGCCAGTTCTTTCCGATTGAATCGCTGATCAAATAATTAATGGATTAGACTCATCCGACTATCGTATTATGTGGACATTATTCAAATCAACTTCGCATTGTCAGCGAGTTCGATTTATTGGAATGTAAAAAAGAATTGACAGTCAGAAAAGGGAATTCTTGCAGCCCACACGAAAAAACGCTGCTGTCAGAAACACACAAACGCATATTCAGGTGTCTCGAATTGTAAAAAACGCTTCTGACCACTTAAATCGCCAGTGCGCAGTCTAAATTGATTGGATCCTCATTGCGATAATAATATGAACACCATCTCATTCCTGAAGGAAGAAAGGGGAGACACACAAGAGTACATAACTGGCAATAAATGCAAGGAGTATAAACCACAAATTTCCGCACTACATTAATAAAGGAATACAATTGACAATGGCGAGTAGTCATAACTGGCCCCAACGAAATATTTCTATATTCTAGTTTATTTACATATGAATGAAATGAAGAAAATCAATCTTAGATCCAGAACGTTTCCCAACAGCTGAGGTGTGGTTTGGTTCAGTTATTCCCACCACAGCCGCCTACACTCATAGGGCAAGGGTAGCGGTTAGTCGTGCACGGGGTAGGCCTAAAAACATCGAAAATAGCGAACGGTTCCAATAAAAAAACAGGAAAAAAAGACAACGTCTACATAGCCGAAACAACACCGCAGAAACCGCTGATGAAAACCACACAAAGAAACTGAATGCAATGTGTGGAGGCCCACCGTACGCCTCTCAGTCTGGATACAGTTCGGGACATCATGATTGCTGTCCGCCTCTACCAGAGAATTGATATGAATAAAACAATGGCAGAGTTCTATCTGAATATTTGGACAACGATTGTCATCAACTGGCATAATTTTTTAAATCCAAAAATTGCGTTAAAATTAATTAGTCTTATTATAAACCTAAATGTTACAGTCAAACGTAAATATATTGTCAATCATTCATTAAACAGATGGCGTTAAGGTTTTAAATTACGGAAGTTAATAATTATAAATAGGTAGTACTGTTAAGGAACTAGTCATTTTCTGTCTGCGACTTGATCCAGCGCAAAGTTAATTTGGCCGGTATGAGTGTAAGAGCGCAGGTGTGGGGAATACGTGTCAAGACGAAGCAGATGGCGTCGGAAACTGCCCGTGAAAAGGAGAGTGAAAAAAGGAATATTGTATTTCGATCGGAGTTTTAACACGCTCGGCTAGCTTCTTTGCGGTCCATGTGTAACCCCCCCGGGCCCTGTCCCGCCGCGGCGCCCAGCGTTTGCGGTTCATCCCAGACCTAATCGTACCCCGAATAAATGTACACGGAGCACTACACCGGTATTCATTTTTTCGAGTGTTATTTAGGTAATATGTGATAAGAGGTTGTGAAAAATGGTGTAAAATTAGGTCCCAGAAGGAGGTGTTGCAAGCCACCGGTGGCACTCCCGGTCTACGCGGAAGGTGCTGGTCAGCTTAATTACTTTTAAGGTCAATATTTTACTGCAATTTAACATCTCAAACATTTATCGAATAAACTCTTATCTGACCTATTTAGTGCTACGATCCTTTCAATGTGCAGTTATCAAAAAAAGAGATTCCCTTTCAACATTTCTATCGTTTGCTGTATCAATTATGAATTTGGTATCTACTCGTTCCATTAACCCAATATTGAACGGAAATATTATTTCCTCTCAACTTTCAGTGTTATTTAATCATTTCTCCTAATGCTAAACCGGATTTGGATTTTCATCCCCGTCAATATTATACGGTTTGTATCTATTAGGGAAATAGAGGAAACATGCTTAGAGGACGTCATCTCGCCAACTTCGCAAGTAAAATATAGCCCTAAAATTTTCAAGAGTGACGATATAACGGATTGAAATATCTAAATTTAGGTATACGGATAAGACTGTTTAATACTTTGAATAAGTCGTCCGTTACACAAATATGCTAATGCAAATATTCTACAAAAAAGTGTGAAGGTGGCCGAAACGGGTCTAGCCACAGGACAAACAGAAAACGCAGACACCATACCGGGGACAGCGTTTCAAGCCCTGACGGACGAGTTTACACTTTTTTTAAAACGGAAATACCCCCCGGGACGTTGCCCGGCATGGTGGGCAACATGTTCGTGACGACGAAAAGAAAAACGGAACAAACAGAAAGAAGTGTATTTCTAGGAGGAGCGGTAGCGGCGGTTTGCGGTGGTCGGTGGAGGGCGGCCGTGTCCCCTACACCGCAATTGAGGGGTTGGTACTAGGGGCAGACCGCGGCCCAGCCTCCACCCACATATCAGTGAAAGTCGGTCCGATCCCACATCTGTCCCAACGGCAAGGTGCATTCAGCTTTCTTACAATAAAAAAAACCCGTCCAAGTTCTTACAAATACAATAGACGACTTAGAAACTTATCACTCGGATTATCTCCGAGTTATAAAATTCGAAATTTAAACCTAGCCGATGGCCGGCGAAGATAGTCCAGTTTACGGCGTATAGATATACGGCCTTGATACCGCTTAGCCAGTATAGGCTGACATTTAGAGTATCAATGACGAACCTGACCCGGTTGATGGGAACGGCTGTAAATGTCCCAGCCCTATAAATACTGAAACAGTAACGCGTTCATAAATATAGATATAATGAGAATCGGAAGTTTTAAGCAATGTGGCAATTATACTTCGCAGAAGTTCCCTCATCGGAATCAGTTAGTTCTGTTATAGACTAGAGGTTTGGCGGATGTCGTAATTCGCATAGCAGATGTTATGTCACAATACTGTTTTATGAAGCAGAAACACATCACGTTAACATGCTGTTTTCATTTTAGCTTGGGGGGAAAAGTTATTTCTAACCTTATTAACTTCACGAGTTAAACTCATCGGTTAATTATTTTATTCATTATCCCATATTTTAATCTGGGTTTAGTTAGAAAATTGTTGAAAATAAAGACATTAAATATTTTCCGCTCAGATCGTTTGTGATTGATAGTGTCAATACCCAATTGCCGTTACCTGAAAATTACCGGAAAAAACATGACAAATATTTAATGTCAAAGTGATTTTCCTCCGAGAATTATTTGAAGAATGGAATTGACAGGGCGAGCATTGTTAAGGTGTCGCCGAGCGTGGGCGGGCCACTCCCTGGATTCGCGCCGGCGGTTATGCGCGACACGCTCCGCATTGAAGCGACATGATCGCGGACTCGTCAAAATATCGCGCTACGGTTTCCCTCAACGTTAGTGCACTGGCATCAGTTCGTCGTTTATTAGCCCGTTCGCAAACGCTGACGGTGTTACGACGGTACCGACCGAGAGTCCGAACTGTGCCGAGGAATTAATTGTAAATAAAAGAAAATTTTGCGGTTATTCTCAGAATGGTAGATAATAGTAAATTTTTCTTTTTATACTTCAAATTGAATTTTTTCAATTTAACCTCGTTAGTCCCAGACAACGTGTGAACAGGAGAATATAGCCATTGAATCCCGGGGTTCATGGTTTCACAGGTCGCCGAGTGTAAAGTGGCCCTCGCATTATCTAAACAGACTCATAAAGTTCCTGCAGACGGTCGTTGACATGAAAGTTCTCCGGTGCTACATCGTATATACCTGGCCGCTACAAATAAGCCCGGGGGGCATAGTTGTGAACGCGCCAAAACCATCTCCGGAGATTTTTCGAAAGAGATCTCCTCCATTGAAAATTTCCGAGGGACAAACCCCGCGGGGCAGTACCCGGTGCCCGGCGGACGGTTTTTATAGGGGGGCTCGTAAAAGTAAAGCCGCTGGATTCTTATTTTGTTCTCTCTCTACGACTGCCTCCCGATCTAATACCCGGTTATAGGCCGCCTACCCTGGAATGCACCGCTCGTATAATGAAACCTATTGCATTCCGTACTTAAATCAAAATAGTTCCGAGAAACAACATAAAAACTATATTTATAACAGTTACAGTTAACAGTTACGGACGGCGGCGTCACCCTAAGTGCCGTGCGGCCCTCGTCGGTCTTTGAAGTGGACGTACGTGAACCGGAAAATTCAACACCTAGCAGGATGAATACACACCTAGCAAAAAATACTCGCAGAAGACTCTTAAAACATGTTTAATATTACGTTCGACTTGTCCAACGGATAAAAAGAATGTTTATGCCCTATACGCGAAAGAACCGCGAGATTACACTGGTAATTTTTAAAAAATGTCATAAATATACCCAGAACTAGAATTATTTCATTAACTGTTTAATATATGAAAAATTAGTAAGACTAATTTATGGCTTACGAAATTTATATTTTTTACTCCGTAAGAAAATTTTCAATTAACCGGGAAACAAATCAGAGAACCGTTGCTTCGGACTAAAAACACGTTCGCTTCTCCTGATAAGGCAATAATAACACCTTATTTGGTGATAAGGCCGTTAAGACCTTCCTTGACGCTGTAACTTTACAGTGGGACGCTCACTGGGTGTGTGGCATTTTTCTGATTCCAGAAGACCCCGACACCAAGTTTGACGACGACGGAACATGCTGTCGTAGGTCGCTCGACGACCTACAAAAGCCAAGTGAGTGATGATGGAACGTTAACCCAACTTCAACTCGAAAGACGGGCAGGGGTTGATCTGGGGCAACATTAGCTTAGGAAACGCAGAAAGGACTCACTTAATGTCAAGATAAATATTGCCGATCGAGCACTGTCACGGAGGCTGATGATAGTACGAATCTTAGATTATTTATATGAGTTTTGGATCTCTCATATCGAAAATTTTGGCTATGTATACTATCAGTCAAGATGACTATAGCAAATTTAATTTAAAAGTGAAGAATAACAAGTCAACCTCTACGCATCACTTTCCACCCACAACTCAGCCCAGGAGGAGTCGTTACTATTTTCTCCAAACGTTTACTTTGCCTAACGAAAACTAGGCTGTTGTCAGTCTTCGGGAATAATAGCGAAGTGGGTAGGAATTTTAAACCATCTATAACATTGAGCTTTATTAGTAGCCAATAGGAACTGCGTTAATGAAGAATTATCACGCACGGAAGGTCACGCTGTTTGCTGCACTGTAGGCTGAATGCGGAAATGAGAGAAATAGGGAAAAAACTGCGAAGAAATGGAAACGGCTTAAGGTGGTTGGGCAGGGCCCGTAACGTCAGATGTGACCGCGAGGTCGACCCTACTCGCCTACCCGGTTTCTCCGAGCGGAATGCCAATACCCAATATATCTCTCTCTCTCTAGGAGAGCATTACTGAATAATCGGGCGGGTGATGTGTCGTGTAGCTTGGTGGAGGCCGCTAGCACCGGGAAGGCCGTCGGGGGCCGCTAATTGCGAGGGTGTGGCTCCGCCCACGACCTAGCCCCCGCCCGCCCGCTCCCGCATTCCTCCTTCACCTGTCCCCCGTCCCATCGACAAATTGATGTTCGGGCTCCCTTCATTAAATTATCCCGGCTGTTTTCTACTCCCCCTTCTCCGGTTCCCCGGGTTTTCTTTTTTTTCCGTTGTTTCCACCGAATATACGCTAACTGGTTGTCATCGTTGTAACTGGTCGCTCGGGGTAATATAAAGAGGACGATGACGGGGGGACATCAGACACCCACCTTTCGGCTGTTTATATCTCGGATTCGGTCGTATTTTTTTTCCGGGCTTCCAATTTATTCCGGGGACCGTCCGCCGATTACATTTCTCATAACGGTGCGACGCTCGGGAAACGGGTGTTGGTCTGTTGACTTTTGTGTTGGCGTTAAGAGTCTTTGACGACAAGTCGTAAGTCTGTTCACAAACCTGCTTACTGGTTCATCTTTTCTCCGGCCGTATTCTACGCGGTTCTGTGAATATTATAATATTCCCTCTTGTGTTTCACATATGTTGTACGAAATACTATCTGTGTTAGTAATTTTTAAAAATTCAGTCTTTCATTCAGTATCGCCGGGCGACATAAAGTGAGCGGATTGAACTAAAATGCCTATGGTTCCCTATGATTCCTACATAGCGAGAATATTCTGAGCGGAACAATTTATTGTGTCTGCGGTACAGTTTCTTTTTTATTTCATTCACTCAACTGGTTGGCACTAGTGAAAGTTTTCCTTTCAAGCTTCCAAGCAAAGCATCCCTGTTCCGCCACAATACTTCTGTTGCGGTGATGTCTAATATATCGGTTATATTATCACTACCCAGGCTATTGTTTTCACCGCTATCTACAACACTAGACACTATAGTAATTCAATGTTTGTAAGAACATAATAGTGGTACTACATCCCTTTCAGTTCTGGTTTCAAAAGGGTAACGACAGACATAGCAACTTTTCTTTTACGTTTCGATGGTAACGACACAGGCAAATTAGAGTTTCACACTACAGAAATAATGGAATACCAATAGATGTATTCAGTAATTCCACAACAGGGAAAACCATTTTCTACAAACAGAGGAGAGGTCGGAATATAAACTAATGAAGGACATTCCAGTTCTTTTTTTGTCTGAAGCGATCTCGTGTAAAGCTCAATTACCCGACAGCGCTAATAGTCTCGGTGAAACGACGGTGTCGGTGCCATAAAAACTGTCAAACTCAAATGTCACCTCGCCGCAACAATCCGTTTCTCGGAAAAGAAGGAACAGCCGGTGTTTTGCGCAATTTCCTCAATTCGTAGCCCGCCGATTTCTCAAACGTCGGCGAGACCCGGTCAACGTCTTACCAGAAACTCATTAGCGTCCATAGAGGCCTCCCCACCCACCACTTTAGGGAGTGCTCCGAAGATGAAGGGATATTCATTAGCCCCCGCTGACAATATGCCCGGGCCTGCTGGTTAGGGGCCGCGCGTGGGCTCCTCCCGGCCCAGTGGGATACCGGCACCCATGTTCACGCGTTGATGTTCCGCCCGGTTATATATCGGCCCGCTGACGGGGCCGATACGCGTAGTTTTCCATGTTTTAGGAGCTCGCCCGACAGAACTGACGGGAGTTTACGGATAGCAGTTCGTGGAAATTTATGCGGGCGGCGAGATACCGTCTCATAAATTAAGAGCGATCACGAATAGTCATATGTAAATTACACCTTAATAGGGTACGGCGAAATAATTTTTTCGACTTTCAGTCCGATAGACGGAATTTAGTTCCTAGTTAATTATGATTATATAAATCACACTGTTATTAGGCTCAAGCGGAGACAGTATATTAAATTGAAATAGTAATTTATTTTTTCAAAATTATTTTACTTTTACTGCTCCAATTTAGTATATTTGGTCCCGTAGCAGTTTTTATGGAATCCAACAAAATATGAACTACTGTCCTCAGAAAGAATCTCGGAAAACTCCGTGAGTTTCATGAAAATATTTGTATTTCTAATAGAAAGTGAATAAACCAGTCATATATTTTATGATGAACGCCTTCATATTTACCGGTCAAAGAGTTGAAGACTTTCGCGAAGACAGCTCTAAACGGACGGCCGATAGGCGGAAGATTTTCATACTCCGACTTGAGGTAAGCATTGAAAACGATTTAACGATCGCAGCCCGCCCATATTTGTGTACGTCAGGAGGCGGGGGACGTCGTAACGTCCTATCGTAATCGGCTATTCAATAAACACGGAGATAAAACACGGGCCATTCAGTTTCTCGCTATCGTCGAAGGAGTTATCGTACAACGCGCGCGGTATTTATACTCGCGGCCGAATAAATAGCCACGGCCGGTGACAATATCCAATATGAAAGCCGTAAAATACTCGGCGCGCGCCCACCGAGAGACTGAGTTTGACGCGGTGCTCGGGGAGCCCATATCGGTTTATATTGCCGGCCAGCGTTCATTTACAAACATTATTGAACAGTTAAATGACGAAATTCTTCCTTATCTTCAAAGAATTATTTTATACCGGTGGAACCATATAAATATTTCCATAGAGGAGTAAATGCTAAAAATGTGTGTTATAGTTCCAATGAACAAAGGAGATAACCTCATTATTAAATAAACTGTATAAACCTCGTATTGTACAATGATTTCCACACGATAATTTACTGTTAATTGGCCCGCTCTAATTAACAAATACCACGATCCATACATTCTTAAAAATATGTATGTAGTAAGTATAACAACATATAATCTCTTATATTAGGGATATAATTTTTAAAAAGTTATAATTCATTGGAATCCCTGTTGTTCCGAAGTCAACAATTTTTTAAGTAACCTCCTAATTAACGCCGTTATAATTGCAAAACATATATTCATAAATGTGCACTCAGTTTATAAAAAAAATAAGTGGGTTGTTGTACGCAAATTGTAATTATCTCATTTTTGGTTTACAATCGAAGACTGGAAATAACCTTAAGCCAATCATTAAATTGGTGGAATAGTACCAAGTAGGCGGGTAAAATAAATTACGTTATTACTTATAATTTAAAAATATAATCGCTTCGTTATTATGTACCCAATGAAATAGTGGCCTTCATTAAGGTAAGGTCGGAACGCCGATGTTAACGGGTGGAAAAAATGGTCGGTGGAGTGTAAGGCATTCAGGTGGGAGTGGGCCCGGGCCCCGAAAGCGGAGGAGGCCGAAGGATGTGCCCGGAGTGGAGCTAACTAGTGATGACGTACCGCCCTATTGGTTTGTATTAGAGTTGGCCGGGGGCGACGGGAGCGCGGCCCCTATCTACAAGGCATCCATCAGGCTTATTGCTCCCGTAGCGGATTGCGGGCCGCCCCCGGGGCCACGCTCCTGCACTGTAAATAAGTCATTCCCCCCCCAACCGCCCCGGTAGTTGCCATAATAAATGTAACCCCGATAATGGGGCGACCGGGCAATCGGCCGGGGTTTACGCAATAAAGGAGAAGTGCCGGCCACGAGCCCGACTATAAAAGGGATCGTATCCGGGGAGCTATGACTTACTATCTGATGCGGTGGCCTAACAGGGGGACTTTATCCGCCAGCGCTGATCAACCCAAGCCGGGACCTCGTGAAGGGCCCGCTCGTGCCCGACCTATTCCGTCATTCCGCTCCAACTATTAGACCAGTTTCCAGTTTAAACTCCAGTCAATCGTTTGCATAAACTGAAAGGCTTCGCCAAGCCTTTATCAATTTTAAAATAAACCAATTATTTGGACATAGGTTCTTTCAAAATAATGATACGTTCCAACATTAAATCTTCCAACTTATTATTACTTCGCTAGTTATTTAAAATTATTTCTAAAAAAACCATAATAAGAATGTAATATAAGACAGTTATGTTAAAATTAGTACCTGACCAGAATCCTACCTAGATAATTTGGAAAAATCCGTCGTTCATTTGGCCTTAAAGTCTTCACGATAAAGACGTAATAGGAGAGAAATAAATCACCACTGAGATGATGTGTCAATGAAGAGTACGTCAGCTGGCAATGAATGTAAAAAATAAAATATCGTATAGGAGGAAGACGAGAAACTCGGTTCTCTAGTTTTGATTGCTATCAAAGCTATGGAAGTTGCGGCCAGCTCAAAGTTGAAACTATCATATATTAATTCACTCGACTATGATCCAAATTAGGTATAATGCTCGTTATATTTTTCACTGAGACTCTTTCGTGTTATCAATAAAATTTACCCTGTAAACAATTTGCTGCGGTTGAGCTAAAAAAATCTCGACTTAACGCGACCGCGATATTTCATCGGTTTCAATAACATACAGCTCTGTGTTAGGACAAAATATGCGATGTCCGGCGGCGAATGCAATCCAGTTTACAAAGTGTTTTTCTTCTAATGTTGGCGTTCTGAAGATGGAACGCTCCTCGATGGAACGCAGACCGTTCGTTACAGCGGACGCTGAAAGAATTAATATCCCTCGATATGTAAGCAGCCGACTAATGCCGGCCACAATTAGCCATATCAACTACTTTTTTCAAATTCCACGCCGCTCCGCTCTTTCTTATACAAAATTACAATTGTAACTGGGGTTCTACCTGGTTAAGTTTATCTAAGAAAATTTAGCTTCAAATTATTTGAACAAATTTTGTACCTAATTCTTTATTGTGGCATTCTCAATGTGCATAATGAGATAAAGTATTTAATCAACCGAAGTAGGTCGCTCTAGTTCCGATTTAGTTCCGATCTATTACCAACAAAGACTATTATTAAAAACCTATCGTTTTTACATTACACAGTAATAAAAGTAAACATAAACAATAACCATAAACGTTAATAACCTCTCATAATACTTAGTAGATGGATAATTTTCTTGCTACAATTTACGAATTATGGCCCAATTATTGAAGAGAATGGAATCATTGCTCGGATATAGATCGCATTCAATTGGAATAATCAATCCATGGCCGATAGTCGCTATCAGAATTTGAATTTAAAATTATAAACAAAGACAGGAAGCGCCCATTGTCCAACGAGTACTGTCCGAGTATATTCATTAGGTCACCAATGCCACCGTAATGGGGGCGTCGATATTAAATCCTTGAGACAGCGACAGAATCATTGTATTCCGCTCACTCATAATCATACATACACACGTAATCCCATACGTTTGGTACAGTAATCGTTTACCTGTAGTTCATGAAATCACTAAATAAAGACGTATATAAATAATATTTTACATAATTTTAATACCACGAAGAGAAGATAGTTCCCCAATAATATATAAGGTTAGTAAATGCTAAGGATTTAAAGCGTTTTCATTAAACCGTGGGCAACCGCCGAACAAAGTGGAATGATCCTGTTAAAAAAAATTTAATCGCCCAAACTGATTGCTGCTTAAATATTCAACTTTGGGTTTAAAACCTGAACAAAGACGGGTAGCCGGAATCGCCAGGCGTTTATGATTGAAGGGATTTGCATTATGCGACCATAAAAACACCCGGTCCGGGTGTACGTTAGTTAATTCGAAATGGCTCTCGGGCGGCGTGGGAGGGGAAAGGGCCCCTGTGTGTCAGAAGCGCCATAAATGCGGGCGCCGCCGTTTAAAGCGCAACAAGAAAAACTTCATTATTTCTCAGCCGCGGACCACCCGAGTCGTCCAACCTGTTCCGCTCAATTACACAATGCGGTGACACTGGATTTTTACGACCGACCGAATCCAGAATAATCGATTTTATTATTGGACCCGTAGACGCCTGTACCTAGTCCGCGTTTCGCCGACAGTTGGGTGAGCATCAGACTCTCATTCCGTATGGGTTATATTAATTAATGAAGAGGGATAATTATTATTGTAGTCGTTGCTTAAAGAAAAAATATCTGTTTTTACATGTGTATAACTATTTATTTTAAATTGTAAACTACTCAATGACAATTTGCCTAAAGTGTAACACATATTTCGCCTTCTAAACTTCCTTTACTATTTGCGAGTTGCACATAAATTCGCATGCAGTCCGTCCCAGTTGCAGAGTCCCGGAACGCGGCACTTTAACGCCCGAGGATAATTAATATTGTTGGCATATAGAAAGTGTTAGGGGGAGAGTATCGCCCTCGCGGCGGGGAGGCGGCCACCTTCTCGCCCGGCTGTCCGTCCGACCATCCGTTCGGAGGATGATAGATGGGTTGTCTATCGTAAGAGTTTCACCGGCGGACGTCCAACTTTAATAGGACCCGGCCGTGGGATAAAGTCGCGAAAACGGGCGCCCCCCCCCGCCTGTGTCACTGATCCCCGTGAGTCACACACGTCGCGTGAGCGGCACCGCCTCTCGCCGCTTCTTGATTGCTATGAATTATGGCTTCATCTAAAAGCCGAAAGCGAAATATTTCCAACGTTATTCAACGTAGAACGTTATGAAACTCAGTGTAATTCTAACTGTTTGTTCCTTCCTATTTAATCGGTAATTAATTCGGTGTCTGTAGTTGTAATGTGTACCGGAAACTATCAACATTAAAAGCGTGTGTATTCGTCACTCAATATTCGGCAAAAGTGAACAGTAGAGTGAAATGAAAAAGAAGAAGGGAATTTGAAATTTTTTCTCACATTCCAGAGCAAAGGGTAAACACTGTTTAGCTATCTGTTTAGTTTTGTCTCAAATTCATAAGTGTCCAGATATGTGTGAACTATTAACATTTCATTTTTAAAATAGCCAAATATTATTAAACTTTTTACTAAGCATAGATAGGTGGAATAGACATATATATGTACACGAACACTTGCAGTCGATGGCGTCAATTTCCATTAATAAGTCCCTTTTCAATAGTTCTATAAAATACGTTTTTCACAATATTAATATTACACTATTTGAAAGTCAGTGAATATGAAATGACTACTGGACGTGACTTACATAAGAAGATAATCTCTCCTATTCTATTGCTAATAAACCAGAAACCTGTCTCTGGACGAGATCTCACCGTTTAATATATCTATGCCGGAATAATAAATCCAAGGGGCGTCAGAATTCCAACGGTTATTTAGCTCGTATACAAAGCGCCGATTTCGTTCGATGAGAAAAGGAATTTTCTCCGGTGGAAAAGGCGAGTATAGTTTTTACGGTGTAATGCGACGTAAATTGCCGCGATAATTTACACGGGCTGAAAGGCGTTTTAATTTATGGTATCGCGCTTTGTCTAATACTAAAAGTAATTAACCTTTATTCGCGTTCGTTTAAACGGGCTTTCCGATTGGTGGACGAATTCAACGAGTGTTTTGCACGGTGAATGTTTCTTTATTCCAATTTTAAATCGTAAAAAATTAAACCGGACCCCGGATAATTCCCATAGCAATGGAATGGTACACCAATGACCTGGAAGCTGTGGAACATCATTCTGTAATTCCGGCTTATTGAAAGCTATTTCGTGAAATAGACTTCAGAAGAATATATCTGGAGTTATAAAAATAATAACCCCACATAGTCTAACCTTTTCCGGTAACGTAGGTTCGTTTCTTACGAATTGCACAACATTTTGCCGAAGTAGTACTGGTTTAGACATAATATATAATCGGCTGAAATTTAAAAATAATTCAGGTAAATATCACGAGGTCGGTATGATATTTATAACAATCGGCGAGGGTAATTTCATTTCGGGAGTTAATAGATTACCGAGGCCCAGGATCGATCGGATTCCAGTTCACGATAATCGACTTCCCCGATCGTTCGGCCAAGAAACGGTATTAGATTTGGGTCAGATAAAAGCGTTGTGTATTGTAATTGTTGAGGATCGCGTTTTAATCAACGCAGACCGGTTTTACGAAAGTGAAATCTGAGGTTAAGCGGCGTCCAAACAATACAGAATTAACCGATTTGAAGATTTTGGTATTCATTTGAGGTATTTTTATATATGTTTAACTACTATTATGGAAAGCATCACAAACACACAAGAACGTATAACCGGAATTGAACCTCAGCGATCACTTTAGGCGATAAAATAGGTGTATACCACTTCGGTATTGGTTATCTCGTTAAACCATATTTAAAGAAAATAACAGGAAAAAATATATAATTCTTTGCATTCTTTAAGTTCATTCCTCATTATTGCTCAGGAGCTCATAGTTGACTTATTATGCCATTAACGATTACATGAGAAGGGGGTCACGAAAATAATGCCCTGGAGAGGCGGACAGTTTCGAATCCCGGATGTGAAAAATTTCCGAGTCGGCAAACTGCCCCCTTTCACAATAGATGCCTAGAAGGAGATAAAACGAAAATAATCTACGGGAGAAACTACTGGGTGGGGGGTTATGGGCGCTGTCAAAGCCTCCATTGTTGCACCGGGAGCGGTATAACAAAAGCCGGGCAGAAGATTTTTATTCACCGGGGCCGTAATTCAGGCTCCCAATATCCCGCTCTGGGCATCACGCGAGAGACCGGCCAAAAATTCCACCCCATTGTTATCGATCGATATGAAATCCCGAATTTATTATCAGGCGGATTCAAATCCGTGGATTTGTGGATCGGAATTTTTTTTCATGTCTGTTTTCTCTACCCATTCTTCCTCCTCCTCCATCCACTTCTTCTTCTTCTCAACCGAGATATTTATCGCTCTATCGTGAAAACGGTCTTTTTCCCCCGTGGCATTGTTTGGACCGGTGTTGGACCTCAAAAGATAGGTCCGCCGAGGCAGCGATATATACTCTATACATTAGCAAATTTAAAATATACGGCCGGCCTCTCGAAACTGGCCGATAGGAAGTTATTGTAACAGATCACCGGCTCCGTCGGTTAGCCATAACAAAAATTATGGACGGGCCGAAAAGCAATAAGTTGTTATCTGTTAAACGATACATGACGCAGCGACAATAGGGCCTATCGATGAAAACGGAACTTCTCGAGAATGGGAGGGCGATCAGAAACACTATTTAAAACAATAATAGAGATGCGAATGTAGAATATTTTTATGGTTATTCAGGACGAGATCTGGGGCTTGGTAAATTCAACTACTCTGGTACAATTCGGTAGCTTCATGTAAAAATTCACTATTACCTTTTTTATACACGGAATTCATTATACACATAATCAACTTATACACCTATATTTTCATATTTAAATTATGTACATAGCATATTTTTATTTATGTTTCATTTAATCGACCTACCTATAAGTTACTGCCAATAAATTATTTGTCAACAAATTAAATATAGTACTATTTAATAGTAGCAATTGCTCTATTATACATGAATATATAAATGATTATTATGATGTAATATAATAAGGCTTGAAAATTGCTGCCACTGTATAAAATAATTACCAGTTATAAAATTTTGCCACGCTTAATTCCTTGAAGACTTAAGTCCGTGTTTTGCCTCAGAAATCTGAGTACGCCTAAAACCATATTGCCGAATAGTGATATTAGGAAAGTGATCTTCAAATAGATGAAGTCAGACAGACTCTCGTGTTTTTTGGCCGCCCACGAGCCCCGAATGTGGGGCATAATTTGGTCTCTCGGTACACAATGCTAATTGGGGCCCGTTATGGTGAAACTGGGTTATTACCTATCGCCACTTCGGCTATATGACGTCGCCTTTGCGAAATTGCGACACGCATAATATACCCGGAGCTTTTAAAAATCCGATTTAGATCACGAGATCATGGAAATGTCATTAACTCCTCCCAGACCCCCGGTCAACTATCTGCCCTACGGAGTCGGAAGAAAGCATTCCCAAAATCACCCGCGAGTGAAAGTGTTATGTACAAATATGAGGCAACAACCGACTGTTGTATATAACTTATAACCTCCTTTTCAGTTTAAGACCAAATAACAAAAATTAATTGCCCTTGTAAACTTGTAATTTTCGAATCTACCCAGGTGAATGATGACATTTGCCATGGATGTTCTAAAAGGGGCCTTGGTGTGTGCGCCTGTAGAGTAATTGGAAATTCGATTTCATAGCTGTGATAAACCTATTTTTTAATTGTTACACTGTCCCACGAGGGTTTAGTAGGCACTTATTATATCTCCTAATAACGAAGCTAGTACTTTAGAAATACATATATTGTATTCAAATTGTTTAGCCAATGAGAATATTCAACAGAAACTGCTTGTCCGAAGAATTCGTATACGCTGGAGAAAAGTAAATTGAATTGCTCCCTCTGTTTATTCGTTCTGACGTACACTGTCGCGGATTCCATACCGTTAGAGGGAGGAAGACCTCGTGGTAGCATTTCAGAACCACTTTTGATAACGCATTTTACTCTCAGTTTATATTTATACGACGCAATATAAAATACAATAAGGGGGGGGGGATGAAGAAAGTGTGTGGTGGGGGGGGGTTGGAGGAAAAATATTGCTTCATAATGCATAACTCGGCTCCGTCCCGGTCTGGCATTAGCCATTTTATTCCTTATGCAAAACGCGTTTTGAGCTCGGCTTGAGGGAAAGTCGAATGTCATTAAATCTCTGGTTTTATTGCAAGTAAGCGCAGCAGGAATCGGTAATCTAATTATCATTTCGTCGATATAAAACTTGAAGAAATAAAAACCGCAGAGTTGGCCAACGACTGGCTAAACACCAGAATGAGTATTTAACAATTCTGATTCCAATACCAGCTATTGATTTAATGCACTGTAACTTAGATTTAAATATTGTTCCAATTCAGTTTCATTACTTGATCAGAAAATTTGGGACTTATACGTAGAGGTTTTCATTTATGAATTAGTGGGCCGAGCATGGGCCGAATCAACAATCGATTTTAAAATAAAATCCAGCAGGTTGTCGATGAAAAAATATAAATATATCATACACACTGCGTTGCGTGTGTTCACCAGGGGTTGTAACAATTCTGTTATCTCGCTCAATTAATTCTGGATTCGCTCATGAGTTCCAGCATTTGACACGTGGACTATATTTTAAATATCTAGTAGTAATTCATTGCTTTGATATATTAATTTATTGCACAACGTTAAACGAATGAATAAAATGGTACTGTCACAAAAACATGTTGAACATGGTCAACTCCTTTACCGCGTAAATATTATCAATGTTCTAATTAAGGGTTCAACAAAATTCCAGACGATTACATTATTTTCGCAATTCGGTCAAATCCGCCATTACAGTACACACAGCAGATACATTAACGAACGGTAGACTAAAAGAGCTAATTACGGGTCTGGCCGTTGGGCGACCGCCTCCTTGATTATATTGCGCGATCTATTATTTTTTTTCATCTCTCTCTCTTGTGCCTTCCGCCCCGGTTTAAAGTTCACGGTTCAACGAACCCCGGCTGGTGCCGGAGCCGCCGCCAATAGCTCGGCACGCCTCATAATCCCCGGATAAATGAGACCGCAGGTGTACAAACAAATATCTGTTTGTTTTTCGGTATTCGGCGAAGGGCAATTGGGCATGGCAAAATTAACATAACTTTAGCTCAAGCGGGAATCGGATTTTTAAAAAGGCCAATAGTCTACAGATTACGATACGAGGGTAAGTAATAATTCCTGAATGTACGGAATGAAGGCCGGGTGATGTTTAATGCACCCATGCCTAAATACCAGATTCATAGTTGGAATGGTATGGGTAATGGCGAGGGACCGACACTGGTCCTAGAACAGGATTACTTGTGAGGAGAAAAATGATTATTTAATTTTCTTTATGAAATTTCGTTTTTACCCAAAAATATATTGTATTAGTTTTATTAAGGTATATTACTGAATATCTCCCATCGCTTTTCCAGTCTCTGTCTAATCAAAGTTTCATCAATTGCTATGCAATAAAATCATGAACATATTGGTTAAACCTTTTGATTTCCGGGGTTAAGTTTATATTTAAATAATGTCGCGGCTTGTGATATTCTGAATTCATGTTATATACAACACTATTAAACTATACAAACAATTAACTGAAACTAATGTACAGAGTTCCAATATAGTGTCAACCCCAGTACCAGCGATATACCGGGTATAAATTCCACGTGAAAGTATTTTGTGCCTCGACTTCAGATTCTATCCTAGATCCTTCCCTGCCCTATCCTCCGGGCTGGAGCTCACAGGTTCCGCCATGTAGCTCATCGCGCTGGATCTTTCTTGACCCAGTTCTAGAAATCTTATCCGCGATAGGCCGTAGCCGAGCCGCCGGAGACGTGCGCTGCCGTTTCCTCTTCCTCCGGGCACAACCTACATAGTCTTCCTCCGTAATCCGTAGCAGTCGAAACGCAAATAAACATCACTGAGATATAATATAGCCCCTCAAGTTGGCATTTGGATCGTGTTTGATTATTTACGGGTTTCTACATAATAAACGTTCCAAATATTCAAGTCTGACTAGTTTTGCCACAACTTCCTGGTGTCATCATTTTTAATGGGCGTAGATACTTCTACCGCTTGGGACCCCATTGAGGAGGATGATTTTATTTATTAATAAGGTAGTAATTCTGTTAGATGACAGGCTAACGAATATCCAATATCCCATTTTAGTACATTATGATAAACACGACGTATTTAATCTTGTTTTCCTGCATAGCGATTTACTTCCACCTTCGGTTTAACACTAAAACGAAGAGGAAAATAAGAGGCACAATGGACAAACGGCCGAGAGAAATACAAGGTCGAAAAACAACCGTAAGTAGATGTTTTTTACCTTCCACGCCAGGGCGTTTTACGAAATAAATTTTCTAATCGCCAATCTATTATTCAGTTCGAAAAACGAGAGGAACGCGGCCGAGAGGGCCGGCCACCTCCAGCCACACCTGTTGAGTCGGCGGCGGCGGCCGCGTTCGCAGAGAAAAAAAACGGAAACGGCTATGGGTCGAAAAAAAGAAAAATCTCAGCCGAGATAAATATATCATTACGGGAACGTTTGAAACTGGGAGCCGATAGCCCGCCCTGATAAGCGGCCGGTCAGATGACAAGGCCCGAGCTGGCACATCCGATGACGGCATCCGCGCCGCTCTTGACGAGAGACCAAACACAAATAGCAGCCAGCACAACATCGGATATGCCCTACATATTATTAGACTGTTCTACCGCTTTTTGAATCAAAAAATTTCAAAGCGCCACATTTTCGAGAATAAGATAAAATATAATAATAATAATAATCGACCTGGCTCAATATTGATCAGAGAAATGCGGTTAATAGTTCTGGAGAACAGTGTGCACCGGAGGAGGCAGATATTCGAACCTGTATAATTGCAGGAATGGCCATTGTAATAGTAAGTGGGACAAGCATTCTAGTGTGTTGAGGGTTTCGCAAACCCTTCGGACTCCGCGTTCTACTATGCGTGCCGTAGAGTATGCGTGAATATTTAAATCTGAATGTATATTTCGAATTTAAGCTATTTATCTATATTAATGAATTAAGAGATAAAACACACTACAGATACAGCCTTTATTTGCAGTTGTCTAACATCGGATTTGATTTGGTTTTTATCAAAGTTAGTTAAAAAAAAATTCTGAATTTGATGTTGGAAGTAGTGTCATACACCCAACATATTAGCGAACAGATGCTCCACTACTAAACTGTGGAATAATAATTACATTTTGGACCCGATATTACTTAGGACTTCAGTTTCGAATGATCTGACTCAATGAACAGATAAGATATATTTAAACCGCATCGGGGGAATTGATTAAAATAAACCTAGTTGAGGACCAGAAAGGGTAGAGGAGACGATAAAGCACAAGGGCGATGTTAAACAATGGAATTATAATACTGCTCCGGGATTAAGCAAACAGGTCGTTCGTGTTCAACAGGTGTGGGCGGCTGTTACGGACAGCGCGACGGAGACGATAATTTAATTTAATCTGCAGATTCAATCGAAAACTAAATTATCATTTGGCTGAGGTCGCGCCGGCACACCCATTACAACCTGGAACAAATCGATTTCCGATTATAAACCGGCGTCAGTCAGATTCCGTCAATAATTTAGTGGCCACAGGCCGGAGCATCCTATTAGCACTATCACTGCCCGTAGAATCGTGGGGATTATCAAGGAACTATTGACAGTCTCTTTTGTTAGTCCGTAAATTATTAGCTGGACAGAGTAGCTAACTATATTAATGATTGCGTGTTACCGATGGTGAAAAGTCTTAACCGTCCTGGCTTAAAACAAATAGGCTAGTTGAGTCGGTAAGTAACTGCACTATATATCGAGGAAATAAATTTATTATGTCGATTCAACAGGTGTGGGAGGCTTCCACGGCACCCCGGAAACGCTAATTCGCCTTATAGATTTTAGCGGAAACGTAATCATCTTAGGGGTTGTAGATGCGTCGTCGTTTATGTGTGTGTGTGTGTGTGTGTGTGTGTGGGGCTGTTGTAAGCGGACGTGCAGATAAGTGTTGCGTGACCGGGCCCCGCGTAGGATAGGAAGAGGGCCCGCTACCGTCACGAAGGTGCACCCAGAGCCGGCCGCTGCACCTGTTAGGGCCGGGGCCGGGGCTCGATCCCAACACACGCCTGTAATCAGGTGGCCCCGACCTCATCACGCACACTCCCGCCCCCCTACACCCCCTCGTAATTATACCGATGCTTCCCGTTACTAAATTATACGGTCGTTTTATGTTACGATTCTGACGTCCCTACTATATAGGCCTCTCTCGCCCTGTCTCGACTTAAACGTGTCGAATTGAACCGGCATTATGGACACTTAAGAAAAGTGCGGCAAAGTACGTCTAAAACCACTGTGGAAAATAAGCGAATCTTCTACAAAGCTGTAATAAAACCAACTTCGTGTTATAAAACATCCAACTATATAAGGCTTATAAACGATATAAGTCAAATTTCAGCTATCACCCAGGACTCCCGAAATCCATTCCGATACATTGGTGCCGTAAATCCACAGTCGTTTGAAACAACTTTTACAACCTTGTTTTGCTGTTTCGGTTGCTCGCTAATTCAGTACTTCTATCGTTATTAGAGGCTATTCTGACAATCAATCAAAACTGATATTCCCAAATCCTAACACCAACAACAGCAAGAGAACAAAGACAGAATTCATAAATATGCCAAAAGACAAACATATCACCTCCTCGGTAAAAGCGCAGGCAGGATGCCCCGAGGGCAACCGATATGCCCGAGTGACTCACCCGCCCTACTACTACTACTGAGCTACTCGAGATGGTGAACATCCGAAACCGGTCTAGCAAAAGATTAAACCAGCGAGAAGAGACAGAAAGTTAGAACTATGGAACTCTATACCTTCGCAGACAACGAAAACTAAAGGTTTACAAAGTATATTTTAATAAACTTTCATTCATGCTGCTGATATATATAATTCTGCCCTCTCTAAGGTTAAACACATTTTTTATAAGAAATGTTATTTTTATATATAAAGGAGAATTGAGCTTCAACTTTTGAATTTTTGAATACCTCTTAATAGAAAACGGAAAAGGGGATTCCTCTACGATTCCTTCTTTGTTCTTCTCTCTATAATTGCTCCCTGCTGTCCGAAGTTGAGTCCGGACCTTTCGATCGATCACCGGGACTGGACGACCGACATCCGGTTACCGTTCGCCGATTAGGAGTGGGACAATTGAGGCACGGCCCCCATTTCCACTCTGCCTCCGTCAGAGAATAGGATCCGGCCAGCCATCGGACACTTTCACTGCCGAGATAACATGTCCGACATTTAGATTCCTCTCGTCCCAAATTAGCGGTCGATTTTGCAACTGAGTTAACACCCCTGGCAGAATTTGAGAGAAAATTTAATCTTGCCGACAAAGAGAGAGAAAGTTGGAAGAAACAGTTTAGGATGTTCTTTACTAGGCTCACTTGTATTCGCATCATATATTACTGTTTAGGCTGTAATAGTTACAGTAATAACTATAACTCGTTCATACCATATTAATTAAAGGGCCCGGACATTCGTTTCCTGCTAAATGAGAACGAGTATATAATTTTCCCGTTTAATTTTCATCATTTTGTCATTTAATTCGAGGTATAAAAAGCCTGTTTGATAGTTGTAACTGCAAGCAGGTGTTTGTCTCAGCGGTAATTATCATAGTGCTAACTATCAAATAATTCCCCCTCGGACTATTCGTTATTTTTTCCCCCAGCCTGAAAAATTAATATGGTACTACTCCTATACTGGGTAAACGATAGAAATCAAAGTGTGTATGCAATAATCAAAAGTACGTAACAACTATCGGATTATTCCGCATATATCGCAGTAAAGGGCAACTCAGAAGAATTCAGAATGCCACACTGAGCAACCGGAATAGTTACAGCATTTAGTTGCAACTTATAATCAATTGACGAGAGGTGTTAGGGAATCGAATACTATGACATTTAAGGTGTTAAAATTTGAGTGTGGAATGAAGCAGTTCCGTGGCGGAAAGTGGCTCGATTTCGGTCCGCTATCTAGTGGAGGCCGCTCCAACCACTTGTGCATTTGTGCGCCGTGGAATTGTTCAGCTTTCTCTTCAGTAGCCGTCAGTTCTCGCCGTAATTATGTATGACTATAACGCTAAAGTACTACCATGATCATATACACAAATGTATATGGATATTGTGAATTATACAAAGTCTAGTACGGTGTATCAGTTTATTCCCGTTCCGAAGGAACGCCGTGATCACGAAAACCTCAGATTCATTAGGACGATTCTCTGGATTTTACATATGTTTATAACGATAACATACAAATTGAATCTGAGTAGCAAACAAATAAAGTAAGAAGCCATTGCTGAGAAGGGTCGTTGATGGCCTTTTAAAACTATATTCTGTTTAAATGGAGTATAACTTCACATTAAGAAACATTAATTCGTTGAGGAACCCATGAAACTAATATGTTAGGATAAAAAATTATTTCAAAAGGCAAATAAATCCATCAGTTACGGTTTGGATTACGCTACTCTTATTTATGATATTAATTATAAAGTTTAATTCCGTACATAGATCTCAAGATATATAAACTAATTTCAAACCAATTGCCAAGCATGATATTTTGAAATTACAAGTAGAGACGCATTTCTAACATTGCAACCATTAAATTCAGTATAAATTAAAAATTAAAAAAACATGTTTTCTCTAATATGTATTTTACAATTACTTGTTTTCTTATCTCGATGAGCGTTTTCTTTTGCAAGCCGATGCTTAATGATAGGCCGGGGACCCGCACCTCGCCGTGCGCAGACGCGTCGTGCATTCTCGGGTTAATATTTTTCTTTCGATCACCGCATGTAATAAATAAACCGTCGGAATGTTGTATTTCAAGTGTACGATAAAAATCGTGCGACTCGGATAACGATCGATCCCCCAGAATCCTCCCGACGTTAATTGGGAGCGTAATATCTCTTGGCCGACGCCTCATCCTCCGTTCGACGATAACGATTAGTCTCATTGAAGGATTGGGGGTTTCGGGCAAAGAAATGAACCGGCCTTGTTCACGAACTTTGACTTTACGTTGCAGACATTAAAACCGAAAATATATTGAACGACGATGGGCATTGTTTTCCTAATATAGAAAGGTTTTTACCGTGATTTTATCCTACTTTAGGCTTGCAAGTTACTTGAAGCCTTGCAAGTTAGTTGAAAGTTGCATGGTCTATCGGAAACCGTAAATTGTACTATACCGAGCCTGTTTTGGTCTTGTGCAGTATCCTCAGGGGCAGAACCCTGGTGTGTGCGTTCCTTGTGCATGTATGTGGAGTATCGCTTATGTAGTTGTACTTGGTTTATGCGTTCTGGCTACGTAGGGCCAAAGTAATAAAATAGGCCTGACACCAACTGTAGGCTGATATATTTTTTTTTATATTCTAGTTTCATGTTAATAATACTATACCATATGGGTATAAAATAGTTTAGAATATATTAATTGACAATCCCAATAACCCTCACAGGCCCCTAACCCTAATAAAACATTTGTTTGAAATATTTTATACGTGTAGAAGTAAATCCTAATATGTGGGTTATCGATGCATGTAATTTTTCAAGAAATTAAATTACTACTTTCATAAATGTTAGAAAGCCTAATCGAATTAATTTACACGTCTAAAGATGGATTCGTAGTAAAACGAAACTCGGGAAGGTGGCAGATTGTTAAATCTCGGCTGAGAAGAATTTCATCGGAGACAGCCAAGATAAAAATAATCTTTTATCTGAGAGGAGAACCGGTGATGTGATTAAAACAAGTCTTAACCGAGCTGCCAAGATGAAAAGGCCCTATTGTTGGTTCATTATCTTTGAAATGATTTTCATTCTTTGAACGATCAATTTACACTGGCCGCGTACAATGCAGGTTTTTTGTTCCTCCAGGTTAAATGTAAACACAAATCATTCATAATCGGGAGAACCGTTTAGGAAATATGCAGAAAATCCTATTTACAATTTCTCCACTCATTAATCACATGGCAGGTCTCCCAGATTTAATTGCTTTATTGCACGAAGTTAAATTTAATTTTCCAATAATATAATCGTTACAAATATTCGGCAGTCATGCGTACGTACCACATTACATTAGGAATGGAATGCTACTGACTATGGGTGAAAAACTGAAACTGGTTTAGCTCAGTAGTAAATTAGTGAATAAAGATAAACCAATGATACTATACCTCCATACCTATTTTTTAATGAATTAGCATGGTACAGCATAACATCATGTGTGAACAAGGAATTCCAGTCCATCTCTTACCACAGTATAGTTAATTATAAAGGACTAGAATTCCAACGCAATGGTATTATTACATTAATTTTTGTGTCGTTAAAAAAAAAGCACTCGACGGTTGAATCACCGTTTATTTTCAAATAACAGTAATTTCGTGATAGTGCTTCAGACCAGAATAAACACCGGCCAGAGTTGGCGGGCAGTTCAATAACAGTATATTTGTTCCGCGGATAATAAAACGGCGCGGTTAATAGTTCCTATTTGTTTTCGTTTATTGATTTTATATTCGGCCCTAATGGGAACGGTTAGCGGAAACCAATAATTCGTCTTCATGACTCCGAACGGTGATAGAGGCCTCCCGTAAATAAATTGACGCAGCCTTCCTCCTTAATGAGCCCAATCATTATAGGAATTGTTCGGCACCGTTATTTAGTATTGTTCGAATGTCGGCATTATCATATATATCGCGAGCCCCCTCCCCCACCGAACATTAAGCACGATCATTATGCCGACGGGCCCCACGGTTTTGTAGGTCGTTTCTGAACGGCCGTCTAAAAGAAATAATTGTTCAACCATGCAATATGACATTTATCAGTCAATGCCATCTCTTCAACTAAACAATAAGAGTGTTAATAATGTTTTGACGTTATATCTTGTGTGAATACTCTCAAACTATTACGGGTATATTTTCATCCAATCAATTCGCGAATATCCGTCGGTAACTAATATCGATTGAAAATAGGTCCCACATTGAACTAAATGAGGTAGGGCGGGAGGTTAATTAAATGGATGAGACTAATTGAAACCAGGCATCAAATTTTAGTTATGTATTCATTTAAAATCGCAAATTCCTAATATTATATCAGAATATGCCTGATTTTTCCGGAATATTCTGGTTGCATGGCCTAATCGTTCTAATATAGGTCGGTCTGTTAAGAGGAGGCGGGAATTCGAAACCCGTAAATATTTCAAATTACACGGGTGATAACTATCCATAATTCTTCATTTTAACATAACTTATGGCCCGTTATCGCGATAAAAGGAGGCGAGAAATTTCACTGCGAGCCGCCACCGCGCGACGCGACGATAGCCGGAGGCCCGGGCTCAACTTATAATGCAGCGGGGAGCGTTTATAATATTTCTCCATTTTTTATTTTTTTAAATCAACCGCGAAGATAAAAGATAAAAGGAAAAGCCGGTGGGGAACCGGCGCGGGGAAAGAGATATCGGTGTGGCCGGTTAGAAGAACTCGAGGAAGTGCGAATAGCAGGTGTGTAATTGGCCGGGGCAGATCTCCCCCTCCGGTAAGTAGTTTAGTGCAGCTAGTATTACACCGGGCGGCGGCGGCGGTTCTCTCCTATCTAGATCAGTGCTCTACCGCGGCCCGCGCTAATGCCGCTATCGGCTTACCGCCCCTCCTTTTCCTTCTCCCACGATCGCGCCAGATAACGCCGCCTCCGATTACCCTCCTATATTTTTATTTTCACCTTTCCTTTTTCCCCCCGGCACCAACCGACCGAGGCTTGTGACCGCGTAACGAGTGCCGGGAATCGCGCCCGTCCTACGACCGGATCGCGAGGGACGACTGTAATTTGAAAAACGGTCGTTACCTAAAACGAAATACACGACCCTGCAGGGTACCGAATTAGGCCCGGTCGAGGAGAGCCCGCCCCCTTTTACGCCCTCCGGACGAAGTGCAGGTAATTGGTTCAACATTTGTAATACAGGTAATGAAACGGAAAATTACACGGTTTCTTAAAATCTATTGTGACTATTGAGAATTATATGTATTAGCAGTAGTTAGTCACTGGTGATTCGTTATTGCAATATACATTCAAATAAATCATTTTTTTTAGTTTGAACTAAGAAATGGTTAGACACAATGTCATTCATTATTAACACTACTATTTTATGAAGCTACAGGATTCCTATTAGTTAAAGTCTGTCATAACTCCCCTCCTTGGGTTCAAACCGTAGCGATTCTATGTAAATCCCTTTGAATCATTTTATTCCCAACACGGGTGATTAATCTAGTTCAGTGATAGTGGCTCCCTTCCCCCTTAAAAATTGCAAATAATTACGGTCGCTAGAAAACAACACTGATTACACTATTCACACAATTATTGTGTAAATATTTAATTTTCTGTTTTGGTACTACGTCCTCCTGAGCACTATTCGACTAATAATGGGAACTAAATATGTAAACATGACCTGTCAGATTGGTTCTCCAAGCCGTGGCTTCTAAATATTGCTGAGGCTACCAGTTCTAATGAGGATCAACGGCAACCAAAGGCGACCCGAAATAGAGCGGTAGGGGATGTCTTATATATTACTAGGCCTTGACGCTCCGTCCCCTTTTTTCTTCCTAAAAGCAGAACTGGCTGACAATAAATTCCCGCTATCATTTGCGGCCGCTCCCTTTGTGATCCTTCCCATCTGTAGCGGTCACAGCGATAAATCCTTTCGAACGAAGAAAAAGGAGTAACATTGTAATAAAAGTCAGAGGTGAAATCGGTCGGTCGATATTTATATCGATTTCTTTTTCCGAGATTCCGGCCAACGGCAAAAATGCGAGCGGGACACATGTCGACGGCTATTTTCAAAAAAGCTTAAGAGTATTCATATAAAGACGATAATTCCATCGGGGTTGGAGGGATACTCAAATTCTAATTTTAGAAAAGGTAGTCATTTAAACCTAGTAAACTAAAACGTAGTTTATTTTGTCACTAACATACTAAATAGGAAAGATTACATACCGAGCATCCTGTAACTAAAAACCATTCGTACATACTTATTTTACCTTACATTAAAAAGTGTTATTCGCCATGGGGAGAATAGAAATTAATTGGAAAATAATGTGTCGAAATAAAGATGTAATATGCTTCCTAGTGAGAGCACACATATTACCTCTGCTTATGTCGTTCCTCCAATGAAAAATCCCATCAATTACAAAAAGCCGGCGAAGTATCGATCCCAGATGTTAGATAAGAAACGCTATGACGGGGAATAAAAAAAAAACGCCGCCAGAAAGAAAAAATATGTACAGTTAAGATATTCGCGATAAATCATTTTTTCACTGAACCCAGTGAGTCAGATAGAGTTTCGGTGCGGACTCATTGAAGCGACCGGAGCGCCGCGGACTCGGGCCGCAACTTCCTGCCGGTCGCACGGCCTGGCAGGCCAATATTTCAACCTTCCCAAGCCATACCAATTACCGGAGTTTATTTGCCTCATTATTTATTACTTTTCCTCCGCTTCCATTTCCTCCGCGTATAATTTTACGATTGGTTCCCCTCCCCCTTTCACCCGGATAGGCCGCCAGTGCCGAACAGTGTCACTGCCGGAGTCGTCCGGCGGATAAGCGGACGTCGGTGAAGAGGAATGAAATTATAAGAAAATGCCTCGACGTCTTAGAGAGTATAGATATTGAATTGTTGTCACATAAATACAATACCCTATACGATATATAACGCCAAATTACCCCTTTGACAACTGAAAATTGAAGTAAGTACCAAAGTAGTTCTCCCGCTGTAAGGAACAGATCGTAGTTTCGATCCTAACCACTGACATAGTTTATTATACCTAGCGTACTTAGACAACCGCATATTCATGTGACTGAGCCCTGTGGATCTTTAACGTCTGTCAACACATTAATAAAAGAAATAATAACTCGAATAATGACTAAAATTGATATGTATGAATTATAACAGTAATCTTGGGTTATCATATTACCATTGGGTGCATAAGTGGAAAATTCGAAATGATATGTCCATTTTGAAAGCCGGGTTATTTACAATGGATACCGACGTTTGGCAAGTAGGACAAAGAACTGATATTTACCAATAATGTTTCAAATCATACAGCGAAATACACAATTAGCCTGGTTCCTTTCAACGAGACAGACTTTCTTATTAGATGATGTAAGACCGAGGCTAGTTACAAGTTCCCATTATTTCTGTTCGCTTATTCTTCCAGTTGTCTATTTCTACCTATCGCTTTCTCCACAGACGGCAGCAGTAATGATCCAGCTTAATAGATGCTGAACAATGCTCCCCAGCTTTTGAAAAGAGTCGATCTAAGTGAATTAGCGCCTATCAACTGCGATATACCTGACCGTAAATGTTTTCCCCGGATTTATGTTGCCTAGATAACTGGAATAGAAATAATTAATACACATGCCGAAACCCGTCTACATCAGCGAGTGGAAACAGAAGATAACCGAAGTAATAACATTCGTAATCCCCGGCCGACAGATATATTTTAAATTAAATTTAAAATATACGGCGTTAATTAAATAAAATAGGTTTGTGGCTATAGCTTCCCGGATAAACCTATTCTGTACACAGTGAATGATTATGACAAGTGCTAGAAAATTCCACCGCGGCTAGTTTCGCTTCGTAGGAACCAAACGGGCGTCATTTAGGTGGCAGAGTTTCTTCTGTGGTTCTCCCACGTCCCCGCGGGGTGGAGGAGGACCCCCGCTGTCCCGAGAGTTAGTGGGCTCGGGCACGCCACCTCCGGACATCGGATACCTTCTCACCGACAACCAGAACCCGCTTCACCCACACCCTTACTGGAACTATTCCACTCCGGAATATTATTGTATATATCGCCCCGGACTGAGAAATGTACCCGGGGGGTTTCTCCACTGCGAGATAATTTAACCGTTTTTCTCTCTTTTGGGAACGCGGCCCCCGAACGAAGACAAGGATTGCAATAACGGAAAAAATATATGCCGCTGTGTTGTGTACTTCCAACCTGGCAAAATTCAAATACAGCCGCTTGTCAGAGTTTCGAACACGAGGAATGTTTTAAACTGGAACTTTTAACAGAAAAAACTTGTAACTAGTCAAAGCATTCATGGAACATGGAACATATATTTGGATCTATACAAAAGATAAACCTGTTGTTAGTTTTTTGTTAGTTGCTGAGGTAGACTATTAATTACCTTCACAGTGGATGGCTTAGTACCACAGAATATGGCCATTGGATATATTTTGATTCTAATAAATAAGCACTATTCCTTCATGCATGAAAGAAAAGATTATCCTAAGAAGTGTCTACATTGTATCCGAAACTGCGACACGAGCCTATACCCGGCAGGGGCCGATTCCGTGTGGTAATTGATGGTTCCACGAGAAGCCAGATGCGTGAGGCTCGTAATCTAATAGGCATCTATTTAAGCGCAACCGATCGAAACCCAACCACCGGTGGACGCGAATAAATCCGGCCCGCGAACATCGTTTGTTTAGCGACAAATTGGAATATGACAACATTTATGTAACAGTATTGTTCAGAATAGTATTTGCTCTGCGGTTACTGTATCGACTCCTAGTTGCCATTGCTTACAATAAACGTTTGCAATAACTTAAAAAATAGTATCACGGATTTAGTTAATAATACAGCCTTATTCAGTCACCAGAGTGATGAATCATGTAACTGTAGACGTACAACAAGAATATAAATCACTAGTACCGATGCCGATGAACTCTATAAATTTAAATTATTGTCCTATAAAATTCATTTGCATCGAAACAGCGGTGTACATCGGGCAGAGATTCAATGACAAGAGTATCAGTCTCCAGTAAAATCTATTACTATCGCGAGTACTAATATCGCAGTTCCTTGTTTACATTTACCCGAACAGTAGCCTCATAGTTTAACCGCTTCTCGAGATTGAAAGTTATTACCGTTCTGAAACTTGTTATAGAGTGGTAACTATTTTCTTATTTTTTATAAAAGCTGTCGGTTGTTGAAAACATAAAATCGTAAAAGTGGAGGTGAGAAGAAAAGAATAATGCGAGCAACGCCGCCTTTAATGGCCGGTAGACCCGAGAGGGCAGAACGGGCCCCAAGATAAATGATCGCTTCATGAAGCCCGGATGTCCAGTTTTAATTCAGCGGCCGTCGGGGAGTGGAGAGTGGCGCGAGCGTGCGGGCCCATTATACCGAAGAAGAAGACGATGGGTGAAGAAGTGGGAGCAGAAGACGGGAGCGGGAGGATGGCTCGGTACAGAAGAAAGCCCCGCATGACGAGCCCTCGCTATTCTCGGGACGTCGGGTCCCGATGTATTAGCGGTTCAACGTCCTCCCCGCCCCTCGGGGTAAAAACTACACCTGCCCGCCTTTAGATAAGCGGAGAATGCGGCCGGCGTAGATGGGTACTTAGCGGCCGGCAAAACCCCACCCCTCCTTTCCGAACTGAATCTATTAATTCAATATTTTATGAGCGTTTCCTACCGAACGCTTCGCTCGGGCGGCGACCGCTTTTTGCTCGCCCGGCCCTCCCCCTGTCAACAACATCGCCCTGGGATTAGATCTCGTTTTGAAAACTGGGACAATATAAATACAGGTACTGAGAAGACTAATACAGACTAATTAAGTACGGACATGCGCGTCAGGAATAGAGTACAATGTAGAAAGTAATGAAAAAAAGAGCTATGGTCCGGACACACTCTTCTACCGAAAATCATTGTCAGACAAAGTGATCATAATCCGTGAGATGAGTAAGTATTTTCAACCCAAGTGCCGAGCTACTTGGTACAAAAAAATTACATATGTATGACATTATATAGATCTAAAAATTGTGCAAATGCGAATATTAAAATGAAAATAGACTTTCTAAAAAGGTGGTGCTCATTTATTTTCAGACAACTCTCAGATTATCGCCAACACCCAGATGACAAAAGAAAAATTAATATGGTTTATTCGAAACAACTATTATGATTAGTAACGATGGCGATAGGCCAAATTAGGTCTATTCGGAGAACAATCGCGCGCGAGATGACTGGCCATCTCCCAGGTGATAACTGTTCGGTCCTTGCGTGTTTTAATACTGGGATTCCAAAAATTAATTAAATCTATTTATTTATTTCGATGAAATCAAATCACTATATCGTGTCAAATGTTGATAGCACTCTCGGTAATAGAAACAGTTATTAAAAGTATAACTTGATATAATTTCATATCTCCTAAGACAATGAGTTTTAGGACACCGATAAAATAAGTTACGTGTAGAAACGAACACTCGAAATTTCATCGCAGCTGAGAATCGTGTTACTATCACCTATCATTTTTAAAAAAGAAAATCATAGAAGGGAACGGCATCGGAAAGGGTAGCGAGCATCCAGGACAATGACATTGACTCGTAGCGGTCGCTTGTAATAGCCGCCACAGCATGAACAAGGTTGAGTGGAATCGGTCGGTAAAGTGGTTCACCTCTTCGAATATCTTTTTTTCACACTAACAAAGACACATACCATTGTTATTGCGTTGTCTATCAATTCCTCGGCCAAGCCCAAATTAACGATTGCAACACGGTTTGGTATTCAGTGAGATACGCCACGTTTGTTGTTTATAGATGTACGAGAGGACAATTGTGATACAACACTGCAAAAAATGATTTCCGGAATCCTGGACGATTTTTAATTTTCAGGAACCAGCAGAATTAAGAATAATTGCAATTAGAACCTATCTTGTTGTATTAGGACAACCGATTTTTGAAAATTGAAGGAGCGAATTTATTGAACGGATGTATGACTTTCCTATATTACCGATAAATTTCCTAAAGGTATTTAAAAGGGTATCAAAATAATTATTATGATTATGTATATTTCCATCCTTATTTGTTTTAATTTACGCGTGGCATCAAACCAGTTTAATCAGCAAGTATAAAAACTGTATGTCGCTACTTATGTGGGACCTCGCCGTTTGACATTCTGTTTGTAGAGGCCAACTAAATATGGCAACTGAAGTATCCCACTTTTCAAGAACTATTACTTTTTTTTATAAATGGTAAGCGACAGTCAGTCCTAGTATCGGACACCTGCCCCGTTTCAGACATACGCGGCACGTTTTCACGAAACGCGATACATCCTCCCGCGGCAATATACGACCAGTCGTATAGGACTAAGAGTTCAGTGACACTCTATCAGTGATCAGTGACTGGGGGGTCGACGTCACTAAACTTGTACAACGAACCCCGCGGTGATTTCTCTATATCCACCCTTTCTTATAACAGTCGTCCATCAGTTAACAACATCGTTTCCGTACCCGTCATTGGTCGACATTAATATATCTACTTTTCTTTTACCACTTCTGAACGGGGGTCTTCTACGCTTCGAAGACTTAACTGCACTAAACGATTTAAAAATGTGATTAGCAATTTATACTTCATAGGGAGTGTACCTGAACAAATATTTACATTTAATTATTTAGTGCTATTAGTTAGGGATCATGTTTTCGGATTACTGCAGTAATTTCGAGTCGAAGTTTACTCCATTCTGGTATACCGGTTTCCAAAATAGTATATATGTCAAGTGACTGATATGAATCGCATTACAACAAGTATTTTACAACGAGTTTTTTTACCTTGCTTGTGGTTGTGGTTGCATTATTATTAGTGGGTTCGGAATATGCTAGAAGTAATTATAATTTCCATTTAAAAAACTCTATAATTACGGCTCAATCATTTCTGTAATTGTGTTCTGAATCGATTCATATTCTCGGAATGTTTCGACTTGCCCCCCTGGGAATAATTGTCTTCCCCCAATTAACGACGGGACGAAAGTGCGTATGCAACGCGGAAGTAGGCGGTGTCATTCGGGTTTCTGTCCCGGAGTGCCAATTTACGTCAAGAGAATTTCCACCTAACTCGGAATCGAATGTGAGTAATTCGGCGTAAAGGTCAATATTTCTGGAAAAACCGTTCTTTAAACGGATTCCTAAAAAGGAGCGATCGCGCCTGGCCATACTTCTTTTTGTCCTCAACAGGGAAATTATCTATTTATATTATGCTCGGAATTGACAAATTATGTACAGATGAATATAAATATTTCCCGTGCTTTACGCCCAACTTAGGCCTACAGTAAAATGTGAAAACCAAAATATTTCAAATTTTAATCAAACTTTACAAACCGAAACCATATTCTCACAACATTTTCTCCACCACCAATGGTATCTATACATTTGATTCCCTTTAACTAAATATTTTAGTGTTTTTAAAAAATGAACGTAACAATCACTTATGTGCTAGTAATATAGTGACGTACTTACGCACGCCGTATTAAGGTCACACTTGAAGGCTTCCAGCCGTATCATGAATACCTAGAAAAGAAAGCATTTCGTTAATACAAAATTTTTACAATATTTAATATAAGATTTTTAGAACTCATCATATTTGTTAATCTTTGATGGGCTCGGTTATTGGTGACAAAGTGCAAGAAACAGGCACATGCCTGTAACTAGAAATTACTAGATAAATTCAATCTTCTGCCAGGCCATCATATACTATTTACACATTACACAACCATGGACAGAAGTGACATTGGGTCACCAAAAATAGATAAGTTTAGGGTTTTATTCTGTGGGATATTCGGTACGACTGAATCCTGTATATTGTATGCGGGTGCCACTGCGTAAACATGTCGACCAGGGTTCGAATCCTTGTTGGAGACCGAATTTACTTTGCAAATGTGATATAGCACTGGAGGTATATTAATTAATATCGATATTAGTATATTAATTAGTATCGATATTGGGCATACAGTGCAGGGACTGAATTCATATGTTTAAAGTTTCTGCATTCGTAAGTGCGTACTCCAGAAGAGTTTGTTTTTTACAAGTTGGTACCGATAACGTCAAGAAGGAGGATGTAGGACAGAAAAGTGGAAAAATACAAAAGTTCATTCCCCTTTAAAGGAAAGAAAAAGACGCCTACGACGTGGTCCGGTGACCGAAGGGTACGGGTCCCGGTAGCCGCTGGTCGCGTCTGGACATGGGACCCCGCCACCTGCTCCAGGTGTGCCTGCCGGAGAGAGACAGAGGGAGAGAGACAACCGGGCCCTACGGAGGAGAGGAACCCGCGGCGGCGGCAATTTAACCTCGAGATAAACAGCTCTGACACAGCTGTTCCCTGTTCTGGGGCCACCAGTTTTATTGGACTTTAAGAGGTTGTTAACTCCTTGGCCGGCCGATCTTAAAAATCGAACCGGAAAGAATTGCCTTTTGTCTTTTAGCAAATATAAATTACTCAATTGAATGTTGTGTATATCCTAATAATAGTCTGAAAGATAAAATGAACTTCAGGACTTCCATGTTACTGAATGATATTTAAGGAATTTCCGAAATCGGGTGCCAACGTACTTCGTTACCTGAGGACTCAACGATTTGCCATACATATATCACAATCCTACTCATAACCTTAAAAAGCATTAAAAATTCTCAATTCTGCATCTGCAATTTATACGCCGTATTCATTACTGGGATTAGTTCAGAATTTTACCAGAAGCTGTGAATTCCGAGTAAAGTTCACTATATTACGCAAATTTCCTTTAGATATATGATTTTCGAATCCGGATGATGTGCCCACTGGAGCGAGGAGGCCGAACCTTTAAAACCTGTTTTTTTTTCGGAGTAACTTGTGTCCTGATTTTAACCTGTTTTAAGAAGGTGAGTTATGGTCTGAGCTAAACTCCAAAAGACGGGTGCTCGGGTACGCTAACTAGTTCCGCCTACCAGTGTAGTCGATGGCCCACGTCAAAACCGCGAGATACGCCCACTCAAGTATTCTCTGGTTTCCTAAATTAAGTTATAATTAATCATCCTATTTCATTTTCTTCCTACTTAAGTTTGTAGTAACTGGTACAGGTACATAAATTTTTAGATAAAAATAATTTTCTGATAATAATGAGAAATGTGTATTATGAGTTATTATTTCTTTGTTCAGAATTAAAATTGAATATCCCTGAGCTAATGTGCTGTTACATTGAGGAATTTGTATCGTAATATCGGTATATTTACCACAGTTGCCTTCCCTAAAAGTACCACAATATAATGAGTAATGGTCACCCGCAACTGTAAGCAAATTAGCTACCGTAGTGCGCCCACGCTCCGCGGTCGAAATTGAACTGTCTTGAGTTACGGTTTGCGGAAAGAATCATATTGTTGCGGCTCGCAGAAACAATCGTGCTCGAGCTCAACAGGTCTAATATACGGCCACGCTGATTGGTGGCTGACCCGGATGCCCCGAAACAGATAGCCCGAAAATATTTATTGCGACTCGTACAACTGCAGGTACAACCGAGTATTGCTTTCTCGGGCGCAGATAAATTCCGGCCTGACGGTATTCAATATTTAGAGAATTAAAATAAAAATATCGGCCCGGGTCATCGGTTGTTCGGTTCACGAAGTCGGCACTAGCGGAATATTTTCGGTGAATGAGCTGACGGAAATTCTCAAGAGAGGTTGCTCCCCCCTCGTGAATTAAATTGAATGGCACGGTTTTAGAGATAATTACGAAGATTAAGAAGGTCAGGCACATTAGGTCAAATAGTGTCGTCAGTAGTAATTTAATTCTGAGTATGAATTTCATTGGTTTGCATACAACAGTGGGTCATAGTTTGTTCGGTTCACGGATCAAGAAACTGCTTGATTAGTTGAAAATATTTTACCAACGTTCAGTAATTCACCTGAGCAATGTTCAGGTGGTTCAATTTCATTACTATAAATTGTATACCTTTAGATAGTTTCTATGATTACCATGCCATTATTAGAAGCATTGAGTTACTATAATAATGGGTGCCAACACACTCGAATCCCCACCGACACACTTATTACACCTTTTCAATTCTAAATATTATGAATAGTTGAAAACCGATACGTAAAGTTACGTTAACTCAGAATACGTACTATTATTAAAACAATTTAATAAATAGAAATAATAAATAGGTACTATATTTTGTATTAACGGAAATGTGAATGAAGGAGTTGTACGCCCTTGGGGGTTTCAGCACCATACTGATACTTCGGGACTAGCGATCCCACGGGCCCAGCCCACATAAACTGGGCTTCGCACGGAATAACACACACCCACACCACACAAACAACACCCTACATTCATACACCGGGCACATATATTGCACACATCGGGTTTGCCGACCTTGAGAAGGGACCTGCGCAACACCACAAAAGGCTTGGCAGTATATGAGGCCTGAAGGTGGCAGCCGCACCACTGTATGCCAAGAACACATATTGAACACTAAAACAAACTCATATAAGCACATAACCATAAAATTTAGAGAAAACAAAATAACTCTACTGAGACTACAGTAGTTTACGAGCTACTCTATTTTAATCGGTTAGACTTGCAATCGGAGAACAATTTGGCCTGCCATCAAGTTCGGGCTCAGACCCCAATCGAGGAGTAATTGAAGAGGACGTCGAAAGACGCAGATGAATCGAAACTTAATCATAAATACATAAAATAAACGAAAAAGCAAAAGTGTTACTAAAGATTGGCGTAACAAACGGGCATAATGCACGCTATTGAGTTTTATAAATAATGTAAAACTAAATTCTATAGAAAAAAGAACTTGAAAGAGATGGACTATTGCTCCGAGGAAAATGAGAATTTGTAATAATTTCTGATTATAGGTGTTTACCAACGTCGTAAAGCGTTTACTGTTGTAAATGAATTAATGAACCACGGCGGTGTGTACGAGTTATTTAATTGCCCTTGCAGCGCCGCCAGAGAACGCCATAAATATTCATGATCCAATGTCCAGTTCCTTTCGCGGACCCGCGGAGCCGTACGAGTTTGTAGAAGGTTGCGCAATACTTAATCAACGGCTATAGGCAATTCCAACGCGTTTATACGGAATGCGAATTCATCGCGGGACATATGAGCAGTGCTCGGAATAGACCGTGCGGGGGACCGGTGTGGGCGGACCGAGAGAATGTGAGAGGAGAATATTGAACGCGAGGAGAAACCAGGAAGGAATAATAAGATTAAGAAAATTAGTCGGATAATTCGTCGCGATTTAAAGGTTGGTCAGGGCCGAAACTAAGGGGACAACGAAATTCATTTACAAATGGAAACTCCGTTGTTTATTTAATTTGAGACTTCTCAACGATAACAACTCATAGGCCCTAATGATTTGACCACCCTCTATCCTGAGGTCATCAATTACAATACTGCACAATTTCACGCGATTTACGGGAATTGAATTAAAACGTTAAAAAAGATTTTACGAATAACTAAAAAAGCGGAAGATTGTCCAGGGTGAGAAAGAAGTGGCTACCCCCAACCTGCTGTGATGCTTTGTACGAGGAGGAAGACAGATAAATAAGACCCGACGACGAATTTCACACCGGTGTACAGAGACAAGGGACGAAGAATCGAACATTTATTATTCGAAGGCGACGACTGGTTTTTCTTCATATAAATGATTTGTCCTGTGTCGGACAAATGTCGCCCAATAAAAGTCTACACGATAAAGTCTTTAACGTCGGGCAGCGAGCGAGGGGAGACAGCGCCGCTGTCGGGCTCATTGTCGGGGAGCCGGAGGCGGGACGTGAAATAGTTGTTTAGAAACGGGCCCGGGGAAGTCGAACAAGAGATCCGGGCGGAGACAACCCCCCGATGAGCGGGCGGGGAGCGCGCGTGGGAGGCGGCGCCCAGCGGGGGGCCCGCGCCCAAGAAAGCACCCGACACAGGTGTTGGCGTTTAAGTGGGCCCCGCTAGTTGTGGGTGTGTCGACACGCTCACTTCCACAGCCCGGGCACACCCGGAGACACCCCGAACCCCACTCGAGGTAAGTACTCCTCAACCGTAAATAATACGGCAAGGTTTTCGACCGCTTCGAAACTATATGTACACAAATTACGCTGCCAGTCATCAGGAAGAACATATGGTTGTACAATCAATGAAAGCTAGGGCCTACGCAATGGTAAATTTATAGTGATTCTGGAGAACTCTATGTAATCCAGGTAGTTGGACCTGCTTCGTCCTCTGCTAGATAGGTTCGACCACAACAACCTCAGGTTCCCAATTACCATTCGAGATCATACTGAATTTATGGACCACGTAGGACCTGTATAGTCATATAACTATAATATGACATTCCTTCCTTCACTTTAAACTGGAATACAGTAAATAAAACAATTATTCTTCCTGGGGGTGCTATCCTACGAGTCAAAGATGTAATAAATCGTGTGACCACATTGTAATTACACTTAACGGTGTAACGACGTTGCGAACAGGATACGTCGACGGCATTATTCAACAGGCGAACGATGTTTGTTTCTAAGCGCAGGCGCTTTGAACATTAAGGAAAAAGCAACAGCTTACAGTACAAAATCACGTATCAAAATAAATAGTCGCTTCCACGTCAGATGCTGCAATATCATGACGTATTGTTGAGTTCTCACTCACTCCCTACAGATATCTGTGAGCAATAATTCCAGGCTTTCATTTACCAATGCCAACCAGCCATAAAAGTTGATTACAAACATAGTACAGGCGAAATTCGGGGACGCATAACGTCCAAACGGGGAAACAGTTCTTTTATCCCAAGATTTCCCCAACGATTCCGGCTACGAGAAGATGAAGAAAGGCTCCTGCCTCAAGGAAAGTATTAAAGACGTATTCGAAAACGAGAGATGTGCCGCTTTCCGATAAAAGGGCAATGGAGGCTGGCAGTACAGCCGGCAATATTAGCTCCAAGAGCCGCAACTGATACCGAAGAACTCGATATGCAGCAAATTCAGCATATCATAGAGCTAGAAATGCGAGAGAAAGTGGCCTACAGGTTGTGCACAAAGCAGCATTAAAAGCAGGAATCAGGCCTACAGAAACTGAAGAGTATGAAGTAGTTTGTTCATCCATTTTACTATAAGCAATGTAGTTAATATTTGATTGAAACATTACTAAAGCTGTGTGTGTAACAACCATTAGGCAAAGATAGGCAAGGCATCTGTCAGTGAGTTTGTAAAATTTCCAACTAACTATTTAAAATTTCACGAGTAAATCTCAAAGAAAGTTTGCAACAGTTTACTTTCAATATTATGTGAGCTTGTAAAGCACAAAGTGGTCGCCATTTTTAAACTGACCAACAGTGTATATTTCTGGAACAACTGTTTCTAGCTTAGTTCACCACCAGCCTTGGGTGGGCACCGCAGAACTGCGGTAAACTGTCCTGTATTGTGCTATCTAGCCACTGCTTCGAACTATGGCGACAGAGAAAGCAAGCTTATTATTAATACTATTCTAACCTAGTAATAGTGCATTGACATTACTGAAGATGTGATAACTATATTTTTTTATTGCTTAAACTTTACTTATTCATGCTCTTGGGATTTTTTAAATTAGTCTATTAACGTATTTTTACCCTTGTATCCTTTTATCACTTAATACTTATAGCTTAATATTGCTTCTGTTGTACTAGTTTTTAGTTGTTACACCATTTTCTAAGTTGAAATATAATTTAATTCCCTATAAATGTTATACGTATTAACAGGAATTCCTTAATTCCTACAAAAGAAACACTTTATCTGCCAGATGAAGTTGGCATAAGCATGTCACACCTGTTACCGACCTTGCACCTCACTGCCGTCCGTCCAGACGTGAGCAAAATATGTATTACGCCAGTCGAATAAGTTTAAACTTAATGTCCTGTTTAGTCAGGGTATAATTATGCACATCCAGTTGAGTGAATGAACGACTTGAGCGGAGCAATGAATGACTGGAGGAATGAATGGTATTTTAGAAAAAGTGAGAACAGGACTGCATATAGTGTGGCGTTACACACAATGTTTAATACTTTTGCATGAAGAATCTCAGACCACAGATTTTAGTGTCCGATACATAAAGCGAAAATTCATACATTACACTGCAACATAATGGACAAACACGCAGAACATAATGAGAGATGTGGAATACATTTATGGGTACAGCAATAAGCAAACTATAGTGGTTTTTGGGAACTTCCAACCAATTCTGAATCGTGTGGATGAAGTCGAAATTTTCCCGGTGTATACAGTTTTCCCAAAAAATATTTCCCATAGGGATCGGCCGCAGGAGTTCTCGATTGACAGAGGTTGGTACGAAATAAACGGTTGGTGCTCGTGGGCTAGGCACGGGGCTTCGGGTGTACGGCAAAACATTACGGATGCTTTCTGTAATTTTTTTTTTAGCTCATCGCCGCTCGAGAATATGTAAAGGACCGTAATAAATCATAAAATACGCTCATTGGAGAAGTTTACGATGTAAACTTGCGAGCGGTCGATTCTATCTACTGTTAATAACAGTCCTCTATCTTACCGCCTCCCCCCCGGCCTGAAGGGACCGGTTCCCACTGTCCGTCATGTTCCCGGCCGTGCTCGTGTCGCACTCTTATAACATGCGATATTTAAACCGCAGATTTAAATCTCCGAAGAAAGATTTCCACATTCGGCGCGACAGTAAATTTTTAGGCTGCAGATAATCGCGTGAAAATATTTATTGTCGGTCACAGTCATGGATGGCTAATGGCGGACTCAAGAACTGACTCTTATCTTACATAAAAATTTAACTTACTTTCGGATAAAAACTGAACCATAGTGTTGTGTTTTCGGTTAGATTGAGGATCGAAATTTTAGTTAACTTGAAATGTATCAAAGGATGGTTGAACCGACCGTTTTAGATGTACTCATTAAGGTCTATTTTGGGCCTAACAAAGCCTACCGCTATGAGACTAAAATACTCCATCTTATCTACTCCTTATAACACACTATATGAATGAGAGGAAAACAAATATGTACCTGACTGCCAGTAAAAGATTTAAGAAGTTACAAATTTAGAGAGTATTGGCAAAATAGAAGTCAACGATCGAGTCACTGAACAAAACCATAGATCTAAGCCTTACGTGATTTCATATCCGTCACGTGGTGGCATTAAGATAGGCCGCACTGTCCATTATTATTTAAATTATGTAAATGAGCACCGCGTTTCCACACCGCGTCTTAATTTTCCCCCACTCCGTCCCGAAATTCAACTTTCGAAATGCACGTAATAATAGTTAGTTGTGGGCCATGAATTTAAAACAGATTACAGGGACTTCATCCGTATTCGACTTTTATCTCAATCGTTTCACCCGAGAATTTTTCATTAACTCGGCCGGTCTCACGTGCGCGGTCTCGATACGTGCCCCGGGGAAAAAATATTTCACAAGGCTATAACAGTTTCCCCGTTTCACAACCATCACAATTCGGTGACGCATAGCGAAATGGATTTTCATACGGGAATCTCGATTTCAAATTCTCTTTTTTTCTGTATCCTAATGTTTATCATCTGAACCATAATTGTTAACCGCGAAGATAGTCAGTTCACGGCTTCTCGGCCGAACCGTTTCGGAATTATTATTTCTGGCCTCGAATCTCGTCCGATTCATAATTAAGCCGATCCCGAACAGAAATCAAAATTTACAAGCTCACTAGAATTTCCGTCTTTTTCGTCTGTCCGTTTTAATAGCGCCCGTTTGTTAAAGGAAATAATAAAGTTAAGTTTTTTTTTCTGACTTTTCGGTCGAAAAATTCGATCGGCCCCAAAAAGGCTCAGATAGCCTTATAAGCATATTGGTTAATTACGACACTGTCGTATCCCACGGGGGTTGCGAAGATTGTGGGTCGTTTCAAAATTATACTCAATTTTGTAATAAACATTTGTTTATCAGCTCCAAATCAAATAAACGCTTCCTAGATACTTAGGCTGTACTTCGTGATGTTAAATTCCGTGCTGGGTCTATCTCTTTTCGAACAGTTTTTACGAGCTCCTTTAAGCTTAAATTATGAAAAATATTAAGTATAAACTAAACTAGGGCTAAAGTTAGTGCTTACCAAATATTATAATATAGTAGGACCTAAAAAATACGTTATCAATGAGTGGATAAAAGATGTTCCCGACTCATCCCGATTTACTTCTTTCACATCTCAGCTTCTATCAAAATTTTGGAAATTCCCAGAGTTTATTTCAGCAATGTTTTACTTGACACCTTCACACAGTATCTTTTGTGTCACACAGACATATATACTACCAAGTCATTATTTGGGGCGAGCAATATCTTCTATATTACCGCATTTGAGTGGGTTGGAATTACAAATTATTATTGTTTAATCTAGAACATTTAGAATTTCTTCGTTCAGTCGGAGAATTCGGGGCCGATCGGCCCGTCAGCGGTCAGATAGCCTTATAGGGACGGAACCTAATTACAGCCAGGTCGTATATCCTGGAGTTGCGAAACATTCCCGAATTACGGTTTTAATTCCCGTCAGACTTCATAAAAGGGTAGTGGACGAGGAAAGATATACCGAATTGGGATAGAAAGATAAGTGTGTATTGAAAAACGTCTGCACCCTTTTAAAATAGCAAATTAGTGAGAGAAAATTATTTTCTTAAACTAAGAGGTCTTGTGTTATGTTTTTATAGCCTCGTAAGAATGTGGTGTATAGAAAAGCGTCATTTTCTGTACGTGTATTTGGTCTCTAGATAGACCGGTCTTGGGATCCCGCTATCAGTGTTTTAGTGAAGTGCTATGGTACCAGTACATTTCTATGGTTGCAATAACAGTGCTGTGGCAATGAAAAAAACGGACTTCCTTATAAGTGAGCGGATAAAATCGTACGATCGATGGCTCAGATTTATCTTTGCATAGCTATTGAACCCCTCTTCGCCACAGTTGGCTGTTTAAGTGCCCTAATTTAATATCGCAATTGTATAAAGTGGGAATAAGGCGGGCAGCGTGCCCGGGCTGACCCAGATCCGGCGGCCGAACACAACACACTCACAGGCCCGCGCCCTCCACAGGTAGAGTGGTTATAGGTGCGTGTATACCCTTGTTAGCGGTCCCCGGCTAATTCTGAGGATCCCACTTCCGCACTTAACACATTTTAAATGAGCCTCCGTCCCTAGCCTTGTGTTCCTCTGTCTGTGTGTGTGTCTGTGTCTGTGGGCATGTGTCCGCGTGTTAGTTCTATCAATGGGGGCCCCTTTTCACCTGAAGACGAGGCTCGTTAACACATCCCAACAACGGTAGGTTGTTGGGCTCTCGACCGGAGGCAATCGACCAGTGTTGAATAGAAAAGGAGGCCGTAACAAACAAATAGTTACATTCACTGGGCGACCTCACGGCGGATTGAGTGATACGTTTAGTACTCATATGAGGGTCCTACACTATGTCTGTGTTAGTTAAATGTTTCAATGCTGAGCGCAGATAAACTTTTAAAACTATCTATTAGACATTTGATGTAAATCTAGTAAAAATATAAATAAAATGAAAGATTGATTGGGATCTATATATAAAAAAGCAGTGCACGCTATTTAATCATTAATCCGCCACACCATCATTTGGTCTTATGCCAGACCTATTTCGGTTTCTCACAATCTTCGGTAGTATATTATGTAACAAGTGTATTCACAAATCCTTATTAACCAATTCGTTGTTATAAATGTCACGACGCGTTAGTATATGTAGGTGAGAAGTTTGTCCACAAAATCCTGTTTTCACCTAATCCAGGGTTCTTCCGATTTCTCGAAAGCTGATCAATCGGTTCCCTCACCCCGTTGTCAATCGCTATCTCAGATGGAAACTAGTCGTTCAAACGGGCGGTTTACATTCACAGGACACTCCCCCGGATGATCTTCGGGAGTGTTTCCTGTATAACTGAATCATCTCCGGCCAGTTTACAGACCGGTTTCTTGGCCCCCATATCTAGTGGTATCGGTCCAGGGTCGGGAGCCAAAACATAGCCGGCGAATTCCTAGCATTCTTGTTATCTTAGAGGCCGACTTCCACCGGAAAAAAGAAACAACGGGAGTTCTCACTAATGCAGGAAATAATTTACGAATTTCGCCTTCCCGAAACGGACGTCTGGCTAGCGTATGTGACAGGAGAAATGTAGGCTTATCAATAATGCGATCTGAGGAAAATACGGTATTACGCCTTGTATTAGCGTTTAAGCCCTCGATACTCAATTCTGCCTTATGAAGAAAAGGCTTCAAAGTTTAAATTATTAACTTCTAGTACGAATTTATTTGAAATTTAGACAATGAGTATGTTTTCTATAGCAAAAGAGGGCTCAACAATGAAAATTGATTCCATCAATGCTGACGGGATAATTTGCATCTATCGAACATTTCAAAGACAAATATTCGTCGTAATGCGACATTATACGCCATTCGGGCAACAGGCTGAACGGAGAATAAACCCGACGAACAAGATTATATTTTTATGAACTCTACATTTATCACCGACTGGGATCTTATATTCACAATTAATGGGATGGAATTTCAACAAAATAAACGAATATAACCAGTGCAACTGTCGATAGCTTTTAAAGTTTTAAAGGGCGACTACATTGTAACGAATATGAAGTGTTTAGTACTTCCTGGTAGGTATGTCCCGGTCATTACCGATGTATTATCCTGCTATAAATTTGTAAAACCCCGTTCCACGTCGAGAATGCTAAATAACACTCGCGACTCGTTTAACACCGCCGCGATCAAGTTCCGGGTACATTAGGATAAATAATAATTTATTGAGACAGTCAACCTTGTAATTTTCTATAATCGATGTTACCTTAAAGCCGGCAGGTAATCCCATTTCGCAACAGCTAAAGATAGTTTCCGCTATCTTCAATTGCGCGTTGCATTCAGGCGGATCTATCCTACGGTGGGATCTCCAGTTGATTGGATTGTGTATAATATTTTCTCTACTATCCCGGTTATGGTATTTGAATTAGTTAGCGATATTGGTTTCGAAATCTTCTATGGCGGACAGAAACATTATCAGAAAATAATGAAGACAGGAGTTCTGAAAGTAGCGTAACAGTAGATTAGTGGACGCGTTAAATTCCCTCACATTAGACCAAATTATTTTTAATTATTCCTAGTTTAATAACATTAATTTACAAAATTGTATACTATAATAAAATGAACCTTAAAAAAGGATGCTCTTCCCACGAGCTGCAATTCGACCTCCGTTGTCAATCCCCGAGGTATGTCAAGGCGCCACAAGGAGCCACTGAAATTTGTCTAACTGTAACTCTAACGATGGGTTCATTATTCATCTCGGCTGTACCCATTTGTCGGTGCGGGCCCCCATAGGGGAACATCTGCCGATTATCGAGGCTCCCTTAAACGTTCGTTCATTTTAATCCCGTCTATTAATTTCAGTTTTCTCAAACAGTCAGTCGAATGTGGAATGAATAATCGACATCGGGCAGGTTGTCACCGTGCGCATTTGAAAACATCGCAGCTTCTCGGGACCTCGGGACATTCAATTATGTAGAGCATAAACTGAATCCGACAAGACACGATAAAAACAAATTTTATTTCCGTGGGTTAGTTCCGGAAGTTTTTACCCACAAAACATATACATGGTAAATAGTATACATATTATATTGCAAAGATTGTGTGTGTGTGTATATATATAATCATATATGTCATAGGCCCAAATAAGTGTCAAAGCCTTTTTTGTTAATACACAACATTAAGAAATATTCAGTGGTTGAATTCACCATTAAATTACATTTTTCCCTTTTAGTACATCATGTACACATGAAGTGAAAGTAAGTACATTAATACCTAACGGCCCACCACAAGTTTATGCTTCATATATGCATATTTCATGAAATACTGTACCGATCAAGTTTATTGGAAGGCATTCCTCACCTGTAAAAACGGCCCAGTTTGATGGGCATCGGCTCGCGGAAGCATTGAAATTCACGGCCGTAAAACCTCAATAGCCAGTCCGCAATAAATAATTTACGAACGAGATTGGACGTTTATTTCTTCCGGGGTATTCTAGGGGCTGTCGGCGTCGAACATTTTCTGGCTCCTAGCATGTTTGGGCTACCTAAACCGAAACCCGTTGGACGACGCGGCCGTGTTGTCCCGAACGACACCGGCCATAAGTCTGCCAAGTTTCGGCCGACCGCCGCCGTTGTTTGAACCTTCGCCCGGGACAATACAATGTATCCGCGGGGGCCTCATTTATTCACACCGTTCTTTTCCTAATATGAATGCCTCCATCCCCAAATAAATAACGGCATTAATGGCCATATATGTAATGCAATCATCGGTTAATATATATCGGCCTGTCAACTGGGAACGCGTTTTGACCCACTTCTTACGTAAACAGAAGGGTCACTTCTGGGTCCTTTCAGCCGGGTCACTTACGTGTATTTAAATCCAGTTTCATCCCAAACAAGCTTCACTCCACCCCTCCCCTAAAAATAATAACAATTTCTTGTGTGTCTTGACTAATATTATTTAAAACCATAAATTAAATGATTTTAATCTCCTCATAAGAGACAACTTCTTATAGCCATTAGTGTCAATATTAACCTTGATAAATAGTCATGTTTTATACCAAAAATAAAAATAGAATACATGTAATTCTATCATTCTAAATATAACTTTTAATGACTTTAATACAGAATTCAGTTGAATTGAATACGAGTTTTTGAACTCATATGATAAAGTAATCAACCCAAGGATAAGTCCGCCTGTTTATTCAATGAATATAAAACTAATGCCGATGGGAGATTCCAAGCGTAGCGAGCGGTATGTCACCGATATGATAATCCGGGACCGGGCGACCCATCCCCCCTTTTCCCGAACCATTTAATTATATTCGTGCGTCCGAATCATTATTCAAACAAAATCTCCCGCTTTACCGGGGCCCGACCGATTTTTCTACTATCGGGGACCGGGCTCGAGGTCCTGGAAATATTAATATTAATAACGGCGGTGGAGGTAACGGATGGTGGCGGAGAGGCGGTGCGCCCGGGGAACATTAGTTATTTGAACGGGGGCGACGGAAGGGTTGCGGCGGAGCCCGGTGTCTCCTCTCCCCGCCCGCTTCACCGTAATAATATCCGCCGGCTTTGATAAATGGTTACATCTCAGTTGGGCGCTTTCCTGATGAAGTCCAAGGCCGCGTACTTGCTTAGCTCCAGCCACCACCACTGATAAATAGTCTCTGGCCCTACGCCGGAACAGTACCCCCCACCAGGACTCGTTATCACTTTGCCCTGTAAACCGTTCAAAAACAACTCCATCATCGTGTGCGGATTATACTTCGCGTATTTCTCCATCCCTCTTGTGCGCCTTAAACCCACTTTAAATATATTTTTTTCGAAAGTGGGAACAGTCTTTCGTATAACATAAATGTAGAATATATTTTATAATAACGGAATATGTATTTACAGTGTTCAACACTTATTGCATTCCAAAGGGGATTTCAATGATATTAAGGAGTAAATCATACAATCTATAACAGTAGAAATGTTAATCCCTTTATGTAGAAAGAGTTGGGAGTGCTCACGAAGGTATGCATATTCATAAGGATATCTTATCATCGGGATGATGGCAATATCGCAAGAATGTTATTTATTTACGCGCCGTCATTCTACAATTATGTACAGTGGCTTTTGCCAATTCTCACTTGTTAAGAATTAATGTTGAGTTATTTGCGACAGCCACAGTAACACCGAGTGGAACTCTAGGCAGATAAGCCGATTTATATGGAACTTCACTTCACTTTATATCTTGCAATTTGTAAACCCTCATTCATTAATAATTTAGGTACTCGGGCTGTTCAAAAAAATATAGCAGCAATATATTTGAGACTGAGTGTAGCCCTCGAAAGAAAGAAATGTGTTTCCACTTTATATTTCAGCAATAATTGCTAGCATTAGAGTCAAGATATTACATAAAAAATTGGAAGGAATTACTCAAAATTAAATCAGATTAGGAGCAAAAGAATATTAGATGAGGAAAATAAAATGTGAGAACTTGCTTTCAGCTAAATAGCCTCAGATAAAAGCATTGATGATCTAAAAACTGAGTTCCTTAACATCACCTGTCATGAATAAATGCTAACAAATATAGTCTGAGTATGGCCATTGCTTTTCTCTTCACTTTTTAAACGTCTTTGTTACGGGACATTATTGGCCGATGAAGAGGGCTACAAATGTTTGTTAAACGGAATAAGAAAGTTAATTGACAGAAGGTATAAGTCTGGAGACATAAGACTAGCCTTTCATAATAATTGTTGCAGTGGGAATTTTTTCATAAGGAGTTTAACGAAAAAAATGTAGAAGAAAACATGACTCGGGGAACTAATGAGTTTAAACATCCGTCAACTGTCACGAATGATCGAGCAGAGGTTCCCGGAAAGAGGATGCTGATTTATACGGGTACGCCATAAAAAAGGAAATAAGCTCCAATCATCTATCGCGAATAAACTAGATAGGCTGCGTTCCGCGATCTACGAACCAGGTTACGAATTTTCACATTTGTCTTCTGGTTCTGCACTGCAGTGCCCGAGTTTCATTTCGGATTTTAATAGTATTAATAGCGTATTTTTTACTAAAGATGGCGGACAACCGAAATCGGTCTTGTAAAAGGCCATAACGGAGATATAATATTGCAAGAGCCAATGTATTCCAAACCCAAAACAGGTATTCCAAAGTATAATTAAAATTTAAAACATTATAATAAGAACGACTTTTTTTATAAAATTCCGGAGGAGAAAGTTCAGGAAGACTGAATTCATTTTGCGGAACTTCTTTTGGTTGGACTCGACGGCGTTTGACGGCCTCCTTTGACGGCGTTGACTTCCCCCCAACAATGGGGGCCCCGTAATGGCCGGTCCGGCGGGTAACCGGAAAGCAATATCAATTCGTTAAGAGCCGGAGAAAAAGAGAGAGGCGGCCAGGCATTTAAATGGCGGTCCGCCAGTGGAATGCAATCTCGCGTGAGGCTCCCTCACAATTTATGAAATCCGCTGACCCCGGCCGCGACCCAATCGAAATGTGCCCAATCCCCGCGGCCCCCCCCGGGCGTCAGAACCGCCCCCTCCGACCGACCTGTCGCGTTTTTGTCCTCCTCTCGCGATCCCACTATGCTAATCACCATAGTAGAAACAGCCCATACATAAATACAATACTTTGAAGTAAATTCCGTCGTGAAACTACCGTATATATACTTGGCATTAAATAAGATATTTGGTTTACAGAACTGGAATACTAAAACACTGAAATACTAAAAAATTAGGATGATAATTAATAGATATATTTGCAGGTAGATACGTGTTCTGACTTTTGTTGTACCAACAATGTTCATTATTATGTTTACTATAAATAATTAAAATTAAATTAAATGTTCAAATTTTATTGTATATGACAAGTAAAGCTAAAGAAATTATTTCATTTTATAATTTTCAAAGATTACCTATTTTTTGAATAAAATTTTCCTCTATGTTTTCACAAACTTTAACTTCACTAAGGCAAAGAAAATTACAGCGCCCGAGCAGGGTAAAGACGAGGGGGGGTGGAGTGGAAAAAACTGTTAATAGTCGCCCTGACCGGCTTACGCCTATAAAACCCAAGAAATATATACACCGACCCGTCGTAAAAATTTAGCAGAAACATAGTTTTAGAGTGCATAGTAATAATTAAGGTACTGGGAGGGGGAGGAGGGCTTCTTAAATGAAAAGATATAAATTACAACTGGGACCGCTAGTTGCATTTAATTCTTAATAACATTTGGCCATACCCTGCTTCCCCTTCTAAGTTCTGCGCGGAAGTCGGACGGGGCAAAAAGTTCAGACTCATTAGAACTAGGATTCCCGATGCCATTTGCGGGTTAACCGCTCTAAGAAGTACACTGCTCGGACGCGGTTCGAACCTTCCGCGCCATTCATACCAGTCGCCGGCAATGTTTTTCCGCCTCCCTCCTGGACCATCTGACTATTCAACCGGGTTATAATTGACTGCTCGACATAAGACATTTTCAAACGTCGTTATTCTCATTCATGTAGCGTTCCGCCAAGTACGATTTCTAGTTTCTCATCCAGGAGGAGGAGAATCCCTGGGAAAGGCGGTGTCATCGGGAAAAAGGTAAAGCATAAATTCAAATCCTGTCTTCACAGTGTCATTACCAGACTACAACCTGCATAATGAACAGTAACGGAAAATCATAACACAGTAAAAAAAAACAGTCTCTTGACCAAACCCCTACCGATCGTAAAACGAAACACTAGTTTAGGAACTTCTAAAAAAAACACGAAATAAAATAAACAGAAGATGAAATGTCGACGCAGACACGTGTCTCAATATTTTCGTAGTGCTGCTCCATGATATTAAGAAGGTTTCAACTATACTAAATACACAATTACATTTGTATTTGACCCACATTGTCCTATAAACACCACACGTTTGTTTAAACTTATTGACCTAAGAAAATTATAGTTATTTTAAGTTCATTATTTTAATAAACAATTCAGTCCTGTGGAATGAAACAGAAGGCATTATTTGTCATTAACATTTATCGCCATATAAGGTACTGAATATCCTATGATAAACACCTACAGCGTAGTTGAAGAGATTGTTTATTTTAAAGAATAGAAGAATTCAGTTATAATTATTTAAACGCAGTTATTAACTGGCGGCTGGAAAGAAAATTGAAAAAGAAATTGTAATAAAACCGGCTATGTGATTGAAGATCATCTCGAAAGAGTGGGACTACAGGACCACTAAATATCGTCGAACCGCTGAGCGGTCAAAAACCCTAATCACAAATCCTGTCCGATAATTAAGTGGTTTTTATGACTGATGCAAGGAGTTTATAGTTTAGGAAAGAGGCCCAGTATTAAATTCAATCTGTGGGCCATTAGTTAAGGAATTAAAGGTTCACTTTTTATAGGCAGGAGATCGGTTTCACGGATAGCGGGAGAAAAAGATGTGCTCAGTATTGGTCCTATTTAAATGAATTAGGACTATTTTGGTCTTAATTCAATCGAGATATGATATCTACATAATATATATTTCTATTTTGATGACTGATATTAGGCCGCAGATAAAAATTATGCTCTCTATTCTCAAATTGGATACATCCTGCCAGATTATATTCCTTTTAAGTATTATTAATTAATAAACTTTCATGCTTTATGATCCACATATTAAATATTTTGTTTTAATTTTAGAAACAAATTAAATAAATGTTCTGGAAATCATTAATCCTAAACGTAGTATCATGAAATAGCGCATAACTATTCTTTTTAATGAGAGCTAATTATGGTGTATAGTTTTTTGAATAGTACTAATTTCAATGAACGATGAATGAAGTAACGTCGCATTGGCCGTCACAAGCAGCCAATTAACGCCGGCTTATTTTTGTCGCATAAACAAAGTCGGCCTGTGTTCATACAAAATAAGGCGCCTAATTCGCGTTTGGCGAGCGCCCCGGGACGTTTCTGCTTCTCCCGAATACAAATAGGATGGGAAAGAAAGACTCGTAAGAAACTTGGGGATGGACAAAGAAAGAAAATTGAGGACGTGAGCGGGCCGGACTGACGTCAGAGGAGGCAGGAGAGAATTCGAACAATGACGTCAGTCGAAACCCACCTGTTGTTCCGGCTGCTGCCGCTTTTTTAACAATTTAAACGACTCAACACCGAGTCACAACACGGCCTCTTTCTTATCGGCCCAGCTCCTCCTTCCCCCAATAGAGTTGGACACTTTCGCGACCATCTTTCCACCAGTTTTATTGCATATTTGAGACACTATAATATTTTAGATTTTTTAGATGCCCTAAGAGGGAGAGATTGGAGTCACTTATGTTACGAGTAGATTATAAATTAATTACATGGTAGTGCGATAAAAGCTGACAAGGTACTGAATAAATATAACATTTCTTGTGCCCGCCCTAACTCCCATCCAAGGAGTACCTGATGCAGTACATAAGCGAGGTATTATATACAGTGAGCAAAATAAAGCATACAAATCATTTAAAATTGCACACTTATGGTAACCATTCCCAAAAAAATCATTGTCCGGTTAGCGGCTGTGAATATTCTCAGGAAAGCGGGGTCGAAGGCGTGAACTTCAATAATTCCGGAGAAACAGAAACATATTTAGAACTTTATTATGGCTATGAATTCAACATTGAATTCATTGAGTTGGGTTTATCTCCAACAACGGGCGCGCCCGATTTCTAAATTAAAGGATAATCCCAGCCACCGTAAATAATTACGGGGCTAACTGTGAATCGTAAATAATAAAGGCTTAAATCGGAAATATCGGAATTTCTGGTATAGCGCGTTAGCAAATAATAACGCGAATCCGATTAATTAACGCTCGAACCGGACAACATTCCACGGCGGTGATAAATGATCATTAACCTGACTGGGTGGAAAATCCGAAACTCGAGGTGTTTAAATCACTGCTTTAAGAAGCAAGGAATGAATAGTCTTATCAAGTCTAGGGCGTTTAGTGGGAGAGAGAAATGAACCATTATCTAAAATAGAATCAGTCTTTGTCATTTTTGTGTACTAATAAAGTAAAATAAACGGTAAACCATTCTATATTTCAATGTCCCCTTATTACCATCTTCGACATACCCATCATGTAATCATAACAAATTAATCATAACAGAGATCAATAACATGGTCCTCGTAACTATAACAGAGGAAAATCGGTCACTGAGGTAGCTGAGTCGGTCTCTCTAATTTATTAAAGAAATGATAATGAGGATGGTGAAAAACCGAAACCGTTCTAGCATAAGACTGAATTACGCGAATTAAGACAGGAAATTATAAGTGATGATTTATCAAATTTTCACGGACTTCTAAAATTGTATATTAATTATACGAACCTATATTTCATTTTATACAACCGCCGGCCTGCGAAATATATTTACTCGGTGAAATTTCTATTAATCCGTACAGTAATGTTTCGCGCCTCCGGTGCTGAATTGCCGTTGAACCGGAAAAACATCGCATATCAAAACGCACGAAGCAATTAACTTGCTGAGCCTCTCTCGGGCGTACGTGTCAGAACGCAAATAAAATGGCACTCAGAACGCGGGGGAGAGAATAACGAGAAAGAATGCGGTTGAAAAAAAGTACCGAGAAGGGGAAAGGAGGCTCGAAGATATTAGAAGCGGCACAGTTATTATTATTGAGGCGGGTAAGGGTCAGCGGGGGGTAACGAGCTACGATTTGGGCGAGTAATGGCGCGAGGGGAAGGGTAGGAGGGGCACATAGGACGACCTTTACCGCCGGGAGGACCGCTTCAAGCCGTGCACCTCTTATACCGTTGTCGGCATAGTACTTTACCATTTACTCAACGTTACATCTGATCCATATATAAAAAGGTAGTGAAAATAGAGGTAGGGTCAATAATTATTTAAGAGAACACAATGAAATCACTTTGGAAAGGAATACGGTTGAGATCCAATAATGTCTGGCTCAGGTAAAAAAAATCTCCGAAGCCAACATCTCTGGTTGCGAAACAAATCATTTTCACCTATTATGAAATCATCTCTAGAAAATTATGAAAAGAGGTGGTTGTTAAAAAAGGTGAGAACCTGTTAGATTAGTTAGTTCTTAAGAACATCCATCAAGTTGTACACTATTCAAACTGTCAATTATACTTTGAACGACTGTATTAATCTTTTATTCCATTCTAATGCTACTTAGTTCAGCTGAAAGGTTAAATTTTACAATGTCTAAAGTTCAACTTTTCTTTGGAACCGAATGTGTTTTCATTTGTGAAATAAATGGCTGTATTTATGTAGCCCAATAAATACAATAGTAAATTGTAATAGTAAATCAACGCTAGTAGAAGCGGGACTCTCACTACCGTTGGGCGGCCTTCTACTCGGCCTAGTGTACCTGTCGTGCGGGCAGCATATCCCACACGGAGTGCACGATCCTTTAATTAGTTTTTCTACCCGAGAGCGGCACCGGACGACCCCGGAGGTCAACCCCGGAGTCGGACAGAGATAGAGAGATAATTATTCGGTAGTGAGCGAGAGGGAGAGGGAGAGGGAGAGAGAGAGATGGAGAGGGAGAGGGAGAGAGGGGAGAGAGCTCGGGCCGTGAAAACGGGCCGGGGGCTCCCGTGGATTTGAGTTTGTTTAATCACTTTGTCACGTTCGGGCCCGGGCCCTTTAATAACGCTTGACCCCCCGGCCGTTCTAACGAGTCGTCCGGCCTCGGCAACCGGAGAGAGGAAAAAAATGAACTGTTATTGCGAACGGAGCGCTTTCAACGCTTTAATCTTGTGTCTACTCCTCTTTAAAATGTAAAACGGCTTCGGCCCGGCCAGTTTTCGGGGCTCCCCCGACCGAGCGGACAGTCGTTAAGGGACCGTATAATTAATATTGTTAGAGCCGCTATTATTTCTCCCCTTCGGTTTTAGTTGGCGTCCGAGCCTCTTCGCATTCATTGTGTCACAAAATTTAAACACTTTTACGTAACCCTGTTAAGAACAGCGGACGGAAGATAAATGGAAAAAAAAACTGCGCATTGGAATATAGGCTATTACGGGCAGGTTGTTGACCGCAAGTAGGCCCACGCAGCCGAATGATTATCAAGCGTCGAATAATAGTGCGGTATGAAATAGCCCTGACAAGCATCAACTGCCGGCGCTAATGACTATACCGAAAAGACGAAACCCGCCGATAAGTTTATTATCATTATCATCTCTCTTGCGATTTCCCGTCTCCATTCGTCTACGTGATCTTAAGTTAGATGGCGTTTCTCCTTCTATCACTAATAGAGAGGTACGTACGCGTTTTTCAGTATTGTACTTAAAAGGAGTACATACTTTTTGTATGTACGAAAAAAGTATCTATAATATTGTGATGATATTAATTATGATTTCCGTAGATACCGTTTTGAGAACAGCCTGAGGATTTACAGTTAAATAGAAATATAAAAGTAGGAACAATATTAGGGAATGCAACTGATCGACTTTTAGTTGCGCCAGAAAGTTGAAAGACGGGAGACGCCAGCACGTGTACGCCGGTGTCTCCGCCCGCCGACACCTGGTCTGTTCGTAACATCCATTCTATACCCTTGAGAATATTGGGATTTTAAAACGACATTGCGACATAATGTATAAATGTCAAGGTGTAAAAACTTCTTTGAGTTTTATATTAAAGCTCTTATCTTATGCATCTTCCGAGACTCTACCCTCGGCATTTTAACTACTGTTTAATCACTTGGGCGATTTCCTTTATAACAATGAAGAGGTAATAGTGTAAAACGATAAATATATTTTAAGTGGCACACAAAGATAGTTGTTGATATTAAAAGATAAAATTGAAACAGTTCTTTCTAAATCCTGAAACTCTAATTATATTCTGTGGTTTTTGGGAAAGCGAAATATTTGAAACTATGAGATGTCAACAAAAATAATTTTCAGTACTAATTTTAACAGTCGGCAATCACTTGTTTCTACTGACAAATTATTCCCCATTTTGCTCAGTATAATTCCCGAGCGGGTTCCATATATGAAAAGCCGTCCCGAAGTCGGGGTCAGATTGGCTTAGATTTCCGGTCACAAACAAAAGGCCGCCGCATAATCTTATTCCCGTCTCCCGGTCCTGAATGAAGGAATATTTTATTCACCTTTGAAATACGGCGTACAACATATTGTCGTACACGATATGCTAACTAGAGCCGGCACTGTCCGTCTGTCAGGGCGGGTATCCAGGCGGCGTAAAGCTGTCCCGTCGCCGGATCAAAAGTGAATCGGCTCCTCGCGTCCCGTTAGTCGATCGAGAGGGGGCGAAACGGAGAGAGAGAGGGGGGGCGGGGGGGACGGGAAGGAAGAGGACGGAGACAGTTAACTCAGTGTTTAAGCGGCAATAAAACTGCCCCCGTGAAACGTCGCCGGCCGTTTGTCAGTGGGGAACACGAGCACCGCCTCTAGCACCGGACCGCGAACTTCTAGCCACCCGCCACTCAGGCAGCTCAACTACCCCGGACAAGAGGATTGAAAACTAGCGAAATTCCCCAACTAAATAGCAAATATTTATTTAAAAGCACGAAACAAGAGAAAGAGAAGAGTCCTTAACTCAGAAAATTAACAGGAATATGGAAATTACGGAAATTGGAAATTAATTCACATCTCTTATTACGGAGATTTTGTCGTACCTCATGATACTCCTATCTGTGTGAATTTTATTGTGTTTAGGTTTGTCGCCATCGTCTAGTATATATGCCGTGTTTATGTATTACGCCATTCATTACTGACGGAATGCTACCAACTACGGCAAAAATTCGAAACCTATAGAAGGACCAAATAGAAGGATGGATAAGATCGTAACTCTGTCGTAATCCCAAACAAATAATAAAAATTACTGATGTACCGATAAATGTTTATATTTTCTAAGGAAATTAAAATTAATAATAGTTAGCCGGGAGCCGGAATAAAGCATAACCGTTGCATAAAATCTGTTCCTTGTTTTTTTCTTTGTTGATTGTTTTTTAATATAATTTTCCCGACACGTAATTTTATCTCAGTGTGCCGCTCCTTGGACAATTCGAACACTATACTTTTGTATACTTCATTTTAAGAACGAGCCGGGCAGTTCGTCAGCGGAGACTAAGATAGCTGCGTCGATAAATGAATGGTCTCGGTGCCAATAACCGGCGTGCTGCCTGGCTCCCGCTCGTTACATGAATATTCGACGAACCTCCTAAATTACCCGTGGAGTGTAGAGTCGTCGTTGATAACGCGGTCCCGAACCGACGATTTACATAATCAAGGGGTACATCATCGTTGGCATAAATCCTCGGGGGGAGGCACGTCCGTCCGTCATCAGCGCGGTGAGTATCTAATGTCACCTATTGGCGCGGGCTAACCGGGCCCGCTTTTCCTGTACGGAAGAAATCCAACGAAGCTAATAGCGGGCGCTAATATCAATTTTCTCCCTCCCAATCAACTGCAGGAAACTGTGCTTGTACTCGACTCGAGGATGGCCTCTAAGAATGGAATTCCTTTACATACTACGTCATTATTGTTAACTCAGATTTTGATTTGGCGCTAGTGGAAAGGTGTATATGTTGAAACGGACCCCAAGCTAACAAGGACAGAGTCGAAGAACTCACTTCGGCCTAATTAGAGATATCACTCGGACCGTTACTAGAGAAGAGGGTAAAATGAGACGTAATAAAAGCCCCGACGGTTTATACATTACCCGATGTTCCACATATTCCTCCCTAAGAGGGGACCTACAATAAAATTGACTTCTAATGGGATGATACCACTTCGATGTGTGGTCCTGACGCGCTTTTTCTTAAGACGTGTCGGTACCTTTAACTCGATCGGAGGCTCGAAACAGCTCCGGACGCCCAATTAGAAATCCATTAGGCACCCCGGTGGAGACCGTCGAGTATGTCGGAATATCGAGGAATATCCTGCGGGCGTTACGGTAAATAATAAATACCGTCGGCGGTGGAGCGGTCTTGAAAAGGCCGGGGTAACCCTAGTATTATTGGCCGTTTAGCTCCGAGTTAACGCAGCAATAAATACGACCGTGAATGAGGCCGCGCGGTACGAAACTAGCGGGGCAGGATTTGCGAGAGGGTTTAATAAAGTGTGAGGCCTAAGCAGCCAGGGAGGCGGCAGCGAAAACCTAACTTCATCTCAAAGCCGTTGCTTTAACAATTACCGCAATTATTTATTGATGATAAAGATCCCGCTTCTTCCAGGCGAATATAAAATAAGAAAATATTTTGATATTAAGCTTTGGACCACTTGCATTTAAAATAATGAAAATATTTATTTATCAATCAAATTGTGGATCTACTTATAGTAATTTGAAAATTGTATTAACAATGTTTAAGTTGCAACAGAATACAAGATGACATATTCTAAAGGAATGCGTTTAAAAAATTAATGTTTAACTACAAAGATTAAATCATCCATCACCTGGATTAAATCAAACTTATTCAATATTTTATTTACTGTAAAATTGATTCAGGGACACACCTAGCCGTGAAATAGGTTAATAACATATTTCAGTAAGACAGGCCATGGGGTTAGAAATACTCTTTCGAAACTTAAATGACGGTTGCATCAATAAACGTACTAATATTATACCACACAAAGAAACGCCTTTAGTGTAATTGAGAATCTAATAGCTGTTGGGAGGGCGGTGTGCAGCGGCACTTCCCTTGAATAGATGTCGTAAAAATAAAGATTCCTTTTTATCGCTGTACTCAATTAAAATTCTTGAAGTGCAGTCACAGTAATCAGTATAGAATAAGTACAGTGATATTGCACGAATGGTATCGCGGAGACCGAATCGTGTATCATGGAACCGTTGCGTTTCGAATATCAATTCGGTGAAAGGTAAAAGAGACGGTAATCGAATCAGTCAGAAGAGCTTGTGTACGGCCATGAAATCTACTCGATGTTTATGAATGAACTTTCATTCGGGTGATTGACAGCCGCCGGCTACGAATTAGGCCTGCTAATAAAACTGCAGCCACAGGAAAATAATCACGACTGACAATTGAAAAGTAATTTTCCGTCTGCAAGATCATGGAGCCTATGTGTTGGGTAACGCCTTTGGTATTCGTGCCTAGACGCACAAGAGAAATATTCCTAGACTAAACGTTACCTTGCATTTTATACCATTACGTTCTGTGTTTTATACAAGATAGAATTATTAACGGAAGTGCCTTTTCGTTCTAGGGACTCAAATTCTCGAAGTCACCCCATCTATCTGGAGAAACCAAGATAACGAACGGGTAAACTGTCTTATCAAGCGGACGGCTACCATCTGAAATACCCAATAAACGCAATAATTGATTGGCCGCTGAAGTGTTTCCAGCAATTTGATTGGTTGGTGGGGTTGGGGGGGGGGCAGTGGGAGGTAGTGCCGACGCCGAGAGATAAGTGGGACAGAGCGCCTGGCCAAGAGATAAGGAGGTAAAAAGAGGAGCCAGTTCCACATAAGTCATTTAGAAGGGGGTGGCGTCCCCCTTAATTAGAGGCCAGCAGATAGAACGCCGGAGTGAGTTAGGAGCTGTGTTAGACCGGGCCGGTGGGCTCCGTAGGCGTTTATTAACTCCCGACCGCCCCGGACTATAATACGTCGCCTCCGAAAAAGTCGAATGAGAGAAATTCGACGCCTTTGTTAATTACCCAATTATAACAGCGAACCGTTACACATAGAGTGACTTACAACTCAGTAATGTCTTCAACCCTGAATCTTAGCCGGATGATTGTCTAGTGCCGCTGAGAAGATATCAATTTTGCATTGTTCAACACTTTTAAAGATAGAGAAACAACTTTAAAGCATACTGTTGCCTACCAAATTATTATACTTCGGAACCATTTTAAAAATGGCCCTTATAACTCCTTTATCTAAGAACTGCTTTTGTATGCTTCTAGTTCTGATAAGAAATATATAATAACTATTCGTATCTATATATTTATTATTTAAACAATGTCAATAGCGATTCATGTGTGTGTGTGTGTGTGTGCGTAAGTGAGAAAGCTAGAGATAGAGAGAGAGAGAGGGAGAGAAAGAGAGAGATAGAGATTTTGAAGAAGCTCCGGAGGTCAGCGGGGGAGTGGGTGGCCGCCTACGCACGTAGGCCCATCAATCTGACCGACAATCGGGGTTAATTGAGGGCCCAGGGCCCGGTAATAACAGAGCTCCGCTGGGGCGGCCGGTTTTCAAAAACGCTCTGCATATTCAACAGGTGAAAAAGAGCCCTTCTCTGTTCCCCCAGACCGTTTACTGGGAGAACAAAAGCCTTTTAGTCGAGGGTCGAAATGCGTCATAACTCCCCTCGCTATGAGCGTCTATCAATTACACGTGTAAGTTTATTACTCGAGATTATTTTCGACCTTACGATGTACTGAATTCGATTGCATAAATGTAAGGAAATCCAGAAATATTTAATCAAGGAGCATGTATACCGAAACAATCCAACTGATATTGCATTTAAAAATAAGCTATTCACAAGCAATTTACCTATAAGTAGTAGCAGTAACAATAGGGAGTGCTTACAAAAATTACATGCCTAATAGGATTAAATTACACTTCATATTATAGTCAGAGTATCTTTCTCTAGGGAGGTATGAAATGCAATAATTTAGCTTGATTATTTGCCCTACCCTAATATTAAATAATGAAACAAGAGAAAATAAAATTTTAATAATGTAACATTGTGTACAATTTTCGTGTTTGTATGACCTGTTGTTCTGCTACTTGTTATAGATTAAACACAATGTCTTGGCGGGGTGCTCGGCGGGTGCTGTTAACCCTTCAGTTGTCTAACGAATGGCGACCCTCCGACCTAATGGCCTTTAATTACTCCTCCGTCCGTCCTAATTGATGCGATCCCCTTCCCATAATTGATCCGGCCTGTAAACACATGTATCATTTTAAAAGGCCCCCTTAAGGGACAACGCTTCCGCCCTATAAATCTGCGGCCGGGTTGCATGCGCGTTTTCCGGGTCCCGGACCGTGCCCGTTCATCTGGCCGGCCGTCTCGCCCCGATATAATCTCTATTATATTTCACTTTTATTAGGCTCTCGGAGTCGAGTATTTATCGAAAATTTCCGTGACGCCCCGACGTTAAACTCCTATGAGCCCCCTATGCCAATGTTTACTGGAACAGAGGTGCGATCGCGCAGCTCTTTCATCCGATAGCGGTAATTAATGTGAAGACAAACTAGCAACTGGAAGCGGTTGATCCATATAAAAGTTCTAGGTTTTCAAGTAAATGTGAGTAAATGAAGAATGTGTCCTGACAATAACAATCTTCAATATTTAACAAGTATCATAGATTAAAAATAGTTGTATAATAGACAAAAACAACGTTTCAACGTGCGAATATACCAATTCCTAAAACGTAAAAGCTTTCTTTTCATTTTTTTATTCGGAACTAACCCAAGAGAATCTACGACATTTTTAATCAAATGTTTCAATTTGTGACTCCTGTTTATTTCGAAACGTCCATAACAATTCAGGAATGGAACGTAATTTCTTAAAATTTCCTTGTTGGTATTCATTTATACTGTTTCTCCTATTCAGATACAAAACAAACCGTACTGAAGAGTCGACCGGCGAGCATCCGGCCGTTGTTCTGGCCACCTCCGAAAGTAAGTTCTTGCGGTTAAAATAGAAACGAGTTTGCGGTTTATTCAAAATTCATAAGGCCGCATCATTTCGTATATCATCGTGGTTATGGGCTTACGGGGTCGTCATTGTGTAATCGGGCGGGCGAAGGCAGTAAAAATCGAAGGGAGGGATGGGGCGGACAGGAGCCGCCTCCGGCCACCATTGTTATGCTGATCAACGACAAGAAAACACGCCACGGATTTAGCACATTTTAGAACCATTCGGCCCTGCTAAAAGTCACACGGGAAAATATTGCCACCCGGCTTTATTAAAGCGGCGGCCGATTTTTGATTGCGTTACTGTATAATTATGCAAATAAATATAAAAACGGCGCCGTAAACCACGTCTCCAGAGTCGAATTTTATTGAGATTATTTCAAATTGAATGGACGCGATCACAACCGGGTATCGAAGCTGAATGGAAAGTATCTGTAGTTTTATACATTTCAAATGTATAACATGGTATACGGAAGTTACGAGGAAGGGCCGTCGTTTGTTATGAAAGCCCAAAGTTTTGTAACCACAGTTACTTTGTGAATGTATATTACTGTTTTTGAAAACATATATATGGGAAACCTTTAAAAATCAAACCACTCCACCACAAATTGAATCTCATCATATAAATAAGATGTATTGTAAGTGTTATATCTCCCGACAGTCCAGACATTCCAAGCAAACTATGACCAATATGGCAAACCAAATTTAATAGTACATTTACATCAAGAAGTAAAGTGTTCCTTGTTAAAAGAAATCACTGAACAACGAACTTCAATAACAAATTTCTGATATGAGCATTGCAGCCATGTTAAGGTTTTCTTTTCAAGATGTCGAAATGAAAGTTGCAATTTGTTTCATGATACAGACATTTAAAGATACAAATTGTGGAACAACCAGAAACCAACACCCCATAAAAATCGACAACTTCCTCTCGAAAATGTCCACTCAAAGTAGTTGAACACGCATATTTCGAGAGATAAGAAATACGGCCTATTAATTTCTACCGTTTCCCGGTCATTTCTCTCTGCCCAAACCATAAAATGGAATCTCCACAAGGGGCATTTATTCCCCCAAAATTTTATACTCCGCCATATTATAGTTTACGGCGCTTCGTCAAGAGGGCAAAACCGAAAAAAATAATTGGACATTAACGAATATAATAACTCCCGGCCTTTTTAATTAACTCTTAACTAATGCCGACAGTTTACATGGGGCCAGTCGTGTTGAATCGGAACGGGTTTCTTTTCTTCTTATATCAAACCTAATCTGGCCTTCGAACGGGAACATTCTGCCCGAAATAATAGCTCTGTTTTAAGAAATGCAATGTACTATTTTTTTAAGGAAATTCAGAATTTAACAGGGTGAATTACAACGATAATTCTGGCACTGATTCATTCAGGCCCCTAGGCGATTAGTTCCGCAGGAGGAGCAAATAAGATATCGTATGAAACGGTAATTAAGCAATTCCGAGGGTCGTTAATTGTTTTAAATAGTTTATTGTAGAAAATCAACCTGGTTGTTATATCCGACAGTGTATAGCTTGTAATGAATTGCATTTGCATAATTTCATACCCGGCGGAGTTAACGAGTCGGTGAAACAAACGCGGCGATATTTTTGGAAAATTATTGAAGGCCCACTTAAAGATTAAATCGTTTATCTTTTGTTCGAATTTCATCAACACCCCAAGAAACGATTCAAGGAATTTCAGTAGTCAGAATGCCCATCGCTATTTTCAAGTTATTGGACCATCCGCCGAAGCAATTATATTACTACTATGGAAATAATTTCCAACTATTCAGAACATTCCTTAACTGTGCCCAATTTTGGAAGACTGAAGGAAGGAGTAGCAACATAGTTTCATTAGATTAGGAAAGGCAACTAATTCCAATATTTACTAACAGTTCTGTCAGCAGTTTTAATATTTAGAACTACGCGCTATTGATAAAGATTTACGTAAATCCATAACTCAATTATCTTCATTATTAAATAATATTAGGCTTTCTAAAGGTTAATGTTACATTATTTACATTCATAGTAAATAAACAAAATAATAAAATAAAATAGTGAATAAAATCATTATAATAATGGTGTTGACGATTGCATGGCACCTTCATTACGTTAAGGTATTAATTCAAAATTGCAGAATAACAATGATAAGAGTTTAAACGGAATAATACTGACGAAGGCGAAAAGACCAAAAGGTTGATAATATTTTCAGCCTTCGATGTCCCTATTTTATAATATTTTTTCGGTGGTTTCTTCTCATCTTAACCATATACTGAGGCCGACATTAAATCCAGGTGCCGTCGGCGTCATCAAAATTCATGGGCCGGCCGACTAGCCGCGCCCCCACCCCCAATAAAATCTAACCGCCCTACTCTAGCCCATTACCCATTCCTCGGCGACTAATAAACGCAACATTTCGCTCGGGACAGGCACTGTTATGAATTTAAAGCACTCACCGAAACAGGAGTCGTAATCTAGAATAACTTAATACAAAAGGAGAGCTCTGAAATATACTCCCCGTATATTTATTGAGTAAATGTCGGGACGGTTTATGCGGCCGGTTCGCTATCTCTCTCGCTCACCGTTCATTCGAGGCCGGCGCAGTCTCGAGAATGATATCGAGCACTGAGCGAGTATCGCCTTAACGGGCTAGGCGACTGTGTATGATGACCGGCATTAAATAACTTTTGCAGTCGCCGAAGGTGGCCATTTACTCTAAAGACGGAGTGCCCTAAAGATAAGTCAACAAATACCGAATATAAATCATCATTAATTATGCACAAAAATATGTAACGTGATTTTTTTATGTCATAAAATACGTTTACCGACATAACACTGCAGTACGGCTTATGTTAAACAACAAAAATAAACACCGAGGCACAACCGCCATAGAGACAGACACAGTGCTATCCTCTAACACGCATCAATCATTATACACGTAATGCTTCTAATGGGGAAAAGCCGAAATTAGTATAGTTTCTTGCTTAATGAACGAGTATATAATTATATGTTAAGGTCATTTTTAAGGTTATTATTAAGGTACGGTAGTGCCTATTTTTGAAGTCCTCCACGGAAGTAACATAAAAACAACTCTGGCTGTAACTTCAAAATTTGAGATATTTTATACAGCTATTTGTTAAAGTTGCACTGAAGTTCAAGTGATTAACAATGATTTATATATGAAAAGAAACATTCAAATGCCTAAAGATGAACAGCTGATTCCACAGAAAATTTTGAGTATCTTCAATTAAAATTCTTTCCCGTTTATATAAACATATATTTTATTTTAAATTCGCGGCATTCCTCCGGTGAATATATTCAGGATGTGGCGGCAATCTTTACAAGGAATGCCGTACATAATGTATATATTTAAAAGAATTGCCAAACGCTTCCCGGAGGCGGTTCAGTTCCGCACAAACCCGGATGGGATCGTTGCCGATAAGGGGGACATTTTACGCTTTGCATTAAATGCGTTGAAAACCCAGCGATGGGACGTCCGAAGGATAGGTACTCTGTTAAAAATTATAGGGGTCGTAAAAACCGCCGAATAAAACCATCAACCATCTGATATGACAAAAATGTCCGATCCCTAGCCGAGTCGGCTATCCGGGCAGAGCCTTTGAAGGAGTTCAAGAAAGGGGTCCTGAAAGTCCTCGGCGGTTCACTCTTTACCCAGTCCTGTATCGTATATCCTCATCTGCGAATCAGTGACGTTAGCCTACACCTCGGTTATGCCTTTTTCAACGCGGTCCTTCCCCACGTCGCCGCCGCAGTTAACTCGACACTTTATGCACGAATCTCGTTATAGGGGCGCCGCTCTAATTTTTCCCTCGACGGAAAGAAAAGGAAAACCACTATGTATTTAGCTGTAGATTTGTGGTAATCTTGCAGCTTGCATTAAGCTCGGGCTGTGAAATTGTATAAACCGGTATAAGATACGGGTTACTGAGTTTAAAGAGCGTCCACTGTACAAAGACACTATCCAACTCGGATTAGTGCCTGATCGAATTAAAATATATCGATATTCGGAAATAACTAAGGACTAAATAAATTCATTGATATATTATCAAACAATGAGCCACGCTTCACGAGGATGTGAACTAAAAGAGCAATAAAATTCATAATGCCGAAACTATTGCTATTGAAGTTGATTGAAATGCTGTTAATCATGTTATAAAGATAAATACTATGCATTTTCAAATAACACATAACTTATTTTCGAAACAAACTTTTTTAATGTAACTACTCTAATGGAAATTTAAAATTGGACATTTAATGTAAATGTGTGTATTATCTTAGAGGAGTGGAGCCGGCCACGAGTGCTCTCGTTAGCTCGGACGGTTGCACCTGCTTCGCCCGCATCAAGCTCTTCCCTAAGTTAACAAGGAAACACGAACATACTTAAATCTTCAAATTATGAAGGTAATTGAAAACAAGGTGATGTGTCCACGGCGTGTGCTGCCGCTTCACTCAAGCCCGGCGTACATTTATTATTCATGTTTCGGTTCACCTTCCCATTAAAGTTAACTCGTTTAATTGACCTCCGATGAGATTAGTTGAGTATGCCTATCCATTATAATACGTTCGTAATGAAACACCGAACCGCTGGAAGGAATCTGAATACTTATTACGAGTTTTTTGACTGAATATTTAGGAAAAAATTACGAATGAAATATCCTCGAAATTCTGCAGCTTTCGAAATTTCATTACAGACTACTACCTAGAAAGATTTCGAGACTACACACCGATTATAGCTGTCGGCGTGTAATTACATCACGGCTGTACAAGACAAATTGAAAAAATTCTTATTCAGTCCACACACGGAGCTTAAATTTCAGAGTGAGTGACCACATTGTATTTCTTGGCATGACGCTTATCGCCTTCTCGTAACTGACGAGCACAACGTTCTTGTATTTACTCCACGTAAATGTTAATGCGCCCAGTCAATCAAATTAAGAAAAAAATATTCCCATAAGCAAACTTTCGTTAGATTTTTCAGCTTCATTAAAATGAAGAAGTAGACAACCGGTTTAGTGCGTCATAAGTAAAAATAGATAAATGGGCATACATTAATAGCATCTTAGATAACAACGTCATTATCAACAAGGTATATTATCTGTAGGCAGCAGTTGCAAAGTAAAATCTATCAGTGTGGGGAAAGACCTCAAACTTTGACATGACAGTATTAATATCTCTTATTGTCTTATTTCTGATGCTCTTGGTTAGTGGAATTGTAAACTGGAGCGGAGAGGAAGTGTACGAACCATAATTTCATCGCATTTTCCGCACGGAGTATGAACACAGTGTTTGGTGTGGACCACCCCTGGGGGATGTTGGCGTGGTACGAAGGCCGCCGCGCCCAGTGATAACCTCCCACAGCCGCACTATCTGCGATTAACTCGCGTGGGTTCCTCCCCCCGGCTCTCGGACCACCGGCAGAGTTATTCCGAAATCAGTGCCCCAGGCTTCCTTGCCGCTATTTAGGAAGGATTATTATCCCGTAATCACACTGTGCCCCGTGGAAAAGTTACCGTGAATGGAAATGTTTGGCCGATGTGAACTGTGACGAAACGGTTTCAACTACCGTCTTATATTGGTTTAAACATTCTCAATGTAATTTGTTGATATATTTAAGTAATAGTAGCACTCATTTAGACTCTTCAAGGATCTTCTTACTTTTGTCATTAGAATTTCAACGGACATCCGTGCTCTCGGTACTTTCGAAATGAAGCCAGTGGCTCATGTTGCGTCAGAGGTGCCCGTGCGCGCGCTCCGTGTGTGGGTACGAGTTGGCATTGTCTGTCGGGACGGGGACGAGACCTCTAATTAAAAAAGGAAAGGACTTCGTCTGTGTAAACTGTAATTAGTTGACACTTCGGGGCACGGCGTCCTCCCACTAACGGCCGATCAAACATTCATCTGTCGCGTGAGACCACCCATCCTGTTAGTGAGGAAAATTAGGGGTGATCGATCAGCCAATATCGATTAATTAACGGTTTAAAGCAAGGTGGAGTTTTGAAATTGTGACTCGTTCTCTTCCGTATAATGCTAGGAGTTGTTTCGCCCCACCTTCTATTGTGTTACTCGATCACGCTTAAAATATCGGGACAAAATCTCAGAAATATTCTCTAATACGTTTTTTAAAAATCGCGCTAAAATACGGTATCATTGAAATAATACTAATCCATCATCAATTTATTTCAGAGTTATCCACAAATTGTAATGTTATACATTTAAAAAGTAGAAATATTCTAATATTGCCTATGGAATGAAGACATATCTTGCCTTCGTTTATAGGGCTTCTATTACGCTCGAACGTCTGTGGAGGGTTTATTGTCGCTAAATAATGTAAAATATCTTAGATGTCGTACGATAGTTTTGTTACAAAAGCTTCGGGAAATGGAGAGTTCATACGATGTGTTGATCGGGCGTTAAATTCGCGGAAACGTCGGTGTGGGTGAGGAAGCCAGCGGACCTTCTGGCACTCTTTTGCTACTTCCAAGGACATAAATATTTTAAGCGAAGTTTATGAGCCATGATATACAAGATGATTAACAAGCTGGGCGGCCACAACCGCTGGCCGCTTCATCCACCGTTAAGGTAATAAGAGCGAGGTGCCCGTGCACGGGCTAAAGATGAATTTGATCCGCCAATTAAAATGTTTAGTTGATTCCCCTCATTTCGAATGCATACATTGGCAATATTAAAAAGCTAGTATTACAGAGTTCGGTTTATTAAATTACCTGTTATGTAGTGTAAGATCGGTATATAAAAGAAAGACCAGTCCTAGAATCCTAGAGGAACTGTTTTCAAAGGCCTTCAAATAAGATGGAGTTGTTATGGTGTTATGTTGCTCTAATTAACGCATTTCTTATTTAGAAAAGGGACGCGGCGAATTACTAAACGTTGTGAATTATCGTACTAGATGTTCCCCCAATGATGATAAGAGAAAAGGCATTTTTAAACATAAAAGGTAAAGGTTAAAGGTATTACGGGTCAATGGGGCGAGGTCGTCTACTATGCCATCGGATATAGGCGAGAAAGCGGCGCTAGGTGTTATTTGACTCATCCTGCTCCACAGAACCTTATACAAGGTTTAATAGGGCCAGCTGTTATCAGTAGGTGTCACAGGGAACAGGGAGGGTGAATGCGCGGGCGGCAATTAACCCGAATGAGATGATTTCGTTGCCAACTCTTTCAACATCGCATTCGATCTGAGCTCGATTTAGCCTTGGCAATATTATGGTTCTCTCCGAGTAAAACTGCCAACCTAGTTTGCCTTTGAGAGATTCCTTGCTCAGATAGGGTGTCAGCTCGGGTTTTTTTTTGTACCGTAGCAGGTTGCCGTTGACACGGGCTCTAATGCTAAGAATTCCTTGTAAAGGTGAGATGTTGCCCGGCGGTGAGAACACAGACTGAATGTTGAGGGTCTCCCGTGGCCACCTGTTTCGGGCGCATCTGGCGAGTCCTATATTGATGTCACGCCCACCCTAGGACGGTGAACGATGGATGCTCATCCAGTGACCAGAGGGCCGTTTTATTTGTTTACTCATCGGAGGTGGACCGGCACTTGATGGTACAAAATTCAGTCACTTTTGTAAACTCGAAAGATATGCATTTCACAACGCGCTACCAACTATCTAAGAGGCACAGTGACACTGTGTGGCGATGCTTCGGGCAGAAAATACATATAATTCTACCTAAAATGCAGTACGTTAATACTACTGGCAAATCTAATATGTGAGGTCCCGTTCAGAAGGTTTTCATTCATTGCGTTTATGTAGAATACTTCATATAACTATTAAGACAATTTTTATCTAACTGTGTACTCAAATTCAAGAATACATTATCTTATATGTTCTCAATATTAAATAATTTATGACATCGCATAAGAGGATTATTTCCGACACATTTTAAAAGGAATTATGAAGCTTTGAACTACAGGTGTGCCTTTTCTTCGATCAGACAAATTGATGGTTAACAGGATTCCTTAAAACCTCAATAAGTATTGAGAGGAAACAATTCCTCATTTTGGGTCAGCTGAGGGACTCCGGGAGCCGGGCGCAAGGGGTGGGGGCGCGACTGGAACAGCGGTGTTCCCGCCTTTATAGGACGCCCCCAGGGCTGCTCCCCCGCCTTCCTCCTCGCTCCGACGACAAAGCGTGTACACAGCTGGCTCTAGGAGCCTTTGTCTGATTGACGCCCACACGGATTAAATCACCTCCCTCCGCCCCAACGTCGGCCGGTCGTCTCCTCCCAACCTGAAAAACGCCCACGCTGTGGACGGGACGCTCAAAAATTCAACCCCACACACGCGCCGGCCGAGCCTACTTTACGGCGTTATAATTAAGCCTTGGCCTACACAATTTACTGAACGTCGGTCGGTCCCGTATATATATATATATATATATATATATATATATATATATATATATATGTATTTATTTATTTATTATCGCTATAACGCGGGGAGGGGAGTCATCGCGTGAAATTAGTCGTTCGCGTTATTCCAGCGGATAAATTTATTTTCCCGAGCGGGCGTATTCATTTTTCCGGGGTGGGGGATCTTATTTATTGCACTTCCTCCGGGCTAGGATCTCGCCTACCACGTCCGGTTTTCACCTCCCCGGTTATCCTCGGCCTTGGTCGGACGGACCCACACCTTCGAGACACACATGGCACGCGTTGAGTGATTACCTGTCCCCAGCAATCTGGAAATCGATCCACGACGAATCTTGATCGAAGATATGGCTCATCCCGTTGGCTCAGTCTTTCGTGGGACGGCATTTCCTCACTGACAATTCTATTGTACAATGGACATATGGTCCCGTGTCGTCATCCAGCCCCCGATACCCGATGTCACCCCCGCAATTGTTCCAATAATTAATTGACCGGTTGTGATGAAACATGGAGCGATATGTGCAGCATAATTACTGTCTCACCCTAAGATGGAAGTACAGAATCAATAAAAAATGACAGTAACTTTTCAATAACTAAGATTAAATAATTCTATTTATTATGCGAAATCTATATAATTATTCTAAAATATTTTCTATTGATGTATACTCGGTCGCCCAATCAGTTCGCTGTATCTGATCTGAGCCACTTCCTGATTAAATCATTCAATGAATCTTCTCTGAGTGTAGAGCTCGTTACTCCCTTTTGTCAAAAAAAACGCTCGAACACATTGACATACCCATTTTATTTGATTGGAGACGTTGGAGAAGCGTTACGACCCCTCTCGCCCGTGGAAGAACTGAAACCCTAGCCCGGCCTCGTTACTCGGTCTATGCCTCTCCGGTCTTTTACGAGGTCGGAGGGCCGGGTCCGATGGGTGCCGCCCACTCTTGTCGAATTCAATTAGCGGCTCCCACGCGCCGGCCAGATACAAATGTAACGTGAACCTCTTGTACACCTTTATTGGGTGTTATTCTACGCCCCGTAATCTATAGTCGGGTGTACACGCGCCTTTGACAGTCTCGTGGCCGCAGCCTCGTTAAATTTCAGTCCTTAGCCTTTATATGGCTAAGACTATAATGCCTCTTCTTGTATGTTAACTGGAATCAACCGAGCAGGAATAATCTCTCGTAAATAATCCATATTCTCTATATTTTTAAGATTTTTGCTATTATCACTATAAGAGTGATATTGTAGCCCTCCTAGAGTGTATAAAGAGTAGCCATTTACATTCTTATGGAAGTTCACTAAACCTTCATACTTGCGGTAACAGTAATTGAAGCCATAATTATAGGTAATATGTTTATACCGAACAACACTCCATTTCCAAAGGGGAAGTATTAAGTCAGATGATTTACGTCAATTCCGGAATATCTCTATGCAATCAATCTTATGAGAGATTTTATTTAATCTGAGGTCTGCCGGGTAGGTCTGGCACTAGAACGGCTTCGAGTAAATGATGTATGAGTGTAATCAGGATGTGATATAACATGTCGGTTGACAACGCTTCATCACGTTGTCGTCACAGTCAGCACTATTAATGATCTTATCCTCAGATGCGCTCAAATGAACCGTGGAATAGAATATATAAGTAACTCCACATTACAACCAAAAATCGTTAAACAGACTAAGAGGTTCATCGTTTGTTCCGACGGAATATACGAAGATAGATCTGCCTTAAAGCGAAACAGCGAAATAAACTGCCATATTACTATCATGTTATTTCTTAATTGGATTATTTAAAGAAATACATTGTTTGTCAAAAATAGTCGAAAAATAATTGAAGGGCGAACAACCTTTTTCGAATTCAATTAGCGAGGGGCCACGAATTTAACGGGGCTCGGACGTATACAAATGTACACAAATTAGGCGTTATCCTACACCTCGACATTTGTAATTCGCCGTACACGCGTCTGAGACAGGCTCATCCCGGCCTTCCCGTGTAACCGCTCATCGCCCAATTCTTAACCGTGACTTGTTGAAAGGCTGGTCATTGACTTTCTCTCCCAACCGGAGTATATTATGCATACGGGCCGCGTCTTTCACTCGAGTTAGCGTTGCAACGGTGTCGGCAATTTTGTACCCCGCAGCGTTCTCCAGTACGGCCTATTATTCTTGATATTCGGTCAAGATTAAGATGTGTATATTCAGGGGTCGCCGACGTATTTTTTGACAAACCAATTATCAGAGGTAGAGGTTTCGAAAATGGGGTAATGCGGTCGAAATCATTTGAATTTAAATAACATCGAAATGCTAAACAGCGTATCTCAAAGCCAACTCTACTCTACAGTCTGAATACACCATCACAACTAATTCTACAGTTGATAATTTTAATAAAATATGGACCGATAGACATTTTAAAAAGCTTCTTCAGTTAAACGTTAACATAATTTAAGTATTTTTGATTGGAGTCCGGTCTACCGTAGTGGTTAAATCCCGGGTTCGAATTCCGGTTGCAGACCGAATCTTTCATTTAAAAATTTAAGATATTTTTAAGTCCATTAAAAAAACGAAGAGGGAAGTCCATTGATTTCAGATGAGGAGGAAGGCTATTTGTAATAACACAAAACGATATATCGGGGATCAACAGTAAAATTCTTTCGCTCTCGAAGATGCAATGTTGTTACGAACTTATTTTACCGCTCACCAACGGAGGCTCGTCGGCCGGTCGCCCCGGGACATTAGTCCCTGAGCGAGGATCCATCTCTCTGACAGCCGAGGGGGTAAAAGCCGGGGCGCGATTTGTATACGCCGGCCGGGAACAGAGACAGGCGAACCCAGAGACATTCTTTACCGTATAAGGGCGGGGGAGGGGACACTGTGGCCGCGAGGGGGCGGCCTTACACTACACACCGAGGCGGCCGTCGTAAAATACGCCGCGGTCGAAAAATTCATAACTTTTAGGTCAGGAGGGATAAGAGTTGTGTTTGGGGAGAAGAAAGAAAGAAGGAGACGGAAAGCGATGGGAGAGAGCTGGATGCGGGGGGAGGGGCGGCGGATACGTGGGGACCACCTGCGAGGACCGGCCCCTCAGATAGTATCTCAGAAACAAAGTGTTTTATGCCGGGAACTACGCCATAACACAAGTCTACCCAACACCGTCCCCCGTCCTCCATTCCGGTCTCTTCCAAATTATAATTTGAAGCCGTTAATATTCGCGATGGGAGAGGGAGAGAAAAGAACGCGAGAGAGACTCGACTTTTCCAAGTTGTAACCCCGGTAGTACAGCGATAAAAATGAGGACACGATTCGGGGTTATTGGAAAGTATTGAGGTTTACCGAGATATAAAAATCTTTTACCGTGCATTAAAACGTTTAATGGGCCACTCTTTAAAATATGTATTGTATGATACCGAAACGACTGAACGTTCAGAATCATTTGATTCATATTTATTATATGGTGCGGTATTAATCACTGTGTGTGTAGTAGCTGGTCAAAGCTTAGGGAGACATATTCGATATTCGTTTCAATGAATGATGCATAAAGTTAAATAAGGGGTTAATAATTTAAGAGACAGGAAACAGACCTTGGTTCTTCTCGCTCTGTTTGGTCGCCTAACGAATCCTGGCGCTTTACATCCTCGCCTCCCCCACGACGACAGTAAGGCCGGGATTTATACGCGGATTTAATGACGACAAGAACGCTCTTCCTACTTTTATTGCCCGGAAAGCGGCAGGAACAGAAGAAATGCGGGTAAGAAAGAGCGCCGAACAAGCGAGCGGAGGGGCGCCGCTTCAAGAGGCAATAAAACATTGGGCGGCGTTTCGTTGAGCGCCCTTCACTCCTTGGCCCGTTCGTGAACGCGCGCGATAAAATAATCAAATAGGCGAAAGTTCTCGGTTATAAAACGACTAAGCAGAACGGGGGAACGGGAAATACGGTATGAATAAATTTCAGTATGATCCGCGGTTAATCTCATGCAGCAATAAATGAAGACCGTAATTCTAATGGGTATTTATTTTTAACCTGGATAAAGCTTTTATTTTTAATTTCACTATCTATTCTGTTAATTGTGTTATATCACTAGTACAATTCACTAGCACCATATACCCTACGCAATGCGGTAGTGTCGATGACTTTATTCACCGCCAGGCTATGTGCTATGGAAAATATACTCCATTCTGCATAATGCCTGAAGCCAACATTAGAAATGGAGGGAAACCCCAAACATTTCTGCTATTGTAATTTATTGAATTTAACTTGAACCGATATGAGACGATCTGCGTAATAAGTCATGATTTAACCTATTTAAAATAGCATATAAATTATGACCGTGAATGTATTCATGTATAGCGTACAGTAACTGAATCTAAAACGGATAACTAAAAATAAGTAAATTTGTAATGAAAAAGTATGGATAATTATAAATCTTAAACCCCGAATCTAATCCTGTATGATTCCCACATGAATCTCTCTCCAGCTGTATGATGTCACCAACTAATTCATCAACGCATGATTAAATATAACGAGGCTTTAATTTGGCCTGAACGTCTTGTGGGGTCAATTTATTTAACGAGCCCGACGGACAGATTCATGTTTCATTTTTGCACAATTCACGTTTTGTTCGGTCCATCATGTGCGACGTACACACAGCCTGTTGCACATATATTGCGCGATACAAAAATAATGTTAATATTGGCTATTTTCAGATTTTTATGCTCGAAGTAGGAATGTGAGAATATTCTATTGATCGCATTCTGTTGGAATACGACGATAGAAAGGCCGTCGGCTTGGCGAAAGGAACTGTGCTAGATTCTACGAGGCCTGTATATAAATATCACACATAAACAAGGAAGGATACACCATTTAATGAACTATTAATTAATACCGTAATATAATATTATTATATTATAAAATATACATTTCATTACCTATTAATATAAAAGGGTATAATTTCGAAAAGAATTCTTTTCTATTTATTTCTATAACACAGCGCAAACTACCATGGGCTATTTCCCAGGAAGGTGGAACCTTGGTCACCGTACATTTAAATCCAGATTTAAATTAGGGAAATTTGGTCACATTATAGTACGAGACAATAACATCTGGTCTCCATTGGCATATGTACCGAAATAAAAATTCCACCGGTCTATTTATTCGTTTCGAAAGGTGGATTCCCGAATCTCGTTAAAGAGCAAGTGGGCAGAGAGACGCCTTTCACTGATTGTTGAAAAACGTTCAACGAAAACAAATCTCCCTCCGGCCGCTTAGAAAATGTGGCATAACAGGCTCTGGCATCTGCCCAGCCTCCAGTCCACCGGGGTGTAGGTGGCTCAACACTCTCAGCGCTCAGGAAATTATGAACACTTCTCACATTGTAAGGAACTCTGCCAATAACGCTGTCACTCGGCCCCGGCCTTGTTTAAACGGCTCAACTGGCTAGAGTTGAGGGGGATTGTCCGCGCTCGTAAAGCGAAAGGGACGCCGATTTGTCTGAATAATATTTGTCTGTGGGATGTTTTACATTAGTTTATGACAAGAACGCGTTTTAAGATTAAATATACTAACGAGTATAAATATTTTAATTTTAAAAAAGTAAAAGACACATTCGGCTGTTCTAACAACCATACAGAAGAGAAATGAATATTACCGAATTTAGGTTAGTATATCATTAAAATACATTAAAATATCACTGTATAATTTAAAATAAAATTATTTAATGAAAAACATTAAGACAGGTGGCTTTACTGCCTCAATAAGCGGATTTAGTGTTGAAAATACCGGGATTTATAAAAGTAAAGGTGCAGTGTTAAAACCAAGTTATTATCTTTCACCAGCAGGTTTGTTTAAGTACCTCACTATGTTACTGTCGGAACACTGTCAAGGATGGCGAAGCACGTCTTGCTTAAGACCAAATAGGCGAGGGGAGAGTGAAAATCGCGAAAGTGGTATTATTTGCCCCCCTTGCGGAATCCCTAAATATACCTTAAATGCCCCTTATGAAGTAATTTTTTACCTTTCTAGTTATTAACGAGCTAAATACAACACGTGCACTGAACAGTACAAAAAAATCCTAAAAACTATCCTATCGCAGTATTATTCTGAAAACTCAATCTTTGAACCTGATCCAAACCTAGAATCGAAACCTTAAATGAAAGTACTAGATAGGCAATGCTATAATATGGTTGTTCTTCGAAAATTGTCGTCAATTGTTCCCCAAAGGGCAAAAATGATGTAAAACAATATTAGAACCACCAGCGAAAAAAGGAAACACGTATTAGTCATTAAATAATTATTCATTCCAAAGCAAGGCAGAGACATAAAATTATAGAAGCAATATCAATATTTCAGTAACAGTGTCGTATTTCAGTGGAAACCGCCTTTCGAATTTCGGTCCACAACAGTTGATTATAGGGATTCTCTCATTGTTCAATTTAATTAAATATACAGAACTGGAGATAACGAAATTCATTAACTGTTTTTGCCGTGCACGTACGGTCTCGGTTGATTTAGTCGGGCGGTTTTTCAGGAGCGCCAACGCGATGTGTCTTCCAGGCTCACGTCCAAACGAAAAGATAAGTTGCTTAATTACCCCGGGCTCCTTTTATATACGAGGGCAGAATACTAGGCGCCGATCGAATATTTATTATGTTGGTTTTCTGTTTTGGATTGTTGCTAAATTGTTTTTACATTACAAAGTGTAAAATTGCGAACAGTTTTATTGTTTACAACTTCAGCTGTTTTGTTTTGATAGACAGGGAAAGAATTTTTTTCGATAAACACATTTTTTGGATTATTTTGAACTGAGGGTTAAATGAATTGCCTACACGTTCTCTGAAGTAACCAAGGATTAGTAGTCGGTTTGAATGGATGGTAATGCAAATTGATAATTTAGAGGCTAAGATATAAAGTTTTTCTCAAGTCGAATACAAATATTTAGACCAAGATGTATGAATAATACTCGGGTGGGATAAACTTCCAATTCATCATTTAGAGAAAATATGTTGTACTAAATTATTGGATATTTATTACTAGGTATTATTTCCTTAACAATAACAAATAAACGAATAAAACATAGCAACGGGTCGAAATAGCAAACGATCGTCTCAGGAATGTATGTATACCAATTCTTAAAGGACAAACACTTTGATATTGAAAAAATCAAATAGATTTTTAGGTTGGACAGATTGTTCCTTTTAACGTTGAATAAAGTTGTTTAAACTGTATCCAAGAAATATAGGGTGATCCATTGTAATTAAATGCAGCGAGAGTTGATTTGTGGTCCGGTTCGGAGGCGAGTTCCTCCGCTGAGATAAAACACTCCCGAAAATACCGCCGGTCGAATAAGTAAGTAACAATGTCCGGCCGGTGCTCGGACGGAGTTGGAAGTCATCGGGTTGAACGCGGCGTATAAATCCGTGTCCTAGGATTTCCAAGCGGCGTGATTTATAGGGGCTTCGTTTGACGGGGAAGACGTGGATTCCTGGTGTGTCGCAGATTCCAGCGGAGGTTCCCGTTTTAGCCATCTTGAGTCATAGCCCTCGACCTATATACAGAACCCGTCCGGGGCAGCCACCTTCAACTTTTTTTTTAATTTTTGGGAATTTTTCAGTTTAATTTTTACCCCTCAAAAATTACTTTTTTTATTATTCAACCTCTAGACATACTTTATTAACTTCATTAATTGAGAAGGTGCTTCGGAGAGTACCGTGACCGACTAACATGCGGAGCCTTTTTCACTTCGAGGCAAATTGAGAAACGTTTCGTCCAACTATTTGTCAGTTCTGCGCAGCCCGTTTTGTTTAAACAGAACTCCTCGAACAGGAACGTATGGGTAATCGCATTAAAATAATCGAGTGCTGACAAGGCATCCTTACGGAACTCGTCAAAAATCCATATTGAATATTAATGCGTCCCTCTTCTACTTTTCATCTCGATGTTTTCGTCTGAATATACGGCGGTGTCAAGTAGGGGGAAGGGTACAAGCAATATGTGAGACCGATAGAAGCCACTATATTTGACCAGATTAGTACTAAATAAGTGATTTGGGACAAAAAACGAAAGAGCGATTAGATTCCAAATATATCCAGACATCATTATCATTTATCTCATTTCATCACCATTTTACGACGATAATCACGAAAAACAGATTGATATTACGAATTCAAACAATAATAATACAATCTCGCCTTGTTCCCAAGAATATTATAGCATGCTGAAGTTTGAACCGGCACCGATGGAATTCAGTGGGTTCCCACTCTGCGTGTCTAGAACGCAAATAAAATGAAGTACGCCCGGACGCCTGCCTCACTGTAAAATATGTAAGGAAACCGACGCCCACGCCCGGTGATTTCTTGCATCGGCGGCTTCGGGCTCTGCGGCATCTATCTATGCGCGCCTGTCTGCCAGTATGACGAATGAACTTAGATAATATTTATTATTATACGATAATATTTTAAATAGTTATACGATAGATTAGACGACTTAACAGAAATTGTATCAACTAAATGATACAATAGACTTCATGAGCAATGCCAATGATAAATAATCACAATTAAAAAATAAGGGGATTAAAAATTAGCTATAATCCGAAACAGGTCAAACAAAGAAAAACACCAATTGCGGACAACAGGTAGCAAGAATTATGAAATGTATATTTCATACATATTTATGCATCACTTATGCTATTCTCGTACTAAAGAGTCGTATAGATAAACAGGACTGACAGTTTGCAAGCGAAAGTGAGAGTAGTGAGAGTTTTGCTGCATCATTGAACGACCGCAGCTCTGTCTACAGACATCAGCTTGTATGATTAGACATGGAAAGCTTTGATATCTGAGAAATGATAATTCAAAACCCCAGATACGAATTTCAGAATTAGACATTAGGTGATTTTCTGTTTGCTTTGGACAAATGTTCAATGAAATAGTAGGCCTACACACTGGAATATAGCGGAAATGTTTGTTCTAGTCCAATGTTGGATGTTGTCGCCCACGGGTTCGGGCGGGGGCGAACCGAGTTACATACGGCCGGTAGCGATGCCACGTTCGACACCCACAGTCAAATGAAGAACGGTCATTTTATACAATCTCCCGGCGTGAGAGGGAAAGAGAGGGAGAGACTCGAGGGGCGCGCCCACGGCCCCCAGGAGGGCCGGCAGTCTCGAGGACGTTGGTCCTTCTCACGGAGTCGAAAGGAGTATGCAGTGTCGGCACCGTTATGTGTTCAACACACGGAGGTTGGAAGACACGATTTGAGTGGACACCCACGCGTCCGTGGAAGTCTCAATACCCTTGGTTCGTATCGGTAGCGGAGTGGGCTTAAAACCCATACTAGGACCACTCTTCTAAATGGGGTTAAAGTTTATTTCTGAACACCACTTATTGACTACTATCATACATTTGTATTTCTGCGATTTCCTATGGTATAACAATTCACGAAACGAGCTGAAAGCATAAACAATACCGATAGCATTGCAAATGAGCAGACCTATGATAGGAGACAGAAGATCCGACAAACTATTACATATTTATAAAGAAAATATGACATAATCTAACAAAATAACAATAAAAACGTAACTAATAATATTGCGCTTTAATTAATAAGACACTGATGTCAAAACAAACCGATCAGTAATTCATTATTTCGTTTCTCATAAACAAGCATTTTACAGCCTGCCTACTTTTCTCATATCGACCTCCTAATAAACATTTTTTTATTATAATAATTGTTATTAAATTCTTTAAGTACTACAGTAATTTGAAAGTCTAGGACCAGATGCATTCAATTGTTTTTCTTCCATTTACAACGAGTGCTGTAACTGGAGTGGGAATAAGTTTACGCCTACGTTCGGGAGATCAGTAAATTCAACAAGACATTGGGCCAGCCAATCTCGCAAAGTCAACCCAACTGAAAGCGGAGTATCGGTGCTACTTAAGTAGTCCATCGATGCCAATAGCCCGGGTGAAACGCTTAAAGTACTCGCCCACGTATCGCGCTAGGCGGACGGACGATCGGTAGCTCTCTGCCAGATGACTGCAGTATGATGTTACACAACTCAAGGACTTTTTCTATATCTATCTAAGCAGCATGAGTTAGCGTAGAAGCGTAATGCAAAAAAAGTGCGTATAAGGCTACGATACTTTATTCAGTTCATGGATATATGTAAAGGTAGACGCTCATCTCTGAATCGCTGTAATGATCATAATTTGCCATTTTAATTTGGGTATTTCAGTAGGTAGTTATATAATGGAATTTTGTTATCTATCAAACAGAACTAAGTTTTATCTCTTCTTAAAGATAAAAGAAATGTGAAGAAATGATTCTTTTTATATAAAAATGAATTTCTAAAGAGGGGTTTCGTTTCTGTAAATTTTCATCTATGCATGTATCGGTAGGATCTTGCCTGCGCGTGGCGATATAGTGATGTATTCATTCGGAAAACAACAATAGCATTCCATGCCGTCACATCGCGCGAAATGGACAGGAGAGGTTTCAGCTTGGTGTTGAGGCCGTTTGTAGATATCTGGCATTATAGATTGGACACGTTTCGTGAGAAATGTATGCGATTTAAGAATAGTGAAAGTACCACTATTAGGATGGAACAACGACAACCAAAACGATGAAGTACCACAGCCAACGCGGCATGAAAACTGCCTACGGTAAGGTAGTCTCTATGAAAAAATATAGCGCTGAGTCAATAATCCGAGGAACGGGATAATAATATCATCGAGGGGCAAGTGAAACGCCCACACGTCGACCAGTTCGCAGAGGGGAGCCGGTAGCACTCCTCAGGACGACGGTCGGGGTCCCGGCGCAAGGTGTTGTTTAATAAGATGTTGGGCTCAGAGCCGGCAATAGTATATTGCGAAATGTCGCGACGAGGTGTCGCCGATAAAGGGAGCCAAGAGACTTAGAACGAGAGAGATAGATAAAGCAGGGAGAGAGACAGAGAGAGAGAGAGAGAGATGGAAAGAAGCAAGGACGTTGGAACGCCCACGGCCGGGAGGAGACACCTCTGGGGCCAACAAAACAACCTTGGGGCACCGGCTCTTCCGTCTCCACCCCCGCCCACGCCAAACCCGACTCCCACATATCGATGAATTATCTCCTCCGACAGCCTCCCTTACCGACGTCTCTCTTTGAGCGGGCCCGGTACCACGTTGACGTCGGTCGTTGTGGGGGAGAGCTCTCTCTCCAAAGGACGAATGAGAGAGGCGGTCGACCGTTAAATAAATCGGGAATTTTTATCAAAGAGGCTCTAGAAATAGTTTGCCCCACATTTTTAATCTTGTATTTCCGAGCATTACTAGGCTGGCGTTCTACATACAATACAAAATAAAGTAGTAATAAAGTATTTTGATTGCTAATTGTATAGTATATCAAAAATTCACAGGTAAAGAGAGTGGATCGTATGATATTAAGAAAGAAATAAGCTATATTTACAATTACCTTGGTGCTACATTAAATACGGATAGTGTAGTTTGCAGCAGAGGAATACCTAACGATCCGTATAGATTATATATAAAACAGTATTCGTTCATAAATAACACATTAAAGTCCGCACTTGCAGCATTTAATGACAGAGGCTTGGCAGAAGTTCCCCAACTTGTAGTAGCCCCGTGGCGTGACCATGATTCGCATAGAAATGTAAGATCTTTATTCATTAAGGGATGAGGTGGATCTGGCACTGAAGTATGAGACCGAAAGAATAAAATCAGCTCCAAGTAATAGCTTTTTCAATCGATATACGATCATTAACTTACCCGGCGTTTGAACCGTCGCCACTGTAATTAATACGGTTGTAAAATGTAATGAAATGCAAGTATTTAATTACCAAGTAGGGAATATGTCGACGTCAAACATTTCCGGCAAAAAGCAATTATAAAACCGATGATCAAAGAGGCCGAATTACGCCGAGTTTAATGCAGGATCGACCGGGGGACGGCGAGTGCACAATAAATCATTTCAAACGGATGTCAATAGGATTGCGCTGTGTCGAATAAGAAAATACGGGAGTCGGTCCCGAATCGTTTCCGGCGTTGGACTCTTTTTTTCCTGGGCTGAGAGACCGGTTAGGAGCCGAAGGGGAACTCAGTCGCCGGATAGACAGATAGATGTGCGGCCCGGGACGTGCACACAACCTGCCGTTGTCCTGCATGATATAGAACTCATAACTGACCTATAAATCTCGAGTGATTGAGTTACGGTCCCTATTATGAGAGACACTCCGGCCGGCCGGCGGTGGCCCATTCTTGCACGTAGCGCACTTCAAATCCAATTTACATAAGTCATTAAAAGCGAAGTGTATACCATCGAAGCCCTCCCCCTCTAATAAAACAACGGTGTGCCATTGGTATCTGAGGCTCCGGTTTTATACTTTTAGTCTGTTCATTGTCTAAATTTAAAAGTAAAATTCGACTGTGAATTGTCTCAGAAACTTGCGTTTCTTCGTTACTGACATAACAGACCATCACATCCCACAGTCTAATTACGTCTACAACAAGCAATATTGCAGACAGTAAATATGTTTCTACCATTCTCTAAATCCATTTCATTTGGGTAAATTATGCAACACTTAATAGGTGCATTCATTACACCGACCGTTAATTATTAACTACAATTGCAAACTGCAGTTACAGAAACCGTTAACTGTAATTATTAAAAGGAGTCATTGGAGAATTTATGTACGAAGTACCGTGAAGAATTTCTCAGGTGTCTCATCTAAGGATAAAACTGTTCATCCAAAAAATCGGATAGTAGAGATTAATATCCTTATGAATAATTTATGATTGTTCCTGCAGACGATACATCGGTAATCTGTTTACTAGCAGAACACATAAAGACCAACAAAAAGAGAGAGCTTGTGTTCTTATGAACGGAAAGTACCCAGGTCTATGTGACATATTGGTTACGATATCATTTTAAAATATTCCTTAGGTAATAATCTACATCAAATTCGCATTTCTATTCTATTTGCATTCCATTAGCCATTAATATGCATTCCGCGTTGCTATTACGATAGACAGGTTGGACACTGCTATCTTTCACTACCTGCAATTAACATAGAACAGAAATTGATAACACGATTTCTTTTAATTTAATGGGCTCAAGGACTCAAGGTTAAAAAATTAGCATTTTGTCAACAAATTAAGCCCAATAGTAATAATAACCTATGGTTCGATTAGAATTTACTACTGTCATACCATAGTAAACAGTGAAAAATATTAAAGGTAAAAGAAAATATTAAAACGTTGGCGATAAAGTGTTGGCGGAGGAATTTATATAAATAGTTCTGAATATGTAAAATAAGTTTGAAAGAATATTCTGAATCCGTCACTGCTTAAAATATCAAGTTCCACCCACAAGTTCGTCAAGGATCTCGCCCTCTCTCTCCCTTTCTCTCTTCCTCTCTCACTGCCCCTCTCTCTCTCGGTTTGAATGCGGCCGCTTTGTATAATGAATGGCCGCGAAACGTGGGCAGCGACTAAATTATTTATAATGCCTCTATTAGAGCCTTGATTAGGAGCATTTAAATATTCAGACAAACAGAAATGAATATTCAGGTGACGAGATCAAAATCGATTCAGGGACCGTGAGGAAATATATATTACGTGTGAATAATACGTACCGACGTCTCCTGAGGGAAGAGCGATAGGAATCCTTGAAAATGCGATGTTAAATAATGAATTGTGGACGTTAAAATAATAAATATTTGCTTTTCACGGTACTGGTGAAATTATTTTCGTCTAGAAAATTGAATATGTGATTGATATTATTTTGTGTCGCTCCATCCATTAAATTATAAATCCCATTCATTTAATGGTTAATCTAGTGGTTACATAACAAGTTTTAAGTGATTTGTTGTAAAGCCTATTTGGTCCATTAAAGTCTATTTTCTTCGATTAAAAGTGGTAACACCAAAGTCTCAAATTGACGACGTTAACAAGAAAATTCATAGGAATGGTTTTACTTGTAATCTTCCGGAAATGACGTTCCGAAAGAACGTCGAAAGTGGCAATCTGTAGGCGTGATTAAGTAAACCGCGGAAGGATGCGTGATGAACAGAAACTCTAAGAACGGAATAGCGTTTTATATTAGCTGTCATCTGTGTATCAAAGGAACATTACCCTATAATTAGTCATATTGTTACTGGACGCAGATCGCCCGGCCCTAACGCTTCCTGGATGATAACTGCGGTACTATTTTTCGTTCAATTGCCAATGTATCTCGTAAACTCCAGTTTACTCCTAGGAAGTTAACTATTTCTAATTCAACTGATGGTCGCATGCTGCACCAAAGTGCACTTATTTGTGTAAAATAAACTCGTGTTAAATTAAATTACCTAACTTCATTCATCTTAAATAAATTCACCTAAATGCAGTAAACTACTATAAAAGGTAAATATGGAAAGCTGATGGAATGAATAAGACCAGGACAAGAAAAAAGTGAAGAAAAAGTATTTTTTGTTTGTTCTGCGAACTTTCTTAATCCTTGCTAGAGCTTAAATCTTATAGTCATAAACTGTTTAATTAGGAATTAATAATTTACACAAAGCTTTTCTAAACTTATAAATAAGTAGGCTTTCAGAAATCCATTAAATTAAAAATCAGCTTGAAACTTGAAGTAGAGAAGCAACATAATCCAGTAATACAAAGACCCATTTTTTTCTAGCCTATAATCCTTTATTTTTTCTGTGACAAAAATTGTAGTTTTAAACTATAGTACTTCATTTTAATACATATGAAAGGAGATTAAGAAAAGGACCCGGGTAGAAGAGTAGGCGAGTGTTAGGAGTGTCTAAATGTCCCCGGGTAAATACTGAAGTCCGACTCCCCATCTTAAAAAACTGAGCACATGAAATATAGTCCCCGTTACCCCCGCCCCTCACCCTGACGACCAGCATCCACCGCTATCCCTTACAACACATGTCCGAATCTGTTATTTGCTCGAAATGTCGCCCGCTACATCACCGGTTTTTATTTTATTTTTATGTTTTGTTTTTATACCGTTTTTTGTTTCTGTCCCCACCAGTACAACCGTCACTTTCCCCCGGGACGGTTCCTACCCAGCCGGAGTTGTTCCGTTTTCTTTTAATCGTATTCATTTTTGTGGTACGCGATTTAGTAAATTAAATCCCTTTGGTAATAAAACGTTCGCAAATTAAATTGAAGGTTTTCTTGCATTGGAGGAACGTGAAATGTTTCTTTACACAAATTTCATTATGCTAATCTTGATGTGCAGTTGTTCTAACAACAGTTCTCAGAGAATAACAATTTGTAGAATTACCTTTAAAGGAATGCGAAAAGAATGATGAAAAATGCATGGTCCTGATGTTGGGGGGAATGTAAAACGTTTTGGCAAAATAGGGGATTACAAACAATTATCCCACGATTTATGTAACCAAAAAAATAAAAAATAAGAAATATAACAGTAAATGTTCAAAATAAAAGCCCTGGATGGTTAATTGAGATATCATGCGGTTATTACTCATTCTACAAACGCTTTACGATAACAATAAGTTGTTACAGCTAGTGAAATGGCCAAGAAATATCTCAGGCATTCCGGCCTCGAATGTAATTAGAGCCAATTATTATAATTACAACCCGATTTTAATTGGCTTTTAATGCGATGCGCAGGGCGGAATAAGCCACGGTTTATCCGGCGATCGAAACCCCCTCGGGGCCTTTACCTTACCATATTTCTCCAATTTGTAGCGGTGACGCGACAGATTTCTTGTCGAGATCTGTTTGGGAGGAACGGGAGGGGGACGTTCGCGCGGCCGGCGGGAGTCAAAACTCGAAACTGACAACGGAAATAGCGGGGATCCTTGGACCGGACCAATTACCAGTGAACGCATCGCCGAGCGCCCGGCGACCGAAGGACGGCCGCCCGTAAACAAACCGATAGTCATCTCATTTATTGAATAAACCCCCGGAAAGCACGGCGGTATTCTCCGAACTTCCCCCAACAATAATTTTAACCGACACCGGGGGACAAGTATTTCGCCCATTTTTACGGACACGACTACCATCCATTACCGATGAAGAATCACATACGATACGACTTGTTATCACTATATATCTTCATTTCAATTATTGTATAAAATATTTCAACATATTTAGATTTCATTTCATTTGGATAGTCTTGCTTGGATAAAAAAAATATTTGAAGCGGGAACAAAACACTAAATAAATAACTAAACTAACTCCTCAAAAACTAAGTATAATACCAACGATTTACATTATGAGTGAAGAAAGTAATTTCCATACCATAAAAATTTTAAAGGTTCTGTTGTGGATTTTCATTATGTGTTCGTGGAAACGTTCGTTTGTCTGTGCAAGGGAAAAGAGGAGGACTGTATACTGTGACTGTATCTTGAGGAATTTGTTTCGCTCGATGGAGAGGACTCCCAGGATTTCCTTCGTGGTTTATTGCGGCATCCTGGCCCAGAACAGTCAGAATTCATTTAACCCGAATTGAAGGAAAAAGGATAAGGCATGTTTTTTATTGGACACGCGGTTAGTTACGAATGAATAGTATTATGCACTTTCAATAAGTAAGAAATGGGAGATTATTTGAAATAATCATACAAATAACATAAATAATTGATCATAATTAGTATATTAATGACCATTGTACTATTAGACAGCTGTAAAGGTAAACATACTACTCAAATTTTTCGAAAACAGTTATTACAAATTGGAAAATACGGGCCGTTAAGAAATGTATAGAATATATAATAGGTAGGTCTTGAATAAAAAAGACATTCCATCTGGAGGCACTGAAATATTTCTGTTTGATTCGTGAAGAACTAATTCCGATTTCTGGCTCTCGATGGCCACGTGGCATTCAATGATGGGTTGTACCCACGTGCCGGTCCCTCGAACAATAGAAAGAGGTTCTCAATCCCCGATTTCATTGAGAAAAAAAACATGAAGAAGAGAATAAAAGACATTAACCGTTGGAAATGTCGCGTGTGGACCTTGGCGTGGGAGGCGGCGCGGTGTGGGTGGCTGGGCGGGGGCAGCAACCACGGCCCACATAACGCCGAAAATATGTTTTAATTATTCAGAGGCACTCAGGAGGGCAATTAGCAATCAAATTTCCGGCAAGTTTTTCAATGATAATCAAATTTGTTCAATTTTTAAAATCTGGCCCGATATATTAATCAATGACATATATCAAGGACTGCGGACTATTTTTCTTACAGCCAGGTAATAATGCTGCAAAATAACGTTTTTTGTATTATTGGGAGGGTATATAATTTGCATGCTTATCATTTTTCAACTACCTCCTTAGGAGAAACTTACAAGAAAAAATAAATTGGGATTAAACAAAATATAAATGCGGTATTATACATCGAATTGGAAGTTACATACCGGGCTATTTTGATAACAACAAGCAGATAAATGAATGACATTTGTTGCCTACGTGGAAAAATGGTCTATAATATTTATTACGCATTAATTTAAGTTGGCTATTTGGGGGTTCGCGACGGTTGGGAATATCATCAGTCTTGCGATCTTTTATCCACACAATGCTAGACCGATTAAACACAGAACGCACGTCGGCTGATCATTAAGCATCCTGACTTTACTGGTACTGTTATATGCGACCACTAACATCCGACAAGGCTATGTACCTTTTTGACTACTTAATTAATGGTATTCTACTGAAAAGGAATATGAAGTACTGATGAGGAATTAAAAGAAATAACTATTTATTTTCCAATGCTTAACCTCAATGAACCTGGTTCGCGACTATATTTTCCGGATTATATTGCTAAAAAGCGTAATATTTTCTAGGTTTGGGAGCGGTGGCTGGGTTCCCAGGGGGCGGTCTCTCGTCAAGCACAATACTATAATTGAGACCGGATCGTGCGTTGTGTCAATCTCGGCTGGGACAGACACAATGCCCGCTTCCCACAGACCTAGTCCACCCACTCAAAGGCCGAGACCCCCTCGTCATCTCCAATCTCTTCCATTTTACACTTTCGGCTTCGGAGCATATACCGAAAAGGCTTTCTTAACTCTCCTGCCATTCTGACTAGTTATACCGAACCAGCCATATCACCGTATTCATCACTAAATAAAAAACATTAAAAAATAAAAAAATCGTTATTGATAGTTTGTTTTATAGGTATAGCGGGTAAAATATATGTGGGTAAAACTGTATTCTGCGACTCAACCTGTTCTACAAGCTGTTCAATTTCTTGATAATATTTCCATTTAAATTTCTACCAAAGTAGGCCCGAGATGTGCTATAAATTAAAGTAAAATGTATAGTGGTAGAAAATAAACAAGTATAATTAACAAGAATATATGCGAGCCCTTATAATTTATGAAAATTTAATCGATCGCTTCTGAGAACTGACAGCAGTTTGTTTCAGTTCATAATGACTGCGTTTCTAAAGTGGAAAGTTCGTCTCTTAAACGCACAGAATTCGGACAGATGGCACCGAACGCAGTCAGGATCCCAAAACCTAGATAACTGGATAAAATATTTTTAGGAATGCGTTAAGTCTGGTGCTCTGGGGGCGTGATGGCCGCCTCCATACTACACCCACTGCCCACCCACTCAACGCCCGTCTTCCCCGGCCCCTTGTCGTCGGTAATTTGTTTTCCTCCGGGCTCCGTAATATATATTACTCTCTAGGACCGTCCCTCGTAACTTTGGTAGCGTTTAGGTTAAATCACTTATGTGAGCCGGTTTTATTACGTCTCAACTGGGCTAACCATATGTTCGTCATATGGATGTTTAAACGTAGATTTAAAGTTCGGTATCCCCGTTATTACTCCACAGTATACAGTTGGGACTGTACAAATTAGAATCCTAGTTTTAATTGTTTAATTCTTGTTAAAAGAAGAGCTTTGTAAGGTTGATGTTGGAAACATTAGGGAGAGTATTTATTCCACTACAAAGTAATACTTCCTGAATCTATTGTTTCGATACCCCTCCTGCACCCTGATAATAAGCAAATCAGAAGGACACGAAAATGTGGGAGAAAACGGCGATTCGGTCACCTGATTCATTTCGAGGAGGAGAAACAAAGAAAGAAAAGAAAGGAATGAAAGGAAAGCGGACAAATTAATTTCAACAATTCGACTTAACTATCCGGCATGTCGCCTCTAAGTGCTATAAATCCGAGATTCTGCTATTTCATTAATTTTCAACATAATTTAATAACCAGTTAGCGATATAAAGCTAGCCGAGGCAGCCCGAGTTGAAACTAGTTTGAAAATGTAATTAAATACACGGAGCAGGAGGGGCGAGTGAAATATATGAAGCGTCTACCAGCATGCTGGAAACCGCGACGATACATTACTTTGGAGAAATTGTGGCACAGTAAATCTATAACTTAATTAAAGTTTTTATGGGCCGGCTGAGTTTTTATTACGGTGAGATGTTAATTTTATGAATGCGTCTGGTTCAGCGGGCGTCGTAAAGTTGGCTTTGTTAACTGGAATCCGGCGGGTAAAAACGACGGGAGGAGATGAAAAATTAAGCGCTTTTTGTTTAAAAAGAAAGTAAAACTTATATGTTTACACAAATCAAATGGGAACGACTCCATATTAGTGCGATAATTAATTCTACCTTTTAAATTAGAGATTCACTCAGGCAGTTATTAATAATTTACCCTAATTCTTCCAGAATCCCGTCCCTTCCTTATAATAAAAGTCAATGTGTTGCTGGGAATTAATGCAAACATTACTATAGCAAATGGTTTAAAACAGTACTAAAAATTGTGATCTACTGGATTCTTCAGGTACGTCCTAAAATATATTATTTTCGTTGTATACTTCAATTTGTAATATTTCAATTTTTAACTGAACTCACAATACTTAAATATGGATAAAAGACGGATCAATGAAATTTAGTTGATATTATGACTGGTTTGTGACATCATTTTCGTATTTCAACGAGACAATTTGTTTGATCTTAATACAAAGATGTACGTACAAATCATCTACGCATAACAAAATACACCAAACGATAAAATCCATAGCAAATTTAATTAGTCACCAATACAAGTGTAGAGGCAAAGGTTGTATTAGCACAATATTTGTTGGATAGTGAAACGTATATCGAGATTGAAAATGTTATTTTTCTCTTACAAGTTAAAGCAGATTTATAAGTATTTTCTAATCCGAACGTTTTCCTTTATTCGCCCAAGTGAAACTCACGTCGCCTTCTGTTTGTTTGTTATTAGCGTTTAATATAAAAGTGATAAGATCAATTGAAAGTATGAAGTTTAAAAATTCCTCTCCGAACTCAACCCACACAGAGAGATAAACGGAACAATGAAAAAAATAATCGCCCGACGTATTAAAATCTTATCAATGACAATATCAATTTCTGGCGCTCCAGTTTAAATGAATAAAGCGCGCGGTTTGTTGCGGGGGGAAAAGAAATTTAATTACGGTAATTATGTTGGGTGGGGAGCGCATTTAAGCCGAGCCTATCTTAATGCTTAGTTCCGCATGATTTCTGCCGCCCGTTTTTCTCTCAGGGCCCCCCCTCGACTTGATTTATCTGAATCCCCTATCAGGGTTCGGTATCGTGTCCGGGGCTCCCGGCCGCCTACCTAAACGCGCTCAATCTAAATTAAAGCGCTCCGTTTTACGAAACGTTGCCGGGGTGCGATTTGTGCGTCACGATTTCTGTTAAAGGAACAATAACAGGCATCAATGAGGGTTCGAACTGTTTCTTTTCCTTCTCTTTTTTTTTCCTCTCTCCGAGCTACCCGCGCACGGCAGATTTAAGCGGAGGTCCGACCAATACTGGCCGTTCACCTTAGGCCCGAAACTCCACTGCCAGAGAGGCCTGGGTCGATTTCACGCACTGACTAAGCCAAAATTCTCATCCAAATACCATAGTTTCAAAAAATATATTATTATGTTGAGATTTATCGCTCTATTTTCACGCCATAAATACAGAATTTAAATACTTAAATGCTTTATACTTGCCATAACTTCGATATTAAAAATTTATTTAAGCAATTTCCAGTTCTTGTGTACTAGGGTTAACACTTGGCTCCAGGATCAGGATGTAACACCAGGATCACTGTAGAGATTGCTCGGTTTTTTAAATACTAGTCAGACAAATTATTGCGAATTATATCATTATGATTAGGTGAGATTAGTTTGAGAAAGCTAATGGATAATCGGGAGTGCAATTATTCGGAGACCGATATAATATATGGAATCCATAGATGGCATATGGTGGAATAATTTTAGAATATCTTGCATGATCGGATGGCCAATATTAAATAATTAAACAGTTTGTCTAAGCCACAAAACATCGCAAGATTGATGCTAATGTTGGCGCACTACCTTCGGATCTACCTTCGGACCTTGAATGTAGACTGGATACTACCGTAGAATTTGAACTGTTCCATTTGGATGAACGCATCCAATACCTTCTGAACAAATGCGAGGACAACCCGATGCGAGGAGAAAGCATTCAAATAGTAATTTTCCGGTTACTTAAATTGATGGTCATGTTAACCGATTTCGCTGACAACCGAACACTCGGTTGGGGGCGTGAGAGGGTGATTGGTTGGGGGTGCCCAAAAGTTTTATTTACCGCTCCGCCGTGTTGTTATGGGTACGGGTTAAAAAGGCAAAAAGGGTCGGTTGCTGGTGTGTGTGTTTGTGAGTGTGTAGTCTCCTAATTCGTGGCCATATATCCTGGCCAGGACCCTGGTCCTGTTTTCCGGGGCCCCGCATTCTTCAAAATACGCCCCTCCCCTCCCTTTCCGTACGTCTCACCCACAGCCACACAACCACCGGTGAAATATTTACCTTCACCGATCGGCGGCTACAAATTGCCCCCTCGGAGCCGAGATACCAGCCGACTACCCGTTACACTTAACTCGGGCCCGCCTCCTTCTCGGGCCGCGCGGTTGAAAACTGTTCAGAAAATTATCTCTTCGCCTCTCTTCCAGAATTCAAAGTGTAAATAAGGCAACTAATGCTGTCAGTGTAATAAGGAAGGATATCGTTAAATCCAATAAGTAAGTAAGCTTTGTTATAAAAGAGAATACTGTGTCCGGACGTAGGAGGCAGTTGTCAACGAGCAGCTAAATGTTCTATTTGTATATCAATTTATTATGTAATTCTAATAATAGTTGTTTCAATACGGAGTAGACAAAAGCGAGATAGAAACTGACACGAACATCGGTAAAAAATACCGATCCCCCCCCCCTCGTGGTCGGTACAGCCCGTTGAACCGGAAAAAGATTGAGAGCAGAATGTCACAGCAATATTGATCATACGGGGGGAATTTTTAGATTAATAGCCGAATGCCTATATCGGAGACGGTCCCCGGTTGAGTTGTGGGCGCCCCGGCCCAATCTCTTCGGACGATCCGAAACACAATTTGTAAGGACCGTGAAAGGTGGGGAGTCACCTCCTTACAAAAGCGCGTTCGCCCTATCAGATAGAGTGAGAAAGAGAGGGCCGGGCGAAACGCAATAACTAAATCAGATATATTAATAATTTATCTAATTTGTTGCCGCTTAGATAAACCTCCCACTTGGTAGCAAGAGCTCGGTGCTCGTTCCCGGAGATCCTATCGCTCCGAGTTGATATTTACGCAACCCGGGAGCCGCATTGTGCCCCAGAAGGATTGCATGCCGGCCGAAACGTACTTTAGCACGTACGGACCGCGACCTCCCGGCGTATAAATATTAAATATAGCTTGGTATTGCGAAGTCAAGCGCAGTTACGTGAACCCAAAATAATGTTCAGTACGACATTTCTACGGGCTGAGGAAGTAGATTGGTCGGTCATATACAGAATTGAGAAAGTCTAATCTAATATTACGTACAGACACTAGGAAAAATCCTGCGTTATTGCATTCATTTAGTATTAATAATAGAGTGGGCATTATCGCAATTCATCTTTACAAAACTTCCGTATCGACTAATTAATCTACATATTCTGGATCTTCAATCATAGCATGCTCACGATATACAATTTTTCGCCAATTTAAATTTTGTTTTAATCAATTTATGATATCAGTTAGGTCCACAACTGCCAGTTAGTATTCTGAGTGCTACTTCAACCGGTATACCAAAACCGGTATACCACAAAACCAAATCAGCGATTGGAGGCAGATCAAAAGTGATGATACTGTTTTAATATATGAACAGTAACCAACTATCTCAATAAGTTCTATATTTGGTCTTAATCTACCGTACATTATCATACTGAGTCATCTTCATCATAAACCACCTCTTAATACACAAATCCAAGCAATTTTCATTCAATTAAAAAAATTACCAGGCTAATTTCCAAAGTATCCCTACACATCAAAAAGCAATTACCGTTGAGTTGCTCCACGTGCCTGCCACTTTTCTCGGCAATCCCATCTTCGAAGGGATTGTTTAATTAAATGCTGATTATAAAAAATTAGGTTCATAAAAGCGATTAACATATGAAGTTCATTACCTTAATTACCAATTGCTTAATGAAAGTTTGTAAACGCCTAGAAATTTTTGTTTACTTTTTTTATAATTACCGTTTAGAGTTGCCTTGAACTCATTTTGCTTAATTTTTGCGATAGTGACAGAGGACATTTGAAAAAACATTCAACGAGACGGAATAAATTGCTACTTAGGTTATTTATCTACTGGAAAAACGCATAAGAACCTCAAAATTACTGATTTACAGTCTGTTTTACTATAAACGTTACACATAGGTCTACTTCGCGATGGAATTGAAATAGTCTATTATCTATAATACATATAAATAAATGTAATAATTTAATATAACTAATTTTTCTGTGGTATAGAACTATGGTTTTGAACTTTGCTGCACTATTTTTCCTTTGTACATGTGGCACGTAGTCATTCAAAGAAAGGGATACACCGACCACAATAAAAATTATCAGCTCATCCAAACAGTTATCTCCCACCCGTCCCTTCTACGGTCCTGGAAGAGACCGGTTTCCTTGCCGTTGGGCTCCGAGGCAGCTCCATCGCTAACCCTTGTTTTTACCAATATTCTCGGATGACTACGGACAGCCGAAGCCCACTCCCGCTGAAACCTATCGCGGCCCGGGCGTAATGACTGTATTTTTCATTTGGAAAGTTTGCGACCGTATCACCGGGCGATTACGCCCTCGGGGCAGAGCCGAGATGATTGGGCTGCCTGTCCAGTAGAGGAGGCCGATTAAACTGCCAGTCAATTGGAACTATGTGAAGGAAATACAGTTATATCTTATATCGGGTACGATAAGGAATTAAAAATCGAATTTCAATCACTACTAACAAGGGGAAAATTTAATTACCTTCGTGCTTGGATTGATCTAAAAAAATTTCAGGTTGGAAAACTGGCACACCACTTAGAAATTTATTAAAAACCAAACGGGTATTATTGAATAGATACTATTAACAAGTAGAAACGGGACGTGGTCCATGACAACTTTTTAGACGAATTAACCCCCAGTAAAATTGATGGATCATGTCGCATAACCGCCGTGCCTTGAAGCATTGCAGGGTTCACCGGTATACGCTATGAGTTCAGTTGTGTAGTGTCGAGAGGTCTATAAGTGTAGCGCAGCCGGGCAAGACCCGATCAAACGTTTACGAGGGCGGGGTGGGGGCGCGCCGGCCAGCCCCCGTCTAATTATACTTGGTGTCAGTGTCTAACAATTCCCCCTTCCGCCCGCAACCCGTTTGGCAGGGAGCATCGCCTCGGCATTAGCCCCACCGACTTATCTCTTAATGCCCCTCAGGTTTAATTCCCTACTCCCTCGCTGCCGAGATGACCGGGCCCCGATAAACCGAGCGGCTTAGCGCTAATAGACAACCCCGCGGACGCTTCTTGTCAGACGGCCCGGCCTAGTGCACGCCCTCAATGGAGGCGACGCCGAGGATAATTTATGCCCCGGAAAAGACAAGTCGGTTCTTCTGTGAATAAAACCCACTTCCCATTCAGTAAATGAGGCGACTATTGACTCGGGATGGGGACAAAAAGACTAACGGAGACCGACTGTCGGATGTCTCCACCGTGCTGTAAATGTCGATGGTTCGACTCCGGTGTTGGATGGTAAGCACCAAAATAATTTCATAGTCGAACTTTAGATGATAACAATAACTAATAAAACTTATTCAACAGTCACTTCTACAAGTTTTTGTTGTTTGGGGAAGTTACACAACCAGCCTGAAACCTGCTAAATTAAACCGGCTAGAAACCTCTTTGCAAATTTTTAACACAGGCCATTCGTATATTCCTTGGGTGTGAAAAACTGATAAACCTAGATTCGCCCGCAGTGTAGATGATATGTCCTGGAGACGTGCTCGCGATGGGACAATTCTGCGCCTGACCTCGGTAGTTTCTACCATTTCCCCCCACGGCTCTCCGCCACCGCGCGGTTATCTGCCAACCCTATCGACGCTGATAAAGCCGGCTCGACGACGTTGTTGTTTTCTACTCCTCCCCGTTCTTATACCTCGGGTTGGCAACCGGGTGACGTACGGGCCCGCGAAACGTCTCCCTTCTTTTACAGTTAACAAGCGGCAGTCTTTACTAGGCGGGCGTATTTATTGTCTTGTCCTCGCTCACGTAGAGTGTACGCTACCGAGAAATAAAAAAGGCGTAATGGCGAGAAAAACAATAAAATTTTTTTTTCAAGAATTCTCGGAGAATACTACGAAGAAATGGTTGTTTTCCTTATTAATTTTTATACTGAATATTTAACTATATGTAAATCATTACGCGTAATTAGGTTTTATATATCCATCAACGAATTTCCGATATAATATAGAAATATTATAGCAGTTTTCTCTAAATAAAATCGGACTCGAGACTCTTTATCTCAAAACCCAATCCAGTACCAAAATCTAAAATCGGATACCTATAAAGGCGTTACATATTTTGTCGATAATGGTCACTTGAAAGACGCAGAGATGGATAAAGAAAAAAATCCGAAAATGGAACCTATAATAAATTACGAGAACCAATTCACCGTCCCTTTACCGGAGGTCTGTCATGGGAGAGCATTGCGAGAGTTATGGCGTAGCGACAGGGGACGCGGATAGAGAGGCCGTCCGTATGAGTGATGATCGGCTATCATGCACTGCCAGCCCCCGTGAGCTTACCGAACACTATCGTTCCGTATCAGAGGGACTCTATAGAGTACGGAAAAGAATTCCGAGTCCATAACCTAACCAGCCCTCCCACCCTATTCCGGGGGATGAAAAAATTTCATTCAATTTTTCTAGACGAGTAGTTTGGGCAATTGATATAACTATATTTATTCAGCCAGGTACCATCCCATAGAAATATAGTGTACTCGGACATGAGAATATTGTTCAGAAATAATAATGTTAACAATGAGCATTATTAGAAAATAATAATAGTAACATACCTGTTATTTGAAGGGGCTGAAACATAATCCGATCTCCGGTACCTTATCCGCAACTGTAACAATGAAAAATTCAATGATAAAATATAAAACATAGGCAGAATCATATTTCTTACTTAATTATACATATAATGTAGTGAATTCGAAAACTTTAACGCCCTTTACTAAAAGTCCTATTATTATATATCATGCGAATTATCTCTAAAATCATTTGTGACTCCGTTTCATAGTTAACTGAAAATTTATAAGATAACAACTAAATGACGTATATGTATTGGTGTAGATTTTATACGAATATATATATATATATATATATATATATATATATATATATATATATATATATATATATATATAAGAGGAGACTACTATCAAGTACCGTTCCAGTTAATAGTAGAGAATCCTGCTCTTTAAAATTTGGAGAACAACAAATTTTTCAACAGCCGAGAAATTGATTAGGCACAAGGGACCTTTCGTACTTTCCGACGATTTATACGAGTCAGATCGCCGGCAGAACTAATTGAAGTGCTGACAAAGTGTTAACGCATTATTAATTAGCCGTGTGTCTGCCGCCGCGGGCCCGCTATAAGGCGTCCTGGACCGCGTCTCCCCCCAGCCGCCCGGGCTAATGAAGTTTGACAGAATGTTTATTCATAAAACGAATGTTGGACCCCCATAACTTATAGACGCTCCCGTGAACCGAAGATGAATTATTCAAAAGCGACCCACGGTGGTATACATATACGATTTATTCTTTTACGAATTTTTTTTTATTTCCTGAAAAATCGGTGTCATTATTCGAGTCTTGAAGTTCGAATCATTTCTACAGTGAGTAAACTGTCAATCGGAGATTCTGAAGATACATTTTAGATCGGGGTAAAGACCGATTTATTAATTATTGAGTTCAGTACATCAGCAGGTGGAATACAGGGCCATCGAAAAATCCTCGCCCCTCTGAGGTGTCTTCAGATCGACCCAGGACCAATCATACTCGACTTCTTACGCTATTATTATTACCGTTACCTGTTTCTGTAACGATTCATTGCACGATTTTACCGAAATACCGATTAGAACCCAGTTGTATTGCATTTTACTGCTAAATATATTATAGTATGTTGACAAACTTTATTTATGTAATTTGGAAAGATCATATAATAGAATGATATTGTCTATATGTTATAGTCAACTTAAATATCTAATTTAAGTTTATCTTCAGTACGAATGCTTTATAAACGAACTCAATTTTAATACAATATACGACATGTGGTACAATATGACAGAAAGTCGACATGGTCTGGAAACTCAAGGAACGAAGCGACGGGAAACTGAAAAAGGGTTCAGAAAAAGTATTGTTTGTTTCGAATAAAGAAAGTGAGAAGGCCGATCCGAAACGAAAGCCGTGTGGGAGTGAAAACGGAGGTGGAGGTGGAGGAAGCGTGGAGAGATCTGCGTTGTTGTTGTTGGGAAGAGGTGTGTAATTTGGGTGCGACACATGGGGCATTACCACTGGGAGGGAGCATGTGGTGGCACTCCTCATTTGCGGTGGACTCACAAAGACCGCAACCGGGCGGACACATCCTCCAGGTGGTCGCCTCGCCATCCTTGTCGCGGCCCACATCTCCGCCGGCCTATGCAATTATGACATCACGGCCTCGGACGTTATATTCGGAATTGAATAGTTCCTCCTACCGAACGGCCCGACCTCCGGTCGGTAGCTGCTTCGGATGGGACGTGAGACATAGACGAGAAAATACCCCCGGTAGTGTCTCCCTTAATACATTTGATATTGCTCTGCTTTAATGTATGTTTTTGAGTTATGTCAAATCGTCAATTTCCCACGGTCCTTCTGTCCATGTGCCCTAAGATGAAATTTCTTGCCTTTTCAAGAAGTTAAAGATTTCATGTTTCCATTGGTCAGTTCGGGACTGTTTGTTTGATCCATACGCACACGATATAGTGCATTGATATTTAAACATTGAAAAAAATCTGTCCGCTTAACTGCAATATACTGCTACAAAAATAATAAATAAACAGCAGTGTAATGTATCATATAACTTGGACTATACTCTCGGTGCTTTCGACAGAGTCACTTGTAAATGAGGCCTCATGAAATAGGGACGGGTTATAAAATAATAAACACCGAGCAAAATCGAAACACCGCCCATCGTCGACGTTCTCAGGTCGTTTCCTCCTTTCTTAGGCTTCATAGGATAATAACGCATAAATATGTCGGGGCTTAAATGTGATGTTCCCGCCCGAGTGAGCTTTGATTAACAGGGAAAACTTTTTCGCGGCCTGAAAACGACCGGCCCTAATATGGGATAAGTTCTCTGCGAAGGTGGTAGCCGGCCGATATCCGGGCGCCATTATCCGGGAGCAGAATGCAAAACAGGTGTGCTCAAAGAGACGGGGATTCAATAAACGCGCGTATCGTAATATAATCCGGTCCTATTAAATTATCTTTATATTCGACGGGAGTAAATTATTAAGTTATACAGTCTTTTCCCCTTTGGCGACTCCCCTTCGGGTTTGTGTAGCACGGCGTGTTATTAGAGTTAATTAAGTCGCGCCAGATGTGTATCTAGAATCTGATCCGGACACCCGAGCGACAAGACGTGTTTCCATTTCAAGGCGTCAATAATTGATAGCTATTGAAGCGATGGATGGTTAGCAGAAAAAAAAGGAAGTATTGAAGAAGAGGATTGGCAAATATTTATCGCTCTATCATACGATGTTTGTTATTTAGTTTGAGCGGTGATACTTAACGATTATTTAATTTTTTTGATGATCCCGCTAATCCCTATAAATATAGTGCCGACGTTTTGACTCCAACCGAGGAGTTGCCACTGACCAAATAGAGTTTGCACGCAATTTTATGTCATTAAATAAAGTTAAGATAGCATGATTTAGTCTTAATTATAGTAAACCGCTACGAAGTATATATAGTATTTTTTGGTTGCGTTCCCAAGAAAGACTGTTATGCCACTTAGTGCAACCATCAATACCAAGCTTGATGGTAACAAGTATTTTACAAGGAGTACATCATATAGCGATAATGTTGCGTTGTCAATGATTTAAGTAAATCTTTTAAAATTCATGTTTCCTCTTCTAAACCGATTTAAGGTAGCGACATGCTTAATGTACTAATATTGAAATAATTGATCCATATTCGGATAATATGTCCACTTCATTACACAGAACCCGACCTTCACATAACTATAAATAGACGCCTTATTCTTGAGTATTGACCGATGGACGATCGAGTCCGTCTGGGCGTTCCGGTATCGTTAAAAGAGAAGCGTCGGCGTCCGTTCTTTAGGGGCGGCCGCATTTAAATTGGGCGTATCGCCTCTATTTATAAACAAAAGGAAGGACAGCTATCACTCGAAATAAAGCTAGAAAAGAACGCAGATTTCTATTCCTGTAGTCCCGTCATTGTCACTTACCTATTCCTCGTCGGTGCGGAATGTTTTGCCGGCGCAGTTAAATCCGGCATAACCGTGTGGTATCGACACTATTTCGGGCCGGCGGTGGCGGCCCTGGACATTTTTCTATTTTGGCCCGCCGTCGTCGACCGCAAAAACAAAAAAAAATCGCGCTAGAGTCCCCCGCTTTCTCGGTAATGGGCTCCGGGCCAGCCCCACCCCTCACCCGGCCTAGGACCGCCTCCCCGCAACAGTTTTTGCCGTCAGACGTCTAGACGCGAGACACTCTCCCGCATCCTCCCCCACGTCGACGCCCACAACAACGCCCTACCCCCACATCCTCTCGGTCACCCTCACACGCATAATCAGTTCAATTTCATATCCTTTCACTTCCCACAATACTCGAATTTTAAGTACCAATACAGTATAAAGTAAACATATAATTTATTTATACACTCAAACACGCTATAAATACATCGTAGCAATCACCTATAAAATTCCATAAAAACATTTAATAAAAAGGTTAGGATATTTCTATTTATTTGCGTCGGCGACAAATAAACTATTGTAGCAATCTGTTACCGAAGAATGGACGAACGTCCAATTGAAATGGTAAATTCAGGTCTGCACGCTCGCAACCAAATTGGACGGACGAATGTGGCCAGACAATTGTCCCGTCGAGAAGCGAAAGCGAGACCGAGATGCTGCGTGGGAGTGCAGAGTCCCGACAGGATCCCGAACACGGCGACGGGACGATCGCATTATTTCTACCGAGCTATGTTCACACGATTTTACGGTCCCTATCTGCGCATAATCGATCTCGTTTCGGGCGGCCACAAATTAGGAACGCAACGCCCACCGCATCAGACACTTTCACAGTACGATATCGTAAAAATAAATCAAGCGTATCTGATTATTTCTTGCCTAATAATTACTGCCACGAACTAATGCGATTGAGCAATCGTCTGAATCGTTGAAATGTCATTAGAGGTATGTCATTGAATTTGTAAAATGTGCGTTATTGAAGTAAATAGAGATATATAGGTATATAGTAGCAACCATAAAAATTAGGGTCCCCTAATGGTGCACTCAATTTAGAATTTATTTATCTGTCAATATATGGATTGGTTTCATTCATGTATACAATTTAATTAATTTTTGTCTTCTTGAAGTGTTTTAATTGATTAATAAATAATTATTTAAAGTAGAATTAGAGTTCACAAATGGTGTTATTTTATTTTTGTTTAAATATATATATTCCTTAGTTTTCAGTGTTTTCCACAATATTCCGAAACGTATAATTCTGGGAATAGTACATTGTTTTATATTTATTGGATACGTTCGACAGGCGACGACCGGCAGAGTTGAATGTTATTAAACAATGTGTTAATCGAAGATATATCGTCGTTAATTGAACCCCCTCGGTATAAGTAGGTGGCCGGCCCCCCTCTATATTTAGAGCGGTGGGTTGCCCCCGCTTCTCGCTTTGGCAGTGGGCCCCGCTCACCGACAACAAACGAACCCTCGCGGACACACACACAACACAGACGCCGGCCCTAGCTCCGACCCTGCACAGAATCGAACCGAGGAATATTAAATTACAATTGAGCTATAGGCTGTTCTGACTTTCAACAGTAACTACTGCTATTGCTATACAATCAGCGAAAATACTGAAATATATTATAAACCCATTGATAGTCCTGTTTAACAATTCAGTTTTACGAATATCGTTCTGGAATAACGGAAAAATATTTTCCGGAATATTCTATTTTTCAAATTAGTCGGAACGGAAAGAGTGATCAGTTGTAGATTTTCATTCAGTTCTGTATTCGATCAGATTGGTTTTTAATATAAATGGGTTATAAACACTTTATTATCATATCGTAAAATGATAAAAAGTTTTATCTTACGCGAGAGCAGAAAAACCGATGTCATTTGGGATTATAAAAAATTAGTACTGTCTCTTATAAGACCACTTTTACGCTCTCGACACGATATCAGACATCTTTAGTGGGCGTATCGGGCCACAGACGGGAAACGAGAGGCGAGGCGATATTCCCATGAAAGCGCTCTCTTAACCGGGTCGAACGGAAGTGCAGGGAAGGTTTAATGACAGGCACGCCCGGATCAAGGTCCCTGAACGCCGTCCGCACTGCACGCAGATAGGCCGGCCTCAACAGAAATGTATCCGGCGAAAGGCCGAAACTGTTTCCCATACGGAGACAAGGATACGGAAACGGGGAGAGGGAGAAGTTTCCCACGTGGGACCCCTCCCAGAGGGGATAGAGCACCCCAAAGGATTGTTTGGACACTAGCATGTTTATAGGCCGTTCATTGTTATGCCACGAATGAATAAAATGATGACAAGCATGAATTTTTTCATTTCATATTAAAGTATAGGTGAATAGGTTCAAAGAATTCTGACACACCCGAGATGTCTATTCCAGAACGGGAAATGTCCAATGACATTTTTCAAAATATCAATTTCTATAGGTATATCGTGAACTGAAATCTGTGAGCTCAATAACATTTCTACTTCTTTTATTCAACAGATTTTCTTAGAAAATTTATGAACCTTTGATGTCCTGGCTGGCGGAAGTTAACACAAATGGTGGCTCATAGCGCATAATATAGAAACCTATATTCCTTAATATTGAGCTTATTCGAAGATATCGAAATGAAATTGTTTTGACCCGATTAAAAAGGAATTCAGACACCCCCCTCCTCCTAACAGTGCGCCGAACAGAGTACCAGATGTCCTCGGACCAGAATGAGCATAAGAATGTGTCGAAAGGATGTTAAAGAAAATTGATGTGAAGCTAAAAATTTCGTATGCATTTAACCAATTTAATGATTCAATACAGCACTATTTACTGGTTTGAAAGGTGACCGAATAAAACTTTCTGTTTACTATTATATAACCAGACATGACATAAATGAATCTTAAATTTGCAGGATTCGAATTATATCGGGTTAAATCCACACCGCAGGTTTCCGATAATGGGAAATATTAAATGGGCGTCAATGGTAAACCTATTTTCAGGTCAAAGTGTTCAAAGCTGATCACCTGATATCATAATGTAGGGTTACCAAAGGGACCTATTTGTTTGTTCAGTATGATATTGTTGATTAATCTATCAATGCTAATGAGGGTGTTCTAAACGTAAGATTGATAAAAAATACAGCGCGTAACAATTAACAACTATGTCCCTTTTCAAACTGAGTAGGGATGAGTACGCGATCGGACAACACGAAAGGCGTTAGGGTTGGAACGGTTCCCCAAGTGCGAGTCCCGGGCGGAAGGGTGACTTTCCCAGGCTGTAAAGGGGTACCTTTAACGTACCTCTTCCCAGGACGGGGCCCTCGGCCGCCCTTTAACGGTCCGCCGTTACAACGTAGGATCATTATCATAAGTTACCGTTGTAAAGTGCCAGAGGGACGGCCGTATCAGAAAATAACCGTTTCGCGAGGGCCCCTATCAAGAAACGAGTTCCCGAATTTCTTCGCCGGATAAGCGCCGTTACCCTTTGAACCGAAACATGACACAACTGACCGCTCGTTTTCTCACAATGGGTGCTAAGGACCACAAAAGGATTGGAGGACCCGAAATAAAATGCGGGCTGTCCCATCTTTCATTTATAGGGAGGTACAAGTCCAGTGAAAATGCTCACTGTCCGTTTCTGGACAGTCCCGCCCCTTACCCCTGTCTATTTATTCTAAACGGGATATGAGGTCAACGTAGGAAAATATCTAATAGGGGTAGGTTGAAAAAATAATGTTCCATACACATGATTCATACGAATCAATAAATTATTCAAAATAATTTATGGACCCTGCTATGGGTATTAGCAAATATTGGTATTTTATTCAGTAATAACCAAGGTTATTAAATGTGTTTCAATGATAGAACAATTATTACAAAGACTTTTTTTCCAATTAGAAGAATTTCATTACGATGAATAGCTTAATTCATTAAAGATAAAATGAACAAAAGATTCCTTTACTACCAATATAGTTCAATGTCAGATCTACATTCATTAATGTTTTTGAATTAATGTTTGTACGAAAATTGAGTGTTGCTACATGCTATGATATTGTGACATTTTGAATTATGGTCCAATTAAGCACCCTCGTATATTTCGTTTCCAAATTCAACATGATAATATCAACACAGGGGTCGTTGATAAGGCGGCCTGATTTAATATCTGGGGATGTCCAACTCTTTACAAAACCGTACGCCGCCGACAGAAGTGATTCATTTCTATTGTTAACACAGAGATCCCCCCGAGATTAATTCACTTGTCGGACGCAGTGTTCACTAAACTCAACAGAGCATTCATTCAATTAAATAATACTTTGAACACAAGGTAAAACAAGACAACGACAGCATTTAAACGCGCCATTTAACCAAAGAACAATGTATGAATTTTAAACAGCCCGCGCACTCAGAACGGGTTGACCCAGATAAAACTTGTTTAGGCTATTTTATACGAACTTAAGAATATACGATTTTACAACCAAGCGTGTATTATCTTCAATTTCCAGTTAAAATACGTCCGAGAGGCTAATTTATTATGTGTTTTTCCTTTAATCCAATTTTCCATTATTATTGTTCTCAGTTAGTGACAAATGGCTAGTATGATTATATGTATCAACACGACTCGTGAAACGTATTTCCTTCATTTATTTAGTGCTAGGTATACCTCACTTTTCATAGCTCATATTTGTACCTCATACGTACAAACAAATGGCGTGCTGTTTAACTATCGTATTAACATATGTGTTAAGGGTGAAATAAACACAAGATGTGGGAACCCTCACTGGTATCAGGTAAACGTAATTTAGAATTTTAAAATATCGAAACCTGAACCAACACAAAATATCAACGCGTGCCCATTAAAGGTATGACTCAGACGCGGTTGCTAATTCAATTCGTTTATAAAATAAATTTGCATGAAGTTAAAGCGAAAACGATTAATTGGCGTCCGTGTACTAACTAATCGGTTAAAGGCTAATATTTGGGCGGGTATTTACAAGTAGATTTTCAGAAGGTCGGGCGGGGGCTTCAATCCCCCTCCACTAATTGACTCGCCGACAGCTCATTTCGCTTATACCTGGCAAGCCCCAATATCAGCTCGGGAGGGGGATCCCGCCCATTAAGACATATTCATTTGGCACTGGTTCAAGGACTCTTTAATACATCAGCGGCCGCAGAGAGTGAGAGGGGGAGAGAGAGATCGAAACCTGGGGGGAACTACTTCTTAGCAATGTTATTTATTCGGCCCGCGGGACCCTAATAGTGTCTGTTTAATAGGATAGAGCCGGGAGGCAGAGAAAGAGGGAGCGTTCCTATACCGCCCACAAGCTCAGGAGACGGAATACCCGGAAAAAGCTTCCCCCGTCCCATTAAAAGACTGTGGTCTGGCTTCATTCCGTAGGGAGGTCCCAAATAGAATAGGTTTAGACGCTCAGTAAAGAACGCTTTTAAAAGTAGAAGGGATATAGAAAAAAGACCCGGGAATGAATGGTAACACCTAAAGCCAAGTACTTTAAAAATCGGAAATCTTATGCATACACAAGAGTACTGCAGATGCAAGTAAGCGAGGGTCGCGATGGAGAGGGAAAATCAACCGCGAAATATTAAATATACGTCAGGCCCCACGAATTGCTTCCAAGTAAGGAAAATATTATAAAGAAATCGTGAAACGTCGGAAACATTTTTTTCATTAATGACTCAAATGAATCAGTATGCCAGATTACGACATTAACTGGCGGTTTTAGCTTATTATCAGCAGGAAAACCTCGACGAAACATTTCTTAAGGATTCTGCAGTAAAAGATCAGTTTTAATAAATAAAGGACAACAATCGGAATGCCTTGTACAAATTGTCTTAATTTCCCAAAATTTTTTAGTAATAATTTCAAAGCAATTTTATTGACAAATATTAAATAGTGATTTATCAATACCTGGAAACCTTTCCTGTAGTATTGATTAATACAATTCATTAACTTAATGATTTTACCGATTGAGAATATTGAATGAAAAATATTTATTACCAGCCAAGTCTAAAGCATCAATGCAATTTATCGTTTTTATACGTATAATTTTGTTACTAAATTATGTTGAACATGTCTCATCCTTATTAAATAATGACGGGGAATTCTCCTACTTCTCCTTATGGAAGACATGTGTTCTGTTAACTGTAAGTCACTCACTAAGGAAATTCCAGTTTTGGAGAGTGGTCACAGAATATGGTTCACTCGAGGAGGCTGAAGAGACCCCGGTGCGCGAACCCGAGCTTCCACTCTTACTTTTTACGATCAGAAATAACTTAGCGGCAGTCTGAAATCTGGGCAAATATATTAGCCGCATATTTGTAGGTGAAATCAAGCCCGCATAATATTACGCGCCCGTTTCTAAGGGGAACGATTAAGCAGCCATCGATGCGGGAAATTATTCCCGCCGGCACAGACCGGGAATGCTGTTCGAGAAGCGGCTAACATTTTTTTCGTCAATCAGCAACTGAACGTTAATTTTAATGGCTTTTGTTAGAAATTTATTAGAAACACGGCATTCATACGGGTTTTCTGAGGTGATTGCACTGGCTATTTTACTACTCAAATGCAATTTTTATTTACTGCTACCTTTGAGAATCTGTAGACTTCGAGCTACAGAAAAACTGCCTTTTTCATGTAGTAGAAAAAATGTAAAAAGTATTTTTACTTTATTTTTACTAATTTCAGATTTTTATTGTTGATACGGAAGTTATTTTGTTATTTTTATCAGAGACACTGATGAATAATGAAATACTTTATTATTACATTCATATATGCACGAAAGAACAACAATAACCACCAATAAGCAAGAGTAATAAAAGTGACCATAATAAATTAAACTTGAAACGCGAGGGATTCATAGAAATATTCAGTTCGGAATAAATGCAGATTCCAAATAATATTTAATTAATCGCCAAACTACTGTGTTAGGAGTACTATTTCCTGGAATTGACATATTATTTTAGAGCGATTCCAAGGAAGGATCTTCTCCTTCGCGTTACGGTAAAACTCCCCAACCGAGGCAACGGAGAATCGCTCCCCGACCAGTGGACGTAGGACCGAGTCACAAACAACGGGTGACTGACGTGAGCCGCATATTTATGACGTCATTACACCGCTACGACCTAACTACACGAACGCACGAACACGTGCACGCGCACGCGCGACATCCCGTCGGTACTTCAATACTTAATTGTCTCTCTTTCTCTCTCTCTCTCAACAACCACAGCGACAATGCTCCCTCGGCAGGGTCTTATTTATGTTTATAGCAGTATAATCTTCGCTGAGGCGGAACCGCACCGCAGGCAACATAAGAAAAGGATAGTTCATAACGAATTCGCCATCGCCTATGAAGAACAGTGATGAGCGACCTACTTGCTTCAGCAAATGACTTGTCCTTAAAATAAGATGAGGGTACAGAATACCAACGCACATCACCCTTCTTGATTCGGAAGATGAGTTGCTGTTATGACCACATTATTACCATCTCTTCTAGATTACTCATCGGACATCATTATTTATAATAATTTGGTTGTTTTAAATTGAAATTTATTTTTCTGTACCTTGACTCATAATCTAAGTTGTCACTCAAATGTAAACTAACAATATTAATTTATATTTAGTCAGGTATAAAAATTCAGAATAAATTTAATTGAATGAATTCGGAATAAACAATCTTCAGAAAAATAATATTATAATTTCCAATAATACTTAATATTAATTCAGCCAACGGTTATAATGAATTATATAATGAATATAATGAAATCAAGATGGGAGACCTTAGCATTTTAGCGCGTCATTCATTAGGTTTTGCCTTATGAAAACGATATGTTATTGAAGGCCGACCGGTTAAAGCAACAAATTATGGACTGTTATGGGCAGTAGTAGTAGTAGCAATATACCTAGTGCTATTGTTAGTGACAGACGCATCATCATTTTTCATTGTGATTTATAGCAGTTTCAACTAGCTGTCGAATGGAAGACAGACCTTATTCACTAGGGGAGATTTAAGAAGTGATAATTTCTAATAATTAACGTGTTTAACGAAGCCTCCTTCTCCGACATCATTTTTGGCCGAAATAGTTTTTTTACTACAGTATTTTATCAGTAAATGATTTTTACAGTATTATTGATATTTTATTTGCTGGGGTATTTGTCACCTTATTACTTTTTCTCTTTCTAATTAGGGTTTGCTTAAATGGGTTTTGTCTCTGGTTCTTAGTACCCGGTATGCTATATTGTTCACAATTTTTATCACGTTGACAGTGGTACTACTTGGGGATACTATTTTTATAGAAAGAATGTTGATAACCAAAGAATGACCTTAAAAGACATGATTACTACGATCAATTTATGAAGCTGGGACGGAATCTATCAGCTGATGTTCTCTATAATAGCTCAGGCCACATAATACCCCATCGGACATCGTTTAAATTGGGACGGATAGGGGGGATTGGAGACAATAGGGTCAGCGGCGGGGGAGTCTGTCCCGTGGAGGCTGTCCAACTCTCCTCTCGGCCGTTTCAAATTCAAACTCCCCCACCCGAGGAAGGAGAGAGCACACGGGTGAACAAACACACGTGCGTCGCCCCGCTTGATTATAAAAATAAATTTGTCCCGCACCAACATGCCGTAAAGGCGTTTATCAACCGTGTAAACGGATATTGTGGACCCGATGTTGTGGGAGGGGGTGTGGTGTGTGTATATTTAAAACTCGGCTCGTACTTCGCCTCCGGCGCTCGACGATAGGAATTGATTCGCTCGCTTACAGAGGAAAATGAGAAAAATTAATAGTGATTTAAAATTCATCATTTGTCATTCCCCCTAAAAAGTTAACGACCGCTAATGCTGAAATAAAACGGCTATAAAGGCTACAATAATACATACGTAAAAATTTGGCATGCAACTACCGTGGCTTGAAACCTATATGTACATTGATATTAGTAAAGATAAAGTTCTTTATGTGAGTTTTTTTAATAGCTTAATAGCCAGTATAGTTTTTTAATTTACTACAGAGATGATGTTAGATACTAATAATGATGTTAAATATTTAAATTGTTTGAAAAGTATAAAGCCGTCTATTTGCAAACATGCTAGACTATACTGACTTCGTTCCCTACACGATGATTCTTCTGAAAGCATTTTACATTTACAATGGACGGCCGTTATTACTTCATATTATAAGTTGATGTTAGACCTCACCGCTTGTGGTAATCGAATTTTCAGATTGTAAATTTGGACAGTCTCGGTGGTCCGAACCCAAATTCGCAATCGGAAAGAAATGTTTACAGCCGTCTAAGCATTGAATAACGCGCGGACACCCTCAAAAAAGGAACTTAGAATGTTTTTCCTACGCGTGAATAATCTGCGGACGGGGGAAACCGGTGTCGCTCGTAAATTAGACTAATAAAGAGCAAATAAGATAGGCCGGTAGTCTAAGCGGATGGCGGGCTGTGAAGGGAGACTGGGAAGCCTCCACCACTGTCCCATGTCTGATTCACAGGTTTATTTCTGTGCTATACTCTGAGTGCGCGCTCCCACTGTCACCTTCGGACAAATTTCAGCTAAATCAATGGGGGTTGGGAAGGGGGCGATCAGGAAGGATTCTAAAGAAACCTAAATCTGAATGGCTGGTTACCGTCGCACGACCCTCGACCGTCAGGAGATAGAAAACATAGCCGTACTGGGGGTTCTAGAGTTTAGACTTAAGTTTAGAGACTGTAACGTCTATTATCGCACTCATAAGTAACATGTGTCTTCATTCAACTTACAATATAAAAGAATTTCGCTTAATAATTTAGCGATCGGTAGCGAATATTGTCATTATTTATGTAAGTGACTAACTACGGTTAAACCATTAGAACAACCGGAAATTAATTTGCATTTTATTTAATATTTATAACGGAGTTGATATTAATTATTATTTGTCTACATTAATGTAAAATTTTAATAATACAATACTCGCACCAAAATGTGATTGTAATAAAAAATTTTTATTAGCGTGTGGGATATTCGCGAACTGATACTGTCCAACATTATGCTCCACTGTGTTTATAGCAGAACCTTCCCGCTGAATGAAACCTTTATTAGCTGCGAAGACACCCAGCTAATCCGGTAGCGGTGGCGCCCGGCGAGTGCGTGCGAGTCGGGGGCGGATCGGTTCCACGACGGTTGCCAGACCCGGGCTCGGTCTGACCTTTCCATCCTCTGGCCCTCCCGTCACCCCCACCACACAGCCCTTTATATATAATTAGACCGTCTATATTCCCGATAGCGGCAGAACACCCCCTTCTTATACCGCATCGCTCGCGGCGTCCGAAACAATGCTCTCGCCCCAGTCAGTCGACCACCAAGTGAGACTCCTAATCTCAATTAGATCTGAGTTCGCGCGGCTCATAGTGTCCCATATCGTCATATCCATTTTATTAAGCCAATAATGCTAGAATGGCTAGCGATCATATAATCACGAAAGAAATACTAAGTATTTAATGAACTGAATCAAGAACACATTTCTGTTAGCCCAGACCTATTAATTCTGTATTATAGACATTACATTATATTTGAGCGATGGTATTAAATAGTATTATAATATATATTATAAATATTATCACCTGTTTTAATGACATATAATAACCGTGACTCCTCATAACTTAATTGGCATTTACCATTAGTCAATTAGAATTCTTATTCAAAATCGATCGAATTATTCGAACTAAAATAGAAATCGCGGTCGCATACGTACGGAGGGAACTTTATAAATCTCCAATTCAGTCTACGGTTGACAAGATAACGCCTTTTAATAGTAGCACTAAAATACAAGAACCTATTAAACGCCATTTAAAACATAAGCCTCGGAGCGGCAATAAATTTTTACAGTGAAACCTTTATCTTTCCCGAGGACAAATACTGTTTTGTTTTATCACTGGGTCAAGGCTATATATCAACTGGGGAATTAGTAGCGCTAATGGACTGCATAAATTAGAAAAAAGATATCTCCCTCGATTCAATTCATTCAGAATATCCTGCGTCGGTGTAAGAAATGTACAGGAGGCAGTAATAAAACATTAAGTCACTGGAGAGACAGCCAAAAACCAGTGTTTGGATAATACATTTTCGTACGGAAATTTCTTGTAATGATACAATAAAGTTGTGTTAATGTTGTTTGAACGAATAAGCTTTACTGAAGTGAAGTCGAAATCGGAGACAATCATTTAAATGAGATATATATTAGTTAAACAAGATAAATGCATATTTAGCTGCAGCTTACGTTTTACCTATTTAAAACTGATAACATAATTAATTCGACAATGGGTGTTCTTCTTCGACAGAAATGGTAATGTAACGTTCGTACCAAAATATAGACGATACATACGGGTTTGGAATATCATTAGTTTGGTGAATGAATTCTGCAGGATCGGATCGTGGTTTCGTTTCAGTTCGAAAGCACCAAAAACTGTTTAATGTAATAACAGGTTAATAAACCCACCACTAAAGGAAAATCCCCCCTCAACACGGGGTAATTTTTCGCGGGAGTATAGCGCAACAGCTCCACTGTTCATAATAGCGGACGACCTCTCTCTCTCTTTCTCTTTCAAGCTCTCGGTCCCAACTTCTCGTTAAGTTAGATCGATCTCCGGCTTTAATTAGCGCCCGACCATTGTCCCCGGAGGAAAGACCCTTTTGTCGCAATCAAAATATACGGGGCGAAGACAATGCGATAAAGAACATATTGTACCCCCGGGTACCGGGCCGACTAACGGTACAGCGGCTCGGGTTCGGGCACTGCCAATAACCGCAATTAGACGGGCGGGCGGACCTCCGGTATCCGGGCACTTTTTTTTCATTCTATCGGACTAATTAGATTCGAGATAAAACTCGTCGTTTTTTCCGCCCGGGTTTATTCTTTTGATTTTTTTTCAAGTCCTAATGGGCTGCCGCCTCTTATCCGTTAGGAGTTTTATACGCCTTCCCGTGTTACTTTACCGGGCGACCCGATATCGTTGATAAAAAAAGAGGTTCCCCCCCACCAACGAATTAACCGCCTTTGGATTTACTGCCAATTACATCGGAATCGCCCGCTTCGTCTAATTTATTTCGTGAGTCCGACTGTCGTTAGTCGTCCTCCGGATTTCAAGGGCGGCCCGGAAATTAATTGCCCCCACCCCGAAAAGGACCAAAGGGCGTTTAAAAACAGGAAACGGTGACACGGGGGAACGATTATCATTTTGATGGGGGTCATTTCGTTCGTAAAGTTTTCATATAATACAGCCAATCGTGTAATTCCTGTAACTTCGTTTTAATTAGCGCTATTAGCCGATAAATAACCGCCCTTTCGTTGCACAATTGGCGGGAGGACCGGGACAAATCTGAAACCGGCTAAACCAGTAAAACACTTTGCAAAATTCCTCATTCGTTTTAGAATGAGACCACATGTTACATATGCACGTTATCAAAAAGAAGGAGGGTTGTTTAGAGAAAGTAATATCCATCTCATTATCACTCCGATAGTAATATTGCAGTTACGATCATATTTGATACATGAATGGAATACTTTTATTTAAACGGAAACGAGAGCCATATCAACTAAAATCGGGACCCAACCGTATTATGCTCATCTTCTAAAAAATTTTAAAAGTATAATAATACTACATAAGCTATAAAAGAAAGGTTGCGTGTCATATATGGCGGTAATTCATAATTTCTTTACATTTGTCATTATAACCACCTTCTGCGCTAACAATTCATTTTTCCGGTTGAGAGGTTGCTATACGCTACCTGGTATTTTAGAGAAAGTCGTTTGAACCTAAATCATTGAGTTAACCGCTACTGGGCTATTGCGCGGTTGAGTTTTTCGAAACTAACGTTCGCTCGAAAAAAAGGTCTCATTGATAGTATATTGGCAGATATAGATGTAATTGCTCCAACTACCGAATGACTCAATGGTTCCCGATGTAGGATCTGTTATTGGGTCACGCACAACCGACGATATTTCCCCAGCAATTCTACTAGGTTTTACCTTTTGTAATATATAGAATCGTGATTGATAACTAGCGCTATTTCCAAAATCACCGTCTCGAATTATACATCAACGGGCGGAACTAATTTTCAAATGTCTGCATCGCATTTCAATTGCAACGCGAGGTACAATTGACAAGTAAATTTATTATTGCTTCAGTTCATTTTTTTTGTCCAGTTATTTAACACTTTCACTGTCCGTGACTCACCCATTTGAGTCTTCGCGTCAATGAAACGCGCGTGATTGATTCGGCCGGCCAAAATGTAATTACAATTCCCAAGGCAGACGTGTTATTAACCTCAGATAGAGAGAAGGGGGTCATATAGTGTGAAACACATTCTGACTTACAAACCGGTACTTGGAAATAAAAAGACAACATGATGAAATATACATGTGCGTATGTGAACAGAAAAAATATACTATAGTTTGTGTGGTTTGCATAATAAAGGACATTTATCCAATATGAAGACACGAAGACTAATGTAAGATTAGTTCCACTAGCATAGTTATTAATCTCCTGCTAATAGTTTGTAGTCCTGCATTCCGATATATTTCATTGAAGTCTAGTCTGTTCTGATTATTTTCATTGTCCATTCTATAGAGTTATATACAGTAATTTCGAATGTCTCTTGTTCAGAAATAGTTGTTTGACTTGTGGCGATACAGAGTTCAGTCTTATTAATTATGAGCAAATATGATTATCATGGGGGGTCACATTACGAAACTTCTGGGACCACTCTTATGCATGTAGAACACCATCAAACCTCCTGGAATTTACATATGAGAGTAACGATTTAAAAAATAATAAATAGTTTTAATTTTACGCACTCTATAATATACAATAAACATAGTTGAAAGTTTCAATTTACTGTACATCTCCTGCCATGCTGAAGGAGAGTGGTATGGATTCGAGGCGTAGGGCATCGAATGAGTTAAGGTTTTATCAAATTAATTTATACCAGGAGTTAAAAAAAGTATTCTGAATATTCACTAGGGTCCAAAACATTGTGTGAAGACGACCCGATAATGTGGCGCTTATTAAAGATACGATCCGCCGCTAATTTACACCTTCACTTCTTCACGGGCTTTAGACCCCATTATACTAATTAAGACATCCATTCGGCCCGCTACAAGCTGTTATTAGGGACTGCTTCCTTTCTTTTTATTTTAATTTTTTTATATACGTTCACGGACCAAAACAAATACGAGGTCTGACTCGGACTGACGTGAGAGCGGTCGCGGGTCGCCCGCCTCGGGACAGCCTCGTACGCCGGTACGTATTCTTTTTATTTCTTTTTTTTTATCAAAAAGGGCGCTTATCGCGATTAGAGAGGACCCCCCTTCCCCCCGTAATCGGCCTATTTACCTAATGGACGAAACGTATTTAAGGTCGGTTCGGAGGGGCGATGAGCGGGTCCGATAGCACGGACCATTTAGCGTCCAACGAACCGTGCTAGCCCCGGCCCAGCGTGGAAATCCGCGTTACACACGGCCTTCCCCCCCGCCCGCTTGCCCGTACGACACCGCTCCCAGATACACCTCGCGATACCTCTTGCGAAACCGAGCCGCGGCGCTCGTAAAACTGCAACGATCTAAGGACAACCGGCCGAAATACACAGAATAGACGGGGCACAGAGGACCGTTGGTGGACGTAATATCTGGTCATGATTCAAGGCTTAAATATAAAACAATATGTTAATATGAACCAAAAAACCACGCAGAAATAACCTGTATTCAATAAGATATATACTATGCCTCTAGCCAATAAGCTACTGTGGCCCAAATTCTTGGGAGTTTTTATTGTAAACGCAATACGCCGCTCTTCCCCCATACGGAGGTAGCTACTGACTAGCCAGTTATCAAATAGGCAAATGGTAATAACAAGTACAGGAGTAATGATCAATATCAGTTCCCACTAGTGAACTCTTCACAGACTAGGTACAACAACCCTGTGTATAGAGCCTTGGGGGGGGGTTTTGAATTGTATAAGAGTAACGGAATCGAGGATGACTCGGTGGGTCGGGGTTGTGACCTTTCGGTTGGTGGAGCGGCTACCTGCCGAGACGACAGGTCTGCCGCCGCTCCTTGGCCGCATTGTTTTCAAATGGGAGAACTCTCGCTTTCTCGCCGGCTCGGCTAAATAAACACCTGATCCACTTTCCGGTCGCCCCGCCCGCCACTGCCTCCGCCGTTAGCTATAGCCGGGGGCCAATCGTAAATTAACTTCACGTCGGCCCGCTTCTTATTTTTTGCAGTTCCGCCCCGGGAGACATTCCTTGGCGGCAATCTACGACGCGATATATCTCATATTTCGACCCATTAAAGTCCTATTCGTTTGTTTCGCAAGGGGCCGGTCCTCGGCTACTGCCCTTACACAATATCACCGGTGTCGACTGGGCACGGCTTAAGCCGGTATCGGTTCATTCCGATACTACCCTCAGGTATTTACAGCTCACCGAGAATGCCGGGAAAAGCATTAATGAAACAGTCAAGGATTAATGAAGTTACGGATGATTAAAGTACAATTTGTATTTGCCACATTAATAAAATCCACACCTACCATTGTCAAAAACAAGAAATCTCACCTTGAAGAAAACAATAAAACAGTACCCCCTTAAATTGAAACTGTGGTGCGTTGCATGCTCGGTAAAAATTCATCTCCGAAGTTTAATTCGCATTCAAATCGTTACATATATTATCCGACCTATTCTTACATATTACTAGTAATTTGTATCCTCAAACGTATTACCCTAAATTTTTGATTAGGACATTCTTATTCGATCTTTACGATTAAAAGATGGACGAAATGAAAGAAAATGGAGCAAAAAATAAGAAATGTTAACCATTTCTTTTATTACATTACTCCATTAGTACGGATGAAAGTTTGTTTTAGTTCATTGACAAGTCTGTTAGGCAGGGGTGAGAGTTGTCATTGACTTATCTTACAATTAATAAGAAGAAAACTGATATTTCGGTGTAAATTAACAGGCCCAGTTAAGTCAATAAACTTCTAATCCTGATCAATGTCCTCGGCTATTTCAACATAGTATGAATAAAAAATCGGCGGAAAATATAAACCTCGAGGCTTAGAGTTTCACTTTGTCGCCGTCCCCAAAAATAGTGAATAGGGTTTATGACAAGAGCGTTGGGCAAACCGACATAAAACGCTCCGTGGTCTATAAATCACCCGTTGAGAAATCAAGATCAAGAAATGAATAGTGGAAGATAATTCAGTTCAATATAAACGAACGGTAGCGAAGCGGACAGGGAGCGAGAAAGAGACAAAGAGAGAGGGACAGAGAGTTTTTCACGTATGTCAGACAGTGAAAGAGAATGAGAGAAAGACCTGAAAAGAGAGGAGAATAGAGTGAGAGTGTAAGTGTGAGTGAAACAGAGCGATGGGAAGGGGGAATTGTTGGCGCTGAGGCAGCCCATTGGCCCGACCCGCTTACTCAAACATACTTTCTCCTGTCTGGTTGGTTGTCACAAATTTCGTTCCGCCTATAAAGAATGCCGCCCCACTTATTAAAAACAATGTACCGCCGCCTTTGAACTCGGGGAATTATTTAATTTATTTCTCCGTGAACAAAACCAAATTCCCGCCCACAGTTCGGTCTGTTCGAGGCTTCTCGAAATGAGTTTGTTTCGTGGAATGGTGCGTCGGAAGTAAGTTATTAGTATAAATAAATAAAATGCATCGTACAATATGAGTATCTAAATTGTAACACTCTCAGTAAATAGAAATCAAAAGAAAAGGTAAAAAGTCAATAATATCTCCCAACCCAAACCCTCCATAAAAATCTGCCGCTTTATCAAATATATGTTTTATTTAAACATTTAAATCTAAAACTGGGTGAAATCAAGAAATGAATACAAACACGAAGTAGGATTAATCCTATATGCTGGTGGTTCCTTTTACACCGTTGTTGTGAACATAATGTAACGGTCAACTCAAAAATCCCTCAGGAGAATTGGGCTGTAACATTGTTGACAGCTAACCAATGAAGGTAAACTTCCCCAATCAAAGTTCGGTTGCAGCTAACGTTTCCTGTTGAGGGGAGGAGGACTCTTTGAGGCCTTACCTGGGGGCGTAACGGTCCTCGGGGCGGAACAGCTGTTGGGATCGCGGGCACGTGTCAGCCCTCCTCGCCGGCGAGATTAGACGGAAAAAAAATCTACTCTCTTCTTCTCGCTCTGGTAATCCAGTTTCCCGGTTAGCAAACACACTGGGCCCATCTTCTTTAAGAAGATCTCGTTACCGCGGCCGCACATCTGCTCCGCACAGCCTTGGGGGGGTAGTGACGGACAGTTCTCCCCCCTTGGGGCAATTCCGGTAGCCTCAAATCTCAGATTTCGGACGATAAACTCGATTTAAAAAAACCCACCCGCCCTTCCTGCTCATTTGTTTGGCGGTACAAACATTTTCAAATTGCGGTACTACCAACAAGTCTAATATCTCGGTCTAGCGGATTTTCATTGTGACTCCAATAAATACTAAAGGTATAATTAGGTACTTCTAGTAGCAACGTCGTATAAATTTCACGGTGTCGTTATCCGCCTTACAAATAATTTATCACCAACGTAACTCAATATTCAGATATTCAAATTATGAATAATTTATTTATTTATAAACATTCATGTGTACTCTTGTCATGAATAATTCAACTTCAGTGAATATGTTTAGCGCGATATTTATATATTTAACGAATTTACAGTGCTTCGAATATAGTTACTGGAAATCAGCATCTCTAGTATCATGAATCTGGAGTGGGAGTATTACCATCCTGCAATGGAATAAATCTGTTACAAGGTACCACCCTACGTGCAAAAAACCCTTGTTTTGGAAATTACGTTGAGATAGTATTTCATAAAATCCTGGGCAGCCTAAAATAATAACTGATAACCCTAAAATAAATTATACGAGGCACATTTAAAATAGTCCTCAAACACGTCATTTACAATTGAGATTTATGAAAGACCCTTAGTAAATTGTGACCAGAAATGCGATCACAACTGATAATTTATCTATGATGTCGGAATGTCCCACGACGTCCCAGCAGATGGGATGTTTTCCCCTTATGGAGCCGTTAACAGAAAATTATGAAAGAAACGTCGATAACAATCGCATTATGCCCAATTCCGGAAAAATGATTACTTATCAACTGGTTTTAAAGTTAAAACGCAGCGGTTCTCTCAGTTGTATTCTGTAAACGCGGAATAAGGATTTACGCCCGGGAAATAAACATTTTCCGGTTTTTATATCGGAATAAATTGAAGAGTTTTATACCTAAGGTTCCGCATATAAAAGTTTTGTGGCCCCCTTTAGTTTAAACCGACCGCCGTGAAACTCAACAAGTACCATAAATGTTAACGTGGGCGTACAGAAGTGGACGAATTTATTTTCCCTCCTTCCACCTATTTCGATCGGATCCCGATAGGAGAAGTGACGGAGGATTCTGAAACGTTGAAAAATATGATATTCAAGAAGCGAGAATATATCTCTTAACCTAGGTGTATATTTCCATGCATTCAACGTAGGCCCGATCGTGGGCGTGAATGTGAGGTCGGGTCACCATAAATCGAGATAATCCCAGGATTGAACCGACAAATCCGTGGTCTCATTCTCTGCAGTTTATTTCACTTTTGCTATTACGAAAAATGTTTTTTTTAGAATTTAACATTATTAGTTTCGTTACTTTTTTTAATTTCCTTACTACTTTCAATTTTTACTTGCCGATCTGATATACATAATATAATTTAACGTCAGATAAATAAGTGGAAAACCAGTTTACTGGTTTATTTCATTTCTATATTCGTTCAATTGATTTGGACTACTGCCTGCTATGATGGGCAGTACTAATTAATTTTTCATGATTGGTAAATTACATGCCGACAATTTTAAGCAATTTCTATACTTTCAACCATTGTCGGATGAACAGGAAAGGATTTACTCATTTATGTAGTCACATGTTGAAAAACATAATTTAAACTATATCCCGGATATTACCGCGGAATTAATAATAATTAAAGCGAGTATTTCAAGGTAAATATAGTTTGTGTCTTGTGACGAATCGAAAGGATGACAAATGAGCATTTTTAGTAGGCTTATTCCGCCGTCGCATCAAATGCGGAGTTTTACGCCACCTTTGATACAAATACTTATATTCAAGGATCGAAACGATAATCTGCGAATTGCCGCAATTCCATCGGCACTCGGCTCACGTTTTCGGCTCGGAGGTTTCTTTTTATCTGATACTGTTATTTTTATAACGTTGGCCGTTCGAGGCGGGCGGGAGGTCTCCCTTCACTCGTGCGGAATGAAGCGCATATTTAACGAGCTTTATTACGGATAAGTACGTTGTTTAGTATACCGCCGGGATGAATAACAATCCGTGGGGGGGGGTTTCGAGTGCGGTAATCTTCCGGGGGCCCGGCCGAGTGTTTATAGCTTAACGGTACACCCCGGGCGGGCCGCCCGTTTAGTTTATGCCGAAACGCGAAATTTATTTTCGGAAGAGAGGTGGGGAGGGGGAGGGGAGAGGGGCTCTTAAAAGCGGGTAAGTAGCTTAGGGCCGGCTCTTGGGTTATCGCCGCTCATTGTAAAGTCGGACAACGGCTAACGAACCCGACGACACGGACTGTAACTAACTGCTTCTCTGAGTTACTGGCCACCGGTAGACCGCCCACCACCCTCGGCCACCCCCCAGGGCCAATATATCATTGTTATTTTCGTAATAACGTCACGGCAGCGAAAATAAAGCTCACGGTTCGGAGGCGACCTTCACTTTCGGCGCGGGCTTCATCCGCCCTAATCACGGTGTGGGTCAGTAGTAAAGTCCGGGGCGATTTTAGTTCAAGTTTTAGTTTATGTACCTCTCTATCGCCCTTGTAGAAAAGGACAAAATTAAAATGAATTAAAAACACAATTAATATATATTTTCAAGCCAATTTCACCAAATACCTAATTAACTAAAACATGTTTAGGTAAACAATATGCTTATTATTTTTGACAATTTTTCTTATAATAATTATTTTTAGCACTGCTAGATATCTTTTCTACTCCATAATAACCTCTAGGCTTTTAATACCGTTGCAATTACAATATATTATAGTTCTGTTACTTACTAACGACTGTTGTAATCAGAAATAAGCCGCGCAAAAAATACGCGTTACGATAATTCCCGCGATGGAATAATTCATACGCCCCGTTACAATTACGCTTCCCTCGAACCCACCCGAAAGGAACAATGGCTCGGGCGCGTTCACAAACCCCCCGGGCGATGAATAATAAGTCATTGTTTTCGATTTACATTTAAAGGCTGAAAGAGAAAGCAACCGGCGGTCGGAACGGGGCTACTTTTAAATCAGTAAACGATACTTTACGAGCTGGGCCGTTCGAGAGGGGGGAGGGAGGGTTTATTAGTTGTATTTGGCCAGTAGGGTAAAATAAATTTGTAACGCCCACCCGTGGAGTCCGCTGCTAGGTTTACACACGGCCCGGCTAACTAACTGCTTTCGTATTCAGCACTTCGCCCTCTGGCCCGGGGGCACCTCCGGAGCATATTTCGTGGGCGGTCGAATTAACTACCGTGAACTTAAATCAGCAACGGGCTACCTTTTTCCCTTCGCCGGACCGTTTAAAAGAACTTTATACCGTAACCACCGGTCCTCTGAACTGAACGACCGCCTAAACAGGCAGGGTATACCGGAATTTTTCGCTGCCAAACTGTTTGATAGATTTATTAAAATGAAAGGGTCGATAATTCAGTTTTGTAGATAAGCTTATTGCACATTTCATAATTTATTAACGCCAATGAATTTAGTGCACAATAAAAATAAAAATAAATCTATACTGTGCAATAGTTTCTTATGTAGGTATGGATGGAAAATTGTAAATTTATATTTAAATGTTATGCGTTGAATTATGTGAATAATATACGAAACGTCTTGTTATTTAACAATAATTATGATTGGTTATTTATATGACCCATCATTATATTTAGAGCATTGTCCATTTAAGTCCCTGTACTGTCGATGATCAATTAAAATAAATGCCTGTATATAATGTGTGAGTAGAACGTCAAAAGCTGCGATCGGCGTTCCGTCGAAAAAAATTATGGAAGACTAGCGATACGAAGCAGGAGGTCTCAATTAAACGGTGCCACCTGTTGGGGTCCATGCCGGGTCAACCCTGCCCGTCTTCCGGCCGCGGTTTCGTGTTTCATTAAGGCTATCTGAGATTAGTTATTAGCTCAAAATCAAAGGGGGTGACCACTAGGCAAAAAATCTGTTGTACGAGGTAAGGTGCCGGATGAGGAAAGGACAGCTGTTTCGAGAAGAGATTCTCCAATCTATACTAATTACCGACGGCAGGCCAAAAACATTATCATTGGCACCCGATGCGGGTTCCGTAGTGTATTTCGCCTGTAATTTAAAATAAGACGTCTTACCTCTTTTGTATATGCGAAGAATCCCCCTAACTATTTACATACATGAAAAAATTTACTTTAAATAATGGTACACAGAATAGTCATTAATTTAGGTATTATAGATCAGAAACGCTCTTCCTTTTGAAATTGGAAAACAAACACAATGCAACTGAAACAACGGTACATCAGTAGCTGATATGTACAAGACCTTTTTTCAAATAAATAAAGTCAGAGATTTGGTAAGCGGAACTACACTAACGACTAATCTATGCCCGATTCCTTTGTCTATTCCCCTTTATCCCAGACAAACTATCTGTACTTATCTCTCCACTTGTATTGCGAGCAACGACCTCATATCTGAAGTCGAAATCGGTAAAGCTTCAGGCCAAGTAGGTGAGTCCGGGCAGAGGGAAATATATAATAATGATGTTGAATGTTTTAAAAATAAAATATGCATAATGAAACGTCATTGACGGACACACTGTATAAATAAAACGAAATTAAAATCAGTCTCGAAGACGGGAAAAGTTAAAAGGATCCGGTAGTTAACTCATAATATTATTCCGTATATGTTTACGTTAGGGAAGCCCTAATGAAGGGTCCTACCTATGAATGAACAATGAATACCAATCGGAGGGTAACCCTTCGAGTTATTATCACCCGATTTGTGGTTCCACCTGCGCCCCCGTACACTTAAGCCCCCGATTCCTACACGCCGGCGTCTAAATGTTTCATTAAGGTTTTCCACCGCGATAAGTTATTAGTTACGAAATCACTATCTCAGCCAAGCGGCAACAAGTGAGCGGGACAAAAAGTGCGGGAGCGAAGGGCTAGGGCCGGGGCCCGGCCGCCGGAGTCTTCACTGCCCGACACTGAAAGACGGACAGGTGCGAATCTTAATTAAAGGACTGAGGGGGCGTCGCGCTCACGCCGAGAAAGAGGGAGAGGGAGAGAGAAGAGTGAGACGGGGTGGGGGGGCTCAAATATAAATCAGGGCCACCTGAGACACACACTTACACAGAGACGGGGGCACGCCCCGTTCAATTAACATTAATCACTTGAGATACCTCCGCGGTCTGACTTGACGTGAACCTGCTCGGCTCGGGGAGTATCCTCGCGTGACAGCAGGCACCACCACCTGGCCCCAAGGAACGGCCCCTAGGATATAAACAAAATTGGCCGAATTTGAAATGAAATGCGGCAAAAGTTGTCTTCTGATGGCGGCTACAAAGCAACACTGGCTTTATTATCCATACATAAAATTCCGTACGCTATATACCACCCTTATTCCACCCGAGAGCTAACAACGTTAACATGTTCTGGCAGACGCCAGTAATAGGCCCAGTTAACAGCAGCTGTTATGAAATCCTTACAGTTAAAACAATGTTCGGTTAATATAGTAGGTTTCAATATCATAAACTAAAGCGATATTAATTTTATTTTTTTATTAAAATATTCCGCTATTTGTTCCTCTAACAGTAGTAAGTATTGGTCAGTTGAAGAATTTTCTGAAGCCTTTTCTGGAAGCCTTTTAAGTCCGCCGGAGTTAAGTAATAATATTTCAATCCCCACCTTATATGTTCACGTGTCTGTAAACATGTAACAAATAAGTCCAATATGGACAGAACGCAGTATCAATAAAATATTACGGAGTGAAAAAAGGGCCCCCTTACAATTGTGAGGAAATCCTTGTATTGCCTGTCAGACATGGCCCGGGGGAGAGAGAAATCTCGGCATAACGCCGTAAACGTTTCTTTTCGAATCTCTTCTGTGAGCCCGGTTTATGGACAACGGAGGCAATAAACTGGGCTGTTTATCGCGGCGACCGTTTTTGTTGCAGCTTTCGCTATCGGCCGGATCGACTCACCGGCCAATACGCCAATACCGACTGAGCGGGGGAGTTTTATTGAACATAATCGAGGATTTAAAGTTCTTCTGTCGTTCAAAAAGTAAGCGTCTGCAATTTAAAACTTTCTTTAAAATTAATTTTCTTGTAAACTGAGAGTTAACATTTACACAACCTGTAGCGTTTCAGTAGTATATGAACCAAAAAATAAATAAACCTTTATTATCCATAAACAAATATGTCGGCAACAATACATACAGTGAAATCTTGATTTTTAAAAGTATATTATCAACCAAAAATCGTAGGCATATATAGTTAACATATATCAAAAGCACTCTATTCCCGCACCCTAAGTAGAACCTTCTTGAACATTTTCATCAACCTGAAATGAATATTTTACATCATGATTTTTCAAAACCTTTTCAAAAACCATCCAAAAAACATTTGTTTGTTTAGTCTTCCAACATGGTTCGTTAAACATGTACTAAAGTTAAGGAATAGGAATTATCCTTTATTAAAACAAAGCATCCTGTAATTAAAGTTCTGACTGTATGATTTAATTCGTTCATTACACGCGGACCAGGTTTAAGAAATGCAATGTTTCCAATTAACCAAAATAGCAAAAAACAATTCGGGGATCACAACCGATTTCAATATAAGAATGAGAGTGAGCGAGAGAGGGATAGAAAGGTGAAAGTGGATCCCATTAGAAATGGCCAGGCCTCGTCTACTGAGGGACGCCGACATCCTACGCCACAAAAGATTCGGTTTTGACATTAATTGAATCACTAATTTATAAAGAATTTCATTTTCCTTCAAGCCCCTGAAACGGATTTACATGTTAAAAGGTTTGACGCTGGCCCACGAGGGAAGGGTGGTGGGAGGGGGAGCTCGAAAATATAAAACCGTATTGCAATTTTACAGCGTAAATGTTGTAAATATTTCTGACTTTCGAATCGATCTGCATAATTGCCGGCGGGTCCGTCATTTAGCCGGGAATGATTTGTTGGCGAAGCTCTTGAATCCGCGCTTTATTTACTCTCCCTTATTGGAAGGCCCAATTTGATTTTAAACGGTAACAAAACAAAGGCCTTAATATATACAATACTAAAAGTTATAAGAGAGTGGCATTATAACTCAAAACGTCAACTCTTTAAGGATATTTACGAGATTATATACGATATATTAAATAAGTGTAGTCGAACTAGATATCATTGCACAAATGCAACACGCTCAACTCAAGCAACAATAGAAAATATAGAAATAGAATATTGAAACACTAAATTATCAGATATGGAGTGTACTGTTCGAACGATTTCCCCGGGACGTTATGCCAGACACGCATAGCCGAGTTCTTTCTGAAAAATTCAGTTGAGTTAATTGAATCCTTGAAGCTCGCAGTCCAAGTAAAAGTTTTGTACAAAAACAAACGCATTATTATCAGTTCTTTTTTGTTTTCATTATTTGAAGCCACGAATTTTGTGCAGTTAAAAGTCTGTAGTACATTAATATTAACGTAAACTGCGAATATCAAGCGGCGACCTCGCAAGAGGAATTTGGAATAAGGAACTGGCGGTAGAAACAAAAAAAAAGTGGAAGCCGTATGCGCCACTTGTTCTGGAATCTAAAAAAAGGCCGTGGAACGGATTAAGCATTTGTTTTAACCCAGTAACATGCCAAGAATAAACTCCCGCAATTTCCTGCACGGGTCATAAACTTTCGAATTCCGTGCCATAGGTGGATGAAAATAAATCTTACGGCCGCCAAATCAGTATGTATGTGGGCTTTCCGCTAATAACACCTTTGCCGACCGAAACTCTTTATACTTTTCATTTGTCTAATTGTTATTTAAAGTTAAAATTGCCATCGCATGCCGCTTTTTATTTCGGTTCCCCCGATTGTGTATACACGACCCCTTTCTATCATAACCGCTATCTTAAAAAAAATTCAATTAAAATTACAAGCATTTATAATCCGCCTTATGAAAGCTCTAATAATTTAATTTATACGAAACTATTAACGAAGAAAACTATCGGTGTATATTATTCATACTAACAATTAAACAGTTTCCTTGATATTAGTCTGTGTAGAATTCTGAAAATCAGTGTGAAGTAGAACGCACACTCGCGCTTCTGTAATTAAAGAAAACGAATAAATGTTCTTTTTTATATTTCGTGGAAGCAATTTATTTGGAGACAGCAGAGAAATTTTAAATAGCACAACTTTCGTGTTTTAGTGCCATTAAAATAAAAGATAATAATTATAGCGCAAAATATTTTGGGGTCGAGATTTTATTGCTATTATTATCTGAGATTACAGAGAAAATCCACCCTATCTTTAAAGTATTTTATATTGGAGCATCCTATCCCGTATGTTATGTCAAATTCTCAACCTTAATTCATTCTACATACCCCAATTGGGAATTGAATATTTGGTTACAAGGGACTTTCTTTCGGTGGTGAAATGTTTAAAGATAACGAAGATTTTTACGTTTAAGATCATTCCCGAAAAACACTTCAAATCCAGCCGTTCAAATTCAGAAGGATACGAGTCAGTTCTGCTCATCGGGAAGGTTCCCGAGACGAGAAAATATCCCGGTTTCTCAATGAGCAACTCTGGTAGGTCGCATAGAATACAAACGGCTTTCATGACCTGTTATGAATAGAATGGGACCATAAACTGTTCTTAATGCGTCCCGGCTCGAATGCGGTTACGCCATATTGAGGAAAGGCGACGTAATTTATGTAACAGTTTTATCATAATATTGATTTACAGTTGAACGTGGGCCGAGGGAGCAGCACTGGGCCCTCGGACCTCATTCAGTTGAACACCTGCGCCGCGAGTCCTTCGTGAAATCAAAAGGACTATGGAGGAATAAAGCGGTAAACTCTCCCTTTTGTTAAGTCCTTTACAAATTAGAAATCTATTACGGATCGTATTTAACTTCGGTCGGCTTATTTGTGAAGTGAGTAAGATCAACAAGATTCCAATATGGATACACTTACTGTAGGCACTTCATATGACAATGAAGCTAAATCCCATTGTAGTATTAATCGTATTGATTGTCAAGTAACAAGAATAGTTATAACTGATTAGTTCCTAATGTACGGTTATGGGCTACAGCTCTAATGGTTTGAATACAACAACAATGCTAACTACAGTGCGATAGTATATTAAAACAACGTTGTTTCAATTTCTAACATGGGCGAATTCAATGCGGACTGCCGGCCGGTTGATCAAGAAGTCCACCATCGGCGGGAGTGTTAATCGGACTGGTTTATTAAATAATCATCAGCGTTAGAGTAGCAAGTTTTTAACATGGGCGTAATTTATCGCCGGAGGCTGTAATTTATGAGAGGGGGGGCCGGCGGTAACCCTCCGGGTGCGGATCGGCACTGATTTATGCCACCTTATTAGTAGTGCAATACTCCCCACTGTAGCCGCCTCCGGCCCCGCCCAGCGTGAGGACTGCCACCCTTTGACTAATTTCCCGGCCTGCCGTACGGGACAAGAGGTAAAAGAATAAGAAGTTGGAGGGAGACAAATAAATATAACGGGAAATTAGATGTGGATAAGGGTAAAGAATATAAATTCAAGTCGACAAGCTGCAACCAAATAAACTGAACACGTGTGTATAGGGTATACACTGGCTAATCTATTGCACATTGCGTACATGTATTTAAATTTTTATTTTTTGTTCTGTATTTATTAATATTCTTCCAATTACTTTAGCAATGACTTAGATTCGAATTAAGAAGTGTACCCATATTGATGCTATTATTAAGAAAACACATTTCTTTAAAAATTCAAAGAATACATATACAGTCGTACAATTGAGTTACTTCTTTTCCGCAAAAATATCGTTCGATTACTATAGATAATTACAAATTGATGTGTTTGGATATACGTGAGATCCACTCGTTTCAACCGTCGAGCCTACGATATCCACTTGTCTATGTGTTTTATACATGCTATGATTGTATGATCTAAAGATAAATAGCCGAGCTGACATCAATAGTGGTGACCAATCGTGGGCGGCTACGAATTCCGCATTCTCGAAATAATAACTGTCCGCCTCTATCTCCCACTGTCTCGGTTGCTGGGAAAAAGTGGCTTTTCAAAAAGGACGGATGCCACGGATCGTTTTGCGTGGGACAGCCGGGCCCCTGTTGTGGGCGGGGTGGGTGGTGTCCCCGCTCAAAAGACACACGGGAGGAGCCGGGAGCAAAAAACTCCGGCGAGCATGTCGAACGTGTAATGCAGGACTGTGGGAGCGCGACACCGCTGGGAAGAAAAAAACCCCGGCGGCGGCGTAAAATACGGTAATACCCCGACGGTTGTGGACACCGTTCCGACACCGGGAGAAGGCCTTCGGGCGAAACAATACCGCTAACAGGGTCCCGCTAACAGCCCGCTTAATCTACCACTCGCTTTATCCGCTTGACGCTGGCACGAGGTAATAGCCCTAGTTTACTTCGGACATAACGACCAGTTGAAGACAACTGGACGCTCTTATATCGGGTTGCATTTTTTGTCAATAGAAGATGCGTCTTTTTTTGGAGAGCACTGTCTGAGCTTTTTGTAACCCAACTAACGCATAATTTTCAGGAGACACATTTCATAATTTTATTACTTCAAACAGACTAACAGGACGGAAAAATAATTTAAAAATCCTTACACTCTAGAATGTGTTGAAATCCTCCCGTGAAGAACTGAAATGTGGGAACAAATGCCCATTTGGTGCTATATAAATATTTTAAATGTTTTAGGATAACTATTGAAAGTAAATAAGAGTCTGCTGTATGCTTTGTGGTGTAAGTTGTAATGTAACATTCTCTGCAGTTGCTAATTTAATTCTGAGGAATAAATATTTCTATTTTTGGTCCTTCTGTCGTAAAGAACACTGTTGTTAGGAATGGGTGCTGAGCCCACTGGAGAAATGACCGCCCTTCCCGATAGTTCTAAACAACCTCGACGGCTCAAATCGATTGGACAACTATTGTTGTTATAATATTGTGTCCGGACGAATACAGAGCTGGGCGAGTGTCAGTTATGACAGCGGGGAATGCGGGCTGCCGCTAACGAAGGATCGGAGCCGAGGGAGTCATGCGCCCGGGAGAGACTAATTATCAGCGGGACGCCTTTTCAGAGCGCAATTACAAAATAATAGTTGGGCCCCTTTTATCCAGCCCGAACACCCCGCCCTCCTCTCCAACACCCCGCGCCTTCACCCCTTCCTCCTCCTACCCCTAATTAAGTTATGTTTTCTCGCACAAAAACAGCAGAACGGTCGGGAGAGAGCGGGGGAGATAATTACTCGTTCTGAGAACAGGGCGGTAGGTTTGAACCGACAGTGCCGCCGACTGCAATGAAAACAGAGGGAGGGAGTGTAATTTTGAAAAAGGTTGCCACCGAGGTGAATACTAACTACTCTTCGGGCCGGCCGGAAACTACCCTCCTCTTCTAGAATGGATCGGATCGTTAATGGCAGGGGCAGTCATGAAATCAAGAATCCCGCACAGAATTCTACACAGAATTTCGGAAGAATGTTACTATATCACAGCTATATCGATGAGTGGAGTAATTATATTATGTTACCAATACCTAAGTTTAGGGATTGTAAAAGTTTATAAATCTTTCAGTGAAAATCGGCTGTTCTGTATATGCATAGGGACGAAAACCGGACGGATAGATTGGGCGAAACTAATAGCCGCTTTCGCGCAGAAGATTGCGAATCCGACTCAAAAAGTTCAACGGCCTGTCTGATGGGCCATGACTTTTGAACCTCGATTCGAGTTCTTCCGAAAGGTTGGATTTATGAAATGAAGCAGGGAGAAACACATGAGTTGAACAGGCCGGGTGAAGACAATTAATTTGGTGCTTTAGATTTCGCACGTTGCATCGATACTGCACGTTTCTTTTTTACCAATCTTGACAGAGTGATCTTACTCGGTAGTTCCACAGAAGGATAATAAAAAGAGTCATATACCATAAATAATGATTTCATACACGCGTACACCCTCGGGCCTGATTTTCATAATGACGTGTAATATTGTGTTACAAGTAATAAAATATTCTCGGTTTTACGACTACTGAAATCGGCACGAATATCGTCGGTATAAATTATTCATCAGGGATAATTACTGCCGGTGCGGATAAAAAAAAGGGTTTAGAATTAATGCAATTAAAATTAAACCCGGTCGAGTCTCATTATTCGAACTAATCCCCCAGCTTGATTCAGGTCTTTGAATGCAAGTTTCATACACGATGTAACAGGGGCAGTTATAAGATTATTCGACATGAGATGTAAGTACTTAAAAGACAAAGAACGTGCAAATAATCACTCTTATTTACTGATTAAATAAACATTGTAATTTACAGTTAGTCTTGCGTGAGTTGCATTCATTCGACAAATAATCATATCGAAGCTATTTGGGTGTTACTATTTATGAGTTGTGTCTATCAGTCTTGGCAGTAGTAGCATTCAACAATTATAATAAGCACTTAAGTGTGCTTATAATATAATTTACATCCTTATAAATTTATTGATAATCCTTAAATTAATTCATGTCGGACACTATTAAACTGATCGGGGTAAGTTTGCTATTGAATGCTTCATGGAGCACCAAATAACAGCGTATAAGAAGACTTTATCAGTTCGAATATATAAACATGCATAAAAATACAAATAACGCCATCTGTTGGTGAAATTGGCAAGGACTTAGTTGCCAGCCCAATATACTCCGCCCATTATAATATCCCTAAGGATGAAAATTATTATGCGGTAATTCGTCAACAACTTTACTGTATTTATTACGTAATGGAGATGACGAACATCCAAGCGAGAGGTTACAGAAAATTGCATGAGTGATCCCAACAATACAAATAATACATAATAATTCCTGCTTATTAAATTATTGAAAAGTTATAAAGAAACATCGCAAGGGTTTTATCTGACCGGAGCCATAATTTACCAGATCGTTATGCAGAATATTCATACTAAATTGCATTCAGTTTCGTCATCAATATTTTATTCTGCCGGATTGTACACCGCGGCAGTGCAGTTAGGTGTACTTGTAGCCCCCCGAGTTATTTATTTTGCTGCGTATTTTTCAACCGGAGAATTTATGACCGGACGATTTTGCAGTTTATCACACGTATATAAACATTGTGAATTGTGAATTTGCGCTGAAACATCGCGGACGCGGCAACCTCACTTCCGGCCAAGGATCTTGGACGCAATTGGATTCGGACTGCTACTGGCACCGATTTGTTTCCGAGGCCCCTAACAAACTGATTAAAATAATGTTTTCCCCAATCGAACGTACACACTAAGTTTCTGATCACATATACATCATATATATCACACATAGCAAAATTTCAGTGGCTTCCTGTGCTTACGCCACGAAATTGCCTGTTAGTCGTAGGCTCTTCCTCATATTATTGAACCGGATAATTCGCGGCGCAAGGATTTAGACACGACACTGTAAGAATAATTCACCATTGTGTACAAACAAGACCTGGCTGCCTTCCAAATTGCTTTGAAGCCGGTACAAAAGTGTGTAATAGCCTGAAAAGTCTGAGAGGAACCAGATCCCTGAACTGTACGATTGAGGGCGCGTTGCAAAGACGACGGTGCAATTTCGTGATTTCGATTAGCAGCTCCCCCGGTGGGGAAATGACGACTCGACGCAAGGGGATAATCAATCACGGCGCTGAAACATAGATAAATAGTCTTTAATCGTCGGCCTAAAGAGCAGAGTCGTGAGCCACAATTATACTCGGGGACCCCTAAGTCGTTTTTAATTTTTATACTTCAATCGTTCGCCCGCTTGCGATTGTCTGTTTTTTGCAACTTGACTACACGGTTGAGAATCGACTGAAGTTTAATTGAAGGTAAAGAAAGGTAAACATAATTTAATTATAATTAGGTCGACTGTATTCTAACGTCGATTACGTTAGGTACGGGAAGAAAGTTTCGTCGGGATTATGCTATTGCGGCAACCAGGCTGGTACCGAATTTTTACAAATTTAATAATTTAAAATTATTTATGATTACATATTGAATAATAGAGATTCTTTGAACTATAATGAGATGATACTAAACGACTACTCCTGAAAACAGTGCCAAAGGCATGGAATACCGGATTAATTACCGCTAAGTGGGATCAAAAAAAAGGCTACAAAAATATTTCATAAACATTCCCTTCGCTAGTTATGTGGCCTGTTTGCAGTCAGTTAATCCGTATATGCTGATGTCTCTGGCGTGGTTTTATCCCTTTATATATGTGAATGTGAAGGAATTATTACGGGAAGTGCAACCACGTGATGTTAGGAATGGGTGCACTTTTATTAGGACCGTAAACCGCTGAAAAATCCGCGTAACATCTTCAGAATGGTTCCGTCCAGAGTTAAGCCGCGGGGGGTCAGTGGAGGACATTTTCCGGGAACGAACTCTCGGGTGTACTTTTATTTTGTCTTTTCACTTCCCTATGAAAAAAAACCGCTCTCATGTATTTACTGCATTAATACTGAATTTTTCCCGCATCTCCGGCAGAGAAATATCACTTACAACCTGCTGCTATATTATTGCACCTGTACTCTGCAGTTCTGAAGAACGCGCCCACCTCTGTCCGGTTCTTATTTTCCGGATTCCGCGTGCGGCAATTGGCTTATAGGAGATTAGTCGAAGGCTTGCCGCGCTACACGAGTTCGATAGCATGTGCTGCGATAAATTGCTGTAATTTTTCTCGGCCTCGAGAAAGTGGTAATAAGAAATTATTTCATAACCGAGTTCACAGTACATAGAACTTATTTCAACAGATTGCGGACAGGTATTTTATTTGTTAACATTTTTTGAACAATAATTTCGTTATAGTTATAGGGAATAGAGCATACGATAACATGTTAATGTATTAGATTTATGGTTGTCACAATATTTATTATATTATTTTTGATCCTCGAATACCTTTCTTCATAATAGAAAAGGTTCATTATTGAAACAGCAAATTCAGGATTCTACCCCTGAGTTGGGAACTTTATCTGTATGTGTAAAATTAATTGTTATATCATATTTAGTGCAAAAAAAATAACTCCCACCGGCGGGGTACTCCTATAGTTCGCTTTGTGCCCGAGAACGACGACCTAATTTATGAAAGGCGAGCGAACACGGCTGCCAACTTTGTTATACGGTCTCCTGTCCTTTTATTTCTCTCTTTTTATCGAAGGGGGCGCACCCGCATAATGGGGCGCCGGCCTAAGAAACGGCGAACAGTTTAAATTTTTGTCCGGCGTAGACCATGTACGGCGAATCGGACTCCGGCCTACCAGTAACTCATTGGGTTAAATAGAGCGCCCGAAGAGGAGCCCCTCCCGCCGCCCCCTTCTCGGTTGGAATTTCGAGGGCAGAAAACAGATTGTCTCTGCTCACTGACTAATTGCGCCGCTTCCCATCTGACACACTCAAACGGAGTCATGAACGCACGCACGCCATTTTTCCACTAGATACTGACCAATAACAATAAATAAATTACAGTAGTATTATAATTTCAGTTTGAGGGAATATTCGAAATTAGAAGATCGCTGTATAATCAATCATTAATTTATAACTAAAACATAAATACGTTTTCTCGCCTGTCAACATCTTCCAAATGTCTGTAATAGTATGAACAGTAAAGGAAACGATTCGCGACCAAGGGGGCAATGAATGAGTCAACGTTATTGAAGGAAATGAATCGTATTACGAATCTATTCTGAGAAGTCGGTACTCGGATTCTGCCCGGAGCTATTAACTCCGGTAGGTCGGGGCATTACTGCTATCGAATAGGCCATAAAGGATCTGTTACCGGGTCGCGGGCCGCCCCCTGAAAGCCACCAGGGGTCAACCGGCGGCCGTATTTCTCATGCAATAATGATCGGGACCGGGCGGCTCAGAATTAATACTCTTCCATAATTGAATCACTTTACGAGTTTGGCTTCCACCGGTTCAGAGCCACCCCACCTGTAGAGCCAAATTTATGCACTCTTGCGGTCAGCGCTACAGTCCAGATCAACAGAGGCCATCAGTTTAGCTACGGGCACTATACAGGGTGTTAAGGAATAGTAAACGAAACGTACAACACCACCTCACTGTACTAATGGCGATGGCGAAAAGCTGAAACCGGTTTATGACAAATAACCGAGTGGAGACAGAATATTGAAAGCGCGACGATTCTTCAAGAAATCTGACAATAGTTGCACATAATCGAAAATATACAGTATTTGAAATACAGAAAAGCTTCTTCATTAAATTATGTTATATCTTAACTCTAACATACCACTTGTTTTGAAAAATATATATATTGTTTTATAAGTTGTAATAAGTGTAATAATCAGTCCATTTTTAATGTATTGTCCATAATATATTGTTAAAACTTCGTTCGAACCAGATCACTGTAATTAGGACTACCGCACTGGAACGGAGGGATGGACGTACACGCAATGTACTTATAATGTGTTCCACACTGCGAGGAATGCGTTTTGATAGAAAGAAAAAAATTAGCCTTGAAATTGAACCATTAGAAAAGATATCGTGCAGTGTGAAGGGCTTTAATTTGCCGCGAGATCCTCGGAGCCTCCAGTAAAATTCGACTTAAAGCGTCAGCTTATTATGATAATCCTAAAATATTGGAGGCTCGGCGCAGTATATGTGGCGTGGGGCGACCTACGAACTCATTCCAAGGGTAATGGTCACTAAACAATACAGTCGGGCTACTAACTGGTGCGTTTCGTTAAATATTCGAAGCCATTCGCGAGTTCGAGGCGTATTTCATGTTTCTCTGTTGCTGTGTAACTAACTCTGTTTATTTACAGCATTTCTGCACTTTCAGAAAGTTCGTTTGGAATACATCTCCGGTTATGTCGATTAATTTCTTATCGTCCTTTGGGAATTTTGGAAATATTCTACAATGCTGATAATAAAACTACGTAATACTTCGTTATTTTAGTAACATTATTTTAGTGACTTCAGACATTTTTAAATTATCCGATATTTTGCTATATTTATACTAATCCAAATTGGTAACACTTGTTGGAACTACAATTATTATTCATCCTGTCATTCGAAACGTTAATAAATATATTTTTTTTATTTTAAGCATATATCAAATGTGTTCGCATTCATCTTAAATACAGTGTAAAATCTGAAGATTCTTTAATCCTACGGTTAGGAGTATACATATTGCCCCCTTGAAGAGAAAAGGGGGTATGGGAAGGAATCTGACTACCAGTATTAGTATTCCCGTAAAGTTGAAGAATCGCTTTACGCCCAGCCATTAAATCATAAGCCGACCGCGTCTCCTGAATCGGGAATTCAAATATCAAATGAACGTGTCCACCCGCGCCCCCGGTTATATTTCCTCGGCGTTATTTCAGAAACTTATACATTAAACGTCCAAGAATTTTGATCGTTTATCAAAAAAAGGCACCCGCGCTTGATTTACTGGCCGTCCACTATTTTACAGGCGGCGAGATTCCTCCTTGCAACAAAAGGAAAGCTCGTTGAATAAATTCAGGATCCGAGTTCATTCAGTGAACCCTGATTTATGCCCGGCCGGCTGCAATGACCGCTGCACTTGTCCGCAGTAACCAAGTGCTGTTCAGAAAAATCAGTATTGCTACCGCTGAATTTATATGTACTACACTGACAACCGTAAAAATATGCCAAAACAATTTATAATACCCGGCTAAATACACAAATAAAACATATTACATATACACTATTATTTATGTGTATATATATATATATATATATATATATATATATATATATATATATATATATACACCAAAATGTATATATACATTTATTTTTTTAACAGTGCTTATAGAGCAATGAGGAATGAGACTGTTATCCATCCAAAAAACTAACCAGCGTACTATTTATGTTAGCCATATCTGCCAGGATGATAAAAAAGGCGCATCAAGTCGATAATTTTAATGAGAATTGAAATGAATGAGGGAGTAAATTTCCAGGACCGTACGTCACATTTTTGTATACTGAACAACATCAAGTATTTTTCCCATATTGTACAATTGAATTTTTATCAGTTTTTCTCAGCTGGTTATTCTGTACAGTGAATGTGTGCCACCAGTGCTAATTAAAATCGCCCAATTATCCAAGCAATTATACCACGTTGAAAATGAATTAGATTAATGATATAATAAACTAAAATTATAATTTTATTAATCATACTTAAAAACCATACGTGTGTGTGTGTGTGTGTGTGTATCCGTATGCAGTTTAATAATACATAAATCGTAATCCGAATAAATTCATATAAAGGCCGAACTTCATCAAACGTTTTTGATCGGTTTAATAACTGATCTCGGTCAGCTGTATCTCGCAATAACTTCTTCTATAAATATCCCTTATAACCGAATAAAATATTTAATCCTAACCAAATTTATTGAGACGAATTTATTTATTTATATTTTCCTGGACAATTTAATTGGGACATGAATAGGCGTTCCTAAATATAAATAAATAAAAGGAAGGAGGGGGGGTTTGGAAATAATCCAAAGAATTTTTCTCTAATTCAATCATCATTAGGAGTTCAAATATTGAACCGGCAGAATTTTAATATTTGTTTTTTAACGAGATATTATTAATATATAACACCGCCGTAACGGTTGTTTGTATCTTTAAATTCGAATAAATCTAAAAAATAATATCCGCTCTTATTAATATTCACACCGAATCAGATTTCAATCTTCACGCGTCACGCTCTAAATTATCTGCCTCTTTTCTCACTCTCTCTCTCTCTCTCTGCGAAAGACATTCAAAAGTGGAAGTTGAATTATTTTTATTGTAAAATGAAAACAAGACTCTAAAGAGAAAAATCCTAAATATAATTGATTGTATTTTATGGCTAATTTGATGCGAGTCCATCGAGGTCCCGGGGAGCCGCCGGCCTTGAACCCCACCGACCGTAAATCATCACACTAAATCGACCGATACTCGGACAAGTCCCCCAAGCCCAATGTCCGCTTCAAAAGCCTTTGTAATTTACTGTACGATCGCCTTTCGAAGTTTACACTGGGTATTCACTTCTTCCAAGCAATAATTATTGAGTTTTATATATGAAGTTAAGGTGAGTTGTAATGGACTGCACAATCCTAATTCCTACCGTTCAATAAATATATAACAAAAATAATAAACTTTCCTTAACAGTCTATCTGCTTTCTGTTCCATTCTTGAATATTTCGACTGAATAAATACCCGGTATAATTATATTTTTTTATTAGTTTAAATTTATTAATGGATTGGTAGCATACCAATATAATAATGATGAATAAATTAAGTTTTACTGTTGCTTATTTTCTCAGTATCCTTCACTTACTCTCGGAGCTTCTGATTCGCATGTTAATCCAATTAAATTAGTAAAGTTTTTAGTAGTTCATTCACTGTTCTGGTTGGCATGTGTCAAAGGTTTGCTCTTAATACAACCTGGCGACTAGTCGGTAATATTAGTATACTTAAAATTACCATAAAGGAAAGGATGCAATTGCTTCCGAGATCTAGTAAACATAATAATTAAAAGTTAATTGGTGTAGTCACGCCTTTTTATTTCGGTTTGGTCTTAATTGCTTCTATTCAATTTCTTAAGCTTATTCCACCTTCTCCAATCTTTAGAAAAAAAATAAGTTGTTAGCATAATTGCCGATTTTCTCAAAATTATCAGGCCAAGCTACAGAAGGGGACTGAGGAGGAGCCTCAACAAGGTTATTGCGGAAAGAATTAATTAATTAGTTGCCGCTAAATTATTCAACGCGTAATCGACGCCCGTACCGGTTCTGTGAAGGGTGTAATCTGTGAAGGATGTAATTCCTCAGGAGTCCGAAAGTGTACCGGGTATTTTGCCAGGAGTAGCTGTCCAAAAATAAGAATTTAAAATAAAAAGAAAGAAAAAACGTAAAAGCGTAAGAAAAATTCCGCCGCGTATTAACAGGTTTTAATTAGCGGTCATTAAATAACTTTCAGTCCTGGAGGCGTTTAACGTGTTGAGGGTGGCGCCGGCTCCGTGTAACTCTCGCGGCTCGTCTCTTCTCTCCGAATCTGGTTCTCTCGCAGTCTCCCGCCCGAAAAAAGTAATTAAAATTGATGGATGGGTCGGCGATCTTGTTTTCATTTTTCAAAACGCTCATGATTGGTGGAGGGGAGGATTTGCATATTGGAGGCGAGAGAATTTGTGATTGTCACCCCACCCCCCACCACCCCCCGATTTAGATTACTGGAAAAGATAAGACCATACAAATTGTGAACCGTTGTTTAATAATTATGAGCGATAAAAGAAAGGGAGCGAGTCTCTGTTTTAAATTTAAAATGAATGCCCGGGCATTAACATTTATTTCGTTATACTCATCAACAAAAGAAGTTATATAATATATGTTTTAATATAATGTATGTACGGCTATCATGCACTGCCAGCCCCCGTGAGCTTACCGAACACTATCGTTCCGTATCAGAGGGACTCTATAGAGTACGGAAAAGAATTCCGAGTCCATAACCTAACCAGCCCTCCCACCTATTCCGGGGATGAAAAATTTGATCTAATTTTCAGATGAGTAGTTTGGGCAATTGATATAACTATATTTATTCAGCCAGGTACCATCCCATAGAAATATAGTGTACTCGGACGTGAGAATATTATTCAGAAATAATAATGTTAACAATGAGCATTATTAGAAAATAATAATAGTAACATACCTGTGGATTGAAGGGTTGGAACATAAATCCAGTCCCCGGTAACCTTATCCGCAACTGTAACAATGAAAATTCAATGATAAAATATAAAACATAGGCAGAATCATATTACTTACTTAATTATACATATAATGTAGTGAATTCGAAAACTTTAACGCCCTTTACTAAAAGTCCTATTATTATATATCGTGCGAATTATCTCTGAAATCATTTAAGGTATATTTGTGACTCTGTTTCATAGTTAACTGAAAATTTATAAGATAACAACTAAATGACGTATATGTATTGGTGTAGATGTTATACGAATATATATATATATATATATATATATATATATATATATATATATATATATATATATATATAACAGATAACGGAGTTAGGAGTACTTCAATATAAGTTATGGCATCTGTCATGTAAGTACACAAAATAGTTTTGTTCAATGAAATCAATAAAACAGGTGCTGATATTCCGTCAGCAAGGTAGACTAGGAATATGAATTTCTATAGCAGGGAAATTTCACTAAATGATTGGACGTTTTTCTAAATATATTTTTGTGTCAAATCCTGTCCCAAGTTTCCCCAATCCACAGATTTCTCCCATTTTCCTGTTTAATGTTCAACCACTTCCCGCCTTACATCATAATAAACAAAATTAATAATAATATTTATTGATGTAATGATGTTTGTAATTTACGTTTATTTGGTATTACAGAATTTAATCCTGATTTTGAGATAGAAGTAAAGTAATCATTTTAGTGTCGAGATAAAATATAAAAAACCTACAACCTGCGTTATCGAATTTCGACTTCTATGTTGTCAGAAGTAGAACATGAAAAATATTTTAATAATTTTGTCGGACAGATGTGGGCGTGGGCGTATTAATCTGAAGATAACATTCGGTAAAATAAGCAGCTAGCCGTCATTAATACGAACCGATCGTTATAAACAACTTAATGTTCATGGAAATCTGATCGACCTTTCCAGAGATTGCCTGTTTGTTGACGAAAGCATAAAAAAAGTAAAAACTTTTTTATTTAAATATCAAAGAGTTAAAAAACTTCTGAACATGTTTCTTCAATTTCGTCCAAAGATAATGGTTGAAACCAAGGACCTTAAGTCAGCGAAAATTGTTGTTTATCATTATGTCCATTATTAGTCTTATAGCCCAAGATATCGCATTAAAGAAGTCTCGAAACTTTTTGGATAGTGAAAGCTATGCAGGAATAAACCCAGGAATAGTGCGCATCGAAAATTAAATAACTAGGAATTTATGTATCAATATTATCTATTATTTTTATAAGGTAATATATCAGTCAATATCAAAGTACATTCAGTTTAATCTCCCTAATGCATATGACACGAATAGCAATGTCTCAGCATACCAACAGCCGTAAAACCTAGTGGGACCTTAACCTGGTTAAATTAAATTAAAAAACCGAAATGTTGGTGTTAATAACTTCAGTAATATCATGTAATGTGATGAATATTACATTTGTATAATTAATTCATCAACGTTACGTGCACTCTGAACATCAGTATCATGCAAATAAAAAAAAAACTGTAGTAAAGTAATCGCGAGTTGAATTCAAATAGCTTGTTCGTATAAGTAAGTGGAACAGAAGTAATGAAATTCTTTCAATAAGAAACGCAATTAAAAAGTTGCAAGAATAATTGGAAACAATACATTATGCGGGGTTTCATGAAATGTCTGAAACATTTTATTTAATCTAAACTTTAAATTTGTAAGCCATAGTAAATTTGTCCAGCGCAGATTTGGCTACTAGTTCAGGAAATTTAAAAAATTTGATGTAAAATATCATGTAATCAGATCTTATAAATCAAGTATCACAGCCCGGTATTTTAAAGGTCCGTGCATTAATCATACTCTTTACGAGAAGGCAGGTTCCGAACAGAGTAAGGAAAAGGGCCGCACTCGAAACACAAGAGACCGCCCTCCCACGTCAGCTCTACACGGGGCTTATCTCTGATGTACTGCGGTGAAAGTGGTGAACGGGCGCGAGGAGGAGGAGGAGGAGGCGGCGGCGGTCGTACCTCGGATCCTTTTTTTCACTCAGGCCCCTCCGAGTTTACAAGGTTCGAGAAACGCCCGGGCAAAGTTACATAAGCGGGGTAAAACACCTGCTGTGAAGAGGCCCGCGCGACTCCTGCTCCTTGTGCGGTCCCCGGCGACAAATCACCGAGCGCTCACCGACGTCTCAAATTGGACGGCCCTATTTCATACCGGGGAATCGCTATCTCACACCCGAATCTCTGTTTCGGTCCCAGACTTAAGCATACTTCCCGGCGGCGGACACGAAGTGCGCGATGGGCGCAAGCCCGTGACCAGGAGAAAGCATGTTGAACGCCTTCTTTACAGTCTCCTTAAGTACCTATAATAGACCACACTAATATGTGTAACAAGGAATTCTACGTATGTTTTACTTTTCTTCAATGAAACGGAGGTGATGTACACGTATACAGGGTTTCGTAAAACTCATAAATGACATGCATCAACCCCTATAAACATAAACGGGACACCGAGAATTGTCCTCACTCCACGACAACTGTGATGCATTCAGGGAGATTACTTTTAGCAGCGCACGAAACCGATCAAATCCTAAGCTCGCAGGCTGCAGAAACGAGATCAAGTAATTCGAATAAATTATACGCATCAGCTATATTCTGCTCGAGAAAAAACAATCTGTATTGGTAATTCTCGCATTAAACTAAATCGGGTCCGATCGACCGGTGGCCCTTCCCACGTTATCTCTGGTGTCGCCACCATGTTAAATCCTCAGAGGCGTCGGCATTGCGCAACGCGTCCCGGCACACAAACGCATATCTCGACCGGCATTGCGCAATCCGAATTCGGAACCGGTGACCCGGAATAACCCCGATATCTGACTCCGTTCCCTTCCCACGTTGTCATAATAACCGTCGCGACTTCATTGGATTACGGCTAATAAAAATCAAGATAAGCCTGTTTTCTTAGTCATATTTCGAATCAAGCTGTTCGTTATGCCCGTCCTATATATCGTCTACAGGTGGATATTTACTGAATTTTCCCCCCCTACTTCCGTTAATCAAACTGTATTTATCAATCTTAAGTGCGCGAAAGAAGCCAATACGGAAATAATTTATTTACTTATTATAAATAATATATAAATCGTAATATAACATCGATTGTTCCGTTAATAAGCTGTATTATTTATGCTCCCCTCCCAAGAACCCAATTTAAATGTTACAGTTCGTCTTTTAGCAAGAGATACTGTTAATTTTCAATACGTTGCCGATAAAGTACAATTACCGTATCCGAATTTTTCAGGCAGGAGGAACCACTCAAGTGAAGGACGAGGAAACGAGTTAAGGAAGCTGTCCGCCAGAGCGGCTCTTTTCATTTTATTAAAAAAATCATAATTCAGGAAACCGCCGTAAATATGCGGACGCATAAATTCAAAACGGTGCCGCTCTCGATTCGCGCTAATGAATAATTATTATTCCGCTCGCAGGGCGCTTTACGACGAGGTTTTAGGAGGACAATTAGTTGACTCCATCCATCATGATATGGGAAGTGGTGGGGGGCTCCGTTCGGGCCTTTAGGTTCGGGACCCGATTGCTCTAAATCAGTTGGTTGTCTTTGATCAGCGAGGGAACCCGAAGTAGAAGAAGTGAGGCGGTTGAGGAGAGAGGGGGTCCGTAATTGCACCGCTCTCTCTCCCTCCATCTCTCTCACTCGTTCTCCCTTTTCATCGGTCTCTCTCCCTCGCTCCGAACGAGGTAACAAACCGAAATTAAAAAAGTAAGCAGCCCGACGAACGCCGGCGCGGGGTCGGGCACTCGTATATTTAGGAATTTATGCGCGCTGTGGGTATTTGTCTTGTCTCCCGGGGCCCCGTATAAATCTAGAACTGTCGTGTATTAATGTCCGCGCACCGAGCTCCCAACCGAGGATATAACTATCTGCTAAAATGAAAAACATACTCCGTCGTCGTCTCTGCCTCCCTCGGTGTGCCTTCTACCCCTTCCCCTCGACCGTCATTTACTATTCCGCCTTCTACGCACCTCCGCGCGCTCCGGCGCGTAAATCACTTCATTAACGGTAGTTTAATAGAAATCACTCAGATCCGATTATTTCTTAATAAATAACTCCTTCGGCATCGACGTTATCGGTCGGAGTATTCGGCCTAATTGTAATTCTCTCTAAGTTCCTTGATACCTTCTGGAATATCAGTTCTCCATACGTGGAAAGAGACGAAGTAATCAAGTGTTCAGGATTTGAGCAATAAAATGCATTGAACTGACAGAACGTTTTACTATCTGGAAGTAAGACTTAAATATTGCAAAACTGAAATATTCTAACCCTATTGTTTCAATGTGTTTTCAGCACTATGCCTTACAGAATAATTCCAGTATAATAATGTGAGACACATTTTCCATAGAAAATGACATATCGAGCCCGTTCAACAAAGAATCTACAAGGGGAAGAAGTGCGATACTACAAAGAACCGTTCAACTGAAATTTAATCATAGCCGGACCAGTATTGAATTCGGTCTGCGCAGGTCGCCTTGTTTCTTTTACTCGTTTTACATCGCCGGCCGAAAATAAAATGTAATAAATCATTTGCGCGTCCTTACACAACATTGGTTTTGCTCCCGTTTATACTGTATAAGTTATTCCCCCCGTGGGTATCATTATCTGAAATATTTATCTCCCCTTCCTTTTAATCTGAAAGGAGCCAAGGGCTCGCCGTCCGAGTTGCCGTTTATTTTTAGCCAATACCATTTGTTAAGGTACTCCTTCTCCCCCCCTCTAACTCCTCTTGCCTAACTTTGATCCTCTAAATCAGGTGTGTCCGACCTCCAAGGTAGGAGAAGTAGGCACGAGTACCTCACTAAATCCACTTTTGAACGCTTCATCTAGCATTCTGTCTCTGGAATCTCCAGCCGCTAGGCGAAGCCACCCGCGGAACCATGACAAATATAATACAGACGGAGGGTAAAATTCTGATTGCCATTCGAGTAACGTTCGTGTCCAATCGCTACGATTCCCCGCCTACTTATAGTCCCATGGAATTCATTGTAAACATAACAGGTTATTATAAAGCATAATCTTGGAACAGTCAGTATTTTCTTTTGCGTAATCATTCAATCCATAATTATCTCCCTAAAAATGGACTACCATTTTAGCCACACGTTATTCCTTTAACAATTTCTGTATATTATAAGATTCGTTTCATTATATACCATGTAATTAATTTCGTAGTTATTATATTAGTTATCTTGCATTGACAGAATAGTGTTCGTCAGTTTGAGTTGTGACAAAATGACATACTCATTACTCTAAATATATATGCATGTCAACAAAACTAATTATTTGTAATCTATTGTCATCATTACGTTACTAAAAACTTTAATATACATGTATTATGAACAGACCGCACTTAGATGGTAACAATGTATTTTTTTAAGAGTGTTCAGAAAAGCTAGCCTATTGCTTAATAAGGACTGTCTAGCTGTAACTTCGATATAGCTCCAGCCACGCATAGCGTGCATCTTTTCAATTTGTCGGCGCGCAATCGTAGAAGAACATCTGTTTACGATGTAATAACACGCATAATTACTTCTTTTATTATACCGATTTATTGCCAGAGTATTACAGAATTAACGGTAACTCGCGGATGGAAGTAGTAGGTCTTGCGCGCTTTCATAGTGTCTGTACCGCTAAGGACGTGACCCAAGGGAAAATGGGTACCGCCATCTCATTGACATGGATATTCTGTCAGAGGTAAAACTCAGGTCGGAGTTCTAACGGTATTCACTGAATATTACATATTTTCTAGGGCCTATACAATTCAAAAGGTGCATACATAAAAATGAATCCTTTAGATTTAGAACTGAAATTTAATTCCCGTCCCGATCCCGTTTTTCTGAATTATACAGGGTCCATCTACTTTACGCTCTAATAGACATTAATAAAATAATTAAACAGTTTAAAGTAATAATTTTAAAACTATAATGTTTTTAATTATGTCCGGTACAACCGCTATATAATTATATGACCATATGGGATAGCTCACCGACATCGTAATACAGTGACAAAATCAGTCACATATAACGGGTCCCCCGCATACCTTTTCATAATACCGATTATTCTGTCACACAACGCAGTGTCATTATCGGTTAGGTATAATGAAAGTGATTAGTGGATGACGGCAGGAACCACATAAATCTGTCACTCGAACGAATATGTACACCTTCAATTACGGTATGTTTATCGCAGTTATATTGCAGACATGTGGGACACGCAGAGGAAAAAATAACGAGCGGGGTATAATCCAGGCAAGCCGGGCAGATAAGATACAGACGATAAGGGCCACTTTTTTTACCCGAATGAATTTTCTAGATGAATTGAGATGGATGAATTTCGTCATCGGACCGACTGTGAGAAAATCAAATTATCCGAGGACAAGTTACGACGTCATTAGATTCGATCCGAATCGGTTATACGCTCTATTTGATAAATCTCGGTCATGTTTCAGCCGTATATATACATTTAAACCGGCGATTACCGGCTGTATATTACTCGGCCGTTATACGCGCCGCTTCGCACAAGATAAGAGTCGCGAAATGTTTATTCAAGCGGAGATATATATGTAAGAACAGATGAACGGACGATTATCTTGAGGGCTCATTGCCGTGTTTCCCAGGTTGTTTATTGTTATTGTTCTCGCTAACGCGCGTTACGATATTTAATTAAAAATCGTTTCCGAAGGTCCGCGGTTTAACGATAAACCGAGCCGTTAATAAGCACAAATCGTTGCTGGCGATCGGGTTTACTACTCGTCTTGAAGCCCTCGCGCGATTCATAATTGCGATTTTTATCCTTAAGAGATCCGAACCGACGTTAAGATCTCTCCCATCTTGACCTTAATAAGGCACGATCCTCGGCGACGTGAACGGCCCCAGCCGCAGATCCCTTATCTTGTATTTCTCAGTTGACGGTAATATTGTCCGATCGCGAAACTTAATTAGAAACATCCGCCCAGCAAGGCCCGATTTATTTTCTCCTCATCGGAGCACCATCAGCTAAATTATAACGATTTCATCGTAGCTTTGACGTTTATCAAAACCAATTCCTCAGAAGATAAACGCTCAATATTGAATGAACCTATGTTTCAATTAACGACGGTCATTCGCGGTTCTACTCAAATTAATGAAGGAGAAAGAATAACCTATCCATATGACTGCCGGCAGAAAACGCAAGTTTTATTTCTTATTAATGTAAGTTACCGGGCTGTAACAATTTATCGAAGTAACTACATACAATGTGTATTTAAAAAATTGGTAACAGCCGATAAACAGGACAATAGCCTACGAACGCATGTGACAAAAAGCCAACAAATGTCTTTACTGAAACAAAAACCAGCACTACGCAATTCTGATTCAACACCCCCCTAAACTCCCACAATGCTAGACCCACTCACTCAGAACTCCTACAATATGGGTACTAACTACATGCCTGCCTCCTAACCCCCTACACATGTCCCAACTTTTACAATATTCATGTCACGCACCTTTAAAATTAATAGCACACTTATCCTGATTCCTACAATATGAGCAGCTTACACGTCGTATCATATCGTTCAATTTACATGCCAGTATAAATTCAAATTACACGCAATCAATTCTCCTAGCTCCGGCTGGGATATCAATCACTATACACACATGGGATTTATTTGAGACATTTGAGATTTAAATATTAACCTACAATGTGAACATCGAATTAACGTTATAAGAAAGTGTCATAAAGTGCAAATATTGTTATACCTTAAATAACGACACATTTATTGTTAAATACTTGGGGTAGATGGTCGTATTGAGTATTCGTAAAAAAATGGGACTACTGGTTTTACTCTCCTAGAGATGTTGTTATTAAAATATGAACAAATTACATATTCTGAGACGGAGACAAACTGATTAGTTAAGTTCAGGCCAGCTTAGCTTAATCGGAAGGTTTTGCCGCTGGTTTTTCGCCCATTGGCTCGGACCGAAGCTGAGACCGGTCGGCGAGGCGCCTCCGCCGATAATTTTATATGTTTAGGGGGAAGATAGGGGCCAGAGAGACCCATGTAATATTATTGGCTGTCATACGAGGCAATGGTGGCTCCTCGTAACCGGCGCTCCGCTATTTACGATAATCATCGGCGGCCGCTAGCAAAACAAGACCCCCGCTTTGCCCGGGATTCCCAATAACCTAACGCGGCGTATTCGCGCCGGCGGTGAAAAAACCAGAAGCGGTCCCCACCGGCCGGCTCACTCCTCGTTATCCGCTTCGAGAATCGTTCGTCGGAAATCAAAAAGGAACATAATAATTCGTAATTAACGTCCGGGCGAAAAATGTATTAGACGCTCGTATAAATAAACAAGGTAAAATGGGCGGGTTCCAATTTCCTCTAAATCTTAAGTAGTTGCCCATCTCGCTTGCAGTTTTATAAATCGCCTATTTGGTCTAAAGGAGGGCAGGTTTCGATTTTTCGCCAGTGGTAATGGCGCTGATGGAACGCAGGACGTTCTGCTGATTATTTCGATAAAACGACACTCCTCTAGTTTAAAACCAAAAAGATGATTGGAAACAGAAAATCAGTTGGGTTTGACATTCCTAACCGTTGCGTTTGTGCCATTTAGTTTGCTATCTGCTTCGGTAGAAAGACAGGTAATAACAAGGAAGTGATTTTAGAAAATGCTTAGTAATCCCGAGATGACGGATTCACGTGTTGAATATACAGGTCATAGCACGTACGGGACCATAAGAAAGAAGAAAGGTTTCCGGCCATCAAGTTGAGAAGAAACAGTTAGCCGTAAAATTATGTAGACAACTCTATAAAAATTGTAAAGGGAGCCGGCAAATGTTTAATGGGCGGGTGCGGTAACGTATCCGTAATGTCTGCCAGGGCTGGAGGGAGAGGGCCGCCACCAACTGCCGGTTCACCGCAGAAAAAAACTTTTAACATCCTCTCATTACCGGTCGGAGGAAAGGCGCAGTAAAATGTCTCTACGCCTCCCACCCCTATTTGCCCTCAGTCTCATTCCTTTATAACCGATAAACACTTCAAAGCTCGCCAACCCTTACAAATTAATAATTGAACTCCCGGGGGAACTTATTTCCCTCCCTGGTACGGGCGGCCTCCCATATACGGCGACGGGCGGGAGGCCGCGGTAGCCCCCTCGCTCGTGGAGGTCACCGCGTATTACCTTCGGTTTTAATTCAATTAATCTAATTGGAAGGGGAAAATGAATTCTTGCCTTGTACGATTACGGGCGGCCGAACCGAGAGTCCAATTTAGAAACGCGTCGCTGCCTTTTTTAAAGCGGGATAGGAGCACGCTTTATTAAATCTGCCCACTTATTCGGGCCCTTACTGTCTCGACTCCAGACGTGTTATTAGGAATGGTAATTAATGTATTAGCGTTAATTGTTTTTAATAGGTTTCCCGCTCTGAATTGGTAAACAGCCATACCGTTGAATCTGGTTTAAGATAACGACTGATAGAAAATGCCTCTAATACATAGAGGATATGCCTTTTTTAAATACACGAAAATTCTAATTAACAACCGCACCAGTGAAACGAATCGTGTTTTTTAGTCCGTGGGGTCATTTTCTCACATTCATCACCTATGTTAACAGATGCTAAACGGTCATAAAAAGCGCTAATTGCTTCATTATATCCATTATCACCTCATTTCACACTTACTATACGTGGCAGGTAGTCCACTCAAATGAAGCATACGCCTGCTGCGAATAATGCGTATTTCCCAATTCCGCAACAACTTCATGTTCGTCGAGACCGCGATTTGGCAGATTTATGACTTACCGGCTATTGCACCATGTCTAACGGCTATTTAAATATCAATTCTTATTTATTATTTTTTAACAGAAAAAAGATTATTTGGCCGTTCGAATAATTAATTTATCACCCCGAATTAAGACAGTCCAATTAACGCACTCGCAAGATCGGGCGCCTTGTTTCTGGGTCATGTGAAGGTGACGAAACGCGTTGTATAAAGTCCGTTGTATAAATGTCCGACTCATATGTGTCATTACCTTGCGAAACTATACGCCAGGAGATGGCGGAAGCACAATTATTTCAGTAGTGATGTGGAGGGAGACTCGAGTGAAAAATTGGGACAATAATCATGCCGCGCCCCGTCATCTCTCCTTGTTACGGGCCGCTCTCTAACATTTTCTGGCCCACAGCCATCCCACTGTTACATACAATGTAAATACTATTTTTCTGACATACTTCGCTCCCGGAGGGAGTTCTTTTATTAATGCCTGAGAGTGTTTCAGTCACTTTCCTAATATATTCTCTCCTACAGAAGACGCTTACAGGACCTCGAGTTCAGTGTGATTTCATAATATAATTTCTGTTGGTTAGTTTTTTAAATTTATTATTTAAAAATCTTTGGCACACTTTTACATTGGGCAATCTGCACAGTAAATCCAAATGTTGCGTGAGAAATCAGAAAAACTAAAATATCTATTAAACCCTCTGACCTGTATTATTTGTAGTGGAATTAATCATAGATTGATAACAATCTACGTGATAACTGAACAACGCGCATTACTTATCCGAAATACTACTGTATATTGTAAAGCTTGGCAGCATACTAAATGTATTATTGCTAATGTCTTGGTATTGTTAAAAAATGTGGGACCCAACTTAGTATACAGGAGAAAAATTACAGCTACAGTGGATAAAATCCAAGAATACATAAATTGTGTTCGCACTGTGGTTTTTAGGTCGATACCCTTCTCTCGTGCAAAGGAGGCAGTGCTGACATCGAATCTTGAAAAGATACTTCGAGTGACATTTCGAGTACACAAACGACACGCACACCTTAGTACACCTAGGACGGATGGTTCGACACTTCCCCCCGGTGGGGAGTTATCCCGATTGGCGGCAACTGAAAAGGTCAGGGGGAGAGAGGATACTTGAATTGTAAAGCAACCGCTAGCCGCAACGTCAAGTCGGACAGGCCCCGGTGCCCGCCACAGGCTGCGGAGGCGATGCAGAAGTAACAGCAACTCAAGTTCTCCCCCCACATTCACACTAGACTATGCGGAACTTCAGTGATCGTGGATGCTGTCGACAGATTTAAACAGTCCTGGATATGTGAGCGAAATGCATTGACCGCAAAATACGATGCAATCATCGCCCTCGCATCAGGTAATCAGAGAACACACATCCAGGCCAATGGCAGCTTCCTATTAACTGAATGGTATATATATATATATATATATATATATATATATATATATATATATATTCCCTAGATGACTTAAAAAAATACTTTTAAAAAATTAATAGAAATAAATTATATCGAGATAAATATCTACATGGATTATAAGATAACTAAAATTCATACAATTCTGTATAACCAATATTCTGAATTTTATAATTATTTAAAGATTTACTCTTAATTTAATAATAACAGATATTATCCGAACGACAAGAAAAGATAGGGCAGGGATGATGATATACTTCAACTAATACGTTTTCATAGAGATGGTTGTTGTGAAGTTATTCGGAAACATGCAAATCTATAATTAAGAAAGAACAAATTTAAATCCCCAATATGTCTAAGATATATGTATAAACATAGTGCTACTATTATTATTAACAGAATGCTACTGGCGATGGTACTACAAGCAAGAGGGGACAGAAGGGATAGAGGTGATTAAAATATAGACTATGGGTTAGGTTACAATCTAAAGGAGAGCAGTATAACAAAATGTGTAGTTCATAATATAGATGGCGTTGTAGGTGAACCAGATACGGGGACTCTGTGAGCATATCCCTAGGGAGGGTGTCACGCATCTAAACATAGCCATGTTTCGACCCTGACTCTTGCCCAGTGTCGTTTCCTCATTCCTCAACCTTGTACCAATCCGAAAACCCTCCCCGCCGGCTCTGACCTACATCTGGGATATAACCGAATAAATTTTCCCAGCTCCGGTCGGGATGAATTACCCACTGTCGGATACTTTATTGTGGGTCTATGTTTAGCTGGTTGCCCGAATTTGCAATTCCCGATAAAAGCGGGAGAAAAACTATTTACAACGAGGGCTTTGGCGGATTTATATAGCCATTACTCTAATTTGGAACGATCGGTAACAACCTTGATGTTGCTGCCTGTGTATCTTCTTAGAAAAGAAACTGTCCAATGGAAAAAGATTGGTTAAATATTTATGCTGTCCTACCTAGTTGTAATAATTCCCAACTCACAGGCTCATTATACTAAATTTTGCCTTCTAAAGACGGCCTGATTTATCGTTGGAACATCGTAATGGTTAAGCTATGTGTGGCCTATAAAAACTAAGCTGGTGATATGGATAGATCTTATAACAATTTCCAACAGATCCGGGAAATTCAAATCGCACCGTAACAGCCGTAGAAATACCTTTGAAGTATTAGTATGAAAACTTAAAATTTAAACTTCTGTGTATGTTTATACACATATTTATGGCAATGATTACAAAATTATTCGACGGCGAGACGTCGTAACTGGTCTAGGTTAAGAACAGGCGAGAAGAGACTAAAAACGTACGACTGATCATAACAATAGTCATAATTCTTGTATATTAAAACGTTTAACGGAACATATCACAGAAGTTGTTACCATTTTCTCGGGGATGTGCTCTATTTTATCTAGTTAATCCACTTGGCTTACAGCGCATGCATGGAGGCACGACCTTAGAAGTTGTACCAACGGTAATTCTCAAAATAGTGCTTCTAAATCCACCCGTTTATTTTTAATGTATCAGAATAAGAACCGCAATAATACGTTTTATTTGCGATTCACACGTTCTTGGCCGTAAATATCCTTTAACCCGGCCTTGCATCATTCCTAAAGAAAACACGCATTTAACTACCCCAGTACCGGACTCGATTTTGTGTTTACATTCGTGTTGGATTTACAATTCAAAGCGAAATTATAATAATATTTTCCGTTTACCATTATCTTTCGCACTCTTACAGATTTGAATAGGATGTTTAGGAAGCCACAAATAGGCCCATGCATAAACTTTCTAGGCTCGGGACAAGTTTTATGCCCATTCGTTAATTTTGAATATAAGGAAGACAATTTAAGGAGATAATTGAAAATAGGCCAGACCGCCGAGCGGCCCAATATTATACCGGCAATTTATAGCAAAGCTTCATTAGGGAATTCCTGGAGCTCGGAGTTGTGGGAGGGGAAAGGAGGGGTGGGACGAGAAAAGAAAGATGGAGAGGGGGAGGTAGCAGGAATGTCTCTTCGAGGTTTTGAGACAAAGTTTATAAGGGACCACAACCAGTTCAATTATACGGCCCCGGGAAATCGAAGCGCTGGAGATTAACACACATTATTATTAATGCCATGGTAGGGAACCTCCGCCCCCCTCAAGTCGCCACCCGCTTCTCGGTAATTGGTCGGAACCGGGCAAGACACAGTACGGCCGAATGTAAGTCACTTTTATTGCTCAAATACTCACTTCCACTAATGACCCGGCCCCTGTAAATCTTGCCCCGCGCCGCCCACTTCTCTCGCCCTCGAATTAACGATAACACGGCCCACGTTTATGTACGTCCGAGGAACCTCTACGTACGGCCCTAATTGTCCTGACCGGTGTTTTTAGTCGGCGCATATTCGGAAAGAACCTTCAGGACATTACTAGAAAATTTAGGCGGCAATCAACCTAACTGATGGATAAGGTCGAGGAATTTCGGTTTCGTTAGATGAACCGACGGTTACTAACGTCATAATGGGATTAAAATGACCACGGGATTATTTACAATAACTCATATCTAAACAAAGTATAACCTTGTATTCATCGGTTTCGGCCCCTGTCCCAGACACCTATTGGGAATGTGAACATAAATAGTTCCCCTTTTAGTGAACCAATGGTACCAACCTATACTTTATATTGTACTTTACTAAAACATAATATAAAAAATAACTATACTTTTCACTACAGAAAAATTATGTTGTTCACCTTTTATTAAGTATCATACATAGAACGTTAAATATGTTAAATATCCTCTTTGATGTTTATATCTTCCGCTGGAATCGTAAAATACGATCTTTTAATAGAACCATTGTTCAGAAAATATTTTTATTCCAGTTCTCAGTACTAGAACATGTTATTTCGGCCCCGCTTTGATCACCGGGCATGGAATAGTTTCACTGAAGCAGAGACGGGGGATCCAGGAACTGAACATGTGTAAGACCGGTTAGGAATATTTTTCTTTTGTTTTTGTTATAAATATAAGAAACCGACCAGTGTAATTCAGCTATTTGCCAGGACGTCGCCTACAAATATAAACGACGTTAGAGTGAGACCAATCGGTGCAATTACCGGGTCGTCGGTCCGTATAAAATAGAGCCGACTCGAGTTACCCGGCCGGGGAAAATCCTCGTTAATTTTACCCTGGCCGTTTGACACGGGCCCGACGAGCCGCTTGATATATACACGCCGGACAGGTACGAAATCCGCCCGGTTACAAATCCGCCTGTATTTATTCAGACGTTAGCACGCTGTTTTTGCGCCCGCGAGATTTAGGGTGGTTTAATTTGTAGAACTGAATATCTGCCAACAGCGGCCGGCGACGTCCTCCGCGGCAGCTACGGGCATTCGTCAACGCTTGTTTAGTGCCGCAACGGCCAGCCTCTATTTCGGACTGAAACTACCGACCAAATAATTTCCATCGGAAATGCGCATTGGGAAAATACCTGCCTTACAGAACTCGCTTATGTAAGATAAGTTACATCTGTTTATGCTTCTTTAGGGCTTCGACGGGATCCGTAAGTACCTCACCGTATCAATGGCATTCCTACTGACGATGATGACAAACCGAACGCAAGAAAGGTCGCATTAATGTCGCATCACACTGTCTAATAAAAATAATAATGCAAAGCTACTATTATTGTTTCAGTTAACGTTTGACATATGTTTATTCCGTATTGTGTTCGTTTCCCGGCGTTAAATAATGATTTTGTGTAAAGATCGGGCGATCGCGTTTATTTTTACATTTCTTTCCTTCCTCATATAAATGATCGCGTATTTTTAGAGCGTGTCACGTTATTTTTACCGCATATTTTCACCTTTCCGACGGGCATCAAATCCGGTCCTCGGATATTAGTTTACTTTACCAAGATATACAGCCAACAATCTCCCAATGGAGATAATTAATTAGATGGGCTAAGCTGCGTCCTGGCGTAACGCACAGTTTTCTTTGGGGCGGGGCGGGGGTGGACGTGGGCGGAGTGCCTGTGCGCGTGACCAAAGTGTCTTAATATAAAAACGACCGCCCGAACATATATCGTGTGAAATGGAGCGGCGCGGGCCGAGCGGCCGAACTTCGGCTCCATGCTGTGCCACACCAGCGCAGTAAGTTCCCGACCGTTTCGTGCCTCGGGGCCTCTCCCAGACAACCGGGAATGTGCCTAACACTTTTTAAAACCGCCTTTCATTTCCCTCTTTAACGCATGTGCCGAAAATCCCCTTACAGATGTATCACTAATTTAAACATCCACAACACCACAAGCACTTGATTTGAATTGTTGTACATCATAAATATGGAAGTAGTCAAATATTCGCGCAATTAGAGTTTGAGCTTAAAAAAAATTGATTACATATTGTCCAATAATATTCAACTATTTAAACTGTTTTTTCGTATTGATTTAAAATACGAATTGTAATCAGAATGTACATTGAAATGCCCGCTGCAAGCGGTAAGATGGGGTAGATTGTGCATAAACTTAACGCAGGCTCCCCTGAGCCGGTTCCAGTATCTCCGATCCCTTACCAAGACGTATACTTATTTAGAAGCGCATTATAAATGCTTAAAGGCCCGAGCCCCGAGCAGAAGAAGCACCCACACTCTCAATTAACGAGGAGCAAGCGGGTCTCCCAGTGAGCGTCCACTCACCTGCTCGCCTAATAAAAAGCAGGTGCCTAACAACATAACTCGATGCCCCTCTCTCGCGCCCTATCTGATCGCTACATCCTTGTTACTAACGAGACCAATAATTGGACAAATAGCCAGAGGCAGTTCCATACTTCAGGAAGAGAGACACTTATAAGTGTCAAGACGGAGGACAAGGACAGTATTTTTACTTTCCCCAAGGACTTACATGTTCCTAAAACAAAAGACCACCAGTTGCAGACATCCTATCAGGGTTCTAAAAGATTGTTGATCAATTTTCATACATAAAAAATATAGTTAGTTGATAACATTTCTATCAACACTAATTAAAGTATACAGTGAATTCTTCTAGTATTTAAACACAAAAGATTATTGTAATGTCTCCTCCAAAATAACGATTTTTGCAAAATGAAATCAGATTAGCCATATATTTCAGCCATATTCAAGAAATAAAGGATAGGGAAAAGAATGAAAAAATTGAATCTTGAAATTGAAGAAATTTTCAAGAGAAATAGAGTGGAATTGTCCAAAAATATGAAAGACTAGTTTCACCGCAGAGCTATTCGGATTTAAAGTTTGGGTCAAAGGTTTTTCCACTCCTTGCTAATTTAGCTAATTTCCTAGAGCTTATTTAAGTGTTCATCACACACACAGACAGAATCGTGGGCATTGGAATCAGATATGCCAGCATATTGAGTCATTGAATCGATAAATAATTAAATTAATAAAATAATAACTTTAGGTCAATGCTGTAATTATTGAATTACAGCAGGCGACAGTGAGACGCGTTTGAATTCATTTATATAATTTGGCCCCGATTTTTATAACGTGTCAAACTGAAAGACATTATTGACAGCATATGATTAAACAAATCCAAATATCAAATTTCATTATCGATTGACTCGGTTCCGAAAAACCGGAGGATAAGTTCAGAACACCGAGACCACTCTTGCTCGTGGAATAAGAGTAGGACCGTTAAATGACGTTCTGAATATTTTATGAGGTATATTGACAGCCTCCCTCGTTAAGTCTTCCTACATGTATCGAGCTGTCGCAACTCGGAGAGAGCCTCGCACGGGGTACTCTTCACGTCGGCCGGCGCTATCTCCGCCCGGCGTTATGTATATGCTCGTACCTCGGAGTAATCCAATATTTTAACCTTCACGCCAAATCGGTTTGCCTTTAATTGCGAGCGCTTCACTCTGTAGCCGGATGCCCGCGTACGGGTCGCCGCACCGTCGGCTCAGATCCTGTCCTACCCGGCCCCCCGACCACCTCTATCGGCGAATCCCAGACACCAATTACTCCTACTAAAAGGCGAATAACGGGCAGAAAATTACCTTGAATTTGATCTCGTTTTACTATTGTTCTAACATACCGGTAACACCCGTAAGAAGAATTTATGCGATATGAAAGCGGGATCGTGGAGTATTTTGTGTGTGGTAATATGCACATACTGTAGCCTAAGCTGCTTGTATTGCTATATCGAATTAACAAATACTTAAACCCTTGTTTACTTAGCTAAGTATTGAGGAAGCTGAAAAAACCATGACTTTCATTGTACTGCAATAAAACTCATTAAGAAGTTCGGTGAAATGTAATAGACCAAAGAAAGTAGTAGCCCATTATTAATATAATAAGGTTATTGCAAATTAGAGGTTGTGACTGCACTATCATACTATGGGAATGCTATTCCCATTATTGGCAATGTTGAATAGTATGTCTCAGACTACCAGTGCAGTGACAATAATCCTTTAAAAAAGTGTAACATCAATCAACTAAAATTGATTTCGAAATCAGGATTGAGCCGTGGCCTTGTATTAATCGTTTCAAGAACACCGACGACTGCAAAAGTACAATTTAAACGCGAAACAATCCACTTCATAAATTATTCCTGTCAACCATTTCGTTTCTAATTATTTTTTTAACAGTAATGCACAACCCATTACCGACGTGACAAGTTATTTTTTTTTATTTCATTTCACGCACAATTTTTCAGAATCGCAATATTAATCCCAACGCACCCAAACGCAAAATATTCTAGATCTAATTTTATATATGAATTATAGTGTATAATACGTCCATATATCTTTTGATGTTCCGCGTGCCAGCGTTCGGGGGAAGAGAGAACTGATATTTTGCCAAGACTCACCCACGCTCTCTTACCGACGCTTAATCAACAATTGTCCGTCACGTTTAACCAATTAAAACAAAATTTTGTTTCGTTTTTTTTCTTTCGATTCCGGCGGAAAAGAAATAGTCAAGCAGAAAACGTTACTATCTCGTTAAATATACCGTTGGCAGGCCACAAATTTGAGCCAGTTAATAAATTAATTACCCCGTTTCATTTCCTGAAATCTGAGCAGTTGGCACGATTTCAGGGACTAAACGGATTAAAATGATTCAAATCTGTTTCATTTGTCGTCAAGAAGAAATGGACGAATCTATTTATTCTCATCAATTCTAACGGGTCATATATTAAAATTCTAAATCATACATTTACTAAAAGATTGAACCAAAAATTTTGAAGAGATTGATTGATTAGTAAGTAAATATATTCTGTGTAACAGAAATTTACAATAAAAATGGCTGTATATAGTTAGTATTTATGTAGTTTTAGAAAATGTGCATTCTCTCTCAAGGAAATAACATAATCAAAATAGTCCACCTGCGAAGATCCATATCTTTGTATCTAGATCAGCACGGTCTATCCTATCCTATGCTGGTATGAGGCACTCAACATCGATATTGTTGATTCTCCCGGGGTAATTTACTTGCACGGTAAATGCAGAACAATGTAATACGATATCGCGAAAAGCATAACAGCAATGCGCCAGAAATTTACAGTGTCGTTCCGCTGGTAATATATGGAAGATATGAGCTGGAGACGGCCCCACCGGTCTACTAACATTTTGTCCGCAATACTTTGGAAGATACTGTCCCGTGCAACACGATATCTCGAGTGAATTGAAATTCGCCAAGGCTCTGTTCTCCATAGTTTATGGCGGCTCTGAAACGATTTAGGCTCCGACTTTTTTTACTTTCCCCGCGTCAGTTTACCACAGCGTTCACTCGTGTCCCTTAGTTGAAAAGATACGGTAAATGCATAGTTCAGTTATATAGGAATTGTTGTTTTGTTCCTTTACATATATTATATTATTTTATTTAAGTATTAATGAAGGGATGCTACTTCACTTTAATAATTTCGATAATATATTATTTCTTTTACTGTCAGCACTCAATAAACTACCGTATACAGCTAAGTAAACTTATCCAATAATGTTATTGAATGAAGAACTGTACATCGAACAGTACAGCAGGAAAGGGAACAACCAAAATATATAATTATAACCTATTTCATAGCCTTATTTTAATTCTAGTTTAAGAGTTTATTGACATGAAAATTTATGGTGAAAATTCCAGATTTTTAAACTTGTGGCGGTTCGCTAGGTTAGCCAAAAGAAAGAGAAATTACCCGAGGAGAGGGTGGAGAGCCGGTGGAAGCCCATTAGGGGCGTTAAACGGCCGGCGTATCTTAATTACTGATGGCCGACCGAGATCTAGTTATAATGGCGGCCTCGTTAGCCGGCGTCTCTCAATCGGTCCTTCGGCGGATTATCTCTTCCCGAATTGAGTTCGAATTTATTCCTCTGCGGTATCGACACACGGACACGTGTGTTCCCCGGGGAGCCGGGCCCCCAGTGATTGATCTGCCAAGAGATTAGAAGCAAAAGTAAAGGGGCATTCAGCTCACGTCCCGCTCGCGGTGTAATTGCATTTTCTTATATAATATATCCTGCCTTCGGCGTCCGGCCGCCGCCGCCGCCGCCGCCTTTCCGTCTGTTCTCCTTTGATTAAAACCGAATATATCGTTTTGTCTAATTACATCGGCTAATCTCGGCCCATTAGCCGCCCCCTGTCCGCCCGCGCCCACTGCAAATGCCGGGCCACGAACTGCCGGGGCCGTTTTGCGATTCGAAATTTAAGAAACTACAAATTATAATCTAATTTCATAAATTAAACGCGATCGGATCGACTTCCTGCAGTTCGTAGCCTCTGAGAGGTGGACAAAACTGCAATTTAACGCGCTTATATTAACATTGTACCAACAGACTCTATTATCACATTTTGACCTATAAAAAATCAAGGGGTTGAAAAACCCCTGAATACGATTTCGCATTCGTCTGTCTGCTCTCGCTGGTTTGGGTTTTTGCTAGACCGGTTTTGGCTGATCTTCTTCTTACTGACACTCAGCGACTCACACTGCTACTGAAGATAGCGAGCAGCCGAAACCGGTCTATCAAAAGACCAAACCAGCGAGAGGAGACAGGAGACGCGAAATGTACCTATTTTCATTAATATAAATCTCCAGTAATATATTTCAATATTCCAATATGTTAAGTTAAAACAGTTAAACGCTAACATTATTTCGATCTGCGTGACGTTGAAGGTGTTTAATAAGAGGCAGCTCCGGTGGATGAAGACATAGCCAAAATAGTTTATAACTCTTCGATTACGTGTTAAAACTTCGAGATCAAAGGTTCTCTGGAGCAATTTACATAAAATAATATTTAGTCCTCCACGCGGCGTAAAAGCGTTATTAATCTCCGCTAGAAGCGGAGAAGAAAAAAAAATTAAAATAACGCGAGGGTCCGTCCAGTAATTCATCGCGTGAAACGGTCGTTAAATACGGAACCGGGACGCCGGGGAAACTTGGCGTAACTGTAAACCTAGATGTAACGTCAATAAGTTTCGGGCGTATTTTAGGGGAGCGAACATTATCAATGCGCCATGGTTGGGAGGGGGGCGATTAGTATGCGTGAGGTGTAGCTTTAAGTCGGGTGATAAATTTCGTACGGGGCCAGAAAAGAAGGGGGGAGGAAGAGAACGATAAAGAGAGTAGGAGAGAAAGAGAGTGTGTATGATGCACGCGGGCTGAGGCTCTTCATTTTCCGATAACAAGACCGGTCTCCTCAGCTGTCCGGTTCGTTAACAAGTCGGTTTCTTTTTTTTATAAATCTCGCAAATACCGCTAGGCTAATTATAGGGAGGTCGGCGGGGGCAGAGGAGCCCTCATCTCGGCTCTAGAGCCTCGCCTTTGTCATTTTCCCCGCTTATTATTCCGGCCGGGCAAGCCGCCGTGACAGTCCGCCACAATAAACCCGCCACAGAACCTAACACCGAGGTCCCTTTTCTCCTCCGAATTATTCACATTTGTTTCTCAAGTTTATCTCGGGAGAATTTACTTAGAAATCGCTTCATTTCTGTTAAGGAACAATCCCGCTATTCTTTAAATATCGAATTAATATTTTAGTTACGGCCGGCTCGTCGGATTATTTTAGGATTGGAAATACGTCGTGTAAAAGAAACTTATAATACAATATATTAACAAAATGGAAATGTAATTCCCACCTGCTATGAGAATGCCGTATGAGAATCCGTTGCGGTATACTCGGTCGTAAAAAGCGCGTCTCGTTTTCCTATATTTTATGGTTTTAACGGTCCATTATAAATAGAGGCATTATCGAAAGCCCGTTATAAATTCAGGAGCTCCGAGAGAAAGGATCGGACAACCCAATTAATGTTATGAACCCGCGCGGACACGTCGGCCGGGTAGAAGACTTTATTAGCAGGTGACGTTTCCAAGAGCGGCGTTAAAGTCTTCGGGGACGGGCGGCGAGTACTCGGCGGGGATAAGGACGGCGGCGCATAAATTGCCTCGCCTACGCCGTTTCATAAATTATGCTAATCGATATGGCGGCGGAGGATCGCCCCGATAATATAATATGGGACAATGGGGGAGCGGTCGACAATGGGAATCTAATTATTGCGACGACAGAAGCATTACCATACGGTGAGACGGGAGGCTCGCGCTCCGAATGCGGCCGGGTAATTGTGAAGCGGAGGGAAGAGCAACCCGGGGCCGGGTGAGGAGCTCCCGAACGGGAGCCGTGAGCGTGGGCGCCCACCACCACCACCACCACCACCCTGTCAGTTATAAATAACAAATAGTGTCTAGGGCACCGGCTCGGCTCTGCCGTTGCGATGATTAGGCCGGCCAACCCCAGAGGGGTAACCGCCGCCGCCGCCGCCGCCGCCGCTACGCGCCATTATAATTCTGGCCCATAATTAATGCCATTACGTTTCCACAATGACAAGGGTATTAATATCAACACGCTGGCAGGCAACGCCGCCTGTTTGTCTTTCGGTTATTTACCGAGGTCCCCGGAGTAATATTCCGATAACAGAGTGTATTACAGAGCTCCCGGCGGGGGGTCCTCGGGGAGAGCCGGCGTCGAAACAAAAAAATCCCGAATTAATCAGTCCCATCGGGCTCCTACCGGGCCCCCATTAATAATGGGCCGCCCGCTCCGCAGCTTCGAAAAGGCTAAAAGTTTCCACCTCCTTTGAAGGGGTCCTACTTTATCGCGTAGCTCGGGGTTATTTACCGAGGTCCCGGCGCCTAGACCCCCAGGGGTAGATAGGTAGACGGCGTTACGGACAACCCGGCCCACGCTCTTTTAGTGTTGTTCAATTCGTCCGTTCACACTACACGGGTTCACCTTCTCGAGTGGCCCAATGAGAATATCAGATTTTTTACTTCAATCTCTTAAAACGTAAAAGTGGAACCGAGAATAATAACTATGTTATTTAATTCCTCGCAGAAATTACTGTCATTTAAAAGGTAGTTGGATCGTTGGATTCCTTCCGTTCGTGTTCGAACCCATTCTGCTTCGTCCGATCCGAGATCAAGGTGTATTTATTCAATTAATGCGAGACATCGGCGCAATTACTTTGGTTACAATTAGCGTATTTCCATGTTGGGTCCGCTCGGAGAGATGGGAAGATAAGTCCGAAGCGTTTAGTAATGAGTGAGCTGCGGCGGTGTGGGTGGGAGAGAGCGTGGGTGGCCGCTTTCTCATTACACAATCATCTTTAATGAAGATAGCTTCCTGTTTGGAGGGCCACCTCCGGGCTTCCACCGCTGTAATATCACGGCCGGATTCCCTCTCTCGCGGGCTAATTGCGGACATTCCGTCCGTCATTCAGGGGCCCTACCATCACGACAATATACCGGGTAATTGTGGAACTCAAGCTCAACAATATTTTCCTTCGTCCGTGCAGGGGGCAATTCCCAAAATTATACCTGCCGAAAATTTTGTATCATATGTGTAAGTTCTTTGTCCCCGTGATTGCTCATCTTCCAGTTCCGTTTTATTCGACCTTTAATAAGGCCTTCAAGCGTGGCTTTAAGAACCAGTTCGAAGATAATCTCCCGGGAGTGGCGTCTCTTTCTAACCCAACTATGAAAATTTAATCAGTCTTTCTATTCGATTGTTTCGTTCATTAAAAATACAAATTCCGCGGGTATTATTAACTCGGTAAATGTATCTATAGAACACTATACTTGTATATGCATAAGCCATACATATATACATATATTGTCATAAGAAGTGTCAAAGCTTTATGATGATGTACTCGTTGTTATTAATAAATTTTTCATGTGTAAACGGAAGAAATATGACCAATGCTAAATTTACAGTAATTCGTCTGAACCCTTTCACATTTTTACATTAGGTTTTGTTTTTAAATTCCGTGACCTGTCTGATATATACCGATCCACAACATAATTTTATTTGTTTAAAGACCACTACTAGACATACTACTGTTATCTTACTACAGAAAATTTAATGTAGTTAATAATGCTGAAAGGACACCACATTGATATCTGACATGTGTTGGGTATAGCACAATATTTCTAATGCGACTGATGGTGAAATATAGAATCCAGACTAGCATAAAGACCATACAGGAGAGAAGTGAAAGATTGATAGTTCACATCACCCCCGAACAGATACCTAAATTCTATAATGGGATAAGCCTTCAGAGTAAACATCGGAGAGGAAATAGATAATAACATAAGTGATTATATTCTGAACCCTAAGGGACCTCCCCACAATGCCTGAAGGGTAATCAACTGATTAAGTGAAACACAGTATTCCAACATTAAGTTTAAACGCATATTTGCAAATACCAGTAACATGAAGTACTGAACTGTTGCTTCAACCCAAGTCCCCAAGTTTTTTCCTCTGCCGACACTTGTTGAACGCTCACCTGTTGATCCTGTTGTTACAGGCCCCGTACCTGTTGCCTCCGCTGGAGCTCACTCCCCCGCCGCCCCACAGGGTCCATTCCGATATGATAATTTCCCTAGGGCCGGGCGCTTAGCGGGGGCCCCCGGGAGGAGGCACTGTGAATGATTAACTTTCTAATGGGGAGGGGCCGGCCTTGGGCCGACCGCCTACTCATTACCCGCCACCCTAACGAACCGCATAGCGGGATCCCCCTCGCCCACACCTTTAATTAGGCGACAAATCAAGCTACTCCTCTTCAACCCCGCGAGGGGCTCACCCCCATATTTCTGTTCTTGGGCCCCTCGAGGCAATTAATTCCTTTACTCGAATATTTTATGTACACTTCTGGTCTTATTTAAAAAATGTTCGACTTTCAACCCTTAACAAAGGGATCGACGTGGTTCCTTTTTCTCCGAAGGGTTTCACCGGGCAATACTAGGGAAAGTTAGCCCAACCGCCTTAAATAATATTTAGGGTTCGTATAGTCTCAACTGCCTGACAGGCCGAAATTAATGTTTACACTTCAATGCTTTACGGCTTAAATTGAATTTTACAAACGAATGAAGCAGAACCTTTCCTAGCACAGGACTGAAAAATGTTTCCTCGGTTTTGTGTACATTTTTTTAACGCCTCCAATTTTATTTAATGTAAGATCGCCGCCCCATTTACGTAATTTCATTTATAGCGTTTTAGTGTTATTGAAAAGATTGAGAAACATTCGCTCCGAAAGAGTCGGCCTTTTCATTAAAAAATGATGCCGATAACGTCGAAAAGGCCAAACCGGTTTATCGCTCAGTGAACATTCAAGCGGTGACAGACTGTCATCGCCCGGACCGATAACATCTCAACCGCCGACAATTTTTGTACAAAAAAATTAAAAACAGACTGTCTATTACTTTCGGTTTCTCTTTTTATACTCGGAAGAATTTAATTTTATACCCGAGTGGTGCGGGACGTACTCCCAAATGGGTTTCTCGCGCGGAGCGGCGAGCCCCATTATTAGAGCCGAGTCTCAGATTAACCGTCGACATCAATCATACGTCCGTTAGCGCTGTACGCCCACGCACTCGACACGTCTCTCCTACCGGCTCCGTCGTTAATCATACTTCACGGGGGAGTGGGAAGGGACGGCCCGCGATTTAATCTACCGAGGATCTACCGAGGAACCAGCAGTTGTTTGGTTGGGAGCCGTACCGCCACTCGGACAGAACATATATATTACAAAACATGGGACGCGGGACGTTGTCCCGGACTACTCTTATAGAGCTGACAAATTAATCCACCCTACAGTCAGTACCCAATCAAAATTAACAACTTATAAATCCGCGCCATGATTTAAGTTGTCCAATTTACTATATTAACATGACGATATAAAATATGCATTTTTTATTTCATAATATGCAGTACGGCCTCTTTTAATATTCATTTTCCACTAACCGATTTCGATCTAATACAAGGAAACCCAACTAAGAATAAAAGAAAATCATAGAAATTCAACAATCAAAAAGTAACAGAGAAATTTCTAACTTTAATCACAGATCTTCGGTTCCACAGAGAAATTGAGTCTGAGAATTCCTCACGGATAAAGGAAAAATGTCTAACTAATTCTGCTTTTCAAGTATTATAGAAGCATTATGTTTACATGTTTATCCTTAACCAGATGAGCAGTTCCTGTAAAATGTCTGTTATGTACTACCAAGCCAATTCCACGAAGTACAGAACCTCTACTAGAGATTCGGGATTGAACTTGCCAGCGATCAATAATCATCCGCCCGACGCCAGTTCGCTCGGCTATTACGCCGTCTCTAAATAGGAAGTAATCGGAGCCTTTCTTACTGACCCTAAATTAAAACTTGTAAGTACAGCACCGATTGCGAGCCTTCGTTTGATTTATAACCGTTATTTTTCTCGCGGCGAGAGTTTCCGAATTGGTGAAGCAATGAATCAATTGGGTTTTCTTCCACGGTCTGTTCATGGCTCTCATTCGGTATAATTTATTTGTTTGTTTCAATTGGCAATACCTAATACCGGACCACACATATAAAATTCCCAGATAAAAGATTGTAATAGAATCGAGATAAACTAAAATCAATTAGAGAAAATTAAGTTTAGCAAACCAAGTTCAGCAATTAAAGAAAACTGTGGTTAAAAATAACGAACGATTGGGCTGCATAATGAAAAGCATGTAGCATGTAGTTATCGACTCCTGAGCAAAAACTATTCAGTGTAAGAGGTGGAATGTTTCTCTTCGACATAACATTCTTAGACATCTCAGTTCTTAGCAAAGCGGGTACCATAATTGAAAAAAGTGTTATTGGACAGCTAGTTAAAATTGTTATTAAGGGAATGCTATTCCAAGTCTGACTTTACATCCAAGCAAAAGTGAGCGGGATTAACAGGAACCTCCTGACGAAACGTTTTGCCAACGTGCTGTATGTATAAAGGCGCGGAGGGATTTTTATGTGCCTACAGGGATGTAAAATCGTATAACTAAAACATAAAGCAAGAGGATAAACTATTTTAAATAAAATAACTAAATATTTTCTTTAGCCTCGAACGTCCGTCGGAGAAGAACATTTTTTTGTGTTCAATATCAAATTATGATTAGGCGGCAAATTCAAATATATAGTCATACATGTTCTTAAAAAAAAGAAAAGTGAAATAAAGGACGTAAAGCAATATAAATTAATTAAGACTAAGAGCTTACAACTCCGAGTATTAATGCAAGATCATCCGATGAGCGAACGCTCTCTCTCGAGGGGAGGGATTACACGCGTAAAATACGTCTGTGACCGACGTCATCATATCTGTCTTTGAGAGGCCGACATAAACCAGTGTCTTAGCAGGTAAGCCGATTAAGACATCATGGAGTATAATTATTGCCCAGTGTTGCTCTCTGACGTCTTACTAAGATCTGGGCTCCAATTCCATTTTTTATTGCGGAGAGGGCATGTCAGTTCGACGGTAGAAATCATTCCACGGGACAGATTTGTCGGCCGTTTGTGGTGGCGGGAAATAAACATGAGCAGACTAACAAAGGACAGGATTAGCATTTAAAAGCGGGGATCTACAATAGACTTGTGTCTAGTTTCGTAATTGTGGAAACACATTTCTGGAATGGGGACGAGAAAACAAAAGGGATCAACTGTTCAGAGCTTAAGACTGCCTAGTTTCATTGAAATACTTTTAGAATTGTTCTAAAATGTTGGTTGAGAAACATGTATATTAACCCATATCTTTAACTTTCTAGGAGCCAAAATAGAGGTATAAGATTTATATATATATATATGTGCAGAATAAACTCTGTATCCATTAAATATTCATATAAATAAAATAACATAAATAGTGTAATTTATAATGCACTTAAAAATGATCACCCATGGAAATCATGACTGATTGGTACTGGTTGGAATTTTTGCACTTAGCAAATAAAAAATGATTGTCATGTTATTAGGTAAATATAAGATTCCTATAATGCTAATTATATGCTTAATTTAAAATCCCTTAGAAGGGTATAATTAAAACCCTATTATAGGCATGTTTTTATATTAGGTTGTATGAGAAGTTGAAACACTAACTTATTTTCTGGTTTTGCCTTTCATTCTGTTTTAACTGTCTCTCACGGTTTTGATTGTGAAGTATCGGTTCATAGACCCTGTAGTTCGAGAGGTTCTTATTATCTCAAAATAATATCTTGTACTTAATTGTTCGCCGAAGTCGTTAGTTGTTCATTAACGCTTTGGGGATTGTCAATTAAATTGTAACGAAGCAATAAAATAAAGGAATTTAATTTGCGCTTGTTTTCAGTTATATGGTCTTCGGGAAGACACGATTCCCCATTAGACGGTCGCCTCCCCTTCTCAGCTTTATTTCGCTCTGTATTTGACTTTATAATTTCAGCCCGGGGAGCTCATTAAGACCCGAGGGTTGGTGGCGGGGATGGGGGCTGCCATTATTGGTCACCCACGCGGTTTCTCCCTTCTCTATAACCCACTAATGAACTAATTCTAGAATGACTTGTATATGCATGTGTGTGTGTGTGTGTGTGTGTGTGTGTGTGTGTGTGTGTGTGTGTGTGTGTGTGTGTGTGTGTGTGTGTGTGTGTGTGTGTGTGTGTGTCTGTAGCTGGCGCATACAGCCGGGGTTCGTTAAACATTCTGTGGCCAAGGGTAGTTACAAAAGTGGACAAAATACAAAAGTACAGTATTTATCATACACGAAAAAGGAACTAATAATTCAACTTAAACAACCTATCTATTATTCTCATGGGATCAACAATAGAGCACAAAATAGTTTGCAAAATTTCGCCATCAATAAATACTCTAATTTGGGTGTTGTGCATCAATTGATTTTGTTTTTAATTAAAATATTCTAATTTTCGAGTGTTATAACTAGTACATAAACCGTATTGTACTTAAATTTTCATATAGTTTATTTTTAAATGATTTTTAATTTCATTTTAACGGTTGTTAATTTAATAATTCTAACAGACAATTTCCTATGGAAGCTCTAAGGCTATTCTCCTGTATCAAGAACTTTCTCATTAGTAATCTATATTCAACAAATTTCAACAAATGTTTCAACAGTAAGCCTAACACTCAACATGTCTCCCTCAGGTACAAGTTAGTTAAAATTTATTCAGTTCTAAAGCAGCAAATTCAAATACTGGAAAATAATGTAAGAATTTCAAAAAATTACCTCCAAAAAATTGATGTTTCATTAGAATATTATTTTCATATTTTCTAAGGAATTCAGCTACCTACTGGTTTTGTAGAAATCTGATTGTCTGACAAAACTATTGTCCTTTCATGGTTCTTTCTTAGAAACCCCACCCCATTATATCTGCATTGATCCATTAGAAGTAGTCTGTGCTCAGTCTTCCTCCAAAATCCATCCAAGTGAGTTCAAAAGTGTATGTTAGTGATGAAACATTTAGAGTGAACAGTTTCTACTTTGTATTAGGATCTTAAAAAAATATTTTTACTATACTGGAGTTGAAGTTGGCTATTTTTATATGTGTTGTGCAGAACCAATACTATTTCAGTTTCCTACTTGTTTTACTCCTAATGTTTAGTTTAACTACTAAATGCAATTCAGCATTATTTATTTAATACTTGATACTGTTGGTGGCAATAATCTAAGAAATAAATTATTAAAATATAATAGAATGCAATTAAAAATGAAGAAAAGATTTGTAGCAAAGTGAAAAAAATAAATGTATCTGTCTAATGACAAAGTTCTCACATTGATGATACATTAACTCATATTGTGCAATAGGTACATTAATGTTTTCCAATTAATGCTTCCTCAGTACAAGTGAAATAGTGACAGTGAAAACAGGATTTCCCACAAGCATTCAACATGCAAAAGTGACTAACATCGTTCCTGAAGATGGTGAGGAGCTGAAACCGGTCTAGCAAAAGACCAAACCAGCAAGAGGATACAGAAGAACATGAAATCTAAGGTATTATTGTTTTCTATGTGTAAAAAAAATTGAAATTTTAGTAATGGAACTCACCCTGAAGTTGATGCACGCCAAAGCCTTCTATCCAGACACTAGACACTTTAACACTGACACACTAACACCTAGAAAACAAAATAAATTTGGTTTAATAATTAGACTGAACAAGTAAGCATTAATGTAATAAATAACATAAAATATTAGATATTTTGTATTCAATGTGTGGAAGTTTATCTAGCTTTTACCAGAATTACTTTTTCGGGTTTTAAAGTATGTTTAATGATTTAATGGAAAAACATTAAGAATTTTATTAATGGTACTCACACTGAAGTAGAAGCACACCCACTAGACACTTTAGCACTGACACACTAACACCTAGAAAATAAAATAAATTTGGTATAATAATTAGATTGAATAAGTAAGCATCAGTACACAAAATAACATAAAACATTACACATTTCACAGTCAATGTATAGAAGTTTATCTAGCTTTTACCAGAATTACATTTTTGGAGTTTTAAGATGTTTGAGTTTAATGATTTAATGGAAAAAATTAAAATTTTATTAATGGTACTCACATTGAAGTTGAAAGCATGCACACTAGACACTTCAGCACACACTAACACCTAGAAAATAAAATAAATTTGGTATAACAATTAGACTGAACAAATAAGCATTAAAGTACAAAATAACAATTATAGATTTAATATTCAGTGTTATACATGTTACAAGTTATACATGACTTAATCGCTATAGTTTAAATATTGTAAATTCTTTAAATTAAGGCTATTATATTTACAAGTTGAATAAATATATTTTTATGTAGTTGAATGATTAAAAAGAGAATTTTTGTGTTTTATAAATTGTGTATTGTGTTCTAAAAACTATAAATAGAATTATATTCAAACTAAAAATGAATGCGAACAATTTTTTTGAAACTAGAACAAATAAACTGTTAAATAAGAAATAAAAACCATTTAGTTGATTTCGGTGTGAGTATTTTATGAGTATAAGACATATTGTGAGAACAAAATGAAATATATATGACTAATGACTGAAGTTTTTACTTATGATGATGGATTAATTAATACTAATGTGCAATAGGTGAATTCAATTTTCCTTTGGGATTCGAGGTATTTTTATATTTATCACTTATTAATCTTTAGTGGGGATGACAATTTTTGTTTTATAGTACATTTGAGCTTATAGATTTAATAAAAGAAAAAGGTAACTAATTGTACTTATAGCTTTAGTTAGGCTATAGTAGGTGCTCAAGGTCATTGGCAAAATGGCTTTAATTAATCTATGGAATCTTTAAATATGAAATAATAATTTATATAAAACTCAATATAAACATCAAAAAATCTTTAATTTTCACTCTATAAGGTGATCAAGAAGAGTCTACTATTCATTTCATATTCCTTATTGTGCATAATAATTAACTATTAAAAAAGTTTGGAATTATTATTATTCTCTGTTACATATATTTACTAAATTATTACTGCTAATTTAGTTCTACCAATTTATTTGGGATCCTTCAACTTTCTTTGTAAGCTTCTTCATTCCTACAGGAAAAAGATGGTAGGGTTCACTACCATTATAGGATTCACTAATTGTTAATCAATCTAATGTTCATTGTACTTGCTTTTTCTTCAATAATCATTAGTGATTTGTATCTTAGTAAAAGAATTTGGATTGGTAAAACAAGTACATGTTTTAATTTACTATAATGAAACTTTAAAGATGGTACAAGGTCATTCAATTCCTTTGTGAAAATGTAAAATGGCGGCTGCATAGCAACAGCCGAGAGGGGTAGTAGATGAGGAAAAAAGTAAAACCCCAGTTATGAATTAGGTCAAACCTAACAACTATAAGTTGAGAATCGTGTTTCAGAATAAAAGTTTAACTGTAAAATGTAAGATCTGAATTAAAAGGGACATTAAATAACGTTAATATTCGCCTAACGGGAATACTTACCACAGAAGTACGCGCACCTCGGCCATTGTCTCACGGAAAACTGAGGTCCAGGGCTTCCAATTTTTTACTGGAGCTACAAACTTTCCTCGGTCTTTTATTAACAGGTAATTTATCGTTCTCACAAAATTCACATTAACTATTATTTACATTGCCGGTGGTCTAATTCCATTTTCTTTTCGATTAAATCCATTTGTATTATTCGTATAGTTTGTACCGATAATCGTGAGGTTGAAATGTTGGCAACATCGGCAATTAGTTCCTATGCGGAAGAATATCGGATGGCGTCGGTTTTTTTACCACTTCGCAAATTTTAGATTCGCATATTTACTACTTTGGAATCGTTCCTATATAGTAATTGATTTAGTTATTCCTTAGTTGTAAATCTCTGCATCTCATCAACAAAGGTAGGAAGGTTTGCTTTTATTCAGTCATTTCTGTTTGGTGTGTCCTCGGTTTTTATCCATCAATATCTCGGTTTTTATCCATCATCCTCTTCAATACATCCCATTTTTATAAATTGTTGGTTGGATAATACTAATACTAATATATCAAATTAATTATTTAACATTACTGAACTTGGACCGGCCAGATCCCCCGATTCCACCCCTTCGTTACTTTAAACGAGATAATGAAAATTTTGGAATTTATCATCAGTTGCAAATATCCTCGAGTATCCTATCTATTTCAAATTACAGATTGTCCAAAATTTAAAGCTTGTAGTCTCCTTACTCGGTGGAATAAATCTAATGGGTACAAACTCTGCCTTGTTGCTAGGCGGCGGCCATCTTGGGAAGGAAGGTTCAAAAATTTCATGGGGAAGTGGTTCGAAAGCTGACGCTAGTCCGTTAATCCGTTCATATAACTCGGTGTTTTTGTGCAGTTGTACTCGGTACTTGGTGTTTTCGGTACGCGAATAGCGAGATCCGGGAAGAACATGAATGTAGTTGGACGTCTCCTGGAGCGGTATCGTCAAGGTCAAGAACTGGAAGCCATCCAACGATGCAAGGTAAGAAATAGAAATTCATTTTCCTACTTCATTTGACCACATTTTGTTTCACTGTGACAGAATATTTAGTCTGATCTAAGTTCCCCTGAAACAGTAGCTAAGATTACCCGAAATGGAAAACATTAAACACTTATTAGAATTAGAAGGTCAATGAGTGTTAAATATAAACCTATATTTTAGAATATATATTGCTTGAAGTTACATTACACTGCTTTTATTAATATTTGGATATTCACAGCAGGTTATAAGCATGTACTCTCATATATAAAATAACAGATGAATATGTATATGATTTTACAGGTTGTGTAGATTATATCCAATTTGGAACATTGGAAACTCATCTATTGTTTTGCCCTTATCTTCTTGATATGAAAACAAATAACATTTCTGCACTCTTAATGTGACTGCTTGCATGCAGAATCCTCTTCATGTGAGGAGATAAAGTTGATCACATCACATCAAAGTAAGTATAATACATGTTTAAATTTATAGTTAATGGTAAGGATACACAGTTTTATTAATAACTTATGCTAATTAATTCATATTATCTGTTACAAAGTTTAATTCCTATATTTTTTCTTTCATTTAGTTTTAAGGCTTGAAACTTTTTAGGTTTTCATGGTTTCTCTGTTATGCATCTTATTTAATTATTTTCAGTTAACAATAAGAATGTTTTAATAAGCCATACTTCTTACTTCATCCATACAAATATTTTAACAGAATGTATGTAATATTATTTTCTTCTTATTACTTAGGTCCCCCATATCTTCATGTCTAATCATTATTACATTATTACAAATTTGGCCAAAGGTCCAGGACTTAACAATATGTGAGTCAATACTAATTGTTTTGCAAGAAATAATTTACATACAAATTGAATGAGATATAACGTAATTTTAACCAGTTATAAAATTTTCATGGAAAGAATTGTAAATTCAACAACACTTTAACTGAAGATATTCAAACTGTAAATTTAGTGATTTCAATTAGTTTTAGTTGAAATGTGACTATAACAACATGATACTAAATACTAAAAGTATTATAAATGCTAAACACCATAATACTAAATCAATGGAAGGAGAAATATCAGGAAATAATACACTTGCTAGAATTACTCATTACTGAGGCCCAATCAATTGGAATTCATATGGATAAACATTCAAAATACCTGAGTAAACAGTCAAAAAATAATTTCCATGATTAGTATTTACATTGAAATTAAAGAGACTTTAACCTTTAAACTTGGGCATGTATCACAAGAAATGAAATCTTTACCAAAATTTACATCTTTTTATTGTGAATATTTATCTCTTTACATTCCCTTAATATTTGCTAGTAATTACTGATATTAACTCCCACCATATTCTGTATATATTATATAACAAATTTGGAAGCTGGAGATGTAGTAATGTATTTTGAGCAATTTATTTATTTAATAATAGTTAACATTATGTGATCATCAAGTTTTTATTACACAAGTGCTAGAAATTTAGATTCCTTCCCCCAATATTCTTTCTCTATTATAGTGGGCTGACTGTATTAAGGTTTGTGTAGAATTGAGTGTTTGCTTTGGAAATTAAAAAAACACCATGGTCATCTGTTTGCAAGAAATAAATTATTTCCCACAATTTATTGCGAATAATTCCCTTCATATTTGCTAATAATTATTGATATTTACTCCTTACATATTTAGTATATAACAGGTAATAAATTTGACAAGCTAGGGAATTCTTTATTTTGAGCTATAATATATTCATTTCGCTGTATTTAACATTTTATGTGGACATCAAATTTGAATTACCTCTGGTTTCAATTTTAGATTTTTGGTTCAAATATTGTTGCATAGTCACTGTGGACTCAATGTATTTATACTTTACATGCAATACTTGAAAACTAACAAAGTATATTAGTAAAAATAAAAAAATGATGTATAGGATTTGTATTTAGGAAATCCTAGGCATTTCTATTTTTATTTTCTAATGATTTCTATTTGGTATGAAAAATGAATTTTAATTGGACATGTATTACAAAATACTCACTTCCTAAATGAATTTTCTTTCATTGTGAATGATTCTCTTAATATTTCTTAATAATTTAACTCTTCCTTGGTGTATTATTATTTGCTTTGTAATTTGAAACAGACCTAGATATGTCTAACAAGAAATGAAATCTTTCCTACAGTATATCTCACTTTTTCTCATTGCTTTTTTGCTTAATATTTGTTAATAATTTGCTCCCACATATTTTGTATATAGTGTCTAATATATATAGTGGGTTATCTAATAAATATTTGAAGCCATTTTCATTTATCATATTAAGAGCTCATCACTTATTCATAATTTAATTACATGGAATTTAAAGTTTAAATATTCTGTCCAAAATCTTAATTTCATAGTCCATTCCATGAAGTAATAGTATCAATTTCATACTTCAAAAGATAATTTAGTAAATAATAAGATAAGTTTCTCATTTCAATATGAAAATTTTAAATTATCTTTTAAAGTATGAAATTGATACTATTACTTCGTGGAATGGACTATGAAATTAAGATAGACATGTCAGTATTTTTGGACAGAATATTTAAACTTTAAATTCCATGTAATTAAATTATGAATAAGTGATGAGCACTTAATATGATAAATATATATGGCTTCAAATATTTATTAGATAACCCAGCTTGCTATATATATTAGACACTATATACAAAATATGTGGGAGCAAATTATTAACAAATATTAAGCAAAAAAGCAATGAGAAAAAGTGAGATATACTGTAGGAAAGATTTCATTTCTTGTTAGACATATCTAGGTCTGTTTCAAATTACAAAGCAAATAATAATACACCAAGGAAGAGTTAAATTATTAAGAAATATTAAGGGAATCATTCACAAGGAAAGAAAATACATTTAGGAAGTGAGTATTTTGTAATACATGTCCAATTAAAATCCATTTTTCATTCCAAATAGAAATCATTAGAAAATAAAAATAGAAATGCCTAGGATTTCCTAAATACAAATCCTATACATCATTTTTTTATTTTTACTAATATAATTTGTTAGTTTTCAAGTATTGCATGTAAAGTATAAATACATTGAGTCCACAGTGACTATGCAAGAATATTTGAACCAAAAATCTAAAATTGAAACCAGAGGTAATTCAAATTTGATGTCCACATAAAATGTTAAATACAGCGAAATGAATATATTATAGCTCAAAATAAAGAATTCCCTAGCTTGTCAAATTTATTACCTGTTATATACTAAATATGTAAGGAGTAAATATCAATAATTATTAGCAAATATGAAGGGAATTATTCGCAATGAAAGGAAATAAATTGTGGGAAATAATTTATTTCTTGCAAACAGATGACCATGGTGTTTTTTTAATTTCCAAAGCAAACACTCAATTCTACACAAACCTTAATACAGTCAGCCCACTATAATAGAGAAAGAATATTGGGGGAAGGAATCTAAATTTCTAGCACTTGTGTAATAAAAACTTGATGATCACATAATGTTAACTATTATTAAATAAATAAATTGCTCAAAATACATTACTACATCTCCAGCTTTCCAAATTTATTATATAATATATACAGAATATGGTGGGAGTTAATATCAGTAATTACTAGCAAATATTAAGGGAATTTAAAGAGATAAATATTCACAATAAAAAGATGTAAATTTTGGTAAAGATTTCATTTCTTGTGATACATGTCCAAGTTTAAAGGTTAAAGTCTCTTTAATTTTCAAAGTAAATACTAATCATGTAAATTATTTTTTGACTGTTTACTCATGTATTTTGAAGGTTTATCCATATGAATTCTAATTTATTGGGTCTCAGTAATGAGTAATTCTAGCAAGTGTATTATTTCCTAATATTTCTCCTTCCATTGATTTAGTATTATGGTGTTTAGCATTTATAATACTTTAATTAGTTATGTTGTTATGTTAGTCACATTTCAACTAAAACTAATTTCAGTATCTTCATGTTGTGAAGTATACAATTTTTCATGAAAATTTTATAACTGGTTAAAATTACGTTACTCATTCAATCAACTAACTCACCAGCCAAATTAATCTGAAGATATGGGACCTAAATAAGAAGAAAATAATATTACACATTCTGAAGAAAATATTTGTATAAACTATAGTATAAGGTAATTCTTATTGTTAACTGAAAATAATTAAATAAGTATAACAGAGAAACCATGAAAACCTAAAAAGTTTCAAGCCTATAAATAATATAGGAATTACTTTGTAACAGATAATATGTGCATATATTAATAAAACCCTTACCATGTTAACTATGAATTAAACATGTATTATACTTGCTTTGATGTGATGTGATCAACTTTATCTCCTCACATGAAGAGGATTCTGCATGCAAGCAGTCAAATTAAGAATGCAGGAATGTTATTTCTGCAATATGTTTAAGTATATGCAATAAGTCTATATAAATATATATAATATATATATATATATATATATATATATATATATATATATATATATTTATATATATATATTATTTTTTTTTTTTCAATTAAAGTTCTTGCATTCTATTGGGTAGTAATAATAGGAATATTGCTGCAGACTTGATGATAAAACTTGTTATTTTGACCTTATCCTAATGGATAACTTATTGACCTTTGACCTTATTCAATGGAATGGTGTTTCATATCATACCATGTGAATAATGAACATTTGAATTAATAGAATGAACATGTAATATTTAATTTTCAAACGTTAGTCCCCGATGAAGTTCCATATTTTTGTGATAGATGTCGCATGAGTACATATTAAAAATGTCAGCTTCCTTACGAAGCTAATTCCCTCTTCAGGCATGTTCTTATGTTAATTACGAATATCGGATCAGCTTTTTTCTCGAGGTTTGTCTCCATTCGAGTATCGGTCATATATTGGGGAATGTCGGCAGCCGTTCTAATGGGCACAGCGTTATCGTACTGGTACATGGAATAATAGAATATAGAAGTTCGAACCTGCCTACTTCTACTCCAGATATGTTATATATAGCTTAGGGCTTTCTTAAAAGTAAGGATCTTTTTAATATTCTGGTTAAGTTTGATTGGGGACCGTCCGCGTTCATTGTATACAAATATGAGACTACATTCATTCCCGGAAACCGCCCATTTTTCAATGAATATTCGCCCAAACTATCGGAATGTTATTAACAGCCCTTCACTTTATGGCGGTTTTTTTATAAAGTTAGGAATATGTGATGACATGGTAGTCGAAGGAATAGGAAATGAGTGAGTGTACGCATCCTATTGCGTCTTTACTTTCTATAATATAGTTTACCTTAGTTGCATTTTGTCAAGTCTGAGGCCTCCGAAAATTTATGGTTCCAAATTCATTTATTTCACTTTCAGTAACTTCCGTATTGATACTGAACTCTTGTTCAAAAGTGTCGTTTTATCCTGTTGGCTGTATTTCGCAACAACGGCGTCTTTGTGTATAGGGTCGACGTTAACATCGTTGAGTTAGGCAAGTCAAAGAGAGTGTAGCAATGTGGTTACGATTAACAGAAAGGAAGGTAGCACGATCCACGTTCGGATGTAAATGTCGCAAGCGCAAATTTACTCAAGTTCACCGCCGCCCGAAACTCGGGAAGTTTTCTCGAATCCGGGCGCTCTTGAGTTCGTTATTTCGCGAAAAAAAAGAAGCAACATCGGACTCATTTTGCGGCAGCGATTTAACCGCATTTGGCCATGACGAAATGCGATAGAGGCGGAGAAATTGTAGGAACGGTGGGCCCGAGGGGTAAATCTACTTAGGGTGGCGGGATGCCCCGAGGAGGGGTAGCTATTAGGAGCATTAGGGGGCGTTTGTGGGGGCGGAGGGTGAGGGTGAGAGGGGGCGCTCTCTGGCGGCGTGCCGGCGTAACGCCCCAGTCGCGAGCCCGACTGCTCCCCCTCAGGACGACAGCGCTGTTCCCAAACACAGACACGAGACCCGCGGATTCGAGTGCAACAGTTCGCTCGGAGTGTTATATTTGAATTTATATTTCCTCTCCTTCCCACCCCTAACAAATCACTTAAATATTTTATCAGTTTGTGATCACTGCCTGGCGGTCGGCTTCTTCCGCCGCAACCGTCTCCAGAGGATTCCGTCCGCCGATTCACGCCGGGAGGGGGTGAGTTTCTTCAATATATCTTGTGGGTGGAAATTCATAAATATCGTATTACCAAAAAAATTAACAGCGCCGGAAAGAAATATTTTCTTTACAAGAATTTAACTTCAAACATCTTTTAGGTCACATACTCCCACACTTTTAATACTGGGAAAATGACAACAAGAAATATGCCTTGCCATTCTTCGTTTCAATACAGAATATTACATTGGGCGTTAATAACACTGTGACAATGATATGAATGAATGAAATGCTATGTAGCTTCTGCATTATTTATCCCGTATTCTACTCCACGTTGCAAATTTTTATTAGTTGACACCTTCTGTGTATGGCTAATCAGAGATCTAGAATTTCTTTATGATAACTATTATAACATTATATTTATAACAGGTTGTACAGTTTTAATATTAATTATTGCGGCCGTATTGTGTCTGTCCTGTCACTGCCACTCCGCACACTGTAATGTTACACTTGTCATTGGGACGTGATTATCGTTCCAACATTTTTGAATGCCAGGGAGAGCGAAAAATATTTAGCGTTCCGGTCACGTCTCGAAAAATTTCTTAAGTGCGGAAAGCGATATTTACCTTATAAATTCGGGGAATTTATTGGAAAGCCCGTTGAATTATAATATATCTGTTCGCAAATATATTATGCAATAGTATTTGCATTTATTTGCATATTCACTCGTTTTTTTTTTATCGTATGGATGGAAGTTCTTATTATTATGGGTTGACATTCGAATTTGCCGGTCTGCAGTATATCGAAATAACTGCAGGCAATTAAAAGAAAACAGGAGCGAAATTACTGTTTATCAAGAATTAAATTCAAATTTTTCAGTTATAGAAATATCCGCAGTGTTTCAGAAAAGTCTTTGCTTGTTATACCTCCGCCGCTTGTTTGGAGTGGTTCTAGACCGCTTTTGGCGACTCGCCATCGTCACCACAGTATGGTGTTCCCTCTTACAACTTTCCCCACACCGTCACTAATAGATAACAAGAGCCATAAACATAATAAAATGGTAACGAAATCGCAATATATACGCAAAGAGATGTTCCTAGAAAGATTGACTGGTTAAATAGAAACAGGCCCCCTTTCCTGTAAATAAATCACAAATTTTTATTGAAATTCCTATCGATCTTCAGTAGCATTCTGTTAATAATATTGTGGGGCATGCTGGCAGCCGATCAAGCATCCTTAGTATTATTTAGAGTGTTTGAAAAATACTATAGTCTATAGTCAGATAATTTAATTGTCCTGCAATAGGGCTATGAACTTTAATGCAATTGCAAGTGGCCATAATTTGTTCTACTAGTGTTGTTAAAACCGTCCGGAGAAATCATATCAGCCCACTGATCGTGAGTAAGGTCCTTTCTAGAATGGAACAATCAAATTACATTACAAAAAGCATTGGCCAAGTAGGGTGGAAAAGCAGGGAGGTTTTACAGGAAGTGTGCACGTACGTTTGGGATCGATCTCGAAAATTAATTGCACTACAGCAGGAATTCATTGTAATTTGGGCGTCTTCTGCCAATTCCATATGCGAATATAAATTAATGACGTGAATTACAAAATTTATAAGCATTACATTACAACCCTTGCAGACTTGTATCTCTACTCACCTATTTCATCATTACCTAAACCGGTTCCTGTGTACCGCCTATACTATAACTTCACTGTTTATTGTACCACTGGTGCATACACAATTACAAAAGACAATTATTTCAAAATAAATATCACGTGCCCTCTTATTAGATTATATGTGCTCATTGAAATTTCCTTGCATTCTTGCTGATATTTTATTACTTATTTCGGACCGTCAGCAGGAAAGGTCAGACGGCCAGAAAACTATTTCGTGTTCCCCGAAAGAAGATGATCCTGTGATATCGGCCACCCCCATTCGTCATTGTCAGAGAGTCGCATCCTTGCGGCTCATCATTTCGATTATTTTTGCTCACGAATCTGTACTTGGATAGATTCAATCTCGGCTAGGGGCAATTCATGAAAGTAGGCAATCGGCCGAAACCGTGCTTTGATTAGGCCAAATTTTTTTCTCACTGTCTTATTAACACAACAGTAAAATACAATAAGCGGTGGTCTAGCAGCACTAATAAACAGTAGATAATAATGGAGACAATAATCAATTCATTACTTTTAAGGGATGTTTTATTGTATGGTTATTGCTTGTAGCGAATCAGGAATAATTGAAATTTTGACAGATCTTATGTCTTTTCATTATTTCTTTTATTTTTCTATATTTATTCTGTTTCCTGAGCATGTCCCAAAGTTGCTAAAACATCCAGGTATTTTCATCGTGGGCCGGGTTCATTAGTTCATAAATATGCTCCTTAATGAGCACATGCCCCTAGGAAACAGCAGGCAACGAAAGGCACCAAGTTGTGGTAACGAGGAAAATATGAAGAAAGAAATGTTCATAGTTAATATCTATGTAAATAATTATATATATATATATATATATATATATATATATATATATATATATATATATATATATATATATATATATATATATATATATATATATATATATATATATATATATATATATATATATATATAGATAATCTGAATTCAGTTCAAACCCAGAACTTCTTTCGGACCGTAACGTTCGGAAAGGTGGCGCCTGTCGAGTCTAGAAAGTAAATACTTTTTTCCATTCTGAGTCGAAAAACACGAGTCGGGCAGGGAAAACGCGTAGGCGGAACGAAGTTTGAATACCGCCGCGGTAAACCTTGCTCCGTTTTGAAGAGTCCAGAAACTCTCAGAAACTGACAACATCCAGGACTTCTCTTGGATTTATTCCCGAAAATAGTCCAAGATTTATGGTATAATGTTATTATTTTTGCTGCTCATAAACTCATTATAGTTTCTGTAAATATGCACGTAATTCTGCTTTAATTTAAAGTATCTTTCATGGGGCATTATTCATGAATGAATGGTGAAAGAAATCTACCGTGTAAATCAGAGCGGTGAATGTTATCCTTGGTCGCGGGGTCGGGTCCTAATTCATAGCGACCGAACTCTGGTCGAACACAGCGAGTACAGGACTTGCTCCTACTACCCCCTATGAATATTAATAGGGGCGAGTTGATTAGGGCAGAAAGTTATCTGTAGGGCGCTCTCTCTCTCTCTCTCTCTCCCTCTCACACCCCGCCCACCGGCCCCAAAACGTGTTTACATCGAGTGTTATTCCCTCTCTAGGACAGGACCCCCCCCCCGCTTGTGCGTACGCGGCCCGCCCTTCGTCGGTGTCAAACTAACTAGGTCGTGCTGCCACCGGCATCGGTTTATCTCCGAATAGCCTGCCGGTCAGTTAGTCACAGAAGTCAATTTTGATATAACATATAAAACCAATCTCAAATTGTCAGCTCCGCAGGCTAAATTATTTAGCCACCAACGCATGATAAAAAAATGAGAAACCGATAGTCCGTACTTTTCATATAATACTAAATATTGAAGTTTATGCAATTATTGTTGTAGTACGCCTCCAAATATAAGAAAATAGACTGTTAATGTCCTGATAATATACTGATATTTACTGTAACGAAAGTATAATCTCGTGATTCACAATCTTCAAATACATTTTTTTCTGAAGTCGTTTTGTATGACAACTTTAGCTGATATGTGCCTATACGTTATAAAATATTATAGATAGAGTCTTCATAATTGTCCACATTTTGAGTTTACGTAGGAATTAGAATCTAGAATGTTAATGTTAAATGTAATACAGAAATTTACACAAGGTAATCGATAGACGAGCAGGAATAGAAAATTCTTTATGTACGGATCTGTCAAATTACATCTTCAGGCCCCCCTATTGTCGGGCTAAAATTGTTCCCGGATTCGGCTAAACAACGCATCAGTATTGGCGTAGAAGCGCGCCTGTGTTTTAGCCAATCGGCAGTGCGTCGGTCGAACAATTGGTTACGCGTGTGCGTTGGAGGCTCACGGAAGGAGCCTTCATCAGAATAAGCCGGGTTCGGGCTGACTGTATTATTCAGGTCGCACGCGCCCCTCTAATTTCCCCTCTTCAAGATTGTTGAAGCGCATAATATGTAAAGTCCGAAGCGTTTTAATACTTCCTTTTGAAATATAAGTTATGTTTTACAACTTAAGTTTCGTATACTGATCACAAACGTTTTTTTCAACACTGTTCAGACATGAACTATGTATACAAAATATCCCGATTAGAATATCCTTTACTAAATCTACCATTGTACAACGGGAAATTATCGATGTCAATCATATAACGTATTTACGTATGCATTTAAAATTCATAATTTAAATATATAAAAGTACATAAAGTTTACAATAGTCGTTATAACAAACATACACAATAGAATAGATTACACTGTACTGCCACAATACACTTAATCACCTTTACGGTTTACATTTGAAAGTACAGTATTGCATTTTTTCTATATTTTCATGTTTAGGATTGGTTGAAAAATTGTTTCCCTGTATTACTTCCTGTGGAGGCGGTGTCAATGCTTTACTGTCAAACCCATCCTGTTTGCTCCGCTAGGGGAAAAAATGCCTCTTCCCGAAGTTGAAATTCACTCGCGCCCTTTACTGTGTCGCGGCCGGCTTTATTCGAGTTTCGTATATAGACTCTGTTTATCGAGTGAGCGGGTGGGAAGGGGGCGAGAAGGAAGGCGGAAGGGGGCAGGCTAAAGGGGCCGACGGGTCTGTTTATTTGCAGCGTCACTTGAAAGGCTCTGGGGGGTATAAATGGCGCGACACGGCGGGCCCTCGCTTTGTGACTGTACAGGATTTTCTACCTTCGGCTATGGACCGACTCACCACGGACGTGGCCTTTTGTTTGCACTTGATTTCCGGTACTAAATGTCCGGAAAAAAAGTAACCTGATGCTTCCGGTACGCGGTTATTTTAAGATAGGTTTTTGGGGGCCGCCGAGGTGTTATTTTCTATCTCCAATAGCCTAGTTGGGCCTTAAGCTTAACCTATATTAATATACCATAGGATCGCACTTCGCTATATTATTGAACGCTAATATCGGTGGCCTAAAACAGAAACTGATCTAAATTAAGAACAAACAGGTTGTGGACAAACACAGAAAAATTAGACTCAATAAAAATAAATTCGGCAAAACACAAACTGCGCGTTATAAAAATAAAGTAAAAAATACAAATAGGCGAATGGAACAGAACATCCCAATATAGAGAAAATTGTACTTAATTTATTTATGGCCACAGTGGCATAAATTAATTTATGAAAAGTATATCTGGGAAGGTTTCCGAGACCAGAACTTGAATTATCAATAACGTCGGGTAAGATCGTGAACAAATGCCTAAGACATATATATTTACATGTCATAGATTTTTATATGAAACTATAAACACTGATCTCGTTCTTATAAATTTTCAAGCAAGAACGTGTACTGCTTTTCGATTGAGAGGATAACAACGTAGCACATTTTTCGGTTACCCCATCCCACACTGTTCAAAATATATTTTAGAAATGAATTGGACAGTCCGAACAGAAGTTAATAATGTCCGGACAGGTAAATGCGTAAATTCTTTCCTTATCCATATAACAATATAGACGTATATAATAGGCGAAGGGGCCCCATCCTCCTACCGGGGAAAGAGGGGCCAATTTATAGGCCGATATTGGCCACCGTAAATCAACCTATCTCTTGCGGTCTAACAGAGCCCGCCACCAGATATTCCGCCTTTCGGCCTGTTTTCTTCGCTCCTACCTTATCCCAAGAAAAAGGGGTCGGGTTTCCCCTTATTAACTGTCCGGAATTGAAAATACTGGGATCGCGGTCGTGGAATACAATGGAATAAGAGTTATGAAAATATTTCACAATTCATCCATCACCCTCCCTAGTGCCTAATTGGTTATGATTTTTACTGAAATTTTTTAACCAGTGGTATTCAAAGGAGAATTTAAAAATCAGGAATCATTAATTCATGTTAAAAGTGTGTAATTAATTAGGTAAAAATGTTTAAAATATAATCTAAGAAGTTTTATTTTTAATATCTCCAGTTTTCTGGTTCAAAAATTTACTGTTACTTGATTGCGAAAACGTTTTATTCTCTCGCTTTTGAATTTCGACAGGTGTCTACCATTTATTAAAGGAGCATAGCCAGCAAAATATCTACTTTGCTAACGCGTACCTAATATTAGCGATAATCTATAGGAATTACATTCTTGCAGTTGGAAAAAATTAAAGTGTTTTATATACTAGAAAAATTTGGACAAAATGTATTTTCTTTATTAAAAGAAAGACGCACGCACGGATTTTTTTTTGTTACTGGAAAGACTAGTATATACGAATAATTAAAGAATTGTGAATGGGTTATTAATTCTATTTTATAATCGTTATTGTCCATATCAGTAATTTTCGTCAACTTCAAAATGTGAAACTGCATTAGATCAAATGCTGGGATCGGGGAATATAATCTGGCACTTTGATTGGCACTAACTTCGTTACCTGATGGACAAATACGGTCTGCCGGACTCGAATCGCCGAAACGTGTCATTGTTATTGGCGGAAAGCTAATGGGACTCGGTTGCCGACTGACGGGCGACAGATTAGTCACGGTAAAATCGGAGCTGCTTTACTGCCCCGGGGCTTCGGCCCCCGGGCCGTTTCACGTTACCCGGGTCGTTTATATCTTTTTATGAACGCGCGGGCCCCGGCGATCCGTAAATTAACGCCGGGCGGTCGCCGGCAATAAAGTTTGCCCGGAACAAGGTGCCGGTTACCTAAAGGTCCCTGGACCCCCTTATTTTTATCCCCCCGCCGGGAGCGTTTACGAACCGTTATTACCCGGGATTGCGGATCGGTGTTCGAACCTTATGACTTATGGGTCACCTTCGCGGGAGCCCCCCCCCGCCGTTTTAACTTGCCCCATTTCGCCGCTAACGACCCCAATGTATTTTCCTCCGGTCCGGGGCTGGAAATTACAGTCAACACGAGACTGAAACTGGAAACTAAAGGGGCGACTTTATCAGGCTATAAAACTGCTTGCCATCAGTTTTACAAGTTGTAATTGTCAGATATACATTACTTGGGATACCGGTATAGCATCCCATTATTTTGAAATATTTAATTCGCGCAATATATGTTGCGGTGCTCTGTGGAATTTTATTCATTCATTACAACATTTCACATATTGTGTTACCGAAATTTTCCAATTTTTTTTAATATACGGACGAACTGAAAGATAGAAGTGATAGGGTGTAATTGGGGCCGTCAGTCAAAAGCCTGAGACAAACTCATTGGAGTAGAATCTAATTTTCGCTTTTATTTGCCGGGGCCGCCCAATAGGAACAATAGACGTTGTTAAGGGGGTTAAGAGTATAAGTATTCGTCCCCCCAATTGGGAAAACGCAGGCAATAACTCCGAATGACTGGCGCCTTGGGGGATATTGCATTTCCACCTTGGCCCCGGCGTTGATTCTTCCGCTTTTCCTCCATCCGAGCCATCTCCGAAAAGCCGCCGAGATTCAATTAGTTGTTGAAAAACTTTTTCGGAGAGATCGTCCGCAGTGTTGCGGGGGCCCGGAGTTTGAACGTAAAGGTTGGGAGAAAATTTTAATTACTCCCCCTGCTAGACGTAAAGTCGCAATTCGAAGCAATTTTCTTAGCGTTTCAAATTCGATCGGATAAACTTTAATAAGTTTAAAGTGGAGTCTGTTACAATTCAGAATTTGCCAGTAAAATTTATTTCCAAAATTTGTTATGAAGCATTATATCTTTTTTCTTCAAAAACTGACTGAAATTAGGTGCAAAATAATCGTTGATCAGATATTTGCCAGTTATCATTTTGTAATTTAATGATTTACTGGTTTCGGTCTCTCCATCATCAACGTTCTCATGGTAGGACGGGGGTATAATCATATTTCCTGCCATTCTCATAATTTATTTCCCTTGTATGAGTTTATTTCATCAAATCTGCAATTAATTAAATAAAATGGCCGACTCAGTCCCTCAGTGTGGAGATGCTCCTGAAATCTCATCGCTTTTTATCTTTGAAATCAATGCGAGTTCACCACTGTATAGTATTTGTTTTTACCATTGAATATGTATATTCTATTTCGACCAGTTTAATTTATCAATCAGTGCGTTAACTTTTCATAAACATATTAGCGGAGGAAGTTATTTATTTGTGCATTTATTAATCTAGAAAAACTACCATTATTATATAAAGATCCAAATTTCATGTGCTAAGTTTAATTCCGGTTAGAGCTTATCCGTGCCTTTCATAAGATATATTTTGTTGTGTTTATTTACTTTACTTTATATACACTAAATGTGATCAAATTATTAAAAAATATACCTAAATGAGAGTTCAATTTCTGTTTTCATTATTATGGTAAATTGTCTACTTCGTCAGGGTATTATGAGTACAATTTTTTCAGAAATAAATTAACGACTGATAAGTTTAGCCTAGAAAAGTTCGGGGTGGAAGGATAAAATACCGTCTAAATAACAAGGGAAGCGTCCCGTTGAACTGATGAAAACCGACGTTCTCATTCCCGTATAATCCTTTTTAATAGGATAAAAGCCGAGGGGCAGGGCCGGCTTACTTTTTTTCATATCGGCACTATCTTCCTACCCTCCGGCGACCTCCCCACCCTTCACGCCCTAACTCTTTCTCCCTCTGTTGTCCCTCATCAATTTACCAACCCCCTTGTTTTTCGCACCGAGCGGGGGATTCTGAAGCCCCCTCCCCCGCCCCACCATCCTAGCGATGGGAAGCCTATGGAAATAGGCAGATAATGGTTTATTCAAAAACACATTAGGGTCGGCGGCACTGAACTCTGGGATGGGGGCAGAATATTGCATCGAACTAATCGCTATTACCCTACCCCATCTTCCGGACCGCACACGCGAATACAACGCCCCACGGATAACCCGATAACCCGTGGGTAATAAATATTGATGCGAAGAAGATATTTCTTGTTATCGGAACCTTCGGGTTTTACGATGACAACGTTTTATTCGGTTGACGATTCATCCTCATTGAGAATCATAGCGAATGTAGTATTTTAAAAACCCCACAATTTAAACGATTTAGCTTTCATTAGGTTCCCTGCCTCCGGGAGTCCCGTATGGAAATTGCAAAGCGGGAACCTGCATAAGGGCTCAGTCAAAAACACATTAGCCCGGGGGTAAAAACAGTTTACCATTTGATAAGTACCGTTTATCTACGATATACTGGTATTAAGGCCTTTTCACTTTGGATCGATTCAACGGGGTAACAGATTACAGGGTTTAACACCGGGGATGAAAAAGGACGGCCGGTAACTAACGGCACCTGGCTTATTATACCATTTTAAACGGTCATCTTGTTTAACAACTTAAAACCAACTTCATTGCCGGTCACGTGGAGTTTCATACTACTCCATACATACATTAGTGTTATGCCGGCTTAGTATCAACGCCGGATTCAACACACTTGTCAGTAAAAAAAATTGCACGAAGAAGATATTCTATATACTGTTCTTAATATAGGACTATATTAATTGTTTCTTGAACGGAAGGTGCATAGTAGCTCATTGTAAATTTTCCCTAAAAGTAAGTTCTATCACCCCTTTTCTGTCTCACTTCCTCTGACACATTCTGTCCACCCCCCTCTCTCTCTTTTTGCCCGACCGTCCCTAAAAGATAGGTCTTATCTCTGGCGGGGTTCCCCCTCCTCACCATGCCTCTTCCTACCGACCGAATAATGGTGCCCTCTCTCTCGCACACATAAATTTGGGAATATCAGAAGTCACAAAGAGAACCGCCGGTCCCGCCGTGGTCTATCGACCCCCGCCCCCCTCCGCCTTTTATATCCCCTTTCACTCACCCCTTTTCAACCCTCCCTTTCTCTTTCTCGCCCTCTTAGCGTTCGGAATTTATTTTGCGGTAGCAATAAACGTAAAAATGGAGAGCGGCTAGCAGCCCCCTTTTTCTAACGCCGACGCCTCCCGCCACAGCTACCGCCCTCCAGGGGGCCTCCTTGAAATATGCCCTGGGCCTTTTTACAGAATTTCACTTAGTGTTGTGAAAATTGTGTTCCGACAAATGGTACAACTGCATCCAGTCTTCTGGTAGAACGGTTCCTACTTCTATTCTTAAAAAATAAAATTCAGGCTTTACGATCCTATATATTATTATAACATAACAGATTCTCTCAGATTTTATAACCCTTTTTCGCTCTACTGTAAGAGAGAAAGGCTCCATAGATTTTTAAGATTCTATATGATATATTTTTACTTTATTGTTCTAGAGTAACTTTTGTCGCTACACTTTTCGGATGTGCATTCAAGCGAAACTTTGCTTCTCAAATTTTACTCTATTTACTCTAATTGACTTTTGTTGAATATTGTTCTACAGCAATAATGGATAGAATGAAAAATCAAATTTGATATTGGTCCCATGATATAGGAGCTTATATGTCATTTATTTAATGTAAGCCCCAAACTGATTATTAAAACTTAATTGTAGTTATACAGCTTTGCGCAAAATACCCCGTGTATGCTTTGGTTTCTTCGGGCGTCGGTGGGGTCTGTGACCGGTTCACTTCAAAGCCCTTTTAAGCCCCCGTAGGTTGTGCAGCGTAATAGGATGTTATTAAAGGGCAAATGATATACCGCTGCAAGGGGATGAAACGTGACGGTGTGTCGTAGCGAGAATTCAAATTTGTTCAAGTTCAGTACTCTGCTTTCAAATAACACGATATAGTAACGGATGGTCGTGGACACGGGGATTTGCCGACAGGAATGAACCACATGATAACATTGAGTTTCAAGACGGTAAGAAGAATGACTTAAATTTCGAATGATGACATCAGGGATGATGCTACCGCATTCACGCGGTTTTTAGAACCTTGAATTAGGTGTCTTGTAAAATATTTTCCTATTCCTTCAGAACATAGTGAACCTATATCATCTCCACTACGGTAGAAATATATTTGATCTTCCTCGACTTACTGTTTAATTACGTACAACCATTTCTATTTCAGTGGTTCTAACTCTCCCCTGATTATCGTTTTTTATAATTTTATATTCAGTTTTTTCTAGGATAAAAAGCGAGTTCAGTGGGTGTATTCTGAGGTTTAAACGTAAAACACTCGTCTTTCACTTGAGGTTCTGCATTGGTTCAGTTGCATCATCTAGTTCGTCCATTTCTGTTCTCCCGAAGAACTTATTCTCGGTTTGCTAACACTAACCGGCGGCTTCATAATTTAATTCCGACCTCATTCTTCCGCCCTATCCCCTCGCCCTCATTTTCGCCATCCGCCTCGATTCAAACGCCCCGAGTATCGTAAACAACGGTTTCGAGCCCGGCCCGAGAACTGTTTGTGCGTTTTTTACTGCCCTGCCGACGCCCAGACGACTCCGCTTTACGATCTGGCGAACGCTCTGAAATTAGAGGCCATGCGAGGAATAAAACAGGAATTCAGAGTGAAATTCCGACCTTTATTTTGCTGTTTAAAACTTTTTATTTATCAGGTGGCTAATTGTTTATACCGATTGCGTAAAAGATCAAATAAATAAAAATTAATTTAGATACATTCGATATTTTTAATTTATGGAACCTACGTAAAATCAATTTTTTTTCCTGGTATTCGAGTTGAATTCAGTACTTTTTATTTCAAACAAGCGGTGTTATATTGTCATACCTATTGTGTGTAAAAAGGGAGGATACACTGTTGTGTTCCTAATTGTATCGATGAAATAAGACAGGTCGGCCCCTCCGAGCATCCCCAATGCCGCTGGGTTGGTCCAGTCGGAGGGTGGGACCGATTTGTCGGCAATCAGCAAACACTGGGCCGGCTTCCTGTTTCCAGAAGGTCGGGCGTCTTCTCCTCCTATTGTACCGGCCGAGAAGAGGTCGGACGTGCAGTCGCCATGGTGACTGGCCGGCCAGTCTTGTCCTCACCAGGATCCCCCGGTCCTCGCGGGCCTCAATCGAATACCGATTTCCCCCGAAGCACGTGAATGTTTCGAAAGATGTATATCTACTCACAGCCATTCGAGTGTACGAAATGAGTGAACGAAATGTAGCGGAATTCGGTTTTGGGTTATGGGCGATGTCATGGCCAGGTTAAGTCGAAAAGGGGAACCGAGGTGTTTGTTCTGAACTTGCCGTTGTACTTATTATCCGTTAATACAAACCCAGTCAACGCGTTCTATTTGAGGAAATGGTCCATCGAAGATTACTGAATGAATCCTTTACTCAAACATTGCTGAACTTAGTCCTTTCCTTGCATGTGCAAGTTGTAACTACTTTATCGACGTGGCTTCTTTTTTACATCTTCAGGTGGAATACATTGGAACATTTTTAGTTTATTTACTAAGATGATATCTTATCTGGATGTTGTCTTCATTCTGCTCTATAGACATTGAGAATCAAAAAATAATCCCCTGACAAAAAGAATATTAATGTTAATTACCCAAATACTTGTGTGATGACAGAATGTCTTTTGCTCGCGTTATAAGTGTAAAAATAAATTCGTGAGGTTGATTCATAATTTAAGGTCATAATAAAAATATAATGTCATTTATTTCTAAATTAATTAGTATCTCTTTTAATTGGATCGATATTTGCTGATTAGATATGAAGAGATTGTACAAATTAAAATTTATAATATTCTCTGCTGGGGCATTATACAATAACAGAAATAATTCACAGAAAGGCATTTAGATACCTTTAGAAAAACAGTTATATTCGGAGATAAGAATATTGAAGTCACGAAATTATTTATTTTGTCTTTTACTTTATAAATCCTTTTATCGAGTAACATTTAATGCAAGAAACGAAAATGTGGATTTCGGCGCAAAATTTCAGTTTATATACGAGTATATTTGTCCATCGCACTTTCTTGCAATACTTGCAACGGACAGTGACAGAACCGTTACGTCACTTAGTTTAGGAACTGTTTATATAACTGCGGGACATTCAAACTAATTTTCCCAGCGACCCTGAATGGGCTCTATATAAACCTTCCAGGTGATGAACTTTGTATCTGGAGTTGCGTAAACCACATTTCTATAACATAAAAAGGCCTTTTGTTTTCTGTGTTTACGCATTTATTTCTTTCAGATTTATGTTAATGTATTAACTACATAAACTGTACTGTATAATAAATTAAAAAATTGTCCGATAATTGATGTCAGTTAGTGTTAATGCGTGCTGCTTTTCGCAAATTATTCGTGTAATTTAAAATAATACGAACTCTTTTGGGACGAAATACGAAATATTGGGATAATTTGAACTTAAAATGTGCTTATCCACTGCGTATACGTATCCATTTAATCACTCGATTTATTTCAGACTGCTAAGTGATATTTAACCGATCGTCAATTAACAGGCGATAGTAATTACTTTTTGATTTGGCGAAGCCGGTCCGGTGATTGCTTTGTTGAATCGGGTAAGTCATTAACTGGGTGAAAGAGAAAAAAACCATCATAAACCCATCATAATCCAATACGTTGCCTCTCGGTCGGACCACCCCCATTTCCCGCAGACGTGGATATCGCGGTAAACAACGGAGTTTTAATTACCGGGCCGCCTACTTAAGGAGGTCGGGGCCAAATTCGGGTCTGTGGTGAGGGAGGGACGAAAGGGGAATTGAATTTGCGAGCCGGGCCCTGCCAAAGTTGCCCATTAACTTAACAGCTCTCCTTTCGAAATCGGCAGTCGGTTATTTAGAGACTTTCCACGAGTTTTTGACCGCCTGTGGGTTCCAACGATAGCACACAATGAATTCTGCATCGTGCAATAATTGAAAATAGAGATTTGCTTTGTAAAAATGTATTTTTGATTTCATCGTGCTTAGAAAATTTCAACCAATATTATATTATCGATATTATTTAATGGAGGTATGTGGAAAGATTTGGCCTTCTCATTTGCAATAATTTAGTGAATGAATGTGTGTGCCCTAATTTTGGACCTGTTCCATATATTTTATTGCTACAAATTTAGTGAATATAGCATTCATTTTAATTTTGCAATTCTCATATTTTGTGTAGTCTCTAGACGCAGGAAAGGCGATATTTTTACCAGTCCCTCGATGAGAACCGAAACTGTCCTTTCATTATGAACTTTTTATTTTATTATTTTAGCCTTCCGTCAATTACGCGGGTTGGGGAGTCGAATCCCTCCCCTTTGATTTAGGCCCAATCGTTATCGCCCTACCTGAACCTTTCCCCCCTCACATCCTCTAATAGTTATTACGCTTTCGGGCCCGGTCTCCTTTTGATGCTCCTTTGTCGGCCTTGTTAGCTAAATTGAGTTGTACAGAACAGTCAGTGGGAAGGGGGATGGGGACGGACAGACGGACCTGAGGGAGAGAGGGAGAGGGAGCGAGAGAGAGGGGGGGGGATTGAGTGAGAGTGAGATAGAGAGCGAGAGAGAGTGTGGGAGGGACCGTGTGATCGAGTCGGATTCGAGGGAGAGAGAGAGAGAGAGAGAGAGAGACAGAGAGAGAGAGGTGGCGGAGGGGGAGGGACACTGAGTTTACAGTGGCACAAAGTTGGGTGTTGCTGTCGGACTCGATAAAATCCATTCTGTAATGTGGTCACAAGTGGTTTTAATTGGCAGCAAACCTCTATTTTAAAAGCTGTGAACAAACTCAGTGTTGTTCATTTCGTGCCCGTGTACACTTGCATTTTCCCACCTGAATTATGCGTGACTCATAAACGTTTTGCCTCGTCTCTAACTGAAAACTAATTACAGCAAGCAAATTTGATTTAATTAGGCAATTAAATATTTCATAAACTTATACTTCCACTCGGAAAATTTGGCCATGGCTATCAATATAACTGAAATTTGTATTGTGAAGTCAGTAAACACATTAAATTAGACGCACAATTCCTCGCACTTTCGTTGTTATAAGCCTTAAATTACAGTATTATTATTAACTGTTCTGATTAAAATTTCTTATAATTCTATTTTATTTCCACAATATATCTTGTTTCCAGCAAAACTTTATTCAATATGCCACTTTCTTTAATATTCTAAACGGCTTCTTCTTATTTCTCTCATTAATTATCGAGTTATGTTGTCAATGGTGAGAAGCATACAATTAAATCAGCGAGTGGAAATATGTAACCACTGCAAGGATGAAAGAGTTATGATTTTATTGTGAAATGTATATTTTGGCCGACAATGAGTCCCGCTGGGCGTGTACAATTTCAAAACCATTGTGACTCTCTCCGTCCTGGCCCGGATGCTTTGTTTATTGACAAAGAAAAGTCAGACGCCGCCTGTCCCCCTTCTTTTCATCTTCCCCGGGGCTGTCCTGAGATAACAACAACAATAATAATAATAATAGCATGAGTCCCACTCCCCTGTGTCCCGCACAGCGCCCCGCAGGGCGGCTCTGTTCTTGCAACATTAAGCCGCCAACCTTTTCATGATTTTCCCGCCTTTCTCGGATGAATAAAAGTAAACTCGGGCGAGCGATGCTGAATTTACCTCGCATGAGCAAGATGAAACGGTGCCTTGAAATCAGCTTGTACGAGTTGATATCAAACCGTTCATAATTAACGTTATTTGATATATAATCCTCTTTCTTCCCAAAACAAATAGCGGACCTGGGAACATTCCTCTTTCATAATTCGATATTATTCACACTTATTATTTTGTGTATCCAGGCAATGAACCATGCTGAGAGCACTGTAATATTCATTCTTGCGGGCGTTTTAATCGTGTATGGCTAATTGCGCCTCAGTAATGGGATTTATTAAGTGGAGTGGCTGGGTGCATTGGGCGGTAGAGGATGTCTCTCTGTTTGAATATTACGTCATTTAAAAATTATGTTTCGAGATTTATCGGTCTTACCAATGAATATTTGAGTCTGCTAATATATATGAAATATGTATTTGGTTAAAAACATGTTCTGTTGAAATTGAATTTTCTAGAACAGAATGAATTCGAAGCTTGTTAGAGAGGCGTTTATAACGAGTCTGATTTGCAGTCGGATTTGCTTGCAGGCGCCGGCTCTCCTGATGTATTTAAAAGTCTCTTTTGGAGCGTCTTTTCACTCAGGTAGTCCGACAGGAGTTGTGGAGCCGATGTTAAATATTTGGGAATGTCCCCTTCGTTTTCCCGGAAGGACGAATCGATATGGAAAATTCTGAAGCAAAAGCCTATCCATCGTCATTGTTATACATTTCGCTCCGAGCTAATTATTGTAATTCCAAATATTTCATAGACGGCTCCTAGATGGGCAGAACTAGTTGCATAGTGTTCGGTAACCCTTTATATTAATTGAAATTAATGTCAGTAGCCTGGGGAGGGTGAGGTAGAACACGTGCGGCTATTGTACATCCACCTGGGGTCCCTCGGCGGATAACCGAAACCGCACGTCTCCTGACTGTTCCCGTCCCGAGAGGATAGTGCCAGTTTCCACCGAATCCGAAGAGTGGAATAATGATTTATTTCCAGCCCACCCTTTATTGGGACAATGGACGAAATCCTACCGCATGTGACCACACGTTGAACCCCCCTATTGACGTTCCCTCAATGGTATAATTTTGTAGGAAGGTGAAGTCGTAGCTTTAATTAAAACTTACAGTTCAGACTAAATATCGATTTGAAAAGAATGGAAACTTGGGCCCACCATCGGCATTCTAATCTAGATCCCGAGGAATTAGCAAGATAAATTTACAAACGTCTGTATTTCTTAATGTATGTTGCAATATTCCAGAGTAGAAAACATAAATATGCTGGTTTTCTGTTAGTGTATAATACTGCGAGGTATAGGTGTATTACTGTATAAGGTACTCTGCCTCTCTCATTGAATATTTATTAGAAATCATAATGAGATTTCATAAATTAACACGTTCGAGGAGTTATATATATCGGTCCTAAATGACATATCTTTTATTATTTAACCTACAATCTTTATTCCGCTTTATTCCTAAGATAATATCTTTGTTTAATACGAACCATCTGATAGGATTCAAACTTCTTTTGAAGGTAGATTTTGTCACATGATCACCTTTATTTTTGTCTGTAGTGAGCTGTTTTAATTTCAGGAACAGTCAAGAGATGTAACTTTGAACGATAATCTAGATGGAATTATTCCTCAGGCATATAGTAAACGTTTGAGGGTTATTCATTCTGACATGAATTATTAAATGCAATTCGAAGAATTGAAAAAAATTACGACAGACCGTGCCTTTAACGCGTCAACACGGGATAATAAATTAAAGTGTACGAGATGAGGTGGACGAGTTAAATTACCCTGAAGGTCTATAATTTTTTTGGAGTTGAAATTTTATGATAATATCTGTTGGCCTTTTTCTCTTTGCCTTTTCCACATTTCCCTACCCGTTTTTTTGCGCGGGTAGCGCACTCGGCCAAGCCCCCCGCGACTTGATTTACAGGGCGATTATCAAGTACTCCATGCCCGGATGCTTCACCGCTCGCTCTATAGAGCTACCTTAATGCTCCTACTGCGGCCTGTTACACGCATTCCTCTAAAAATTACGGCGATACGCTTTTAATAAGAAAGTGGTCAACTAGAAGGCTTTAAAAAAAAGTTGAAAGTAAAATAAGCCCGTATTTGGGTGTTTAATTCTTTCTAGTGAAAAATACGACTTTCTTTAACTTCTAGTACCAGAATAATATTAAACATTGATTCCGTCAGTGACAAATGAATAATCAGTTTCTCTGCAGTTGATAGATCTTTTCTTGGATTCTCATTTATCAATTATTTCGCCTAAAAAACAGTAAGGGAGTGGAGAAAGTCTTGCGCGCGTTTTAGAGCTACGCATCGCTTCTTCTTAAACAGCCGTTAGCCCTCTAATGTCCTGGGCCGTGGAGAAAAAACTACAGATTCTGAAACTTTGACAAACGAGGCAGGGATAAACTGGTGGGGCTGTCTGGGCGCCAAAAAAAAGGAAGTTTTAATCGTTTCACTTTTCGTGCCCCATGCCCCAGGACAGCAGTTCCCTTTAAGACATTAACCCCACCTTTAATACTTGGGCCATAAGCCGTTCATTTTTTCCGCAATCCTAATGACTAGTGATTAAATTTACGTCCAGCTGCTCTAGTCCCCGTTAATTCCTCTACTTGTATCAGAAATTAAAACGAAAGCTTTGATAAATCTGGGCGAATGAAAGGAAACATATTAGGCACTGAAATATCGAGTTGGGTAGGATCTGGCAAATTAAACTCCAAAGATTATCAGGGACACAAGATTTGTAACAATGGTTCTTTCCTGCTGCTCTTATAAATTTTGTTAAAGAACCAACTACTTACATATGTTTTTCCTCATAAGTTCCCAATGATTTATTTGGGTCTTTAATTAAATTAAACTCATTCACATCGACTCCTATTCGGCAATTTGATGCTCGGTGGTGTCTGAACTTGGGTGGCCCTCATTTATCTTTCTGATTAAGTTGTCAGGGACAATCCTCAACTTATGGCGATCCAAGTTCAGCGGAAGGAAAAAGATTTGCAGTTTGGGCGAGGAAATTGGGACCGACAGCGGTAATTCTCTCATAATGCCTTGGTATTAATTCTTCTTGCGGTCGAACGTTAATTAATTCGACGCCATTAATTACGGAGTCTTTCAAAGAAACTCTACAGCTTCTTTGCTTCATGCAGAATGAAATGAGGAAACTGAATGGAGTAATAACGGACTAAATTTCCGTTATAGAACATAATATTTTGTGTCCTGCAATTACAGATGATTTAGTGTCAAAATGAGACAAAATGGAGAAATTGAACCAAATAGCAGAAACTGGTCAAGAAATTGACAGTATCCTGATTAAATTGACCCCAGTAAGATGTAGCAATCATTTTTTAAACACAAAACATTGTGTTTAACCATTCAAAAATCAAAATACGGATATCAACTACTCTGATAGTTTAGCAATTGAATTTTTTTGTTTCTTTAAATGAAAACTGAGTTCGTAAGTAATTCGGAAATAAGGACGCAACGTGCTGATACTTTATGGACTGCTCCGGGAAACCGAGGTAGTCTGTTTTGCGTACGGCAGACTTTTAGGCACCCTTTTCTAGGCGAAGGGGGTAAGGGCAGATTTCAGACTCCAACGTATTTAGGTTAACCAGATCGATTGGAGTGCCGAGTGGCGGCCGTCCGCTCCGCATTTGGGAGGGTGAGGTGCCGCGCTAATCTCGGGACAAACGGCCACCCCCACCCACCACCCTCAAACCCAAACGAGTCCGATATATTTTCAGTATTAAAGCCTCCCCCGATCCTTTTATAAAGCATCATTTAAAACCTGGTGGCCGCTATCTTAAGTTCAATGCTTAAAGGATTAGGAAAAGAGTTTCCTATATTTGTTTTTACCTTCTATTTTCTTACGACACCTTTATTGGGTTTGGTAATTGAAATTTTTATTTGTTACGACTATTCATTTACACCATCAACATATACTCTTTTAAGAAATTAATATTTTTCGGAGGCTATAGATGCGTTTTTATAATACTTATATGCTGGCTTTTTGAGTTTCTTAAACAATTTTCATCTCCGGGTTAAATTTTCGGGTAGGAGCAGAGAGTTATTCTACAGTCGGAAAGTTATAACACATCATTAAATTCAAGAAGTTCGATATTTAGACTCGTGCTCAGAGCTGAGAGTAATAATTATCACGGTTGACTCCTCCAATAGCGCACTTAAGTGAACATTATAATTGGATGAATCATGCCCCTTAGATGGGCTTAATCAACTCCCCCCCTCGGGGGCTCGTTACGCCGGCTTCTCCTTTGCGTCTATCGGCAACGAGCCTCCGATTGGCGGGACGCTGAGAACTTGGGTGTAGCTCGCCTACACCAAATGAATATTTATCATCACACTAAATTATTTCAGGTATATATTATACATTAATAGGAACAATTAAATCGGAATTGACTGAACTGTGTATAACATCATGCTGGAACTATGATATGTTTGAATAAGTATATTGATTTGAGTGCGGAACAGTAAAATTAGGGGACATACTGCCAATTATCAGTTAGGATGCATTGTTCTCCCGAGTTCCTGTACAATGCGACCGAATCTGCCATTAAAATAAGGTCGGGTTCAATGGGGAATCAACTCCCCCGGTCCCGGGGTTAATCAAATGACCGTCGGCACGTTCGTTAAATAGGATCCCCTCGCCCCGTTTGAATCTATCATCGGCAATCAGGATCCCCGATTTGGCGGCTGTAGGCTTTAGAGCTATGGGGGTTCCAAAACACCGTGCGTTATTGCAGGCTCCTCCTGCTACTGCGCCGCATCCCTCCCTCCCCATTAGTGGGAATTTACATAGAATTTGAATGTTAATTCGGCTCAGACGGCGACACAACTAGGGCGCGCCCAATTGAGGTAAGCGGCCGTTTCCAACATTGGGATCCGGCCCGACAGTTCAGACATTAAGGCATTACCATTGTGCGAGCCTCTACCGAAACCGTGGGGCACTTAAGCGCCTAGTACGCTTATTTATAAACTATAACTCTGCTGCAAGTACCTGTTAACTCTACTTGATTTCAAAATGATAACAATCAAGGAACAAAATGATGAATTACCAAAACAGCAATGTAACAAAAGTTTGTTTGATTATATACTGTTAATGAAACCGCTGGTAAGAGAGCAAACACAATTAATTTTCCCCTTTTGATACCTACTAAGAAATATTTTTCCTAGTAATTTCTTTTTTCTAGTTGTTTTTCAAAAATTCACTGGAATATTATTAAGAGTAAGAGGAAGGTGAAATACCTTACCTTTAAGCGTTCATGCTGTCTGAGACTCCGTCCGGGTGGGATCTTGCCGGGGAGATAAGTAGAGGCCGGGGCCGAGACCAATTTAGGCGGTATTTCTTCGCCCGACAATGTCACTTCCCGCGTTATTACACTGTTATCGGGGGGGCCTTTCTCGTAATTATTCGCGATAATAGCGACATTTATAATCCGGCTCGTATTTTATAAAACGGTTTGTCGAGTCCTGCCAGTGGCCTTTCTAACCGGGGATGCAGTTAGCACAGTGGCGATAAAGAGTTAGAGGGACAAAATGATTTCATTCGTTTATTTTTGGGCATTATCGATTATATTGTAACCTGATTTGAATTACTCACTAACAATATTATTTACAGCACATTCATCTTGGTCGTTTTTTAATAAATAACTAACTATTCGTTTCTCGATAGTATAATTGTATTGACGCGAATGAAAGATTCAGAGTCAACAGCTTAAATCTCTAAGGCTTTCATTCTCTGGACTATATATATTGTTGCATTAGGCGTCCTCTGGAAGTCACGTCATTCGGCTAAACAAACCCAATTTCAAATTTTGCCATTCGGAGTTGGGAAAATCGTCGGGATTATTAAAACGCAGGTGATAAAAGAAAAGGACGGAAGATACGATTCGGGGTCCCATTATCAGCAACGAACGGTGCCCGACAAAAGGCCAGGGAGACCACTAGCGAGAGAGGGAGTGGGAGGGGGAAAAGAAGGGACAATGGCGACGCCCACGGGTTTTACAGCGTCGTAGCCCGGGCGGGAACAAAAGCGGCAGCGCCGAGCCAGTCACCCGTTCGGTCGTCGGCAATACCGATACCAGTGGAGGGCCTCTCCCGGTGCACACATCCACTCCAACCATTAAACCGCAACCCAGCGGTGCAGGAGGGCAAGGCCTCGTGTTCAGACACAGCAACACGCGTTTTGCTCTGACTCTTACTTCATTTAGAGACCCCTGCCAATTAGCCGGGAGGATTTCACATTGGTATCAGTTCTATTTCTTATGCTCCTTTGTTCTTTAAGAAATTGACAAAATTTGTCTTTATTCATGCACTCTTCTGATTCCACACTAAATACCTTATTATTGAGCGAAATACTTGTTATTCCCTGTGTCCTGAATAATTAATAGAATAATGTGGAACATTTATATACATTTTAAAATAACTGGCACATCATGATTCCTTTGTTTGGAAGAATTCCTAATAGTATTCGTTGCGCAACACCGCCCAAAACTGATGCTTATTTCGCATCGATTGGTTTGACTCGAATTTTATCCAGAACTTAGCGGTTTCAGCTTTACCGGAACATCCGGGTTCCCTGCAATAGAACTAGTTCCCATTTTTCTACGAGTAATTCCGATGCAAATGCTAGACGGCCGACTATTTCGCCAGCTATCGGCGGATCGGCGCTATAAAGGGGGGTAACCGCAGGGCAGACCTATCCCCCGGCACAAGTCACCACTCCCATGTGAATGCGCTCGCCCACTCAACTTATTAAACTTCATCCCCGAGGTCCATTCCCGGCGAACCGCTCTTACAACCTTTGTTTCCTTCAACAGACAATCGACTGTTCCTCTTCTCCACCTTCATTTCTATATTCCGAAAATTACAGGTTAATCATTATTAAAGACAAACAAAAAATTGATAAATTTGGGTTTAAATGCTGGTAGCGGGCCGAATTTTACTTCTATTGCTAACTTGAATTAATTACGAATCTTTACATTTGGATATTAGCTGTTGAATTTTTGCAGAACTGTCATATCAGGTAACGGTATTGTAGATTCTTGGATCTCCGGTACGTTTGATCTATTCAAACTGACTACACAGTTATTGAAGTGGCCGATAAATTGCTCTTATATTTACATTATTGGGAGACTTATGACGAATAATGTACTACAAAGAGGCAGAAAATCACAAGTGAAAACTCCCGTTCCTCCACGCCGTTGGCCGCCTTTGTTAAAATAAAACATGGGGCCAATTTCCCAAATTGAGCGAAACCGCAGCCTAAATAATAAATTACGTCTGGGATAAAAGGAGAACCGAAACAAAATCCTCGGGAGACAGGGGGAAAAAAGGTAACCGGTTTAGTTGATTGAAACAATAAAAGCTTTTGAAAAAGTTCGGAAGTGAGCCCTTACTTCCCCATGCCCGAGCCCGGAGGAAAATTAAGAATCGATGACTGAAGGAAGTTCACATAACTATGTTATCCTTCTCCTTAGCTATGGACCAAGCCTGTGGAAAAGTTTCTGAGTCGATGCTATCCGCTTTTACTTACACGAAAATCATATATAAAAGTCGACCCTTTCTTTTATTTAAGATTCGTTCTACGATCCTACAAATAAGTAACTCTACTTTAATAATCTTTCAAATTTTAGATGAACGGGTCAGGGTTTATCATCCTGCACCACTTACAATTTAATAGAATTCAAATGAAAATAGTTCTTCGTTAGGTGTTTGTCTTCTTTCAAATTATGTTGATGATGAAAAAAAGAAGAAACGTGGAGGTGGAAATATAAATCCTGTTTCATATGCAGGTAAACCTCACTTAACCCAATTATCTAACCGGTATTGTCTACTAGAGATGATCAATCCATTGGATATGCAAACTTCGGGACCGCATTCTAACTCCGCAATTACCATTTTATTCTGTTTCAGACTTAAATAAATCAAAAACACTCCGAACATTTACATTCCCATTTAATTCCCCAACGGAGCTGGGAAAGTTTCGAAAGTTTGGAACTTAATCTGAGCGTACAGACAGGTCATTCGACGGAAATGATCAATAATTTGTTAAAATTGCAAATAAAAATAAAATAATTCATTTCACCTTCATCCAATACGTAAACTACATTTTTAACACAATCGGTAATACATGCACTGTGCACTAATTAAAACGAACGGTGTTGTCCTTTGCATATTAACCCTTCAGAATTTAATTGACATGTTGCATTTTACTTAACTGAAATTAGGAACATTTTTCTAAATATTTTCTTCATTTCTCAGTACGACTCAGTTTAATACACGTATAGAATCGTTACGTATTAATTACGAATTATTGTTTTTCACACGGCGCTTGATACTAAACCCGCCTTTCTTAGGTGTCGTGTAGGCTAAGTATTTTGTTGTCTAATCCTCCTTTTTTAATTCAATTGATGAGTCTTATACATACTTAATATTATATTTATTAATTGAAATTGATAATAAACGTATTTAATATAATTATTAATATTAAACTAATTATTGTTTTTCACACGGCGCTTGATACTAAACCCGCTATTCATAGGTGTCGTGAAGGCTAAGCATTTTGTTTTCTAATCCTTCTTTTTTAATTCAGTTGATGATTCTTATATATACTTAATATTATATTTATTAATTTCAATGAAAAATAATTGTATTTAATATAATTATTAATATATTTATACATTGATTCTTGCTTGATCAACAATTGCACTAGTGGCTAATTTTTCTGACCTAATTTATGACAGACAAAATATTTATCAATCAATTGCAAACGCATTTGTTGAATGAATTGCTTCATCAATATCCTTTTTTGGACTCATAAAATCCAACTAAATTTCAGGGGTTTACACTTACACATGACTTTCTTTAACAGTCGGAAGGTCGACTCCTAACTTCTAGAACATAAGCTGATTGTCCCGGCGGATTATGCGACCTCCCCACCTCGCAGTAAAATTTGATTCCTCCGTCGTAATCGGCGTTGGGAATCGGGTCTCGGGTGGGCAGGAGTTCATCCTTCGTCCTTGTCCATTCCGTTAGCAGTTGTCAATAGAAAGACCGCGGGAAGACCTTTCGTTGATTCCGCCCGGCTAACTCAATCACTCAATCCCGTAGTCCCGCCCTGACTTTTTGCGCCGAATCCGAGCTCGACCAATTTGCACGGTACCCGCGATACGAATAGGTCGGCCCTCAAGACAACCATTCCAGTGTTCGGTCAAATAGTGCACTCACGTTTAAAAGTTTTCCAGGCGAGCCTGTTCTGAACAATGAATAATACTCCAATGAATAATTTTTCCCTTTATATCGTATTACCCGCCGCGGAAATGAAAGAGTGTATTGGCAACCGGCGAGGCATCATGTATATTCAGAGATGAAATGCGTTTCAATAGAATTGTTCGGCGGTGAAATATTTATTTAATCAATTTATTCACAATACAATATATTTAATCAATCAATTGTATTTAATCAATACAATTTATTTAATCGAAAACAGTTACATTTTAAAATTGCAAAGAATTGCTACGTATGTTTTCAAACACGTGTCGTGAGTCACCACTGGGGTTGTTTTGAAAAGGCCTTAGCTTAGATATAACAGATATCATATAAGCTCATCTCCTGTAGAGTCTTACTTAGGAAATGATCAAGCACTCTGGAAAGTTATTAAGAGTCAGAACATGTATCTAAGACTCTCGAGGGGAATTTTAAGATATTAATGCCAGAGAGTGTTACCCATCTCAAAACATGGAAACACGCCACGTACATCAGGACAGGCTAATTGAACGGCAAATGGATGCTATACACATAAAACCTGGTTGAAATTTCAGTGTTCATAAATCTACATCGTAACTTCGTAGATAGTTACTTCTAGTTATTTCTAAAAGCAGAACTAAGTCTTCAATGCAACGCGATAATTTATATTAGCACATCTGACGTCTTGTTAAAATACTAATAGAGATGTTAGGAGGGAAATGTTAAGAATCAAGTCCGTGTCCTTATCATCCCATGATTATATTTTTAAGATTTAAACCTACTGTTACTGTCTGTACTTTTATTCACTTACACCTAAGACGCCTCCCTTGGTATATATTCTACACTTACAAGGAGCAGGCCTAAAAGTTCAAACTCCTCCCCGAATATAAGGCTCAGTATAAATCAGGGCCAGGTAATCTAATAGGACCCGGCTTCCTATTAATGTACTATCAAAAGGCGGGCCAAAACGCAGTATATTTTCTGGTCCCGAAGTACGGTGTGGGCTTGCGGGAGTTCCTCCTTTCCTGCCTTATCCAAAAGGGCGGTATTAGGTTTACTGCCGCGGCCCTGAAATACAATCCTGGATACCCTTCTTTTCTACCTTTCTGATTTTTTTTTTATTCCTTTACTCCGTTCTTACTTACTTACTCGCTAGCCGGCCTTAGACAAAGCCAAGTGTCAGACCGAAAAAGGGGGATTTGTCGAAAGTCGGATTAGGGCGGGTTTTCTCCCTTTTTTTCCCAGGGAGTGGGGTTTCATGGGGGTCGGTCGGTTGAAACATTCGGCCGGGGGCTATTAATTGAATGGTACAATGGTCGAACAACGTTGTAATTCAAGACCCTTGCGGCTTGGACCTGGAAATTTTGCGATTCGCCGAACCGTTATTTTTGTTTAATAAAGGCATACCGACCCATATATTTTACGAAACAATGACACGTAATTGTAAACATATTGTTAGCATATTATTTTACTTTTATTAGGCCACGGGGAAAACCTTTTGACATAAATTGAAAAATATCTAAGCGTTAGGTGGATACATTAAAGATTTAGGAGGTCTCTAATGAAAGGAATCATCACATCATTTTAGATCATAAACTTAAAATATGAAGGTACCATTCAGATCTGTGCATAAGATTTCGGACTCTAAAGAGATCAATCACTGTTTATTCTTTATGAACATTGTGTTTATAAAATAGTATTGTGTATATCCTTTTTAACAGCCTGGAGTATGAGCTTTTGGACAGTATTATATAACAGGTCTGCGGTATAATTAAGATGATCAACGCCCCAAAATGAGGATATAACGAATTTAACTCCTTTCTCTATATTTACGATTTGCCCCCGTATAAGGGTAAGGTTTTTTGGCACTGTTTCGACTCCCCCATCCGACATAAGACGCCCGAGCCAAAAGTACCCACCCCACACCCCGGCTATACCAATCGCACACAGAGACCGCAGTCCAAAACGAGCGCCGGGGGTTTAAAACCCAATTTTGTTTCGGTTTTAGAATACGTTGAAAATAAATTCAGTTTCCGCTCCAATAAGCCGGACATTAATAAATGCGCCCGGCATTTCTCCCCCTACCCGGGTGATATATCTTTTAACAAAAAATTCCCAAAAGGAATTCGAATTCACTCTCTCTCATTCCCCCCCCCTCTCTCTCGGAGTCCTCTCTCCTTCAATAAACCGGCATCCCGGAACAGTAACACAAATTAATTGCGTTCTGTCGGTTGTTCAATTGGCAGAAGACCAATGGGCCACCGGTAAATTGTCGATGAGAGTTTTATTTTTGTTCATTTCTTTTTTTCTCCAATTTTTTACCTGTAAAAATGAAAAACACTTTCGGGCGCTCGGACCTCGAGAGATGAGGTCCGGGAAATATGACTTTTTCCAGCGCGGCGAGTCGAAAATGAGGATCGTATCAGTTTTCAAAATCAAACCCCGAAAAACGTTCTCCTTGTCGATAGCTTTTATCGTCAAATGCTATAACGATCTAAAAACACTGTAATAATCTACAATTTCTGGTATATTGTTTGTTAATGGTTGCGACTAGGACTCAAAAATGCAATATGATGAGGCATTTACATTAGACGTTATAGAATTCTGGTGCGTAATAATATAAATTAAAATATCGGTTTTATCATAGTCATTGTATTGTATAGAGTAAAAATTGCTAATTCTAGAATATAAAATAATAAGTGACGTTTATTATTGTGATAACTTCACGACCCACCCTATAAATATAGCATGAACCCACAGAGACATATTGAAGTCCTGAAATTATAAACGAATATTGGGTTACGGACAAAACTGAAACAACCGAATTTAAACAATCAAATTAAAATATTTAATGAACGGTGAATATTTTGGATATTATAAGGGGTGCCCGTTATTATTTATCAATGATAAATAATATCGCGCTGTTCCCCATTTGATATATGAAAAAGCTCGGTTCACGTCCGCTGACTTATTTCCATATCCTGGGACTGGCATGCCGTCATATTGGGCGCGTTTTTCAATTTAACTTCATTTTGAGTTCGCACCGGCAGTGCTGTGTGCTGAAATGCTAACGAAGCCGATGTAGATGGACTCGTACGTCAAATATAGCCTTGTTGGAGCATTTTCTTAACACCGGGGTACATGAAATACATTCAACGTTGCAGGAGCAGTGCGCTTAACTCACACTTCACCGATGACCATATCTGTAATAGCAGAGTCAAATTATTCGAGACTCTCAAACTGTACGAGATTTCGCCGATGAAATTACTATCCATAATCTTATGCACCGTCCAATATTTTAAGTTTACTGCACTGCCCACACAAGACTGGGAATAAAGAAAGGGATGGCTCCTGGGGGCATAAAAACAAATCAACTCGGCGGAGAACCCTTTTACCGCAGCATCTCCCGAGTGCCAGATTTAGAGCGAAACTTCATCCTTTTTGTCATAATCAAATTTTTTATAGGAAATGAGACGCTGAAGAAAAATCGTTTAGGCCGTGGAATTTGTATAAATAAATAGTAATTTTATTTACTCCAATAAATTTTCAATTAATATAAAATTTATTCAGGTAATTAAGGGATAAATCAGGCCAAAAGACTTGATAGGAAAATAAATTTGTTTTGAATTATTAGTATGGAATTAAGGGAATATTTTATTATAAAATATAATTAAGTACAAGGGAGTTCAGAATTAAGTTATTTCTGGCTTCTATTCGCCCACTACTTCATCCCTACGAAGAAAGTAACTCCGTCGAAGTTGTCACTCAGTATTCATCTGTGCCTGTAATTCAATTTACCAGAGTTTATCAAATGACTATTTATTTCCATGAAACATTTTCGACATATATTGATTTTGAATATATAATTTTTGTCATCGCCAATTAAAATATTTACACTTTTATAATGTTGAGAGGATTATTGTTTATCCAAACCGTCAAAATGAAGTACTTATGCTTAGACGGGCCTACATGTTTTAATGCACGTTTTCGTAAATGTATCTAAGCTTGTTAGCTATCAATTCTAAATAATTACAGTACTAAAAATTCGTAGATTTTGAACGTAAATGTACAATAAATTTACTGTTGGATACGAAACCATTGAATAAATCACTCCCTTTTATCATACCATCTTATTAAACAGGGTATGAAATTTAATCGTTTAGTTTCAGCAGGCCGATGTTAACGGCACAGTTTTGTTCCCGCGGATCCCCCCCAATAGTTTTAGAGTTGTTAGAGATAAGATATGGGTTATATTTTACGAGTCCGACCACCGTAATATATCGATGAGTGCCGAGCCAATTCCGTAGACAACGGAGAGGGGGAGTTAAAAAATAGTGGGGGCGAGAAAGGGGGACGGGTCCGCCTTTATGAGGGGCGGCCCCCTTGTACACAGCCGGCTTTTATTGTCGCTTTAACGCCGAGACAACGAGCAGCTAAAAATTCCATACGGACCCCCGCATATTAACCGACATTCCCGTATGACGAGCACTACAAGTTTTAGTTGTCGGAACGATACTAACATCGGATTTTAACTTTAATTTAATAAAAACGTAACTTTAAAAAACTCGTTTTATATGGTATTTTATGTGGCATTTATGGACACATTAATGGAATACATAAAAATGCCAATGTAATGATAAACATTATTTATTATATAGAGTACATCTATTAATGGTCATAATGAAGATGTGTTTCATACACGATTCGAGGTAAAATTATACCAAAATAACCAACAACCTCTCCTACTGATGTTCTACAGTTTCTGATTCGTTATTCCAGCATATGCATTGTCGGAACTCCTTTTCTCTTGTCAAAATCAAACCGGATGTTTCCGAATCCGGAATTCATAAGGAAGTCGTGGCCCGTTGTCAGAGCCGGGGTTATTGGCCAGTCCGGAAGAGGTCCGGGCCCGTTCCACTTTATGGGCCCCGAGCGCGGCCCCATTCGATGGACCCCCCGTTATATCGACCACCACGTCCACATCGTCAGTCGTCTTCCCGCGTAACATCTTGGTAAACATTGATCGCGTTGCTGGTAATAAACGCCCTGAAAACATTTTGCGAAAATCACTTTACATCGTGGAAGTTAAAAGTTCAATGGTTCCGTAACGAGATTGAAACTTGCAACATTAGTCGAGATTTATAAGCTTATATTGCGACGGTCGGCGCGTTTTGAAAAGGAAGGAAGATGATGAAGTTTTATGCTTTTGTATGATATGTATTATTATGGTGGTAAACTATAGAGATATATTATGAATAAATATTGAATCCCTTGTACAATCCTCTGACTTATGCTCAACATAATGCTATGAGAACCGGGACACGGTGCTATATAGTGATAGCGCCGTTCAACCGTTCGGAAAGAAATTCGGGGAGACGGTAACCCAGATAAGTGGTACACTTCCACCGGTTTGCGGGTAAGGAGAAGAAGAAGGATGGAGCCGGGGAGTGAAAGACAAGAGGGATTGTGGGAGGGCTTGGCAGAGAAGGCCGAGGGAGAGAGAGCAATGGGGTTTTAAAGAACAGAGAGGGAGGATGTCACGTCAAGAACATCCCTCTTCCCACCCTTGAAAGAGCACACGCTGGCAAAGACAAGCGTATACACACACACGCACGCGCCTTCTTCCTCTATACCGGGATATCTAAACCGCGTCGGACAACAGGCAGATGCACAGGTATGGTGAAGGGGGGGTGGTGAACGAACCCCTGCATGCGGCCTCCAGCTTTTATACATTAAACATCGCGCGGACAAGGGTTCCCCTTGTTCCCCGACGATGGGGAGCTGCCCGGCTAGCAGTGGTTCTACAAAGCTTTACAACCCCGGCCTACCAGATGAATACTTGCATCCTAAAACCCGAGCGCCGCTTCATAATTTACAACATCGGAAATGAAACATGAAATAATCCGTTGATAAATGTTTTTCAACGAAATCATAATTCAATTAACAGTACATTAAGTTGTATTAACAGTGTCTTAAAATAAGTTTGTTCTCTACGGAGTAATTTAATGAAAGTTTGACCCACCACCGGTATTTGATATTGAGTTCCTTTAAGTTTCTACGGTAAATCTGTTGAACTGTACACCTACAGCGAATAACAGCAAAAACGGCTCATTTTAATAAAGAAACGAGGGGAAAAAAGCCGTAACCTATTAGCTCCAAGTCCCATCCAAGTTTATGTATGAAAACATTAGGAATAAATAAGTAATCTGTATCCTACAGTCGGCGACTTACTCATTGAATTATATGACCATTGCCCTGCATAACTTAGAGTATAGTGGCCCATCTTCTTAGCCTATCAAATTTTCATTCGATTGCAAATCTGAATTTACTGCCAACGGTACTCAAAAACTCGACCTTTGAATTTATGACTGTAAATGTTCGTATAACACCGATGATGTATGTAAATATATTTGAACCATTATATGCACTAAGAACAATGGATCCATTTCCATTCTTGAATCACATCAAACTAATCAAAATTAAATGTTTAACACATATTGAATGTATGTACACACGTTGTTTCGAGAAGACTGAAAGAATGAATTTGTATGAATTTATATAATATGAATTTGAATGAACGTGTTTAATTTCGTCAGGCGTGTGATACTAAACCCGTTAGACTTCCCAATGTGCAGGTTTAGTATACTGTGGATGTCGTTAGTTTGTTATTGTTAAGATTGTATTGTAAGATTATTATTAAGAGTTACTTATTTCTGTTCAACTGCAAATTTCACTAAGTAAACGACAAATGGGTCAACTTCAATTCTATGAATTGTTCGCGGAATAGTTGTATTTTATGAGACAAGACCAACGTTTTGGTCGACGGTTTTTTATGATCCCTGTTATGAAGCAATATCGAACCTTAACCAGTAAATCTGGAATGAATTTCAGTCCAATAGTTCAACTCTGCCAGTTATTCTCAAGTGCCTCTGGTTAGAATTACTATCGGTTCTCTACAAAAGTCAAATCGACCGATGATAAACCTCCCGCTGTACCACGAACCGCTCATTTCTCGGATTAAGGAAGGGCGCCGGCGGTAAAATCCTCGGTGGGCAATAGGATAATAAAGTAGCTTTATTTATATCTGGAGATAAATACGATTTGGCAGCGGTGGGTGGGGGGGAAACGAATTGTTCAGATGGCTGAACAGAATTGCAATTGAGTACAGGTTTCATTTAAAAAAAGGATCAGGCTCTGCTTTTACCCGGAGGGGACCTCTTATTGCCGCTAAGGATATATACTCGTGCTATAAATATATTATCTCGTAATAGTCAATTGTAAAATTCACCAGTGCTACGCTTCTTTTATTACTTCTGTGGCAATGCAATTCCAGGTTTATGAACCAGGTCAATGATATATCGTCGAGAATGTATAGGAATTGTGACTTATTCTAACTGATTGGTGGAAGTAATACTTACGCACGCAAATATTTTACATTCTGTTCGTCATATCTGAAACACTCTTTTGGATAATTAGAAATGAATTTATGTCAATTCGAATCTCCCCAAAGGCTGATAAGGTTTTAAGGGTTGAATATTTTTTTCATATTATATGAAGCATTTCGTTTGAATATTTTTTGGGTAGTGCATTCTTCATGATTCACATATTGGTGCTGACCATCCCATGAACATTGGAATTTTTTTCTAACGCACTTTTTCCGTCCTTCTTTGAAACGAAATTGTCTGCGGTTGTCTGTCAACGGTTCGGAGCGATTTAAAGCCCAGTCATTTGACACTCTGATCTCGAAATGAAATTGAGCGTTCCGTTAAAGGACAGCATTAATTTCCATTCTGACTAACCGGCAAAATCCGCTGCATTAAACGGATCGCTTTGACAGGCACCGGCCTTTAATAACGCAAATTTGACTAATGGAGGGCGCATAATTACACAGCCAAGTGGTACTTTATCCAATTCTGTTGGATATTAGTTACTGTTTAAATAAATTAAATGAACAATTTCCAAGCACTTCAAACAGGAGATTTTATCATTCCAACTACCATAACATCAAAGTTTGTATGATTTCCGGCAGAACTGTCTTACATGAAAGTATTTGTTGAAAATCAGTAGTGATTTAAATGCATGACATTCTGCAGAATGCAAGGAAATGAGTACAGGAATAGTTATCGAATACTTGGATCTTCAATACTTTAAATACTTGAAATGCAACGAGGAACTGTAAGATTGTATCTGGATTGAAGCTTTGTCATTACAAAACATTGGTATATCGGTCTATTTCGTTAATAAATATTTGACTTTAGCTATTGAGTTAAACGTTTTATATTCTGCTATTAAAAGAAGAAATGTAATCTCCTCTTTAGAGGTAAACAGTTTATAAATTGTAGTGATGCTTAGTGCAGTACTGAATTCTAAACCGAACTAACATTGTAAGGATTGGCACCTAAATAACAGAATTCAAGTTTCAGGCCAAAAACTTCCATTAACTCCTAAAAATCGAATTGGGTTATCAATATTTTATTGTTAAGCGATAATGAATAGGTGTATGTTCAATGGTGGCATGTTACAACATGAAGTCGCATAATTATTTGCCCCGGCCTTGTCAGTAGTTAAATAGGGTGAAAGGACCAATTCTAGGCTAGGTGTGACAAGGGGGTTAGGTGTGTCCAGGACAGGCGCAAGGACGTTGTGTAAGGTCCGGGCTCCTAAATCAATTGTACATTAATGATTGTACCGTCCCAGGACGGAGGTAATTAATAATGATTTCCTCATTGAGGTCAGTAAATCGTGTACACAATGGAGGACTTGGATTATAGTCTTGCGGTTGCAATTTCCATACTTCGACTCTATAAATACCGATCGATTATATAGGCCTCTATATAATTTCAATGTACTTGGGACAAAGATAAGTTTAAAATTCATAATTTAAACTTATATTATAATTTTCTCTGATGGCCTGAAATAGCATAATACCAGTCATACAAGGGAATAAATGTAGTTACGAGATTGTGTTGTATGAATACACTTTATGCTGCAAAATTATCTATCTGTTTTTCGCCCATTCGTATAACCACGAGAATCGTATCATTTTGAAGTAAGGGCAGCGATTACACGGAAGAGATAGTTCATCGAAAAATTTCGTATTTCATATTTGTTAAGTTGTTCGTACCGATCAGATTTCAGAGGGAAGGTCTGTGACCGATTGGATGCCCGATGAAGGGTCTCATCTCGTGTTTGGTGCTCTGTCGGGGACAGGCGCCGGGACACTGTGTAGACTGCCGGGGACGCATAAATCAATTGTACATTAATAATGGGCCGGCCGCCGGTGTGGGCTCTAACCGCGCGGCAATTGATAATGGACAGGCACATACCTCCAGCCCATATATCCCCCGGGCCCCTCCGACCACACAAACGGGTACAGTCGAGGCCACAACCCCTTCTCTCCCTCCCACCCTTACGAACCCAACCTATCATAGACTTTGAGGCTCTGCTGTTGGACGGAGATAATTACAGTTTCATTTTATGCAAAAACAAAACTATCTTCATTTTATTAAAAACAAACTAATTATTTTAATTTCTGTTTACAGGTAAGTGACGCCAAGACAATTTTTGCCCTGAGAATTGCAATCCCTTATCGCCTAAACTGGGTAAGTCAAGTCAAGTCAAATCTGATAACGTTTGCAATAACTTTAATTGACACTTATGGACACTTATAAACATTATAATAGACAATACTAAGATGTTTATTAAACACGATCTCCCATTATAAAACATTGTATTAGATTGTTATTTTGAACTTTGTATGAAATTTCTACTTGGATTCGGTGTTTCAATGCAATTTCATTATACGCCCTGTACATTTTCTACTGCGTCCTACACTTCCTGTTTACTGGTTTCGTCTTTTCGCTATCATCGATAGCATATTATCGGTTGTATGGTGTAATACTTATGTACGTCAATGAAGCTCTCGTCACTGTCGCTGCCTTTGTCATTTTAATTGTCTTTCTTTTGAGGTAAACTGACAGCTCTGTCGATCGAACTTGCAATAGATGCAACGCGATTTATGGTCTTTATTATCGGGCACTACAGGGTTCGGAAAGTCACAACTCTTCTGGATGTCAATAACACTAGAGTGACGGTGCCGACAGGATCCATTATCTGTAGGCGTCATTCGAATGCTAATAAAGATTGCGAAAAGCCGAATCCTGTATATAGGAAATATCATCATTATTTAAAGATAGTCAATTTTAAAAATAAATAAAATAGCGTAGCGGTCGTTTAATAAACTACCGCACGATTGCAATTGCAAAGGTGTTGGATGTAAAAGCGTAATTCAAGGGACCCATTTCAAGGTGGCACACGAAAGCCTCGTGACGACCTTAGAGCGGTTTATCGGTATAAAGCAAATAAACATAATGAACTGAAGTAATGGCACTTGGGAAGAGGGCGGGGCTTGAAAGTAATTAACGTGGAAGAGCCCCCAGGATCTTTTCAGTTAGCTACCGGTGCCTCGTTCGACAGCCGTTCTCTCGACCTACTTGTCTTTCCTATCTGAAATAAAAAGTATACATCAAGGGGGGGAGTATACAAGTGACAGGGATTACGAGTACTTTGCTTTCTTTACGTATCAATCAAAGCATGTGCGGTGGATGTTCATTAATGATACCACGTGAAAGATTTTGTTTTATTGATTCCAGTTTTAAAAATTTTACATTTTTATAACAGCATATTATAATATTTAATTAATTCTAATAGTATAATATTTATATAAGTTAGTAACTTCTTGTATTCCCGATTCTATTAAATCGATTGTTTTCTTAAAAGGTAAAGCTTCTCGAGTGTCTTTATTTCATAGTTTCGAGTCCCATTCTTTCGAATGGCTGGATACAACTCAACCTCCCATCTGTAACAATAACAATTCAGTGGGTTCTACTGAAAGAAGTTCTGCTTCCTCAAATATAAGTACGTTGTCTCTTATATGTTCGACTGTGTTTCACTTAAACAACATTTTTTGCTGAACTCCACCTTCTTTTAATTTTGGTGACCTTATTTATTTGAAGACAGTTTTATTTTTTATTTGTATTTAACTCTCTCGCGAATACAGATTTCGGGTCTCCCACATAAATTAAAGTTGCCTGACTCAGAGTCGGTTCGGGTTAAATTATACAGACGGGGGAAAAATACCAAAACATCCAGGATACTCATAATTGCAAAAATCGGGTATGATATACGATCTCCGTGTTGGAATCTGAAAAGGCGTCTCTTCAAGCCGTCGGAGGATTTGGTTTATGAAGAGAACGTAGGAGGAAAAAAAATAAGAAAAAATCTCGGAATAATACATGTGGAATGGGCCCACGGGCCATTAGGGCCCCTGAGGGGAACGATTTTTCAACAATGATGGGCCGTTGAAAAGACAGCGCCCGAGAGAAGAGAGCCGCCGAACTCACTCTCTCCGACTTCTGCGTCTCGGATATTTTTTAATGTAACACAATATGATTATAAATCATGTTTTGGGTTCGTGAAAAGAACGAGAGAAATTACTACGCGGGTTTCATACATCTCTTGTGTTTCGGCGACAGGTGAAATGAAGTTTATTTAAAATTTCATTTTCAATCATATTCCTCTCCCACACAGTAGATTAATGAATAACATGGACATTTAATGTATGCAGTTTCTCATTGAATAACAGATTGAAATCCTTTTTATTTGCCCAATCGATTGAAAATTGGCAAAATTCTTTTCTGGGACGATGTTAGTATTGTATATCGACACGTTAGTACTTGTGAGGTGCATAAATTATTTAGCTAACTTATTACCAGTAAGTACACTGAAGTCCGCAGCGAACTAACGAGAGTGAGGAAAAGGGAAGTCGGTAATATTCAGGACATTCCAAATTCCTCTCGTAAATAGTTGAAAGTACCGTTTCGAAGGTTTTATTAGGTGGGGGTTTCTCGAATTTCGGGAATAGCTAATCGAACGGTTGTTAAAGACGACAGATGTTCGCCTTCCCCGGCCAGCGGGCACAAAAAACTGCGAAGAAAATTAAATCGGAGACAGAATCCGAGATCATAAAGAGATTCCACTCGCAAGGAACTTCCGAAAGGGCGGGCCGTATATCTTTCTTCGTGTTTAGGGTAAGGCCGCCCTCTAAGGAAGGGGAATGGGTTCGTGTAGGGGTGTGGAGGGCGGCCTGGCCCCCTTCCAAGAGCGCCACCCTGACACAGCCCTTACAAAGCTACCCCCTCGCCCACCCACGGCCTCCTGTTTATCCTCGCCGGCCACCAAATTTATGAACCCACCGCCTGCCCGGTTTCAGGGAGGAATTCTTCTGGAAATCGCGACGAGAATGTCTTTCACCCTAGTTGGAGAACGGTGGAAGTAGGTAAGTTCGGGTATCTGTTCGCGCTTAGTGAGCCGGAGAACCGGTTCGAGCCACCCGATAAATGCCCTGCGGTCGATCTAGAAGTAATGATACTACGCTGAAGTACATAGGTATAGACTGTGTCAACGGTGCAACATTATTATTCTATTACGGACTATTATTTATAAATATTTTATCCTTATGTTTTCTTTACCCCGTTTCTTTTTTGTTTGAACACACATTTTACAACATTTTGAGGAAGGAACATGACGGTTCTTATACATTTAAGGAAAAACTGTAGGAATTTGTGTACACATGGAGATGGCGAGAATTTCTTTCATTTCTTGAATAAGTATTCCCGGATAATGTTCAGCATAATAATTGAGCCCTTATACATTTTACTTTGTACGTTCTTGAATGAGCCTTCATGCCTATCGACAGTGGAATTTCTACTAAACCCCGACCGAAATATTCTTAAAGCCAAACGGACCGCTATTCAATATTTCTTATCTCTATGGCCCATGTTTGTTAAGTTGGGAGCCGCCCAGCACTACTGGGAGCACTGCGAAAGCCCATCTTGACCTGTGCACGATCGGAAAGCTATCCGCCCAACGACTCTACCGGTAATCCTTTCCAAGACAAATGCCTATAATACGACCCGGAGATCGTCTTTTAGTATTTGCGAAGACTTATAAAAACGTGCTCAGTCAATCTTAAATCTAACCCTACGGTGCTATAAATTCAAACCCTGTTACAAAACGTGTTACAACTATACTTTGTCCTACTATAATTAATAACACCACATACCTCAATAAAAGCATATATATATATATATATATATATATATATATATATATATATATATATAGGTGATCACTGAGGGATAACCGGTACATTTCAAATTCTGCGCTTCAATATGAAAAACCTATATTGCCGGTATTGAAAAAAATGTTCCTATAATACAATAGTGTTTTAATATGTTGTAATACTAGAATAAAGTCCTGGATTGATTGAAACTGTCGCTGGTCGGATAAGGTCAATTTGAAAATAGCTCTAGTCGTTCTGACCGTAACAGCCATGGTGTCTCCTTCGGCTTAGGGCCTCAGAATCCCGTAAGGTTTATTGGTTCCGACGTAAGTCCACTAACCTGTTAACTTACCTGGTCGAGCCACTTTGTTCAGAAGTCACTTCTTATGAGTGCAGGAAGGGGCCGCGTCCGCCTCCCTCATTCGGGAAGTATGGGCTCAGCGAAAATAAAAAGAGAAGGATCCCGTTAGCGCTTTCTATTCCGGTAAAACACATGTCGGCCTTGTTGCTACTCTAGCGGTCTAGAGAAAATATAGGAAATAATGTTTACTGCGAAATTCCCCCCTCTCCGCATTCCATCCTCTACATAATAGTTACCAAGATTTTATTTCACTTTTATTTCTTACCGACTTTCCAATTATTTCTTGTGTTTAAATTAAAGGCTTAGGCTTCTGTCGATGAAATTAACAATTCATATTTCATTTGATTTCGTTATTGCTGGAACAACTATGCAATTGATATAATCCACCTGTACGATACAGGAAACCTGCGCATGTTTTTGATTTGTTAAAATTTAAAATAAATAATTACGCTGTAATTCAGTCGCCCTATTTGTATTTAGAAAGGGAGTATCTGTGCAATATTTACACAGCTCCAATATCCATTGATTGTATATTGAGTGAAACTTCTAGAACACGTTTAAGCGTGTATTGTATCTATGTGCATAGACAGATTCTGCATGAAATATGGAGTCAGACGGTTTCTGATAAATATTGAATCCGGCTTACGCTCCGAATTAGATCAAGTGACCCATTAGACCTACCGTCGCCTTGAATACTGCATAGTCCATACGCGATAATCTCTAGTTACCTGTGAAATTTCAAGCTTCATAACTGGGCCACTGAAGTTTGGAAAGCGAGCTATAATTAATTATTACTGGTAGAAAAATTCGTCCTCTTTCTTTAATGCAGTAATTATCGATATCGTATTTTTCAAATAGAGTAATTTTAAACCGTATATTATTTGAGTAAGAGTACATAGCTTTCTTTTTATTCGATATTCATTTATTTTCAATGAATAAGTAAATAATAATCAACCCTCACACTAGGAAGGAACATCGGAACAGAAACACCCCTTTTTTGTTTCTTCAATGCGTTACAACTGTACGGTATGCCAGAAGTCGTAACACCACCCTCCAATGGCTATGTCCTTTAAAACCTCATTTATTAAATTAGTTTCAGAGGTTACTTTATTGTGTCACTGTATATTATGAAAATAACAAGCCCGTCCGGCATTTTGAATGGAGGTCTTTTCATATTCTTACACCGCTTTCCGAGAAACTCTGTCGGGGATGGAGTTATAATAAACTCCGAGGGGGTAGCGAGCCACATGGGGAAACAGGGTTAGAGGGCGCCCCCACTCCACTATTTCATTTATTCGCATCGTTAGAGCGGAGGGTTGAAGAGCTCGGGCGACCTATAATATAGCCGCGTTAATACCAGAAACTTCTTCTGGGCAGGTCATATGCCGGAAAGTGAAGAAACGTTATATACGAGATACAAACCTTATAACTGCCTATAATATGCCTAGCAATTATGAAATTCGCATTTTCTATTTCGCCAAAATGTATACCAGTGGTTCATACGATGTTCTTAACAATGCATTAATAATTAATATAACATTGTGTTATATTGTCATCCTGGGGCCACCTTCTAAATTTGGAATTATTCCTTCCTCTGACACCGCCAATATATGTATGTATATACATATATATATATATATATATATATATATATATATATATATATATATATGAAAGATGAAAGGCTTTTATACGTATATTGGCGGGACGTGCTTGGACTACTTAGTGAAATATCTGAGCGCATTTATCCCGTATTACAAGGATGTCGCCTGTTCTCCACTCCTACTTTTCCCTTCTTACTTCATACTTATTTTAGCTATTACAGCCGCAAAATTGCAAGCCGATTCCACCGGTTTCCTTCTGCCCTATATCCGCGACTTTACAGCGGATCCCGTCAATAACCTCTGAGTGCAGTCACTATGCATTTGCCGAGGGCTCTTCTTTTTCAACTGCTCGCGATAAAAGTACATCGTCCAGAGACTTGGATTTCGGCCTCGGAATTTCGGTTTTGCGAATTTCGTTTCATCATTCAAATTTCGTGTTTCAAATTACTAACATAACTATAAAGAATATAAAACTTGTTCATTTTATGTGTTTATCAGTTTGTTCAATTTCCATATAGAATATTTCTTCTCCAAATTTTCAACAATTGTGCAATGGGTCCCGGAGGACATTGGAATATTGCCAACCTATAACATTAGGAATTGTGATTTATAATTCACTGTGCCATTGGGTTTCGATTAAAAAACTGTATTTTTCAAGATAAGGTTTTTCTTTTCTCCTTTCCGTAGTGTAGCGTTATATTGTAGCTTGGATGAAGTTAATGGTTGAGAGAAAGAATAAGTCGATTCGAAGAAAGGTAGGTACAATTAATTTATTTTTTGCCTCAAATACCTTTTTTCTTCGGACGATTGGCCATAACCGAATGGTTTAAAGTATATTAGTTAGCTTGAGATGCGTGATACAAAATGTACTAGTTTGAAGGCTGAACAGTAATTTTGGATATAAATGAAACGAGATCCTGCAATTTTCGCGTACAAAATTTCGTTGTTGCGTACAGGATTTAATAATTTCCCAAAATTTTGAGTCGATCACGGACGGAGCTGAAAAAGCCTGGGGCAATTTATTATTTGGCAACGGCCCTTGTGGCACGCGCTCGGTAAACATTCGCCAAATGTTTTCATCCGATAGGGCCACAAATTTATTATTTTCCTCTCCCGAAACTGCGGCAATAAAAACCATTAACAAATAGCCCCGGTGAGGTCGGCGGGATCGTAAAACGTCCGAGCGGGCTGGCGGTAAGAGTGTGTCGCGACCGTCGGTATTAAACATTCAGGGCTCGTCCCGGCAAGGGGACGGCCTGTAAAGTTAAAACCTGTGTTGTTAAGGGGGCTTCTCCTCAGGGCCCAAGTAGGCTTTTCACGGGCCATTAGTCGGCCGAGAGCGGGCCCGCCACCACAACAACAACTGTATAATGGGGAGGGTTGTCCTCGTCGTCCGTCCTTTCTATCGAACCTTCTTATTGGTTCCTGAAAGCTTAAAGTTACAAATTATTAGAATTTTTATTCCACCTTGCTCTCTGCTATTTTGAAAACTATGATTAGGCCAATAAGCTCATGAATCCGTTGGATTAGTTTAGTTCTACAGGCCTGATTTTTTTATATATTAAAAAACTGAAATAATTGACAGAATATGATCACTCTGCGATTTTTGGCCTCTCCTCATTGATTAGGTCCTTTGATGTTGTGGTTTTTTCCATGGCCAATATTTTCCTTCAGTGTGTCAGTGATCTCTATCCGTATTGATCAGGAGCCGTTACTCTTATCTTTTTTTAAAGTTTAAGCGAATGTATGAAAACGGTAGGTTAACATATATTATTTGCCCATTTGAATGTATCACCTCAGTTTTTATTTCCATGTCTATTTATACCATTGGCAGGCCACTGGACCAAATAAATGGGATGTGACGATACCATGACCGCCCAAGAGTACACCTTTCACTAATAACTTAAAATATATTTTTGAGTAAAAAGAAATTAATACCTTAAAAATCCAATTTGAAATCTCATATAAAACACGAGTGTGTTTGTTCCAACAGAATTAGTGTGATGAAGAAGTTCAAGGGGAAAAACACTACAGTATTTCACAGAAATTCCCAATAAAACCTTTAATAGCATGACCGAGTGTTGTTTTGTAAATGTAAAAGTTGTACCTGCGTAAGCTTTAATATCTGCTTTATAACGATTTTATCATGGAAAAAGCTATTTATAAATATGGCCCATAAAGCAGGCTACGATGCATTTCTTGTGTTTCCACTTAGCATATAACATAAAACAGGATCACATATTGAGGGTGCATACTGTGCCTGCACTTACGATGTCGTGTTGCGTTTTTTTCCTTTTATAGCCTGTATATCAACGGCATTTCATTATATTAACGATACCTCTAGGCAAAAAAATAATAATAATAATAAAAATGGTTACGAATTTACGCGTTTCCTAGGCTCTTAAATCCTTCTTATTAGCTCATGTGAAAAAAGTATATTGCACATTATTAGTTTTTGTAAAACCTTTGCGTCAGTTACTATCGCTATTGGCCTATCTAGTTATTAGGTATCAAATAAAAATACCCTGTATTCCTAATATAGTGTTATTCTAAAAAGAAATAATTTGGTACAGTTGCAAGCATTTTCAACGTGACAAAGATTCCCAGATTCATTTTTCCGTGCACTACGTTAACAATACTCGATATACCAAAATATAGCCCCGATGAAAACGGGCTGAATTTCGGCTGGCCCGTTCTGAAGCGAGAAGGCCCAATATTACGGGTTAACTTTATAACCGCATTTTGGTCGGCAAAACCGTGGACGAGACAACCGTAAATAATAATCCCGTTTTCATAAACGCTCGGATCTCGCCGTTTATTTTTACCCTGGATACGCAAAAATACACAACAACGGCGCTGGAACAGGAATAACATGCAGGACCTATATAAAACACGTTCAGAATACTTTAGCCATTTTTTCAATCTCTCTCTCAAGAAATGTCTTTTACTTTATCCGAGCTTTGGAACTTTGGGAAAATTCGAGTAGCCGACTATTTAAAACAATCTATGAACGATAGCACTGTAAATATATTTGTATATTTTACATTAAATTTCAGCGAGACAGTAGCTATAACTGTTTTGATAAGACAGATTTAAGACATTTAATGTCTTTAAAACAATTTCTTGTTGGTCACCGTCAGTTATAATAATGAAATTGTATTTTGATTATTAGAATTATATATATTTTTTAATATGTACTATTAATAGTGTAAACAATAATAAGTTATTGTTTACACTATTAATAGTACATATTAAAAAAATATATAATTCTATTTAAATACCTATTAGTTGTTTTTAATATAGCATTGAGAAAACATTTGTTTTGTTTTCACCCTGAATTAATTTGTCGACATAAAGAGAGTTCAAAAACGTTTTTCAACAGTGTAGCAAATTAAATCGAGCTATTCTGCCGGCCAAATGGTCATGTGAGTTTTGGTCAAAGTGAATAATTAATGGTTCTATATTAATTATATAGGTATAATTTAGGTTAATTGTGCTAATAAATCCCCAGAGAATAATACGGGAGGATGAATGCGCATAATAAAGTAATAAAACTCCCGGTACGAACTTAAAAAGCAATCTTTATTAGTATCATTGTAGTACATGTTGGCCGTATAATATACCTAAACGATTGTTCTATTTTCATCATTTGGACAGTTGGATCTTTCTCTTTTTGTAGCTGATATTCCAAGATCTTCATTTTTCCTTAAAAAAATAAACTGTTGCATCCACGGTTCGTCGCCTCGGAAATGACCAAATATAAGGGATAAAGGGTAGAAATCCTCTGCCATTAAAAAAGAAGGAGATACAAAAGGCGAAGGGATATTGGGAGAAAGATAGGATAAGGATGAAATGAAACAGCTTACTGAAAAAAGTGAAGGAAAGAGATGGTCTGTCAACTGATTCGACCCTCGTAAAAAGTGACGCTTTCCTCATTTTTGACAAAGGCCTCCCTTTCTTATTTACGTTATCTTACTTTAATAACAAAGGGGGCACGGAAGAATATAAATGTTTAAAAAAGATAATCGCCTTTTCGCCTTCCTCTACCCCTTGCTTCTTTTAGACGTCGGTCACGTTTCTTTCCCTAATTACATCTTAAGGTTCAAATTTCCGTTGTCGCAGTTGAGTAAAATATTTCCGGTCTGGTATTTAACAGGGGATCGCTTATACAAGTGGCGAACATATACATAGTATTACGATCAGCCAGTGAACAAAATTCAGTCCTTGAAAAATTGTTCAGTACGTAACTGAAACTACGCCTTAATGGTCGAAATTCTGTAGCGTTGGTCGAAGCTTCGATTAGACGTCCTAATTACACAAAAGCATGACCACATTAGCACAGTTTGGGACCGGTTATCTCAGGAGTGGCGTTAATGGACTTGACCGGATTCAGTAGCAGAATTTGTATTTTACTCCGAACATGAAGAAAGGGCGCAGAACCATAAGACGTATCTATACTGGAGAAGCTCCTTGTTGTTAAATGTGATATATGGAACAGTACGGTTATTAAACATAATGGATTCGGATTCAATTACCGAAATTATCACTGTAATAAATCGGAAGAAATTTGTACGTAGCAGTGTGTACGATGGAATTTACGTTTTCATATTTTCGAAACCTCTATGTCAACGATTGGCAAGGATTCGGTTTCCGACGACAGTAATATACCCGTGTACGGTTAGACGAGGGAAATAGACCGCCCATAGAGGGGCGGAAGTTCATAGGAAACACGACTTCAAATGTCACTGAGACAAAGCTTGTTCAGAGTTCGTATCCGAGCCAATCTTGAAACTTTACTCAAACGGAGGTTGGCCCGACGCCACGTTGTGAAACGGTGGAAATAAATAAAACCGATCTTTTGCAGGTTGCGTCGATTCCAGAATTCCTTTGTTATCACAATTAGCGTTTACGAAAAATGATTGAGAAATAATTGACATGCTCCTAAATCCTGTTAAAAAATTTATTACATCCTAATTATCATTATATTGTGGTTATTTGGTGTGCAGAAATGCAAACTTCAGTGTTAATTGTATACGCAATTATTATTTAATTTAATTCTTAATTTATTCTTACCCCCCTCATACTATTTTTTCTGACTATACATTCCAATGTTTTCGGTATCATCCTAATACGGCGAGGTTGTTATAGAGGGTATAGAATAAATTTGAGCTAATGAGCTCCTCGGGGTGCATTAACTATGTACTTCATTAATGTTATCATTTTTAAATTCAAGAGATGTGGAAGGCGATCTCATTAAGGTTGGGTTCCTTGTCGTTAATTTTGGTTTACCTTCGGTTGATCTTGTCTACAATATTCTGAATCCTTTTTTATCGCTTTTTAATATTCTTCTAACACCGGATTATTCTAATAACCGTTAAAACTTGTCATTTAGGCCCATCGTGAAACTAATTCTAAATTTATAAGAAATGGAAGATTAATATTTTATGCATAAGTAAAGCAAATAAGATTTGGACGTGAGTAGTCATAAGTTGGTACTGTTTTATGATAAATTCACTCAGAAACGGCATTTGGAAATTGGAGCGGTGCCTGGAAGTGATTAATCTTAAACTCAAATGAGTATACTGGAGTTTAGTCAATTGAAATTTGCGAAGGGAAAATCATTGAAATCGAAGGAGTATTCGGTCCACCACCAGAATTTAAACCCGGCCGGACACTTTTTACCGCTAAGCCATACCGAACTAAGAACTGGAACGAAAGAAACTCATTGTTCAAGATCCTTCCAGAACACCGGAGAAAACACAAGAAGTGTGGTGAGAGCACAACGGTTTTCAGCCCAAGAATTCTGCCGCCTCCACCGAAAGAAATATCCCCGGATTAATATCGGGAACTCCCTTCGAACTCCTCCTTTTCAAAGGAAAAAAATATGAAAAAAAACTTTAAGAAATGAACTTTTCTGAAATTAATCAGAAGATCTTCCCTTCTTATCCTTGTCCGTAAGCTTAAAAATACTGGAAAGTTGTCTCTTGCTTAAGTTTAATAATTTCGCACTGATAGTTTGGTTCATTGAAAGTCACTTCCAGGAAAAAAGAGAAAAATAGTTAGTCTGTGAATTACATTTCAGTTTATTATTCATAATTTCAATATAGATAATAATAATAATAGTCATTAGTTCAATATTAATACTTCTATTAATCCTGATTCATCTCGATGTATACATGCGTTAATATTAATAATAATAATAATAAATTTTATTATGGTATGCTGATTATTATATGGTCAAAGGCGAGCGCGAAATTTATGAGAAAAAACCCAGAAATAAGAGATTAAATATTTCTGTAGTGTTACATCGTTCAGTGTAATGATTCCTTATAATCCATAAGTAATGATTCTATGCTGTCCCAAAAATAATTGAAATTTTTTTTGTAAATGTTATAAAAAAGTAAATATTATCATTAATTATCTCGTGTTATTCTACATTATTAAACAACCCTCACCTTATCGCGTGCATTAAATTAATAACTGTCGAGAAAATTTTAGGATTTCTTTAGTTTACAGACCGTTCAATGTTTCCGATGAAAGAACTCGGACTCCTTTATGTAGGTGGAAGACAGGACACACACATACTCTGCCCGACTTGCAGTTCGCGAACTGCAAATGTACAAAGTTTTATTGACCGAACGTATACCAAATATTTGAGAGAGGAAGAGACGAAGGGGGGAAAGTTGTAAGTTGGCCATTTTCCGTCAGAGGGGCTGTCCCGGGTTGGCGACGCCGACCTTAGTTGTATTAAGTCTCAACTATTTCGAGTGAACAATGCTCCAAGGCGTCCTCCCGGCTCCTATTATTTCCGGGCCGTCTGATTTAAATTAACCCCTCGGCCTGAACTGGTTGGTTCATTCTTAACCCTCCCCCAGTTCCCGTTTCTTGGAAGAATCCTCAACCCTTGTCGACCCGTCCGCAAAAATTATCCCCCGAATTCGTGCCTTTCTTCCTCTCTATCTGCCCTGACTTCTCCGGATCGTGGCATCATCATGGCATCATGCGATCTGAAATTTATTGGCTTCTGTCTGTAATAAATCAACCAAGGGAATTATGCCCAGCGAGGTTTCTGAAACTTTTACAATTTTCCAAAGATAACGTTTATTGTTTCATTGTTGGTCTATATCGTCATTCGTAGTATAATGAGTCTCGATGGGTTTAATTTGACGCACTACAACTGATTGCAACAGATAAGGAAGGGAAAGTTCGTTGGTAAAAAATACAAAAGAAACGACGGCTAGAGGAATATCGAAAATCTTTAATTTAGAGCCTGTTTTAAATTCATAAAGTGAGAGTCTAACTTCAACACAGGCCCATGTTTATGGATCGTTTGGTAATTCGCCTGTTGGTCACCACTGATTTCAATTCATACATTAGCCATGAATATTCAGTAATTCATCTCTATCGTTAACTGTTGATAAATAGCCGATAATAGTTTCCGATTGAACTTGCCTAGCGCTGACAGATACAAAATGTTTGTAATTTTATTTCCCACTGCATTCATTTTGTAATAAGTTTAGTACGTATTAAAAATTATTTCAGCATATATCAGTGAACCTAATCAACTGAGGATTAGGATAATAGCATTTCTTTTAGCAATCAATGTGAATAATATAAAATTCTTTCATTTGATACAAGACAATTCCTGAAAAAAATTTGGTTTCATTATTCTCATTGCAGATTGTATTATTTACTTTTGCCTGTTTCTCACTTTATTTTTGTCTGATCTTCAGACCTTTCTTGATTAGAGACACAATCGCCCCTGACAGTCACGCCTCACAATCACGTAAAAAATCACACACGACTAAAATATAATATTGGTAATTTGCTTTGTAAGTACATTTTGACTGTACATGATAAACCAGAAATGTTGTATCTTGTCCACCAATAAATATACGTTCGTTTCTGTGATCGTTTAAAATTCGGTTCCGCAAGTTGCTATTCGGCGATCGGGCCCGTTATCCGGACCTGGAGTGTGTTCCGGGTCCGAATCTACAATTCTAATATTGAGTGCTCGATTTTCATGTACGGGGTTCCACCCCCGTCTTACCCTGGGTAAATCTCCCTTAGGATTTGTTTACCGAATATACCGCCCCCCGCCCCATTCCTGAAGACTACGCTACCAACATTCTAGAGCCGGTTTTAATCCAGGAGTTGAGTTTAAGCTTAGTTTGCACGACGTAGGAGTCCTAGACGCGGCACACGATTTATAGTCGTTAGATGACTGGTGCTTATTTCGCGTTGATCATATTTTCAACGAAAACAAAACCTTCTCCAATTTCATATTATTTTAAAATTGTTCGCAATAGGTTCAATGACTGACCCGAGTTCAAATGCCGATGGCGAACCAACCTCCAGTTGCAAATTTAAACGCATTTTCCTGATACAACATGAAGTGCCTGACAATCAGGGTATTGGGAATATTATATGCAGTATATAATATATTTTCGTATTAGTTTCCATAACTTTTAAATGTATTTTGAAACCGGTGACCTTAGTTCTAGTTAAATTGTTTTATTAATGAAGTAATTCATTCAGGGAGGTTTTTCGTAGGTATGTCAACGCCACTTCACCGGGCAGTGGTAGAACCCGATTTCAACTACACGCCCTTGAATGCAGCCCAGCCTATCTTAACCTAACGCCAAAAAATTATTATGGCCAAAGGAGACCCTAGAGAGAACTACAAAAAGAATATCCTAAGTGGAGCCGAAGTTAAGGACTGTTGTAGCAGCTTAGGTTGCTTTTAATTATATCTTTCCTTCCTTTGTAATATTTAGTTCCATTAAAATTCGTTTCCCTCGTTGTTCCGAACCTTTCATTAAACTGTCCCTATCTGTGAAGCAGAATTTACTTTGTAGTCCCAATTTTTTATGCACCCACCTGTTTTTTATGCGTTGTGTCGCTATTTTACGAAATTTTAGAAATTTCCTTGGTTCCGTGTGAAGTTTCGCACAGAACATGAACAGCAGACGCTACATATTCCTTTTTCTAACGAGATTATACTACTCGGTGTGTACTGTTGTAAAAGAAAGCTTTGTACATCTTTTTAATAGACGATATACTATTAAAAATAAATATTTTCTTACAAATTCTCTCCAATTTATTCCGTATTTTTTCGTGTTAAGCCTTTACTTTACGTGTCCCCCCCCCATAGAAAGGTTGAGGTCAACGGTCACTCGGAGATATTTAATTAATTTTCTATTGACTTCCCTTCATAGTACTATATTTCATTTTTTGCGAGCTTTCCGTCCCCTTCGTAAACGCCGTTATTTTATCTTTATCTAAATTAAACGTTAAGAATTGTCAACAATCAGCAATAGCACCCTCTTTAAGAAAATACATGAAACAATTCAAACATTTGTTAAAAAAACTGCTCTCTCGTTATAAATGTTTCAAATAAAAAATAAATAGCACAACTTTTAACCACTTGACGGGAATTTTATTTTCTGCTGGCCCATCATCGTTTTAGTTATCGTAGGTTTCGTTCACCCTGTTGGGAATCGTTATACAGGTCGTTCTTGTCGGTTGTCGACTTGCCCGGGGTGATGCCTGGGCCTCGTTCTGTCAGACGACGTCGTAAAATCTTGTTTTTGTGACGCCACTTTGGGGGCAGTTCCCTCTTCTGTGAGTGTTCGTTCTATAACCTGAAAATCGCAATTCAGCTCCTCCTCCGGGACACCGAAACCGATATTCCTTCCGGCGACCAGCCCCCCTTCCTTATCCTATCTAAACATATGATTTTTATAATGTTGTGTAATTTCATTCTCAGTTCAGGGTTGTATTTTTTATTACTTCTAAATTTGGGGCAGTTTGTTTCTCTTGTGTCTAAAAATGAACTCGTCCACACTCTAGTAGCGTGAAAAAAAACTGAAAAATAAATTCTAACCAAGAAAACATTTCTTTAATATAACTCTACTAATCTTATCTTACTTGACTGATCTTATTCTGAGATAGACTGCCCCGAGGTACATAAATTGTAAGAGGAGTTTCAGGCACTGAAACAGGAGAATTTGGTTGAAAATTGAAATTTCCCTTCGTATATTGTCCGGACATATTCATATTGATCAATCATTCATCGTCCATTATTTATTCATAAAGTAAGCCCACCGTGGGAGCGGACAATGCGCATTGGCTGAATAGGGCGTGCAATTCAGTATGCTATAATAACATATAAACAATTGATTCTGCTGTTGACTCAGTGTACACTGAGGCTGCATTCAATTTGTCCACTGTAGGGAGTATTGGTTTGTCTTTATAGACATTTTTCAATAGCGAAATCTTAAACTCTAATGAAAATGTCGTAAGTAGTGCAAATACTTTGAACAGTACAATATTTATTAATTGTAAATTTCTTTCATATTTATCAGTAAATATTGATTGTCCCAAGTTTTGTATTGTATTATTGATAATGAAATCTAATATTTCGATTTTTTTATTATTTATCAGTAAATATTGATTGTCCCAAGTTTTGTATGGATAATGAAATCGTATCATCTTGCTACACAAATTTGTACTACTTACCACCGAAAGCGCCATTGCAGATTTCAGGAGCCCAGTGGCATACCAATAAGATTCATGGTAGTAGTAATCAAACGCCGAGTTCCAATGAAATTCAAACCATTCCTGAAATTAGAGCTTCTCCGACGTAACAGTTGCAATTATCATTTTGGAGAAACTGATTAGGGAAGCTCTAGATCGACTCACCGACCCCTCGGGTGGGATCGAATCCGTCTCTAATTACAAACACTTAAACATCCCCCCGTAACTAATTTTAGGTATCTCTATTATTTCAAATATTTGTATATTTGTATATGATATATAAGAATTTGACATATTTGGAAAAAATAACTTTGGGTATTAATTAGCTCATGTTTATTGTTAATAGTGAAATTTCGAATATCGAATTTCCCACCCAAACTACATTCCTTATTGAAATTACTAAGCTGTCTCCCGCAATCGAGAGTGGGTGAAAATTGGCGGTGAATTGGGAAAAAAGGAAGAACTCTTCTTTGAAGGTTAATTGAAAATCACGTCTAATCGGATAAGATAGCCGGACTAATCGCAAAGGATAATTTTCACTTAGAAGCCTAAAAGGGATATCGTAAAATAATTAAAAAATAAAGAAGAGGTATAGGGACGGTAAGGGGGGGAAGTTGAATCAGAACGCCTCTCAAAGGGTAAAGGTAAAGGGGACAAAAACCTTTTAGCCTTGTTTTTCATGTACAGGTATCAGAGTATAATATAATAGGTCGTTTGAAATTTGTTGAATTACTGTTCTTCTAGTCACATACGTGTTAAGTATGTGATGATCAGCTAACCTCCATAAGATCAAGGAAATAGTACACATCAAAATAAACCACAACATTTTACTATTACCGCATAATTATGATCATTTTGTATTATATCTCAGTATCCTTGCTCAAAACCACTTCTTAATATATATTTATTAACAACTTCTGGAATTTAGACTATTATTTAGTTTTACTTTAGACCTGGCTCTGCTTCTCGCCGGTGTCAATAACCAGCCGAAATTCCTGATGCTTTAAAAAACTCTTACCGTTAAAAGTGTGACTACAATAATTTTATACTGTGGAAGTGTTAAAATAGGAAATGGCATTATAATTATTAAAACAACACTTTCATAGTTCCAAGAGAAGGGTTTCATTGAATCAAACCAAGACGGGTAAAGGGACACAAAGGGTTTTAGGTTAAATCCGATTGTGTATTTGCTTGTTATTCGGAGTAAGATGGCTTGGGGTTTGAGGCAGGTTGAGGCCGGCCCGCTGCCGACCCCAAGCCCGGGATAATCCGCTTCCCACAAATGAAGGGATAAATAAACAAGATGTCGGCATTACTTCCGGCCACGGCCCTCTTCGGCCGACCACAATAACAGTCCCAAGTTCTCGGGTAGGAACAGCGGGTATCCCCTAATACTACGGTTTGGGGATCAATTGCCCGAAAGGAAACGGTCAGGAAAAGGATTGTTCTTTTTACGGGCGTATCCCTGTGTATTCACCAGCCACGGAGGTATATGCGCACAATATATGCCGTAGTATTGTGGGTAACGGTGGGGCATTATTCAAAAAATTGCAGATATGAATATTTGCAGTTGCCACTTGTCATCACTGGTATTTGTATAAAACTGAATTTGTATAAAACTGAACGCTTGTTAAAGTCATATATGAGAAGTTTCTTATCCAACTCAAATAATATTTCAAAGACTACACTCGCGGTAGTGGACTCAAATTGGAATAATATATATCTAGTAACATAATAATGCTCCCGAATGCCCGGGGGGGAGACAGAATGCACGGAAACACCAGAATGGCAGAATATCTGTAATTATTATATAATATATGTCTAAATTCTGTTTGTACAAGAAAATTCAAGAAAGCGAATTGTTTAATTTTAAACTAATATTCTGAATAATCATCTTAATCTAATAATGAAATGAATCTAATATATTAGATTGAACTTCATTGCAAAATAATGATTGTATTAATTGATTATTTATTATCTTGTCTTGCAGATAGTTCGTTGGATTGTGTGGCTTCCCAAAGAAGAGCTTATTTTTCCAGCTTCATCTTCTGGTAATGTAACACTTTTTCATATTAGCAATATCCTTTTTGTTGGTGTGGGATAATAATAATTATTAGTAGATTCGAGCTTTTCGATTATTTTCAGAAAGGTATTAAGCAATGTGCGTGCTGAAAAATATAGTTCCATCCTTTTCGAAATCGGTTCTACTTTATTGGATGGTTAGGAGGGGGAAAGCCGGGCGGAGTCGGGGGCCCAAGAGGGCGCGCCCTCCCCTATCTGGTAATACCCGTAATGGTCCTATCTATCTCGAAAAAAAGGAAGACAGAGCATAAAAACATTCTAAATAAATAGAGGGTCATAAATTTTTGAGATACTATCGTAAGTTTTAAAAGCGTCGGAAGTGGGAGAAATATTGGGCGCACGCATTCACCTCCGGCGTACGTTCAAATTCACTACCGCGGAACTGTTGCAGCTGCGCATATTTAATGTGTACACTGATAAATCATGTTTTATCTGGAAATTATTTTTTCCAGATAAGTTTTATCAGATAAGTTCAGTGCATTTTATCAGATAAGTTTGAAAAATGAATTGACTCTACTATTATAGTTAAATTCAATTAGATATACCGCATTGGATTTCTGCTTTTGCATGTAGATTATTTTGCGTTGAATAAAATGTTACGTTTATTTTACATTTTTATTTTTAGGGGATTCACGTTTGTAATTGTAATGTACTCACAGTGCATGAGGATTATTTATTGAATTCATAATACTCTCTTATTTAGTTAACTGAGTGAATGCAGATTGTCCGGCTGCGCGGGCCTTCTTACTAGGGATGAGCCCGACAATAACCTTGCTCAGTGTAACAAACAACATCCAACAATATCGCGAAGCGAAGGACTAACAATGACAAAGAACAAAGCCTTTCCTGCGATAATGGGCCGATATTAACAGTACTAATGTTCTACTTTCTTGTCTCACTCGACACCCTTTTTGAAGAGTCACAATAAACCAGATATGTGAAATTTATTTTCGCTTAAATAGCACGATATATTGTTACTTTTAAAATAGGGAGTTACTCAGTCAATAGTGGAATTTTCTCTCAGACAATTTGGGATTTTCATCTCCGATTTTTATTTATAAATATATGACACGTTTCGCTTATTTAAAAAAGGGAAACAGAATGGATATTACATTCTGGGGAGGAGGGAAAAAACGCAGATAAATTCTTCGAAGATTTCTGAAGACGAATCGCATTCATTTCAACAGACACTCCACTCTACTTATTTCTCTGTATAGAGTAGGTCTTGAGCTGGTCTCAACGCGACTAATAAAATCTTCATCGGTGCCTCCGGTAAACAGTAGCTCCAGCGAAAACCTCGAAGCGCTCTGAAAAAAATTATAATTGAAATGGCAACGGAAGGAATCGGTTGAATGGAAATTGAAGGAAGATTCCATTTCCTCCGGCTGAGAAGTAGAAGCGTCGCCGCCCTCGACTATTGCCGGCTGCTTTCCGACAATAAGTTATTTTCAGAATTGCGCCGGGCTTCACGAGACTGAGCCGACCCAATTGCTAGGGCAACGCTGTGATAATCCGCCTCCGCCCTCGGCTTAGGTCCAAACAGAAACCGAGGACAACCGCATCTACTACAATTTATAGTCTCACTATCATGTACAAAATCATCACACTATTTCTAGTATAATTTTCAGCGTTGATTAGATTCAAGAAGGCTCCTATCGCCTCGTCTAATCGTAATTTATCACGGAAATTCCCTCAGTACTGTTTGACGTCATAAACATCAGTTCATTTTTTAATATATTTTTAATAATAATTCAAGATAGAATTCTATTCGAAATATAGCTAGTCAATGGGAAGTAACATTCTTTATAATTATGTAATTGTCTCGATACAACTATATCATGAGGCACGAAATTGTCGTACTTCACCATCATTAAACATCCCTTTCGGAAAATGTATAAAATATGCCCTTTGGAGAGAGAGCGACGCTGAATTCTCAAAATTAAAAATTCTGAAGGGCGATATTCGGCTTGCAACGAAGCGAAAGGGGGTCTTCTAAGGCACTTATTAGTTCTTTCTACGCTGTAATTATAACAATAGCTGGAGCGGAAACTTCAATTTTATTTCAATTACAACTAAATGCAATAGGTTCACTTTAAATGATATTCCAGTAAAAATTAAACAGAGTGAATCATTAGTAATAGCTAAGAACGAAAATGGCATAATTTCTCGGGATAAATAAAACTTCAATAGTGACATTAATTGAACTATTTGTAGTCAAGATGTTAGGCAATCGTGAGGTTTTATGTTCCCATAAAGGTTCCTGTAGCAAGAAACTCATCACAGTGACAAGGTTTTTCAATACCCTTTAAATATTAACATTGAGATTAGTTAAAGTTTGTTTGGGGGCACGAGTATTCGGAATTACATTATGCGTTTGTCTCTACGAGCTTGTTCGGTCAATCAATGAAATTTATTAGCATTTAACTGCAGTAATTATCAATTGACAGTAAATTACAGCACTTATAAATCGCTTATTTTTTACTTGTTATATTCCTCTTCAAATTCCTCCATTTAATTTGTGTTTTGCCACTAATTAGCTTTAGCTATCCAGCAGATAGCTATCGGCTGCTTGGCCAGTGGGTTTTGTCCGCGGGATTCCGCCTGACCGTACGTTAGAGGTAAGCCGGCTCGCTTTCCCCATCTCGGACTTAAAGTTAAGCAATAAAGAAGGCTTACGAGATAACGTAACTCGTTCCGCTACGGTTCGTCCCCTTAAACTTATAAGATATCTCTCATTCGCAATTAAGAGTTGATGGGGCGCCCTGGATCAATCGTAGTAAATTACTCCAGCAACCGAAATGCCGGGGGCGTTTAATCTCATTTCGAGTTGTCCTTTCTCGGTTTGAATTTATGTCGGTTAAAACGAAGTTATAAACTCTTGAGCCTGAATTACCGTCACGAACAAGCGAACGTCGGGTAGCCGTCAGGCGACTAAACGTACACCGCAATTTCAAGGATCGTCTTCTCGGGTGGGTTGAATATGTATGAAGTTTATGCAAAACTCAATATTTACGGGTGCTCTGCTGTACTAGTGAATATTTTCGTGCACATGTTATAAATCCTCTACGAGAATGACAATGTCCTCCATTAGTACAATGAGTCAAACACGACTTACAAAACGAGGATGAGTTGTAAAACTATCCGAATAGGTGATGATTATGAAATATTATATAAATTTTACATAGCATACATCGATAAAGGTAAAGATCGTAGTGTGAAGTTTTTCGAAGCCGATGTGTGTCAGTGAAAAAATAGTTTTCTTTCCAAATATACGAGAACTTATGAAGGAGCGACTTCGAGCGACGAGGAATACATTTCAGGAGAGTATACTGTTGAGAACTGTTGTTTCTCAATACCGGAGAATACAGGGGGGAAGAGTTCAAGAAGAAATAGTTCCCAGGAACGGACACGGGACAGGATAAAAAAACTGGACGGGTACTTCCCAAGTATCATTGGGGAAAATAACCAAGGGTACATTTCCACTCCGACCAAAACCCCAAACCCAACCCCCTTAAGTAACTCGGGACATAACCTCGAAGTTTATGAAATACCGAGTCACCTGAGGCCTGACTTCTTATTTCGAGGTCCGGGTGGGACACCCGATAGGCCGAAATGGTAGGAAAAGACGTACGTACATGATGAAAAAGAAGGAATGGAGGTAAGCGTACGCGGAAAATAAGACCGCTACTGGTGCGTCCTCTAATAGACATTCTTGCCCACTCGTAACTGTGCTATGTATACTTATACTCAAACTTAAATAGATTATTTTTACACTAACTATAGTACTCTGGAGATAATATAGCTATTATATCACTACAGCACTCTAAACTAATTTGGTTAACCTCCTGGCATCGTATATATGAACTACGCTAGACTGGTTTTGTCTTGGGAAATAGTGCAGTGACAGGTTTATTTTTCGATAAATCCTAGACGGCAACAAGCTGCGGGATGTAGAACACGGCAACCAAAAATCAGAGTAACGAAAATCTTATGCTTGAGGGCATGAAAAAAATCTTCGTTCTATAATTGAACTGAATCGAAATGGAACGATTGTTTCAAATAAAAAACAGTATCTCTAAATAATTGCCACTCTATGAAAATTGATTTAACATCGAAGAGAGCCCGCGGGAAATTTAAGTGGAAAATGGGCTTCAATTAATTGATGCGATACGGCCCATGGGTCTCCCCACCTGGTATTAATACCGATATGGGTTAAATATCGCTACCGTTTTTTGCAATTATCGACATCTCGAGCCGGAGTTTTTACATATTTTGCACATCTGCGCCCAATTTATTCTCATTTATTGTTTGGGGGGATATTCAATTGTAATTCCGCCGCATTTATTTCCGTCCACGTACTCCAAGTACGTGCTGCTGAAATTAAATTGTTAAATGAAAATTGAGTTGTTTTAAATAACTTGGTTTTAAATACAACGCATACTCTGGAAATAATTACATTCGTAAACGATGTAATTGAAACGATATTTTTTTAATGTTGTGGCTATTTAGTAAAAGAGCGCTGAAAAGGTTTCAAGCTAAATAGCTGCTATTATATAAATAAAATTGTATATTTTATTGGAGTTGATGTTGCAAAATTGTAAAAATCAGATTATCAGGCATTTCGGCTTTTTCCAGTCAATTGGAGTGGGTAGTTTGCTACTTTGAGTATTAGCACTGATTATCCTTTATCCGTTTCTGATGGCGTGAAACCTTAAACAGTATGTCATATTTAGATAACTGAAGTAGGTTTTAACACAGAGTAGAATGCAGACTGTGTCGGAAAGCTTTTCCGGGTATGGGCGAGGTCACGGAACCTTGATCCCATTGGACGGGGACTCGGGAGTTCCGTCGTCCCCCCACCCCGCCCTCAACAACAGGAAGAAGATCACCGCCGGCCAAATGGAAAAGCCAAGTTGGTCTGCCCAACTCGTTTTGGAAAGTTTTTCACTAAAATATTGTAATCCCAGCGAGGCGTTGCATAATTTAAAGGGGGCAAATTTACAGGCTCCTCTGCCCCCCCCCCCCGGCCAAAGTTGGAGTAGAAGGGTCTCGACGGTCGTAACCCGAGCACTGTATTCAACTAGGGAGCATTATTATTTTTTTCCTACCGGCACTCAGCGGCCGAGGAAGCCGCAATCTCGACTGAACGCTTCGTAGGCCCCTTATCTTATTTGCAGTTTTGAATCAACAGGATACCGGCGGCGGCGTTTTAGTTTCCTGTTATTTCATTATGTAAGATCGAGGTTGGTGGAAACTCCCAGCTCCAGTTTGTCACTGTAGGGTTTAAACATCAACGTTCTAATACTTGTCAGAAACATCTTTTTAAACTCTTAAAATTAATAATTATAGTTTAAAATTGGAATAGTTATCATCTTGATTAGGTTACGGGATAGACTCGATCACTTATTCTTTATTATATTCATGGAATAGTAGTATACATAACTGTGGATCAATGAAATGTTGACTTATTGTTGATCAAAAACAAATGTTTAATATTTTTAGAAGCTCGGAATATTTTTATGAATTCGGGACTACTCCGGTCGAACAAATGTTCGAACAGAATTTTCCAAAATTTCTTTTTCGAAAGTCTTTCATTTTCTTGCTGTCAATATTCGTCTGAAGCTTAGTCTGCTCGTTTGAACGGTAACCTCCCCGACCTAGATTGCCTTCTTGGCAGAGGTCCCAAAGGGATAAACGTCTCACTAGGTGCCTACACCAGCCTTTATTCGTCCCGTTTTGAATGTTTTAATTTCACCGTCGCGACATTTGTCTCGGCCTGCGTAGATATTCACGAAATACCCACAACAAGTTATATGCTCTTATGTAAGAACAATTATGTAAGTTGATCAGCATTCATTGTTTAACTTTTCATAGAAGGGATGGAGAGAATCTTTGATCGCAGCTTATTAACTAAGAACCTTCAGCACTATTACTTAAAGCTATGATGTTTAGTTAGTATAATATGTTTTTTTAGTTTTTATTTTAGTTATAATGATTTTAGCCCTGCATATAGACGACGTCACGTAATAAAAATGAGTTTATATTGCTTTTATGTATGTATTATATATATTCCTTACGGATATTCCAGTGCTGAGGGTATTTCGTGTAATTGTATATTTAAACATAAATAACGTAAATATTATACCTTACTTAATATTAAAAGCACATAAGATACTTAATATTATAATGCATCAAACATAATATTTTTTCTCCACTGGATTTTATTACTTCAGAGTTACATAATTAACTCAGAGTTTTCTGAAATTTTTTAACTTCCTTTTCAAACAAGTGACTTTAAAAAGTGGTAAAAAACCTAAGTAAGCAAAAAACTTGATCTTTTAACTATTAAAAGAGCAACAAAATTGAAAAAACTTTGCTTTGAAAAGTGACTTTAAACTTGAATTCATTACATTAAATGTTCAAATAATCATCCATTGACTATGAAACTATTAAATTTCCTATTAACCTATATTCCAAATTCCTGAAATCAGGTTGTTACCAACGCTAAATTTAATTGTAACATTTGTGGCACATTTCATGTGCTGCCTAAGCTGTATTATGGCACAGGAACAAATTTTAGAAAATTCCTGATAAGAGAGTGCGATAAGAGAGATTATGAATCTCGATGATACAATATTAAGTAGCATAACACTTACCAGCATTTTCTGTCCAAGGACTGCAGCGTTCAGTCCTAAAGAGGCATTTGATTTCTGGACGATGCTGTCCGTAAGGCAGTGGGAATGTAAAACAGGAAGATTGGGTCTTGAATATCGTTTGGGGCTCATTTGCCTAAGGGGTAAAGACTGTTTGGGTCCCGGGCCTTGAGATGAGGCCGCTCTCAGCCCGATTGGTGGGCGGAGGGGTGGTAGGGCCCTGGCTCCGATACTCTTATTACGGCCGAACGTGCCCCCATTTGAGATTGGAGAGGTGTACGGGGCCTCCCTTTTCACTCCCTTTTGCTCCACGATAAGGTAAACTTAATCGGATTAAGAAATAAAATTCCCGTCCCCTATTCTCTGGATTACCCACCAAATGAAACCTTTTATATATGCTAAGTGTCCCCCTCGGTTCGCCAGTCAACTCCGACAAACATAATCAGAAAGGGCAGGAGAAACGACATCGAGAATCCTGGAAAAACACCATAGTGGAACGATTGGTTATTCAGTATTGGGTAGTAATGTTGGAGTAATTACTTTCTTTATATTTTTTAAAATTTTTATTAATTAGTAATACCAACACAAAGAACAAATATAACGAATAAAACAAGTAGGTTAAAATATCAAAATACTAGCACCTTTCCTCTAGCATTATGGTGGTAAAGCCAATTATTGAGTCATCAATAATTCAATCAAATTTTGCCTGATCTTTTGCCTTCAGTAGTTTATTTTGTCGTACTTTAGACCGGCTCTGTTCCTCTTCATCGTTAGTAACATTACGCCAGTAAGTTAGTGAGTACCCTTTCTGCAATATTCCAGCACTATTTTTGTCGATTCAAACCCTAACGGGGTACCGACAACATAATTTTTTCCCCTTTGATCTTCTTCGGCGCTCTCTGGGCAATACTGGGCCTTAAATTAGTTCTCTCCTCAGTTCGAAAAACAACCATATTATTTATGGTTTTCCTCGTCATGATTGTGTCTCGAATTTACTTGGATCTAAAAAATATTTCAAATTTAAAAGACAAATAATATGGTTTATAAAAATAAAATTTTAAATAGAAAGGTACTAGCTAGGAAATTGCTTTAACTATGAGGGTTGATTAAAGAATGCTAATGTCGATTAAAATTATCATATGCGGTGTAAGCACTCTGTGTCCTTTCTGTAACTGGACTCCATTCAGTGTCTCGTGTACTATAATGTTACTTAGTGAGTTCCATAAATTTGTCCCGCTGCTTGTAACTTAGTACAGGATCGGTGTGAAGGCCGGAATCGTCACCGGGGGGCGTCTATTACCGACGGCATTACTCAAGGCGGTTCCCGCTGAGCGAGCGCGATTTGTTTTGCCAGTGGCCCCTCTCCAGGAAAACTGGGTTTTTTTTCAAACCCCCAAAGTACGCTGCCGCAGGCCAGGGCACCTGACAAATCGGCCCACATCAAACCTGAAATATGATAGCCCCGAGCCTGTTTCTTTTCGGGCACCCAATTCGTTTCCCGCCCACGCCAGGATGCGAGACTTTTAAAACATCTCCTCACTCCGATATTGAACACCTACGCATATGAGCGCCTTTTTTCATATGTGTAGCGTACAGCCCACCGTTTCGGGAGTCGAGATTCCACAACAACGATAACCACATTTTGTGGCGCTTATTCGTTCATTTCTCGCGTCGTCTTCTTTAATTCTGCCGGGAAGGTATTAAAAGTGGAGTAAATATAAATCCCCGATGTTATACGACACTTCTCGTCATAAAGTCTCTTGACGAATTATTTCTTTCATGTTTATGTGCCAAGAAGAATAGGGATGTAACTATAACGTTGTCGGTACATTTTATAAGGAGCTATATTTATGTCGACTACAAAACACGACTGCGGTTTTTAATGGAATTAGCCTAGGGTAGTTGATTCTCGATATCCACGTCCCTGAATGTTTTTGCGTAATTCTACCCAAATATAAAATCTGTGTATCTAAGACACTATCGTTTGTGTAGCCTGTTAATGAGGTAAAATTCAAGAAACATCCCTATAATCCGTGAGTTTGTTTCATCTAGCCCCACGAGTTTGTTTACTTTAATTATTTTTTTAAACCGGAGAAAACTCGAGAAATGGGCGAGGCTCTTGCCACCGAAAGGCCGGAAAGATGAGAAAATCCCAGCATTAAGAACTCTCGGTGGCGGGTTCGTTATGGCTACCCCAGTAAAATGGAAAATCTACGCGTCGGTTTTCTCGTTTTATTTTTGTCGTTTTAATTTTCCTGTTTTCTTTCCCGGGGCCTTGAAAAGTGGCTAATTATATTCCATCAGGAAGCCCCTCTGTTTTTGGCCCTGTCTACTCTTCCTCCCGAGGAATGCGCGCTTCTATTAAGCCGTTATATGGAGTGTTTCACGCATTTTTATATTTGTTACTTTTATACCGTCTCGGCGTCGTCAGTCCCCCACCCCGACACAAAATTGCTTTCAGGCTACTTTATCCTCTCAGTCGTTTCGACCTCGCATCCTCCACCCCCCCTTGAAAGACTATTACGCTCTTCTCCTGTCTTGGATTTCTTTCAATCTGTCTGAGAGCTAAGAATCAATTTGAATCTCATTTGACTTTTATTTTTTTGCCCCACGCTTACCCCTTTATACAAAACCTTCCCCTAATATAGAGCTTCCACTTTTAACCCGGAGGATTTCGCTTTTTTGAATAATCCATCTGTCTTCTCAGTTAATGCAATTTTTAGTCGAAACTTTTCAAAAGGTGCCTCATTATAAACCTGATGAAAAAATTTTTCAAAGTTAACTTGGAATGAGATTTATCCAAAAATCTCCTTTATGTATAAAAATGAACGTAGTCTGTGATTACAGTTTTCCCCGGCAGTTAAATTTGGTTGATTCTTAATTGCCAACGCGCGTTTTAAAGATGGAATTAGCCTCCGTGGGAGAAAAATCTTCGTAAATTATTATTATTTAACTATCGATGCATTAATTTAGAATTCCGTAACCAATTTTTGTTCTTATAAGCTGACGATCAAAACAAAATATTTACTTAAATACATTTCCTGTTTCATTGAATACATTATTAGTTAACCGTTTTTATTGCACGTTTAGATTTCTCTGGGGTACATTAAGGCTTCGATCTCAATAATTATACCTCACTTACCCCGATTCGCATGTATCCTGAATGGCTCTGCCGGATGAAAATGGCAGGGTTGATGATGGATGAAATGGCAGATAGCTGGGGATGTAATGTTCTTGCCAACGGCCAACCGACATATCATCGAATCCGTGATCGATTCGCGTTCGAAAAGGGCGCGATCAGCGCTCAAGCACGCCCTCGGCATAAAGTTTGGTCTGCGCCTGTTCCTGTCAGCGAGTGACTAACCGCTTCGGTTATATATCCTGTTGCTCGAGTAGTTGCCACCGACAGATATTGCCCCCCACCCTTATCTCCTAGGTAATATACCTAATATTCCAGTCTTGTCTGAATATACGGGCTACTTTTCATTCCCACTGTTACCAAACGTAAGCATTTTCACGTTACCGTTGAGCGGTATTATGGACCTTATCAACAATTTCATGTATGATAATCAGAATATCAATCTATGTCCGAGAGGGTTTATGTCACCTAACGCTCACGCCGCAAAATCTATGGAACAAAAAATAGAATAAAACCGAATCGAAAGATAGTATTGGGAATGCTACAAAAATATTAACTAATTAATTAATAAATGAAGAATAACTGTTCATTAAGGAGGAGGCTATGCAAAGCCGATCTAATGAAAAAGGACTAGAAATCTAATAGGACCGACAGGGAATGAAAAATGCGAAATAGCGAAAAATGAAAAAGAACTTCAAAAATATCCTAGAAGAAATAACAAAATTCATATTTGAAAGGACTAATTGGAACGGTGAATATCTGAGCATGCTTAATGAGCACTATGCTCAGTAAATACAAAGACAGAGACTCCTGTTTCATCTGTAATCAGTGCCAATTGTTTTTGTACCTCATAACTTCCATGCGCTAAGCCAACCGTATGGTTGGTCCTGAGTCCCCTCTGATTTTTTCAGCAAAACGGAAGTTCGCCAGGTCCATTGCCGTATGGCCTACACTTAATTGGCACGCCTGTATTGTTGCTAGTTGCAGAGGAATCGTCTGCGCTAAAATACGTTAATAAGAAATATTTTTTGCTAATCCACCCAGAGTTTACGCCAACACCCAAATCCATAGTAATTAGCCCAGCGAAGAATAATTCTGATTGTCGTAGGGAATGTTCTAATGTGTGTCTACGTCTCGAACTAATCATAAATGCGTAATCTTTCTATCCCTGGGTATCGGTGGGATATGATTTAAAGTAGAACGTGGTTCGACTTTTCCTTTCGCCGGACGGGATAACCTGAGCGAAGGCTGATAACCTCTGGTGTTGTGGAGGTGGTGGAGTGTGACGTTACCGAGCAATATGATCCATTCCCCGACGGCGTATCACGCCCTCTCTGTCGGGCAGATATAATCTGAAACCTTGCGGGGCGGGGTGGCTGAATAATGGCCCCGGGGTATATTATATGCCCGGGGGTGCCGGTAGCGCTCTCTCACGCGCCATCTCCCCGCGCCGAAGCCTACCCGCGGCCTACCCCACACTTTCAACCAGGCAATTTACCGGCGGTGAACTTTGTCACATTTTCGAACGACGCGCTAAACCAAGGAAAGAGGTACAGTTTTATGTACAATATAGGGAACGCTTGTTCTGCTGTAAATAAAGAAAGTAAAAGATATGTAAATTCCCCTCCCTTATTATATATTCTGGCAATTAATCTCGTAACATCCCGTAAAAAATAACAATAAAAAAATATTCCCCAATAATATTGTGCGTTACATATAATAATAAAATTATTCTAGAAATCGGTTTACATATTAAAATTCGCTTCTGGAGTCATCATAGTAATTTTAATATTGAATCAGTCCTAATTGTAATGTTGTTGCGAAATGATGCAATAAAATATTCGTCCGAAAATCTCCAGATTGTTAACGAGTACATGAAATAGTAATCACTATGGCAGGATGTACTGGTCAGGCAAAGAAATTATACAAATCCGAGAGGATTAAATTGAAAAAGGAGAAAGACAAAAAGGGGAGTTGAACAAGAAATGGAATGGTGGGGGGGAAATTCCTTTCTCCCCGGGCTGGGGAATATTTCATGGCGCGAGTTTTACGCCGTAGCGACATTTCTATTATGCAGAATCCCGACATAAGGGCGCGATAAATTTTATCGGCCCGGATAGGGGTAGGGGTGACTCGGTGAAAAATTTAGACCGGGGGGGAGGGCCAACGAAAATGGGTTGAGAGGAACTAGCTGTAAACCGAGAGGACTCATGTATGCACTGCTAGCGATTCCTCTGTTTCCTATTCCTTTCTGCGTTCATACAATTCTATTTATGCCAGTATCGTATATCATAAGTACATAAAATATTTTGAATATGATCTTTCTATACATAAACTTCCCACTTTGTAAAGAGCAACTCATTTTTTAAGTATAATAGTTTTTTAGACTTTCACCGATTACATTGTTACTTTGATTTGTTTCAACTATTTGTTAAATTTGTCAACTGTACTTTAAATTATAAATAGGTCAACTAAACTTAGTATTCCTAAAAATGCCTCCCTAAATGCTTATTTTTATAATTTAAATAATATTTCAAACCCCTATAAGCGATTATTTATTAGGAAATTCTTTTTACCTCCTGCCTTTTTAATTTCTATAGCGAAAAAAATTATCGATTAACTGCTGAAATTTCATCCTATGAAATCGGAAACCCAGTTTTGCACAGGTCCAATAATAGGTCCTCATCTGGCCAGGGCCAATTATTGGAAATTTGTTTGGCTTTCTGAACAGATTGGGTTTAGTGTCGAAAAACACATTTTGGGGCCCCCTTGCCACCCCCCCCCGTAACGTTTTTGAAAAACGGTCGGAGTCCGTTCTCAAAGGTTTCCGGTATAGTGCGGAAACAAAATAGTAATCGGCGAATGAAATAATTTCAGTCTACACGCCGACATTAAATATCTCATGCTGTTTTACCAATCGAATTGAGTCCTTTTTCGTCAAAATGGTGTTTTAAAAAAGCGACGCTGCGTTAGGGACTAATGTACTGAGATGTTGATAGATTTTAATTAATATATTATTATACGAGAGTATTCTAATAAATTATTATCCTTTATTCCGACCGTAATCTGTCTCCTCTTTTATTAAGTACTTGTCTCGGTATGAAAAACTTTAAAGCGCTCTGTGAAAAATCATGAGATAGAGAAAGAAGCGGGAGAAATTTGAGGCGTTAATTTATGCGGACAATTCCGAGGGAGGCACAGACAATAATAGCGGCGGGACCTGTTAATAGGAGGTTCGGTTTCATAACTCCGATAAGATAAACAGCAATCCTTTTGCTATTGACATTGCAAACCTCCCCCCGTTATCCGGCCAAATAATGCTATTCATGGAACTTTCTTGCTGTTTCAAAGATAAGGAATGCCTCTGTTGAAGTTGAAGTCTTTGAATTGAGATAAGTCCCAGGCGGCACTTAAATACATCTTTCATTCTTCCAATGTTTTCTCATCTAGCCTTGTGTGAGAAGTGTATTATTTCCTCGTTGTTACACTTCCCTTGTGAATTATAACTGTAGGATTATCTTCTATAGTACTAGGGCTTGGAAAAACCCGAGTGTAAGCTGGTTTAGATTTTTCCATCATCTGCAGTAGAATTATTACCTTTTCATAAATCCGTTGGGAACTGTCGACTCAACTTTTCAGTATAGTTTCTTTTGGCTTTTATGATAATAATTGAAATAATGTTAATGGTAAATATAAACAAATTGTTAATTTTTGTACTATATAAAAGAAGATAAATTCAATTTTTTTTCAATAGCAGGGGCCGTGGAAAAAATACCTAGTATTGGCTACCGTTTTACTGATATACGTGAGGGTTTACCCCCTGAACCCGCCTGAAGTGTGAGGCATTCAGTGTGGATCATATCCTATAGCGGGCGGAGTTCGAGTGGAGCCCCTCTTAGTTGCGATATCGACAGGTAGAGGACGTCCCCCCCCCGGATACCGACGACATTTTTTCTGGTTTGGTTGTTTCTTAAGACTGTTCTACTTCCTCTAACCGGTCGGTACGCCGGCTGGTAGGGACGGGGAAAGCACAACTAGCCTTTGGTGTCTGACCAACACGCTCCCGGATAAGTCCACTTCTAGGTTGAGTGCAGTTTCCGTGTACGTTTTACTGAGCACTCGAACAGATCTCGATACTTTTATTGTTAATTTTGGGCTACGGGGTTTATCGCAGGCCGAATCGTAAAAGGCGGTTGGACGCCGTAGAGGGTGCGACACGGCCTTCCCCCACGGCCAGGAGAACTGCGGCCACCCTGGTTCTAGCCTTCTCGCAATTTATGACGGCACTACGCGGGTCCCGTTTTTTAATGCCGCAACATTCCACCCTCCCAACAGCCGGTTTCGGTTTCCACCGTACTGTAGACTGGGTAACCTCTGGGAAGTAACATTTCTCCTGGATTTACTACTGAAGCCGGGGCAAGCAGAAGCGATGGCAGCTGGGCCCTACTCTTTGCGGGTTCAGTTTCATAACATTTATCTAATGAATCCAAAGAACTTGTAAGCTGGTGCTTACGCGTGTGTACGCTTCATGTCATTCTTCCAATCAGTGAATTAATTGGAGGTCATTACATAACCAAATATTTTATTTACTAGATACACTATTAGAATCGATCCTGGTGCGACATTTATAATTTAAGCAAGCTATTGAGGCATATATAGTATTCTGTTTACACGCGTGACAAAAGTAGACATGCGCTAATCTGCAGGTACTAATCCCTGTCTCATATACTTAATTGTAGAAAGCTGTCAGAGTCACAACAGAGTCCTCTTCTTTGGAACCCTAACTGGAACTCCTCTGGAATCTGGTGATTTGTAAGTTAAATGACGAAGATTGGTAATAAGATTTCCCAACTTTTCTTGTTTTTTTGTTCTGGGATTAATCTTGAGTTTTCCTCAAGTGGTATGTCAGTAAAGTATCAGAAGAATGACTACTTCATCATGTTTCTTTTATTAGTCGTAACTTGATCAAAATTAATAATTCATGCTCCCACTTATTGCTGGCCATCGGCCCACTCCACTCCTATTGTTCTTTGGGACTGCGGTTCGCAAAATCTTAGTAATTAGTCCCAAAGAGTGGGCGTTCGCTTCTTTCGCTAGGGTCCGGTGAGTGATCGGTTGGTGGGAGGGGGAGGTGGAGCCGGGAACTGGAAGTTCTCGGGACTTATTCCTAAGTTAACAAGGCCGTCGTAAGCTCCCCCACCGCTCTTGCCAAGTTTCTTTATCGGTTCGAACTCCCCGGCCCCCTTTTTCCCTTTGTCTTTGTTCATCCTGTACAGGAAAAGCACTTCTGTCGATGCCCAAATGGACTCGAAAGTGACCCAGACATGTTTGCCTATGCGGAAATAAACTTCCGAATCGAACTATTTTGATTTTGGCCTTACTCCTAAGTAATTACGAGTGCACTCAATCCATTACTGATTGATTCCCAAGAACATATAAAGAATATTATATACATACGTATATATTCCGGATTTATATGGAAGTTGTGGGATGCAGACTTCATACTTATGTACGCAGAGGCGTCCTATACATAGGAAGAGGACAAGAGGTAGATTTCTTCTCTCTCTTCTCTTTATATTTCTGTCTCTCCAGAAAATCGATAGCAATAATAAAGATATGTATTTCGGTATTTACCTTTAATCATATAATGTCATATAATGCTCACGCTCCGTTCGTGTAAAGAACATTTTACTCCTCTTTTTCTTAAACTTATGATTACCGTCAGGCAATCATTTTCCAGGGAATTTGCCGCTGTGGGGGATCAGTTCCGCTTCGCCCACGCTCACGGGGGAAAAAAGGCATTAGGGAAGTAGGAGTCGGAAAGGATTTGAAGGGGATAGAGTCGGGGTGCCCGCTGAGTTCTTTATGCCAATCCCGATTCCCCGCGCCCTTTCCTCTGGGAAGGGAATATCCCCCCCTCACCACCCCCTCCTCAGCCCGCAGATTAGATTACACATAATCGGGCGAATCCCCTCCCACCCCCTCACCAGCTAGACGGGGGTCCCGGTCTTCCTGACCCTCCCCAGCTCCACGAGCTGATAAGGCGCTTCCAGAAACGGAAATTACAAATTTCAGCTCGGGACTCGCCCCCCCCTCTCTTGGTCTCCGACGACTCCGAAGTCGAAAATGATTCCGTCTTCGGACGAGCCGTCGCGTTTGCCCGGTCCAATCTTCTAAACGGTGGATTAGGTCGCCGATCCTTTTCCGACGCTCTTTTTCTTCCGGCCGCGGTGCATCCGGTTAATGGATAATATGTCCTCCAATATACCGACTGACAAACAATGAGATCGTATTATACTCCGGGGTCAGTTTGTCTCCATTTACGTCATGAAGTCCTGACCACCACAATGTGTGGCGCTGTGGTTGACATAATTGACTTTATAGATGGGAGTTACATGTATGTTATGTACCGCATTGTAACTGTATATTAAATAAATATTTTGTTGTTGTAATGTTCATATTATAATCAAACAAATTAATATGGTTTAAAATTTAATAAATATAACTGTGTTCTATTTATTAATATTTTAACACATTAGACATTGTGTTAAAACGGCAGGCTGGCTCTTGTTGTCTTGTTTAATTTACAATTTCATCAAAGTCCGTCTGATACTAACGCTGGAGCATTATTCATTAATATTAAGCAATCCCAATTCTCAGACATCCCATTTTTGAACTTCCTAAAAATGGTTGCAATTTATGTTATTTATTTCTCAAAATATTATATTCGTACCTTTCCTTACAATCACAAACAGATGAGACAACTCTAACCGGATGATTCAATTTTCAAGTCATTTCCGGAAGGTACTCATCTATTAAATTAAATACGACGGTATTTCAATGTAAAATTGTACCATTCACATATTGCTAAATTAAAATAATTAATTGCTGTATTCCGTATAATAAAGGAACAATTCGCGTAATTTTGTGTCCTACGCTGTGGGATAGTTATTTATGTAAATATAGTGATTAAGTTATGATTGGTATAGTTGTGAAAATAGTTTATACTTTTATTTTCTGTCGGTTTCTTTTCCACGAAGCGCCTCCTAGGAGGGGGTGGGAGGGACGACGTATTTCATGCTTTTGCACTCCCTACCCCACGGCCAGGGCTCTCGTATTTTGGCCTCCTTTTATTGAGTTGTCGGCCTGTGGAGGCGGATGCGGAGGCGGCTGTGCGGACAGGGGGCGGCGTGTTCACCGCAGCTGTGAACCGACCGACGACGACGCTCTCAAATGCTCGGGTTACGGGTTACTGGCTCGGAAGTTATCCCGTCTCCGGCTCCGATCCGTTTTACCTCACCGGGCCCTAGGCCCACCGTCCATATATTGTAAATGGATTTGATAAGAACGCGTTATACAAAAGTTGAACGAGAATATTTGTTATTAAGACTGATATAGATGTAAACCCGTGTAATATTGTACAAATTTCAATAATAATATTGCTTACAATTGTTGATTCATATTTACTAATTGTTCTGTATTTTTTTTTCAGATCGCGCAGCTGAATTCGACACTGGTAAGTTAGTAATTACTTTTTTCTCTTTTTAATTATATTCGATTTAACGTTTCTTTTTCTTTCGTGGCAATACATTCGTAGATTACATTCTCCCTAACAGTTTGAGGGATTATGTATTAATGTATTTATTTCTAAATCCTCCCTTATTGTTGGCACAGAAGCTTGTTATATATATAGTCTTTATCTTTTTACGTCGATAATTTAATTTCGCGCAAGACCTAATCCAAAGAGTAAATCCTCTTATACAAACATGGAGCCGGGATTACAACATTCATTATACTGATGAATTTTTTTTATATAGCCTACAGTTACTGCGCGAATCGACACATATACGCAATGGCTCATACATTTTATAAAGTTTAATTTCTGGATATTTAAAGAATGATTCATTTTCAATTTAAGATATACAATCTGTAGGCTTAATGTAAGAAAAAAGACATTGTAGTGGGAGCTAATATGTTGGTTCTTAAATATATGTTGCTATTGCGCCAATAACAGTAGGAATATTTGAATTACATATTCAAATACGGTGAAAATCCTTTAATAGACATAAATTAGCTTTTATTTTGTGCCATTTTGTATTACCGCTCCACAATTTGTACGGTATAATTATCATTAATTAGAATGGTAATAACAAAAGATTACTATATCATTTAAGATGCTGAAAGGAACATTTTTAGATAGCATACAAAATAATCTGTCTAAATAACCAGTTGGTTTATTCATAAAAATTGAAACAGTTAAACTATTACAGGAAGGTGAAACTAATTCTGATAAATGCACTTCGAATTCGATGGATACAGTTAAAAAATTGAATTTTATTATAGTAGCCCGAATATAATGAATATTCAATAATTTGGTCCCTCCCTCACTGCAGTTATTTACGTGGAAAATCATATTCAACACTCCATTGAAGCGTCAAATCGGCTGTTTTTTAGCGTTGAATTACAATGGATGGTTCAGATGGAAAGTATATGCGTAGATAACCTAGTAATAGTTGCATTTCCCAGGGATATTTTTAATGATATTGTTCCTGCATATCTCACTCCCTGACGCCTGGAGGATCTGAATCAGATTAACAATCGAGGGACACAAATGAGGATAATCCTTCCAGTTTGTGTAGCCGGTTGTAGCAACGCGATAGGTTCTCCTCCTCCATTCAACCCCAACATCCACCGGCCCCCGTTAGCATGCTCGGTGGTCGTTAGGGACCAGGGACACGTCCGCTTATCCTGCTCAGGTTCAACAATCCCCGGATCCGTCGTAACAATCCGGCCGCAAGCCCCCAAGGACAAGAGCCCGGGGATTAGGTTTGGTAATATAAATTGGGAGGAAGCGAGGAAGGCGGTTGTGCGCTCGGGCCCCCGGCTTTGTGTGAAGTCCCCAGCCCAAACAGACCGCGTTCGCCGTGTATATTATTCGGCCGTGACCCCAAACGAAGCCGGCTTAAATCGTCCGTCTCCTCCCGTAATGACTTACCGGATCATTATGCTGGTTATATATAATATATGATAGTTGGTGGTGTCAAAAACTGGGTTGCTGTTAACGATAGGCCTTATATCAGGTAAATTACAAATATCGAGTTATGATTTTTTCACGCAATAAAAGAATTAGAATAGCTTTAAAGTATGGTGGACCTATTTTCGGGGATACATCTGAGCTACAACCAAGAAATATCAAAAATGAGATTTATTATATTTTTATGAATGGAAATGAAAGCTCATAATTCATAAAACTAGTAATGTTTCATATTACTGTCACGATTATCGTTTCATTATTAATCTTCAAAGATAGTATCTTATCCCGGGCGAATGTGTTTGTCTAGCATAAATTAACAAAATTAGGGCACATTTCGCCCTATATTACTTTCAGGATATTTTCCCTTTAGGAGGAGGATAGGGTCGGATATTGTGTTTTTATTGTGGCGCGGACGGACGGGGGCAGCACCAGGTATTTTTCCTGGGGCATCGAAGAAGGAGCTTTTTCAGGCGAGGCCCTTTGAAGTGCGCCACACCCAAGGAGATAATCGCTTTAGGCGCCGTCCTCTGAGCGTATTATTTACATTGCCCACCTCGACCGTGTAAAAGGAGCCGGTTAATAAAACAGCCGGTTAACATCTGCCGGGATAAAAAGGGCGAAAAAAGGGAAAGAAAAACTATGCTCGGTGGGGGAATTTGAGCCCCACTAATAATTGAAAGGCTACTTTGTACCTTAAAATTCAAACAGGGAAGAAATCGTCTAAGATAACAATGTAAGCTGATCAAAAGTTACCGGGTAAACACCCGTGAAAATAGTATTTTTACTGTCCGTCGTAGCATTCCTCGGGCCAATTTTAGATTGTTATATTTTAGGCTTAACGCCACCATAAATTCTATTTATGGAACTTTCCATTTATTAACTGCGTGGTTATCACGTCTGAATTGCAGCAACAATGCAGTTTAGGATGCCTTAACGAAATATTGCCAATTATGAAGCCTTCAGGGTCTCATACTACAATGGAAAGAGACTAATTTCAACATGTTTATCAATCTTTCGAGAGCTGAAAAAAAACTTCGTATGAAATAAATGTAATTTATTCAGTATTTCCGTGACCCCTTATATTTTTTGTTCAGTTTTAATCAAGAAGCAAAAAGCAATTCTCATTCGTGCTTGACTTTCCCAGCAAATTGCGTCTGTAATTATCGAGTAAATTGGATCCTATTGAGGTATATTGAAGACATTGTCAACTACGATCGTATTTGCTTTAAATCATACTTTAAAGGTCATAAGTCATTATTCCTCAAGTGATTCTAAATTCCAATTATAATCAACTGTTTATATTAATGTGATGTAGTACACTGTTACAACAAGGAGTTGGTTCTTCTCATTTACTTTTTGGGAAACATGAAATATTTCCCCATTATTTTGTTCCCGATTGCGTTTCTCCCCGTTACGGTAATACTGTTGTGGTTAAAAACCGTAAAACAGGGGTGTTATATTCTGATATTCGTTACTGTCAATGGAGAAAATAATATCGTAAGGAATGTCAATCAATAACTGCTTTTCGTGAATAATCTGATGTATTTCGATTTACAAACTCAGAACAGATATTGAAAGATAACACATATATATGTATATAGACATGATGGACTAATTATTGAACGGACTGTAATAATATGTATCAGTTTATGTTACAATGCATCATGGGATTCTATTATTGAAAGCTCGACCATATCGTTGAAAATGATTCCAAAACATATTTTTAATTCCCACTATGTTCATGCATAAAAAAAAGTGTTCAGATATATATACTAAGAATTGATGATTTAATTGGTTAGGTCCTCTAAAATTTTGTTAGTACGTACTTTGAGATATTAGTTGTTATAGTTAATGGTATGTTTTAATGTACGCATTTAGAATATCCTTCTTGAGAATTTCTCACTAATGGATAAACAATTCAATTTCTGTGCAATTATGATAGAAATTAAGATTTATTGAAAAAAAAACAGGTTACGATTGGCTTTACTCAAAAATTTGGCTAATAATTCAGTTCAATGAGTCAACATTGAGAACCAAAACGACGTCTCAATATGATTCCTGCGCCTTCAGTGTTTTCTTTGGGATCAGTCGTAAGTGGAAACTGGACCTGACATTTTCATTTATGAGATTCGAATAGGAACAATGCAAGATTTGGTAGGCCTTTGAGAAATGGAGGAGGGCCCCGGGGCTGAGATACGAGGTAATAACTTATGATTTCAACCGGTGGTTTATCAGCAGACCGCAATGTGTACTCTCGCCGCTAACTCAGTTCCAACTGCGGCGGATTGGCGTTCAGCGCCGGTTTAATGATATACGCCGCCAGAATGGAATTTGTGACGCCGAATGCTTACAATTTACATTTACCATGGCGTTCATAATTTTACATAAACAAGCGGGAATCACTCCATTTGTTTTCTTAAACCCGGTACCATTCGTGAACGAACCTGTCAAATGGTTAATCCCCAGATCCAACTACACTTTCTATTAACTTAATATAACACCAGCTTTTTCAAGACCTATTCCGAAATTAATTATGGAAAAATATTTATTAGTTACTGATGCGTTATTCAATGCTCATTTAAGCAAATACATTTGAATATTTTGAGTATAAAACAAAGTTAATAAATAATAATAAATGCTGTTACTCTACAGATAGAGCAAACATATTTTGAAATGCTCTTAGTTTTTAAACGCTAAATTACAATACATTTAATTTGGGGCAGTTATTATAATACTTCTTTGAATCCATCCTCCTTTAGGCATTTTTCAACTTTGAGTATTCTCCCCTCAAACACCTTTTGCTTTGCACTAAACGCAATAGAATTTTGAAAATGAAATAAACAAATAAAACTAGAGCAAATACGATGAATGCGATGAATGCTGCAACGTCCAACAGCATAGACTTGTACCAGCGAATTTTACCCAGGGCAGACTTCAAATGGGGTGCTCCCCTATGCTTAATGACGTACTCCACCCAATAAACGGCTGTGTCCAGAGGCGACATCGGTCTGTCCCTGAAAATTTCCGATCTGGCTTTGGCTGCTTTCCTGTAACTGTACGTTCGATCCTATTTTTAGTATTTGGTATTTAAATTTTTGTTCGTTTAATAATTTTAACTCTTCCATGTCCGAGGTTTTTCTACTAGCCAACAGACTGAGACTAAATATACATAAGACGCTGACTGCTATTGGTGTACAGACCTTATTACGGGCTTGCACCTACTACGCTACGAAAAATTACTTAATTTCATGAATAAACTCACGATTCATTTTCCATTATTTCATGTATCGCCCAAGAAATAGATTTTTCGGTCACATTTCCTGAGTCGAGCAGTATACCGTATCCGTTCGCAACGGCGTGTAGGATGTTCTTTGTCTGGTCGCTGAACAATGGTATTCCGATGATAGGGACAGCGTTGTGTATCGCCTCGGTGACACTTAGATAACCACCGTGAGTGATGAATCCTACGCAGTTCTTGTGGCCTGCAAATAACCGTTTAACATTATTACAACTAACCTGTTACAGCCTTTCTCTTTTCTTGCTGGCCGATATTCACCAATAGGACCAATGAACGTGGCAGTTGTATTCTATTGTTCCCTTAATGAAGAAGCCAACTGACTGATTTATCAACTATTATTTGAATCGTTGTTCTTGATAGAAAATAAACAAATATTTCTTTACTGGCAGGCTTCAATGTAATAGTGTAATTGATCGTTATTAGCTCGAAATGTATTATTTAATTTTTATTAGTATGTTTGAAAAATACTACCTAATATGTCCTGTTGCGGTAACCATTTAGCCGTTTGGACGTTGGCTGGCATGTCGGGCGGGACTTCTTCGTTTCCCCACTTCCAGAGAACGCGCTGTTTCAGGCGGCCGAAAACGCTCATTAAAGCCTTCAGGCTGTCCCCTCCAAGCATGTTGGAAATCTCGACGTTGGAGCCGAAACTGAAGTACAGGACCCCGTGTTTGGAACTGTCCATTAGCGCCTGCAGGTCCTGCGGGGCGGTGGCGGACCGGGGGTTACTGACTTGGCCGAACGTAGAGCGGCATTATCGTCATACTAATTTCTAGCGAGTCAGCGATAAATATTGAGAATGGGACGAGTGATTTATGGCCGTTTTACTGGGACAGCCGAGCTTGCTAAACTAGTGGGCTGAACTGGGGAAGTATTGAGCCGAACGACAAGAACTTTGCTAGAGATTAGTGTTGCGCTATTTAATAAATAGACTGATTATTATTAATTATAGAACTTCGACTTCTTTCACAAAACCGTTATCTTCTTCGCTATTAGTTTAAATAACAAAAATTTACGGCATTTCAATTTGTCATTTACAATCTCACATAAAGATTTTAAGGAAGCCCAATAATGAATGATAATCTGGTGTTTAGTAATTCCTCTAACCCCGAATAGGATTATAATGAACTGACATGGAACGATCAGATAATGTAAATTTTCAACTGCTTTACGAGAGACTACATAAACGTTTTTTAGGCGCACAATAATTTAGGACCTATGGCCATAACAAGCTGCCATATACCAATAAAATATGCAATCCATCATTATTTTCCGATAACAAGGCCGATTTATTCATTTCTCAGCACCTTAAAAATGCTCAGTCATTTAAATTAACTGTATTAAATATTTGATTTAGATTTCAATATTTAGTCGTCTCCCTATTTTGGTCCGACGACTTTTGTTCCCAATATATAATATTCAATATTGATGTCATACCTCGGGTAATGGTTTGTTGGGTCGGATGTGGATGCCAGCGACGTCGACAATATGGGGCGGTATTGGGGTCGCATAGTTCATGGAGAAGTGGGCGTTGGTGAGCACCAGGGATTTGTTGGCTATGAGGTCGACAAGGGGTGGTCGGCCTTCCCAACCGGGGTACCTGAAATATGTTGATAGCACGTTTTTAAATTAGGAAATATTTGTGAAACCCAATTACAAGGCATGCTCAAAACAATTTCCACTTGTTCATTTCTTAATCTGTCTCACTAATTGTACGATAACAACTGGACAAGTTACCTCAATTTATTTTATCCACCATTTGTTTTTGTTATCAGAATGGGTCTAGTACAATTATAGAGATGAGAAAATTTGCGTTGGTACAATTTAAATAATTTTTCGCAAAATCTTGTTGTTCACAAACATCACACTTTGTATAATCTTATTTTTAATGACAGCAAAAATTTTGTCTAATAAAAAAAAGTTTAAATACCTGAAGTACTTATCGGCCTTGGCTTGGGACGCGGGCAGAAAAAAGTTCCACTGTGTGAGAACGACGGTCAGATAGAGTAATGTGTTGGCGAGCCTCTCCCCGAAATTCATCACGTCTGAAGAAGACGTGGATTTGAAGTCGAGCATGTAGGAAGGATTGGTGGGGCTGCCCACCAACAGCTGGGTCCAGAAGATAGATCCCAGTGGCATCAGCTCAATGCCGATAGCATCGTACCTGCCAGTAATAACGATAATAGACCTAGTTTGGTAATATCTTTTCAGAAATATCGTAATTGAGTGTTCTACTTATTAGAGATCACGAGCACAAGCTTTAGTATGTATCAGTAGGTTGACTAGTAGAATACTGACTACTACTAATAATCTCAGTTAATGGACTTCTGACCTGTGCATGAGTGCGGCAGACGCTTCCTGCAATATGGTAGAGCTGTCTATGACGGCATCGAACTTGAGATCGCGGCTCAGAAACTCTGCGAACGACTTGTCGCTGTAGATAAGCTCTGTCATGTACCCGACCAGTTCACTCAAATATATCGCCGCCTTCAACGGCGAAATGTTATGTATGTCGTTCGCGTTGTATTTGGCTGTAACATTAACTTCAACGTTATTTGTTTAAAATATTTATCTTTTCAATTGTAAAATTCGGGATTATGTTATGCTTTTCGCGTAAGATATTAGAAAATAGTGATGGAAGAGGAAACCAATTTTTAAAAGGAAACCGTACATCATTTAATATTTCAATTTATTTTTTTTCAATTTTTTTGTGAACAAAATTTTTCTTGTAGTGTTGCTTCTTGTCTTGAGCAGGTTTGATAGTCTTCGTGAAACCTAATATTTTACTCAATATTATTTCTACGTACTTCATATTTTTGTTTCTTTGACCCCTCGCACATCCACATCCAATAGTCCAATATCTTCAGTATAATAAACTACTTCACCTATAGCTGAGACTGCGGTTGACTTAATTTTTTAATTAAGTAAGTTATATCTACTTGCCGAGGAGCCGCTGCATTATACTGGGTACCAGGATCTCTTCGTAATTCTTGTCGGGCGGATTAGCCATCGGGAAAGAGGTGATCCAGGTGACAGAGTGTCCCCTTTCGCACAGACGCCTGACCAGGGGCTCCGCCACGATACCATGGCTTCTGATTGGAAGGGGCAAAAAGCAGAGTATCCTCGCGCCGTTGACCATCGCTAACACTGTTAGGGCGATGGTGGCTAGAAATAAGTAACTCCTTCCGGCCATATTTCTGGAAAATCACCGAAATTTTCTAAATTAATAAATTACAAAACGTTAAATATATCTTGTCATCTTTTTGTTAGTTCCGTGTTGATGGTTTACAAGGGTGGACAGGAAGAGGGTCATCATGCCAGGCCCCTCATTGGCATAATTTTAGGTTATTTGATAGCTGTATGTTTTAAATATGTACATGTCTAACATAACATATGTATATGTAGAGCTGGTAGATACGAATTGCTGGACCTCAATTATCGTTACGCTGGGCGCTATTACAACTCATTAGAATTGCGTTTTGCGATAATTCCTGTCTTCGGTGGGTTGGAGCCGGCGATGTCGCCTGCAATTAATTCGGGGTTCACGTTTCATTTGGCGCTTACAGTTGTAACAACGGAGTGTAGGAGCCCATTGATGTCGTCGCTTGTGCCTGCGGGCCGGTCGGTTTTCACTCCGGTCCATTTGATCGGGCAATGTCGGCCAAAGGCTCGTTGGCCCTCAACGAGAGGTTGCCACAACCCGAAATGTCCTTCCGTTTGCTTTCGTCTGTGTTATTGCCGTGATCAAACAGAACGGCGCCAAGTACGCTCCCATCTGCCCCATTCAATAGTCCTACACGATATCTCAGACAAATGAAAATTTAAAATTGTTTCTCTAAATTAAAACGCCGTACTATTCCACTCAAAATACTCATTAACGCGTGTACTAGTAAAAAGTAAAGTAAGCACGCGATGCGGTTACCAAACTGTTATAATAACTTTCATTGTTCAACTAACATACGTTAATTTGTACTTTTATGCTGCTAGCTTATAATTTTAAGTTGCTCTAATTTCCCCAGCAACACAAATGTACACAATGTATACATGTTTCGATATAGTAGTGTATTAAGTGTCATGTTAATTAATATAATTACTTAAAATTAAAAGTATATTAAAGAATTAATGAATTAAAGAGTTAGAAATGATGTACTTAATTTTAGACATCATTTGAGACCAAATAATCTCAGGGTACTTGAAACCTCTGCAGGGCCATTAAAATTTTTCATAATGGCATCATTAGCGATAATGAAGTGTAACTCTTAGCTACTGGGGGTTTCGGCGTTTCAGATAAAGAAGTCCCATTAGAGCAATTTTACCTGTCTAGGGGAAATTCGGTGATAATCTAGTGATAGGAATATTTGACTTGACATGATTGGGCCTGGGCTAAATTTAGGAAATTGTTCACTAACTTACAATAATAATTATGCTTATGTTTTTTGCGTAAGAATGGATGTATATGATTTCTTTGACAGTTTGATGGATATTTCTTTTTTATTTAATTCTCTCGTCTAGATTTCATACGTGAACGTTCCGCTCTTATACTACCTGGCTACTTGTTCCTTGAATGATCGCCTAAATGATTCCTAACGGTCATCGTTCGCAATGGGGACTGAGTATTGGGAGTGTTGAATCTTCAGAGCAATAATAACAAATATTTTACACACTATTTTTACACTATTTTTACTCTAATTAGAATTCACATTCTTATATATTCGTATCTTTTGAAATAATATTGACATTATAAAACCTAAAATAATTACGCAATTGTAAACTAGTACAAAATGTGCGGAACATTTCTTTGAAGTCAGTGAATTGTCACACGAATTATTACTGAAAGTAAGGAATCCCATTTATTGTCTGTGACTGAAACAGGAATAAATTCTGAGCACTCAACCGGACCGTAAGAATCGTTGGCTCGTTGAAATTTAATTGTGGGCGTGATTAAAATGCGTAAAACAAGTTTAAGACTGTATAGTTTTACCTCGGACGCGGTGGCGTTTGAGCTGTTCGGAGTGTGGGGGAGGCGTGCGAGGCTGCGGTCGGCCCTGCTAGCCGGCTGCGACTAACCGACTTCGGGGCCTGCGTTTGACGCTGATAAGTTGGCCAGGCCTTGATGGTTCTGAAAAGCCCCTTTTGAACCTACGAACTTCGAGGGATTGGGTCCGAACAGCGGTTCTCATCGAGGTAACGGCATGGAATTATTATTTAGGTGATTCACACAATGGGGATTATCCTATTCTACAATATTTCTATCAAGCGTAATACCAGAGAAACAAAGGGATACAATTTATGAACTGAAGCAGTTCATGTACTTATATAAATACAAAGCAACAATGCTTATTAAAATTGTTAATTTTTTTCGATGGTACCATATACTGATACTGAAAATGATGTGAATCTGATACTACGCTATCGAAAAAGAACGAAAAAGTAATCGCCCCCCCTGCATAAATATGTTAAGGATTATTTGACTGCTATCCATTGAGAGGGATATGTTTCGTCCTGGATAGGTTCATCCTGTGGTACATGTGCCAAAATTTAACTGTGTGTTTAATTATTGAGTGCATTCATATCGTTATCAGTAGTACTAGATGGACATAATATCCAAATAATTCACGTCGCTTAGTGTCCGCATAGGCATGACATACGTGGGATTGGAGAGAATCTCGTCTACCGCCCAAGAGAGCTATAGGCCTCTGTGATGTTGTCCACTTCAATTTTGATACGGTAGCCGTTGGAGGCGGCGTGCAGGAGATTCTTCCTTTGATCGCCGAAAAGCGGCATACCGAGAACTGGGGCGCCATGGTGGACGTCCTCCGTCGGCTCCGCCATGAGTTATGAACAGTTAGCTGTTTATTTTGTATTTATTTAAAATTATTACTTAAATTACAGTTTTAAATTTTCAATTGATAATGAGGAAATGTTGATTTCTAATTGGATTCCACTGCCTGGACGGCATATTCAGATAATTTCCTTGTACATTTATACTGTTGTAGAAAATATATGTACTAGATATTCCAATTCAATACATGCGAGGGTGTCTTAATATAGAGGGGACTTCAATATTATTATTGTATTATTACTGTATTCTCACCATTCGAATGAGTATGTACAATTTTGTTCGTGGGACGATGGCGTTGAATACCGAAACCAGATTCAAGAGGATTTTCATTTTGGTAATATTTGTTGATGTTGGTGTTGGTTTTTTTACATCAGAGTGAAATATCATTTAAATGCTAAATATGCGGGGTATTTAATCCGGATATCTATTTTGCATCGGTCTGCTGGAGACTATATTTTCCTCATCCTTTCATGAAATATATGTTGTATTCTGTAATTACCTTTTGGTCTGGTGGTATTTTCCGGACCATCCGTTAGGTTGTACGGGTAATTGTGTTTCCTGATGGCCTGTGGAGATATGTCAGATAGTACTGAGATGATATATTGTGGATTATATTTTCTTCATTGGAAAAAATTGCGCACTTCTGTGTTAGAAAAGTGTAATTGAATATCTAAACGGTTGCGATAAAAAATAAATTATTTATTTAAATTTAACAAGTATACAAAAGATAAGTACAATATGTTACAATATTAAACACTTGAATAAATAATTTCGCGCCATTTGAGCTAATCTTGTTCAAAGTTATTTACTAGTCACACTCGGTTTTCGACTTAGTATGTTCATCCTTCTATAACCATATTCTCATGCCGTAAACCAGTATTCTTGTCGCTAGGCGAAATAACAACACTGTTAATATTAGAAAAGCTGTTATGAACGCGGCTACATCGAGGAGCATCGTCTTGTACCAAGGCAGCACGGTAAGCGCAGGCCTCAGTTGGGGCGCTCCCCGGTGCCTGATCACGTACTCTACCCAGTAGACCGCCGTGTCCAACGGAGACATCGGCCTGTCGCGGAATATCTCCGATCTAGCTTTTGCCGCTTCTTTATATCTGAAAGTAATAATAGGAAGGTAAACTCTGTATATTTTTTCGCCTACAACTTCCTATCTTTTCCTTTGATGTTACAAAGAATAATTTATTTGATTGATAATGATTTCTAATAATAAATAATGGATTTTTCTTCAAATTTGAGTATTTCATGATGTGTCAAAATCTTGTGAACACTGTGAAATGCAGAAGATATTAGTCTGTAGCAGGTCGGTTGTACTATTGTTAGATGATATTCGAAACCAGGTATCATAACTTATTCGAATTCCTCCACTCAAACTTACGACTGGTTGTAGAGCAGTTCCGCAAGCGCCCATGTGAGAGACTCCTCAGTGATATTATCGGTCCCTATTTTGATACCGTAGCCGTTTGAGACGGCGTGCATTACGTTTTTCATTTCATCGCCGACCAGCGGAATACCGAGTACCGGCACTCCGAAATGCACGGCTTCTGTGAGGCTCAAGTAACCTCCGTGGGTGATGAACACTTTGCAGTTCTTGTGGGCTGTAAAAGAGATGCCAGATATTTTCGGTCTATACCACTCCAGATTACAATCCTCCCCACTTTTCATTTAGATATAAAGACAAACAGTTCATATTTAATTTTCCCTAAACAGGAGGTAAACCGACAATTCAGTGTCGATAACGGACTGAAGTACAAAACTTAACGGCAGCACGAACTAATTCACTCTTCCCTCGCCGATAGAACGATTCCAGTAAAGATTAACTATTCGATATAGGAACAATCTAGATGAGTAGAGAGTTATACTATCTGATTACCCAGGATATCTTGTTGCGGGAACCATTCGGCTGTTTTGACGTTGCCCGGCTTGCCCGGTAGGTCGCGTTCTTCCCACTTCCAGAGCACGCGCTGCTTGAGTTTGCCCAAAGAACTTGAGAACGCTTCTAGCAAGTCGCCGTGAAGGAAACTGGAGACACCCACGCTTGCTCCCAGGCTTAGGTAGACCACTCCTTCCGTTGCGTCGTCCATAAATTTTTGTAAATCCTGCGCACCACAGCAGCACAGGTTTCAGGATAAATATCACGTTCAGCTCTCGAAAATAATATTCCACGGTAGAAAACTTTATTCATATCTCGTTCCATATATTCTAATAAAATTGACCTCAAGAACTTAAATTGGAACCGTGAATCAAACAAATATGTAATGATGGTATTCCAACATATCATACGAATGAATGCCTAATCTATAGACAGAGGGGAGTTATTCTGAATTTTCAATCAGATTAATAATCAGGTCATAAGCGCTATACATGTTTGAAACAATCGTTCAATATTTTGTAGTGCTTATTGTTGTTTACCTTCGAATGTTCGATGATACTTCTCGAAATCAACCGATAACATTATTGATTGATGACTTGATAGCAACAATAACTAATAAGTGCTTACTTCCGGCAAAGGCTTCGGTCGTTGTATGTTGATACCAGATATTTCGATTACGTGAGGCGAAGTGGGTACTGCGTTGTTGGTCGAAAAGTGGGAATTGGTGAGGACCAGCGATTTGTTGGCTATGAGCTCGACCAGTGGGGGTCTCTGCTCCCAGCCCGGATACCTGAAGTATTTGTCCGCCTTGGCCTGCACCATCGGCAGATACAGGAACCACTGCAGGAGCGTCGACCTCAGGTAGACGAGCGTGTTGCTCAGCCTCTCCCAGAAGTCCATGTCTTCCGCGTAGGGAGACTTGAAATCAAGCATGTAGGACGGATTTGTGGGGGTACCGACTAGTAGGTTGGTCCAGTGACTCGACCCGTGCGGCATCAGCTCAATGCCGACGGCTCCGAACCTGTGCTGGAGCGCAGCTGAGGGTTCCTGAATGGTGGTCGAACTGTCTATGACCGCGTCGAACTCCAATTCCGAATCGAGTAGGTCCACGACTATGCTATTGTTATACATGCTATTGGCCGTGAACGATATAAGGGTGTTCATGAGTAAAATTCTTTCCCAGAACCAGAATCTTTTGTTTGACCTCACTTCCAATTTGCCTAGAAAAATTAGCGACTTTTATGTATAATGTTTTACTGACTTTTATAATCATTCGATGTTCCCAAAATTTCATTTAAATAGTTTAGTATCATATTGAGTTGCAACTAAGGAATAGTGCCCATTAGATCCCATTACAGATTCTTACCGCCCAGTTTGGACTGTCTGCCAGGTACCAGTATCTCTCGGTAGTTGGGTGGCGGGTCTTCCATCTGAAATGGGGTGACGGATGTGACGTCGTGGCCTCTGTTGGCTAGTTCGCGGAGCAGGGGTTCAGCGACCATGTGATGGCTCCTAACCGGGTAGGGCAGGAACGAGAGGATCCTGGCGGCGTCGACATTTCCCTCAGGTTTTATCAGTAGAGCGGCGATTGCCAGACGAGTGACAAACATTGAAAACATCCTGGAAAGTTGAATGAATGAATCAATACGTCATAATGGATTCGGAAAACGGATACGTTGCAATTTTACATTGTGTGCGATAGAACAGATAGCTGCTTCACTCAGTGCTGCTGAAACCGGTTATTATATATTATGAGTATGCGTTATTGTCCTCTCTCGTAAAATATCATTAACAACATCGTCATTATGAACATTATCAACAAGAGGGTATAATTGGAGGGCAGTCCACTAAATGACCCTTCAGAACTCTGATGATGGTTGTTTATGCAACACTAAAAGAGAGGAGGAAGGCCTCTTTAAAATTGCTGGTATATCAAGCAGGCTTACGTCAGTGGGTTTTTCATCACAAGTGTATTCAATTGGCATTAGGCTCGACGTTCAGTGTACAGTGTTCCATTTTGTTACAGCTCTTCCTCACTAACGACTATCAGATCTATTGGTTCATCATCGTCTTCAATAGAATAATCATTGGGCGGAGTGACTATTTCAAACAAATAAAAATGCGATACTATAAAAACAACCGGGTCTATAATAACCAATCCGGCGGTAATCACAGTGCAGTTCTATTTCTTACAGTGCATGAGCATAACAAGAATAATATTGTTCTAACTCTCAGTGCCTGCTATAAAGCTTTCCGAATAAAATGAGTGAAATTTATAAAAGTGTTTTAACATTCCATCAAATACCCGTAACAATACTAAAAAGAAAAAACACAGGTACAAATCTTCATTTTCAGTAAACCGAAGATATTTAGTGAAAGAATGTAAGTTATGAGGCACCTAATGTTGATTCCCCTAAACTTAATCAAAAAGTACTTGCCTCTTGCCTCGGTGGTCTACAGGTTTCGCCAGTATGATGTATTATAAGTCTTGAGAAAACATATTCTGTTTAACACTTGCTCTCGCATACAGTCGACGTACGACATACATGCGAGGGACATACGATCGAACCCTGCGATGTCTGTAGTTGGAGTAAAAACTCTTAGATCTTATCTTGTCGAATTCGGCGTAACGTTCCTGCCCAGCCCGGCCAATCAGAAAAAGACGAGAATCGTTATAGGAAAACTCTTTAAATTTCAAGAGATAAATGCAATGTAAACATTTTTTGTAGGATGACTTCATGACTGCAGAAAGATAATGAGTTCTCAAATATTAATTTTGTTATGTGTAATACTTATGTGTAATATCTATCTTTCCGGTTAATTAGAATGAACATTTAATCGCTTAATACATTTAAATATATAGTTTTTAGAGACAGACCATACTTACCCTTAATCTTTAGACCAATCTTGTATCACTGCTGTCCTTTTGTGTTGTGTCTCCTATTGAATGTCCAAATTACGTTTAATTAAATTTATTATCCCGTTCTATTTGTCAGTAAATATTAATAGTAAGGGTTGAATTTCAGAGGAAATGTATACAATAATTTAACAGGTTAATTTTCCACAATTCTTTATTGTTTGTTGATACATAGAATATTATACATACGGTAAACACAATCAATTGCAATATGGGATATTCGAAAATTTTTGTTATCTTCCCACTATTCCGTTGTACTTGTTATTAAACAGAAATTGCAGTACTAGAAATTACACTACATGTTAAATTTTTCAATCTTAGATTTAATGTAGGAAAAAAACATATTACGTCAACGTATTGCAAGATGATGGAAATTAGGGTTCAAAATTAAATTGAATTTTTTAGGAAAAATTAATGTTTCGCATACAATATGTGCGAATTCTCAGTCAGAATTAGTACATTATATGTCTGAAGTTATGAATTTAAAGTCATTGAATCAGATATATAATAAACATCAATACTCGTAGGTAATTAGAATTAAATGAGTATTGTCATTATATATTATATAGTAAATATTTTATTAGTAAACATTTACTTCTAATAAGTAGAATCTGTGTTTGCGTGCGCCTGTCTGCTTGAAGAGATGAACTTTAGTACGAACCAAATTTTTAATACTACCACACTATCTAATATTATTTCATTCTTTTTGAAAACTAAATTGCACCATATCAGTGTGTTCAGAGTAGGCAGAAAAGTTTATAAAAAACGATTAATATAACTTAAATCAGTGTCTGTAGGCTCATGACTCTGAACTGACTGAAAACTTGCTATGACCATAAATAAAAAAAGTATTTTAAAATAAGTCACTTTCATCGACTTTGTTCATTCAAAGTATGTGGATGAATTTATAAACAAATATTAATAAAGAAGTGAACTATTAATGATGAATGATGATAAGCTCTCACAGTGATAACCACAGCCATTAATATATTACTTATTGTAATTCGCTTGTATAAATACAGAAGTAAGATAGTCAGACTTTTATTCTAAGATCAACAGGGAATATATCTAGGCTTGACCCGTATTATTCATATTTCTTCTTCTGTTTCTGTTTTCTGCCCGATCGTCTAGACGGGCCGAAAATCATTCTGTATAGGCTCATGACCATCCGGTAGAGCAAAAAGAGTACGGCGAGTACCGCCGCGATTAGTAAAGCTGCGATGTCCAGTAACAGGTACTGATACCAGGGCAGGTCCGTCAGCGCAGGTCTCAGTTGGGGCGCTCCCCTGTGCCTCATCACGTACTCCACCCAGTAGACAGCGGTGTCGAGGGCCGACATAGGTCTGTCTTGGAATATTTCAGATCTGGCCCTCGCAGCTTCACTGTACCTGCAAGTTAAATTACAGCGATGAAGAGAGGGAAAATAGTTGCTTTCTCGCGTATCAATTAGGACTAATGTAATATTTCAATTTTCGCCATCATTCTAACCTTTATTGTTATTACACGTAATTATATCTTATACCTAGAACTATGTTTTATATTTATTTATCTACACAATTTAAAATTAATCAACCGAAGCTAAGAATAACATTTCTACTAGGAACGCTATCCATCTAACGCGGCTTCAATTCTCTATAAAAATGACCCTTTTGAAGATCTCTATTATGATCGGCGAAAAATTCTGTTAAAAGTACGGATTGAAGTGAATGAATACTCACTTTGGATTTGACAGAATTTCGTCGATCGCCCAAGAGACCGAGGATTCGGTAATGTTGTCGTAGTTCAACTGGAGGCCGTAACCGTGGGTGGTGGCGTGCAACATGTTCTTGAGCTGGTCGCCGAAGAAGGGGACGCCGATCAACGGGACACCGTAGTTGACCGCCTCGCTGATGCTCAGGTACCCTCCGTGGGTGATGAACAGCTTGCAGTTCTTGTGGGCTGTAATATTAGCATTTCATATTAATCGATACGCACCTTATCATCTTTTTAATTGTATCCTTGGGAAATATTTTCTGATCTCTTTCGTTTTTGTTATGAATACAGAATGATAATTAGCACTTTCTGTTTTTGTTATTCTGAAATGTTTAATGGGTACTCGATTTGGAAATTAATACTACAAGCTAGTTGTAGTGGTTGCCGGTAGAGTTCAGTATAACATTTAGCGATTTTCCATTGAGTTGGTCAACCACTGAGTTTTGTGGTGGTTATTCATAAATAATACGAATATTAATTGACCGCTGTAACACTTGACTTGCATTTAATGTAATTAATTCGTATTTAAAGTACAGAAGTACGTTTACATACAAACAACTACAACACTAAATAAATGTGTAAAATAAATTACTGATAATTTATATTTAATGGCGGCATATTAAAAAAATTATATTATTGGACTAATAATGTAAAATTAAGTACGGGAATAATTCAATTCCCCTTTGATCTTTTTCCATAACGGTTTAGAAAACAACTCGGATACCAAAAAGCAGGTATTCCGGTATAAGCGTTAATATATGGTATTTACCTAGAATGTCCTGTTGCGGGAACCAAACTGACGTTTTAACGTTTGCCGGCTTGTCGGGGAAATTATCGTTTTCCCATTTCCACAGTACTTTCTGCTTGACATTTCTGAATGCCGATACGAAGGCGTGGAAAACCTTGTCATTGCTCACGTCCGACACTTGGATATTTGAACCGAAACTGAAATATATGACGCCGTCCTTTGCTTCGTCCATGAATTTTTGGAGATCCTGAAATCAATAACAGAATTCAATGATATTGTTGACTTTTTTAAAAAATGTGATTGATATTCGACTTTGTTAAATGTTAATTGAAGCAGTTATTGTTTACAACTATTAATTTTTCTCCCTAACGATAAATAGTGTTGCTCTTTTCATAAAATTGTATCCACATTAAACGGCCTCACGTTTACTTAAAGATATATATCTATAGTGTCGTTAGAACAGGAGACTAGACACAGGTGGTGGGACAGAATGCGGCTTGATAACGTCAAAGCATTGGTAGGGCGCGCTGCCGGTCCCCCGACTTTGTTGGCAACACGCGGTGAAGTTGTACAACTTGTTGTCGCCCGGTATCGTGGCATAAATAACTTTTCGTGATGAACTGCAGGGTACGTGCCGCATGCAAAAGACCGAGTTTCTATCGGTCTCTACCACTTCTGCCGCGCCGAGACCAGAACGCGCTACGCGTCTGACTTTACTCGCAGCCACCTCCAGTTCGGTTAACCACGTGGCCAAATTGCTATAACTATCGAAGGGTAGCGAATTCGAATGAACTTTGTAATATACCTAAATTTGTATGTACATTATTGCTCAATTAAAAAGTATCAACTTGAATAAGACATATTTCAGAGTAGACCTCGAAAAGAAGTTTAAAATGAAGGTCGCTATGCTCTCAACTTTGTGTAATTTAATCTATATTGTCATTATTTGTTTGTAATTCCAGTTAAACGGAAATACGCAGAAAAGATAAAACAGAATAAATAATTCACTCACTTGCGGTAAAGGTTTAGACGGTTGAATGTTGATTCCAGAAATATCGATGGCGTTGGGAGAGGACGGGTAGGCGTAATTGAGGGAGAAATGGGAATTATAAAGGACGAGAGACTTGTTGTGGAGGAGTTCGACCAGTGGCGGCCTTTTTTCCGACCCCTCGTATCGGTAACATCGGTCGACGAGGGCCTGGGACTTGGGAAGGAAGTGGTAATATCCCATGAGAGCGCTGACCACGTGGTTGGCCGTGTTCATCAGTCTTTGGAAGAAATTCATGCGGTCGGTAGCCGCCGTCTTGAAATCGACCATGTACGAGGGGTTGAACGGGGCTCCCGTGAACCAGGAGGCGTATGAGACCCCGCCGAGCGGCAGGATGTCCACCGTCGGAGCTCCAAACTTATGCTGGAGCGCGGCCACCGATTCCTGAACGAAGAAGGATTCGGTCAGGAGCAGGTCGTACTTGAGGTCGGATCGGATGAACGATTTGAACTGTTCCATGGCGCATAATTTTTCCTGCGTGTAGATTCCTATATAGCCCAACATGAAGATCTGTTCCAGGCCTGGCTTGCTACTGAATTCAATTATGTCGAATTGACCTGTGAGAGAGACATTATGAGAGGGTAAATGAGTAAAAATTTATACCACGATCTTCACCAGTAGATAATTAGTTATTAATTATATTGGATTGCTAGAATTTTCTAGTGTCGAATGCGAGCCATTTGTTATCAAGAGACTCGGGTACTAGTAGTCTGACAGAACATTACCCTGCAATTCGCTGAGCGGATCCGGTATCAAGATATGTTCAATGTTGGGCGGATTGTCCTGTAGCTTGTGCGGTGCGAAGTAGGTGATGTGGTGTCCCCTGGCGGCCAGAGCCCTCAGCAGGGGCGTGAACACGGCGTGGTGACTCTTCGACGGGAAGGGGAAGAATGCCAGTATCCGCGCTCCCAGGCATAGGCCCCCGTGTCCAACAACCGCGGCCAAAACGAGTATCAACGTCGTCTTCATCCTGGAGTCAACAAATTACATTTAACCATGCGGAATACCAGTAGCGGATAATCTTGAAATGCGGTTCATAAGTTGGGTCATGGGGGAATATGGGTGCGCTCTGAAAGTTTTTGTTTACCTGATCTTAATGGTAGTTAATTTAATTAAAAGGAGATAGGACAGATTAGGGTTTATTCTATTTTCAGTAGCATTCCATTAGTAATGTACTTCCGATAGTAATAGAAGTTTGGTTTCTACAACTGCATTAAAATCAATAACATTCTACAGATTATCTACACGCTTTTCAAAGTCGGACTGCTCTGCCACATTTCCCAACTGGCGGTCTGTCGATTTTCTGTACTGAATGGTCCCATTTGTCGAGTCGTTATCGGCGTTAGGCGGCAGACCGTAGATCATTGTACCGGCCCAGTCCGGAAAAGAGCGTTTGAGACAGAAAGACTGGGCGAGACGAGAGGAGAGGATAGAGTGAGGGGGCCATGGGCGTGAGTGAGTGGGCCAGAGTTATTTCTGTACCAAACTGTTGCAAAAGCCAATTGTCAAAGTTGCGGCGATATTTCATTTGCCGGGTCTCCGAGTTGATTTAGAGCTCGAACACGCGCAAGAGTACTAATAGAATTTAATTTAATTAAAGGAAAACGTTTTACCCCAATTTACTCCCGACCGTCGATGACATTGGTTCAATTTCATAGTGCAAAAAAGTTAACACAACTGCATCATCGCGTGTTTTGTTATTTAATACCACACCGCAACGAATTTCATCCAATTTTCCCTCCTACCTAATTAAAGCAGTTAATTAATTTGCCAAGTAACTCTAATTGTTATAATTGGCAAATCTAAATCTTCTCCAAATCGCCCCTCTAAATAAACTGGCATTCCTTCGACCCATCTACGAGGTTCTACCTACAGTTCGTTGCTACATAGTGACCTGCATATATTACTGTAAATTCGATAACCACAGACTGTGGAAGCCGGATAATATTCATTTCCTATTCACTATCCCCGGCGACCTTAGACATTTCTTTATGAAGCGATATCTGCGTACGTGTGTATGGGTATGTTATGTTACCGAAACAAAGTTGCTATTGAATTTAGCTTATTATAGAACTTAGAATGGGTATCTTTAACTGTTCGAAAATACTTTCCATTTTAAACTCGAGTGTCAAGTTGCTGAGCTCAATTGAGGACCGCCTTGTACAGTCTGGGATTCCCCGAGCGCCGGCCGGCCGGCACGCATTTCCTCTTCTAGACAACCGATTCCCCGCTTACTTTCCTATTCGCTACAACAAATCCTCCTGATTTCTATTCCCCCAGTTGCAGACACCGAGCGTTGTTATTTCTTCACGGATGTTACACTGAATCGGGTCGCAAGCTCAGTTCGTTCCCGACTAGGTAGAGCCCTAAAAGTAACGGGCCCTAATGGAATGTCCCAACCTGAGACCTCATTTCATCATACAGCCACGTCATAAGATACTACGCTACTAAGTGATGTGTAACACTATGTGTTCACTATTTCTGTATTGAACTTTAACATTAGCTCCCATATTATACGGTGATAAAACGTAGTTATCATTGTCATCGCCACTGATTACTTCCCTGCAGACTTATTCTGCGGCAAGTGGACACTGTAGTGAAGTTCTTTTCATTCAATGTCGGTAAAATTACTGTGTTAAGTAAATTCCGCCTCGAAAGACCGAAAGGTTTCACTTTCAAGTTCTAAATGTGGTGTACAACGCAGCGGTTATTAATAGTGACAGTCTCTACACAGAACTTCCCTCTTGAAGAAACGGAATGGAAAATGTAAATTCAATTCTTGACCTTGGAATATTTTAAGCCGAAATTATTTCACATCCTAGTAAAAACCAAATATTTGTACTCACTTCCACGTCAGACCGATGCAACACAGCTGTTCTCACTTACGATTGGAGAACTTGAATAACCTGATAGATAAAAGAAAAAAATAACAGTAGTACGACGCTAGTGCAGCGCAGCGGTCAGACCACTGAACTTAACAGTTATACCTCATCGGACCACTCCCACCTCAGTCGTCACTGCGCGTCACGCTCGGGGAATCAAAGAGGGACTCTGCCTCACATCTAGTAATTTTATTTTACCTAAACATCGGTTTCGTAAAATATATGTCACAGTTATACTCTACGGTAACGAATTCGCCGTGTTATTATCTTTTTTTTTATCTACGAGGAAGTTGTAACTTCCACTTTCCTTAAATAAAACAATGGCTCAAAAATATATGCCGGACAATTTTGTCACGATTATTCAAAAAACGTAATTTATTCAATTTATAGTGACATAGTGTTCGTATTGTTGGCTGACACCATTAGGCTTCCTTTCGTTTTCGTCCTGTGGCCAGTAGGCCGCGAATTGTCCTGTAGAGACCTCTAACCACGAGACAGGATATGACGGAGGCAGCCAGAATTACGGCGACTAATAAAGCGCCGACGTCCAAAAGTGTAGACTGGTACCACGCCAGCTGGTCTAGCGCCGGCCTCAAGTGCGGGGCTCCCCCGTGCCTAATCACGTACTCCGTCCAGTAGACAGCCGTCTCCACGGGGGACATCGGCCTGTCCCTGTAAATCGCCGATCTCGCTTTGACCGCTTCTCTGTAACTGCAAGTTAAATTTATATTTCTCATGAAAATTAAATCCTACCGTTTTATATAATTTTTGTTACCATTATTATACCGAGTGTGTGCAGCAAATGATAACCGATAATCAGGGATACGAGTTAATGCAGTGATATGCAATACTATTAAATGTGCTTCAAAATAATCTAGGATTAGGGGAGTACTCGAAAGTTTTTGACTGAGTATTTACGTAAAGTGGCTTACGACGGGTTGTTCAGGATTTCATTTATTGCCCACGAAAGGGAGGTTTCGGTAATGTTGTCGTAGTCCAACTGGATACCGTAACCAAAGGACGTGGCGTGTTTCAAGTTCTTGGGCTGGTCGCCGAAGATGGGAATGCCGATTAACGGTACTCCGTAATTGACCGCTTCGCTCAGGCTCAGGTATCCACCGTGAGTGATGAACAGCTTACAGTTCTTGTGCGCTGTAACATTTACAGATGAACAAGTTCAAATTTACACCTTGCTTGTTTTTTATTATACTATTATTCTACCAAGTCTCAAGGCGTTTCCAACCGTTATACCAAAAATATATTCAGGTTCCAACCTTAATAAAGTTGAGTCATTGTCAATTAATATGGCGGATTTGAGTATTCCTGGCTGCATCAATGAACTTAACTTTAGAAGAACAAATTTACCGAGTATGTCTTGTTGTGGGAACCATTGCGATATTTTAACATTGGCCGGTTTATTGGGGAAAACATTGCTTTCCCATTTCCACAGAACTTTCTGTTTGAGCTTTCCGAATGCCGATACAAACTCCTTGAAAACCACGTCCTTGGTTGTTATTTTAGGGCTGATTGTCGAACCAAAACTGAAATATATGACTCCATCTTCGGCTTCGTCCATAAACGTTTGCAGCTCCTGCAATTTATTTAAATTTTTAATAACGTTAATGTTCAGCAATCAAATATGTTTCTTAAGCTGCCACTTTCCCTTTGGCCAAGGCGATGAAACCGGCAGAAATTCAGGGCCGGATAATAATAATGAGAGTTAAATAATGGTCGTGAGTAGGTGGTGGATTTATGAGAGGCAGTTCGGCTCCTCATAAATTCCGGAAGCCTCAACAACCGTAACGCGAGGACACAAAAGTTAACTTTCGCGGTCATATATGAACTTAGAAATAGTCTAATACGATAAATAATTACTCACTTTCGGTAAGGGTTTAGAAGGTTGAATGTTGATTCCACCGATGTCAATGGAGTTTGGAGGCGCCGGATGGGCGTAATTTAAGGAAAAATGAGAGTTGTAAAGGATGAGGGATTTGTTGCGCATGAGGTCGACCAGAGGCGGCCTGCTCTCGGACCCCTCGTATCGTATACACTCCTTGGCGGCGGCCTCTGCCATGGGCAGAAAACGGAAATAGCCGAGGAGAATGTGAAACAGGAAGTTGGCCGTATTGATGACCCGGTGGGGGAAACTCATCAGGTCACTGGCTGGCGTCTTGTAGTCCACCATGTACGAAGGGTTGAACGCGGCGCCGGTGAACCAGAAGGCGTACGAAATGCTCCCAAAAGGTAGAACCTCAACCGCCGGAACTCCCAACTTGTGTTGTAGCACCGCCGTCCACTCCTGGTAGATGAAGGACTCGGTCAGGAGTAGGTCGTATTTGACGTCTGATCGGAGTAGCTCTTGAAACTGCTCCATGCGGCACAATTTCTCCTCCCAAACAATCCCCATATCGGTCAGTGATATGATTTGTTGGATGGCAGACAAACGACCGAAATCCAAAAAATCTAGTTTATCTATAATCAATATTTAAGGGTAAGAATGATTGATTAAACTGTCGAAAAGAAACTCTCACGTGTAAATACCGCAATAGTCCGGGGAATTTCCTATAGGAAAGTGCATGAACTGAAACATACTGACGACCGAAAGGAGTTACCTAAGTCTTCATACAGGTACGGTATTATAATCTGATGAACGTTAGGTGGGTCATGAGGGATCCTGTTCAGAGAAAAGTATGTGACGTTATGACCCCTGGCTGCCAAAGCTGTGATCAATGGCGTGAAAACTGCGTGGTGACTCTTCAGAGCAAGCGGGAAGAAACCCAGAATCCGAGCACCCAGGGATAAACTGCCTTGGGCCAACACCATGGCTAAAATTATAACTGATAACTTCATCCTGCAAAAGAATTACCATTGTTTTAAATTATTTTTCTAATTGCCATGATTAATGTTCCTTGTAAGATTATGAGGTGTTACATTTCAGGAGCTTAGAATTTCCGCTTGTCGCAATTACATAAAATAATTTAAATAACCTAAATTGGCTAACCAAAGCTAATCTCAGCAGTACTTATAAAGATATCCACTAAAAATAGCAACTGCTTACTTGAAAGCCGAATTAAAGACGAGGCAAGGAAGAGGATCAAGCAAGAGTATGACCCATATATAGTACCCTCCGCCGTATATTCTCTGCCACTTATGCAAATAAGTTTCACCTTCAAGACCTTGTCTCAATATAATGTTATCTCAAAAATATTGTGAGGTGCCTGTAATTAGGTGTTTAGTACCAGAAATGGCACCGAGAGATAATTGGGCTGTCATTTGAAACGAGTGGTATTTGTACTATTGTTCTTATATGTATATCTCAGAAGTCGTTATGAAAAAAATGATTTGTCACCCTGGTCAATAACCATAACCATAATTTCTGTTTCAGTTTCTTGTGTTAGGTGTACCTTTCAAAATTTATGTGTATGATATTTATTCGCATACCGTATTCCCTTATATTCAAATGGCACGGCATTAAATTCGAATTAAAATAAGCAGCTCACCAGAGATGAGATTCCTTTACCTCATATAATAATAAATGATGCTTCAGGTTTAAAGGATTTTAATTCCTTTACCGAACTGCGCCGTAATATTAAACCTTAAGGGCAAGCTGATATTTAATTTTCAATTTTCATTAAATTACCACGAAATTACGTTTGTTGTCATTGGGAATACAATCTTGTATAGTCGTCTACGCTCCTCATGAAACCATCAGTAGTTTCATTTGTACCAGTCCTGTCCGTGGCCAACAAATTGCGTAAGTAAATTAAGTAAGTAATTGCGTAAGTGAAACAGCAAGACACGGTGTCATGATAAAACCGTTTATCATCGCAATGCCGTTTTCACACAATAGTCAACAGTTTGTAGTTGAAATGTTTTACAACTAAAATTTCGGAATTGTTAATTCTTAAGGGATCCTTGAAAAGATAACAGGTCCGTAGCCCCTTCATCATCGAGTAAAGTAAATTAACTAGAATCTTCGAGAGATTTTATTTTCTCGCGACTTCTGTAAGATAGGTTTCAGCCGTGGCTTCATTAATATAAAAATGGAGCCATAATGTTTTAACTACCTGAAAACGTTTATATTGTTTAAGACAGTGACTTGACGCAACGTACGGCTGTTATTTCAGTAGCTAACCGGAATCCTTCTCCTTATTTATCCCCCGTTAATTCTGTGTTAATCTTTGCGGAAATAACGTTCTCCTTGAAGGCGGGAGAGTGCCGAAGCCTCCTAAATAGTTTTAGGGCGGCGTGTACGGACACGTTTCCACGAAGCGGCTGGCGATATTGACACTGAGCCCCGTTCGGCTCTCTGCCTTTGAGCTTGTGCTAACAGCTCGGCCAAACAGTCGACCCTCGTGTTTGTCACGTGTACACCCATTTACCCGTGTGCGAGTTCGGTGCCGGCAGTATCTGCTTGTCTGTTCTCCGATTCTTACAATACCTGATATCTCATTGAGACAACGGTTGTCATTTATAACGAAAGAATATTAATGAAATTTATCCTGGATAATTACCTTTAAATAAAATATACTTATATAAAATATCTTAGAATAAAATATTTCATGCTAATTCATGCGATCTTCGTTATTAACAGTGAGGTGTTAATCAAGAAACGTTATTGAACTTGGAACATTTAAGTTTGAACTATAATCAGTATGATGAGCTGCGACAAAACGTTAATCATTCGAAACATTCTTATTTAAAAAGTGAGTTGCTATTTAGCCTGTGGCTGGAACCAACTTCTTGCCGCGACACGTGTTCTATAGACACGTGTTCGAAGGCCCCATATATTTGCGAGTGTATCAATTTTCGGAATGGGATACCAGCCGCCGTTGTAAATAAACCGTTTGACCGGTTTCACCCGCCGGGGGCTCGCTTTGAAGTTTTTGAAACTAAAAGTTGATTCATAACTGCGCAACTTTCTGAAGTGCCGAAGTTGGGCCTAACTGGAAGGGACGGTGAGATCTGGCCGGGCCCCCGGGAGAAATCCGAGGTAGAGCTTTAATTCTCTTAAAGCTCAGTCGGAGATGAGTACTTTTAAAATATGTAGGACTTCGTTTGTAATTCATAAGCGGGAATTCTATCGAATTACAAGTGAAATCAGTTTACAGATGTAAAAAAAACTCTGTTACTTATGTTGTATCACGTATATCCAAGTAACTATAATTTCAGAACATCTCTATGCAGAATCATGTAAGTATTAAATAACCACCTAAACCAGTAGGTATTGTCTTCCGTTCGTTTGATGTTTGATCAAAGCTCGGATAACAGTCACATGAAATCCACCTGTCAGCAACTGATAGTAAATAATGATGCACTATTAGAATTAATAATAAATGTACAATCCAAATAGAAATGTATTCTGTCAATTATTTCTTCAATGCAGTAGCATAGTAATATTGTTGAAAGAATAGTATTATTGAAATTAATGAATAAGAAAAACACAGGGTTAAATATTACTTACGGAAGACGAACTCGATTCAGTCACAGATCAAATGCATCAGAGAAAGCGTGAAGTAATGTGTAATAATAAAAATAAAACAAGAATAATCAAAACTATATTATTCAAATTTCTGAAAGCGATTAAATCTAAATTAAATTTGTCCCCGCACCTTCCAACTGGAACTTATATTTCGAAACGTTGTTGTTTGAGCCACACAACTTCAGTTCTTAAACTACATCAAGGGAAGGCGAAGTTTGTCCGGACATGAATAACGACGGTCCGACCGGTAAGTTCATCGGTGGTGGGGCCCGGGGGGTGGACGTCAAACTTCCTCCTTTCGGGGGAAACTGTCTCAGAATTTCGGAAAGATTTATGGTGATTCGACAGGCTAGGGTTCCTCGATTTCGGAAAACGCTCACATCTAGTTTGCACCTTTAAAATTGGAGTGGACTGTCTAGTTCTTTTAAACTGTTATGATTCAGACATATCGGGGCAATTAACGTGTTCTGGTAAAACTGTATTTATTTTACTGGGGAGTAAGACAGTAATTATTTAAATGGAAAACGCCATTTAGGTTTTCAAATTAGTCTATAATTAAAGAAAGCGATAACAATGCATATTTTTTTTTTGCAATTCGTACTTTGTTTAAATTTTATTTTTTGAAATAACATTGTTTTCATTTTCTTTGGTATTCTTGTTTTTCCTCTAAATTAAAAAAAAATTCTTATTCGTAGGGTCGTGACATAACAGCTCAGGTTATAAGCGTTTTTATGTAGTCATAGGGATTCGCCTATTGCCCTTCTGATGGTAAGTTCAGACTTCAGTTAACACCGCAGCATATAATTTTTTATTTGACTGACGGCATCTTTACGAGCGAAAAACGGTCGTGCTCCGACATAACATTCGCCTGTTAATACGGACACTTTTAGTCATCAATTTTTATTACGGGGGGAACAACATTGATCCCCCTCTCCGCGGGTCGGCGCCAGTTCATTAGGCGTCCTATTTCCGTGACGTCAACCGTCGTCAAAATTAGACCCGATTGTTCCCCGAACGTGTTCCTAGCGTTCTGGAAATAGTGGGCGGGAGACCGCGCCTCGCGCTCTCGAATTGCCGAGTGTCAAAGCCGAACCGACCGCAATGACAATGGGGCCCATTAAACGTCCCATTACTTCCCGGATGCGTGCAATTTAACTTCTACTCGGGCATAGTGGAAGTGTTACCGGTGTGTATTGACTATACTGGAAAGGTAGGTTCGCCGAAGAACACTGAAGCTGAGCAGCTCGAAGACTGTTCAAACATTCTGTGAGGTATGTGATAAATGAACGACGTTTAAACCCAATATTTAGTAATGTTTAATTCATTACTATTTTAAATCAACCAAATGTGAACCATCTGAAAAACAAAAATTAGGCACCAGAACCATACCTGGTTTTTGGAATTAGGGCAAACTCCTTTTTCGGTATTTTACTCAAAATCGTTGGAACCTACATTAATCTTATGTTTATATTTTTAATAATTATAGTATTTATTAATTATTATTAATTAATCAGAACTAATTATAGTAATAAATTGATATAGAAAATTTCAATTGAATAAAAATTCCCCAAGCAGCTTTTCAAAATTCAAACTTTCAGTATTAAGAAACAGTGTAATAAAGTCTTACGCTTCGAATGATTATTATTTGAAATCGCATTTTCCGTCTTGTTAGTTCTCTTCATTCGCGCACCGCGTAAATAACTGGCGTATTAAAGTCCTTCCCCTAACCTTATCCGGGCGTTAATTGCTTCCGAAAATATTTGTACCTCGGTAAAATTTAGCATCCCGTTCGGGCGAATTGGTGGGAGGGGTTCGAGTAATTTGTCTGGTTTAGCCAGAGGCGCCCCACTCCGATATTTCAGTGTTGGGGGATAATCGAGGAAGCAACAAGTTGTTAAGAGGGAAGGCCCGCCGACTCGCCCAGGGGCTTCTTGCTCGTTCGCCCCTACGAAGCCCCGTTCCACGAATCCCGCCAGACAATTCATCATTTCTTCTCTCCCTTCCTCCTCTCGCCGTTTCCTCGAAATCGTGCAATCCCCCTGTGGCATTGATAGGAATACCCGCACAGATTCGCTTTCGTAACAGCCGTAATAAAAGAAAAATGGTGTCTTATAGCATTCTTCATTCATGGGACTTATCCTCTAGTCAGTTTCTCTAGTTTCCTAACAGTTTCCCGTAAAAATTGTTGGGTCACATGTCGAATCGGTTACATTATGGTGGACCAAGAATTTTCCACTCGCGTTAAGGTGCCCAGTATTCTCATCACAGCTTGTATATGTACAAGCTGTCAATAGACAGGAATAGGCTTTGAATTAGACAGTACAAATCTATTCCGGGCTTGTGTTTCACTAATATGACGGATCCCCATAGCTCCCGATGCAGCCGTGCTATTTTAGGAATGGCTACACTCGTATGTAGGCCAGCCAAGCTAATTGCTTTCACTTATCTGCCCACTTACTTGTGTATATATATACATATTTTAAATGTATTTACAATATTTAGTCATTTTACTTAAATTTTAACATTCAAAACTATTTAATCGAAAGAGGGTGAAACTTTATCTACAATATTATGAATATTGAATCTTGTACTCCATATACAAAACACTCCTTTATTCCGTTCCAATAATACACAACAATTGTTCTACGTCGCGAACGAATAATTAATTTATGTAAGTATTAATCATCTGGAGGGGATCCAAGAGTCGTCCTTGTAGGACAGTTGAGTAATAAGTTAGCGACGGGGCCTAGTTAAATACAGGTACTGCAGCACTTAGCTGATTAATTTATACCTGCCTCTGCTTTGTATTTTTTCTTTTTTTAACTTACATTTGAACACATTAAATGTAATACAATAATATATCTGGATTAAATATATGCACAAGTGCGTCCTGACGTACGCGATGTCTTAGTGAAAATATCAAATTTTTAGACTCTGAATCAATTTATGGATTTTAAACACCGAGTGTGGATAGAAGGACGTCAATGTACCTACTAGTAGTACTCGTTAAGTATTACAATTGAAATTTTAATAATGATAAGTCAATCGAAGACAGTCAATTACGTCCACCTGGCTGTGTCAAACATTTCAGAAAACAGTTTCCAGAATTCTGTCTGACAAAAGCTAGTTCAGTTCAAAGACTTCTGAGTACAACAGTTACAATGGCCCTCTTTCAAGAATCTTCACTCGACGTACTATTTTATACGTACGGCGTCCGCTCTTCCACGTCTTTGGTCACAAATAACGACGCGATTCTTCACTTGCGCGTAGTCGACTAGGAGCAAATTTGATACTTTCCGGCCGGATGAAATCAATCGGGCTGTTCTCACTAGAAATGTGTGATTATACCGGCCCCTAGACAGATTTAACGTTTCGACGTTTAAAAATAAGAACGTATGGAAAATATTAGACTGCGCGGTTGAAGCGCAAACTCAACTCTGAATAAAGAACACTTGCACAGAATGGTCCGTTGTGCAGTAGACCAAATGAAGTACATACCGTGTTCAATATTATATATTAGTTAAATTGCTTGCAATCATTTACAGATTTATTTATCCTGTTTCAGATTGGAAAACCGGGGTTATTTCTTCACCTTGAAGCAGTGGGTAAGTCTTTCTGTTTTCTATAATTTTATAGATTTATTTAAATCAATTGTAACTACTTCTACTGCCTTCTACTTCGGCAGTTCTAGTTATGATGGATTTCATTGTTGAATGTTGTTATAATGGATTAATGTTTTCTTCTCAAATCGCCTGGCGACTGATTTAATATTAAAAACTGAACTAATTCATTTCCTCATATATATGATATGGATTTTAAAAAACCGGGGATCGCGATCCGTGCAACACTCCGACAGGTATTTTGAATAATTTTCCATTTTCTCTATTATTAATATAGATTTTTTTAACCGTTTGCTTTTGGAACATCGTAATTTTTTAAGGGTTTGCCAATCCTGTGAAACCTGAATTTTATAACATCTATAAGACTAACCCTCGGTGTCCGAAATTTGGTTCACCTCGGGGTAGCTCAAAACTTATCGGGCGGCGGGGCCGGTGGACCCTGATGAATAATGTGGAGGGGCTCCAAAGCGGAAGATTCATTCCGGGTCAGCGGCCGCATTAGGGCCGGACCTCGTGAATTAACCGGCCTCGGCAAAGGGCGCGCACTTCAACAGGCCGGGTGGGTGGGCCCCCACCCACGGACGCCTCATTTCGCGCGCCGAGGCGCCGATTTGAGCCAGGTTTGTTTATTGTTTGCGATATCGTACCCAGCGCGCGATCGGCGGTCAACCCAACTGGGAGGGTTTAAGTTCATGGCACACTTAAGTTGGAACTATTAGGCTTTGTATTCCCTCACGTAATTTTAACCAGGATGTCGTGGCCACCAACATGTATTGAATATTTAAAATAAAGAAATTAACATATCTCAAACTCAAAACTTAACACAATGGAATCAATTTTCGGTCATGTGTATTTTCAAGGAATAACGAATTTTTTATTAGGTTAAATTGACGTACTCCAATATTGGAAATATTCAACTTTTCCTGAATGATTGAAATTCTAATTACTCTAAGCCATTCACGCCGTAATCGTCGGTCGTGAATTAACTTCGAGCTCCATTATCGAATCCCGTTCCCGTCCCACCGCCAAACGAATTATACAGCATTGGCCAGCCCCGGTTAAAACCAATTTGGCAAATGCACTGAATTTGGGGACCCAACTTTGTTTCGTTGATCGTCCTACGGGCTGCATGTTTAATTCAGTGGGGGTCACAACCTCGGCGAAGGCTAAGTTGGGAAGGCTGAGTTTAATCACCGATACATTCGTTCTACGCCAAGGTTTAAATTGCTCTCTCTTTGTCTGTTGTGTCGAGCTGAAGGAATTGAAAATTTCATGAGGCGGCAACACCATTTCATAATTGTCTCATGAAAAGTTCATATTCTCTTCGAGAAACGGGAGTTTCGTATTTCAGAAATTCTAAAATACATTGGGATCGAACCCGGGATAAGCTAAAAGCCGTCATCCTAATAATTACGGTATAGAAAACATTTCTTCAATAGTGTATTGGTACCCCTCTTTTCACCACAATGGTTAATCAATAGTCAGTCTAAGGATTCCTAACGTGATAATGTTGAGGCAATCATGAATATTAAATATCATGAACTTAACAATAAATTATGTAAAATGGAATCTTATTACTGTTATCTCAGTATGTTTCTTTAAACGATTTCTCTTGCCTATAATTGGGTTTATCTAAATTGAAATGATAGTTTATGTCTAGAAATCATGATATATATTACAGATAACATTTGTTTTATATAATGCTGTTATCACAGAAAGAAGGTTAAACGAAAGTCACTATTAGTTCATTTAATACTGTAAACCGGACCATCGAGAATGCCATTCATAGTTATTTCATCTTTTCATTAAACATTTTTGGATTTTCGGCTCCCAATCAATTTTTCCTTTTGTCTTGCAAAGAGAAGTATTTACAATTTTTTGTGATATAAATTTTATACGTAGCAAAAATATAAACAAATATCGCGGAATATAAGCATTATTAAAAGAATAGAAAAGATGTTAGGATGATATATAAATACAATACTGGCTAATTATATTGTATATACAATACAATGGAGTGAGTTGTTACAGAGTATTACTTTAAAACCATAGCTGTGTGTGATTGTTTCAAATACGTTACATTCAAATAGTATTAGGAAATAATATCTAGTGCCGGTTTCGTACCGTGTTTGAAATATGACAAATTCATTTTGTACCGATCATTTATTTTTCTTATATATCATTTTCGCGTTTTTTCGAGTCCTGCGACAAACGAGTCCGATCAGTTTCCTAGTCATGAAATATAACAACATTGTAAGAGCGAGCACCGTCGCTGTGATGAACGCAACGACGTCCAGTAGCACTGACTTGTACCAGGGCAGATGGACGAGCGAAGGCCTCATGTGGGGGGCTCCCTTGTGCCTGATGACATATTCTATCCAGTAGACTGCGGTGTCGATGGGTGACATAGGTCTGTCCCGAAATATTTCAGACATCTCCTTAACATTTTCCCTGTAACTAATATGATTTTTTCCTCAACATCTCTCCTACGCTTTGTATAAGAGTGTCATTGTGCTATAAGCTTTGGTACATATAATTATTTAAAACTATCTTAAAGCTACTCCAAACTTTTGTTGGAAAATTATTGTGCTGTAAATAATCCAATTATATTAATATTGTATTTGTTTTGTTCTTATTTGCGTTCATCGTTAAACAAATCATGGCGTATGGTTTGTATGTCTCAGTGTCCGGATATTAAAGTCTTAAAAATAATGGTTATAAATTCTGTAAATTCTAGTAGATCTGCAACTTTTAACTTACGACGGATTAGTGAATATTTCTCGGATGGCCCAGGAAACGGACGTTTCTGTGATGTTTGAAATATCCAGGTGGATACCATAACCGTGGGCAACCATGTGTTTGACGTTCTTGGGTTGGTCGCCGAAGAAGGGTATGGAAATCAGAGGTACGCCGTAATGGACAGCTTCGTTGATACTCAGGAACCCTCCGTGGGAAATGAACAATTTGCAGTTCTTGTGGGCTGAAACAATTTAAATATGAGCAATTTCTTTCAAATGACCATGGGCCCTTTATTTTGCCAGGGGCTGTTTAGAAACAATCAGTTTTAAATGATTTCCCAATCAGAAATGCACACACCCAGTACGTCCTGCTGTGGGAACCACTCCGATATTTTAATATTTCTGGATTCCACTGGAAACTCCGTCTTTTCCCATTTCAACAAGACACGCTGTTTGAGTTTACTGAAGGCGGAGATGAACGCCTGAAAGATATTATCCTTCGCAATCTCGGACACTTTTAAGTTTGATCCCAAACTGAAGTATATCACGCCGTCTTTCGCGTCGTCCATGAAGGTTTGAATATCCTGCAAAACATCGGAAATTCGTGTACTTTTTTCCTTACGCTTCAAACCCGTCGAGATGTAAGGTCGTCTGACTTTTGTAGGGATAACCATTATGGGGTGAACTATTTTCTCTTTTATTCAGACATATTAGAAGACAGAGATTTTAAGACATAGTTTACCTGCGGCAATGGCTTGTTGGGGTTAATATTGATACCGGCGACTCTTATGAAATTCGGGGTTATCGGATCAGCGTAGTTGAGCGAAAAATGGGCGTTTTCAATTATGAGAGACTTCTCGGCCAGTAGCTGTCTGAGCGGCGGTCTGGACTCCCAGCCCTTGTACCTGAAACAGGACTCTGTAAGCCTCTCGGCTTTGGGCAGGTGGTACAGGTACCCGACGGCGGACGTGCCGTAGACTGTGAACGCGTTCTTGAGCCTCTCCCAGAAGTCCATCGTATCCGTGAAGGCCAACTTGAAGTCCGCCATGTAGGCTGGATTGTAATGGGATCCGGTGAGCTGGTGGGTCCAGTAGAAACTGCCGAGGGACTGGAGCTCGATGGCCACGGCTCCGAACTTGTGCTGGAATGCCGAGAAAGACTCCTGAGCGAAGAAGGATTCGAGAATTACGGCGTCGAATTGAGCATCTTCCGAACGTATAAGCTCCTTGACCGCTTCCATCTGGCACGCGTTCTCTTGGATCATGTACCCTAAATCGAATATAACTTTGGCTTGAGGCACTGGGCTCAGTTTTCCCATTTCCACCAAATCGGTATCTCCTGTAAACCGAAAGGAAAAATAAATCTACGCGTGACAGAACTTATCCGTTCAAGTCAAATGTCCTATCAATTAACCTATCGGTTATCTTTAATAGGATCAAAACTCTGGTTATATTTTCTAGACCTGTATTGAACGTAACACTGTGTCTGTTACTGATTATTTCACGAATATTAAGTCATAACATTTTACAATTTTTTAAAAAATAACTTAATGTGCGTTATGGCGGATCTTAATATTTCATTTTGGAGACTTACGGACAATGGAGTAGACGTTGGGAATCAGCACTTCTGTGTAATTCGTATGGGGGAGATCAGTGAGAGGGTATGGAGTGTAGAAGGTGACGTGGTGGCCGCGGCTCAGAAGGCCCCTTACGACCGGTGCGAATGCGTTGTGGTGGCTCTTGCCAGGGAACGGTAAGAAAGCTAGGATCTTGGCAGATTCGGAGTGTCCCACCAGAATCAGAACCAGACAAGAGAGCAACGGAATTTTCATTCTGAAAACGAAACTAACCTAAGTTCAAATTAATATCATTATTGCACCATTTGCATAATCAAAATAATTTCTATATATAAATTCTGAGTTGACTGAAATTATTTTCTCTACCTGAATTAATAGCGGTGGGACTTCCAGGTTTCTACAAGTGGTGGATCGTCAGTGATCGTCCGGTTAGGCTCAGCTCTGAAAATATAAGTGTGGCTAGCATTAATTGGTATATATTTAATAACGTAGAAGGACGCGAGTCAAAGAATGAGCCAAGGTTATGTAACGACAAATTTGTCCGCGACCAACTCAATCACGCAACTTGCCCTCGTCACGCCATTTCTAATTCCCATCTTCTCTGGGACCTGAAGTGTTATGGGATAGTTTGCAATAGAATAAACTTTATTGATATTGTTTTTGACTTCATTTTTTAGACTTATACGAAATTAATAACTACATTAAATTATTGTATGATTTAATTAAGGTGGACATTAAACTAAAAGAAATATTTTACAGTTGATGGTGGTAACAAAAAAGAAAAAACACCTAAGTTCAATTTTCTTATTCTTTTCCATTGTTTCTTACTTGGGTAGGTATTTTTCGGTTTCTCTTCTTCTGTTTTTAGTAGTATTGGAAACCTAATGGAGGCATTGCACTGGCAGGATTGTCACTGGAATGTTACTTTGGTCGTGTATTATAAGCCCCGCGGAATTATGATACTGTATTATCTGGTACTGTATTGCGGTCTGACTGGTAATGGAACCAATAAGGGCACCGAAACGCCGGAAGCAGAGAACGCCCGGGAGGGCTCCAGAGGGCCACTGGAGCCCGCTCAGATGGTTTCAAAAAAAGAAAAATCACTGAAGAACGAGGTTCCTACCACACTATTCACGATCCCACCGGAGGTTACTGAGAATTGAAGTTCTGGCCCCGAGAATCTTCGCTCGTTGTATACCATATAAGTAAATGAATCGCGATTTGGTATAAAACATGATTAGGATTCTGGTGGCTATAAACTACTCACAGTTTGAACTAAAGGGTGCGGAATGAATTTCCTATAATCGACGGACTCAGCGCATAGCTGGTAGTGTGGTTAGCTCTTCTGGTGGTTTGAGTTCAAACTGAATTAATGCCCGGACATTTAGTCGTATTTCAATCGCCGCTCCTTCCTATCTGCTCATCGTTGTGTCTATGGGAGGGGGCGACTACTATCAGTCCTCCGGACCCCGACGATATCGTTAAGATAAATCTAACTCCAAAACCGTTACGAGATGACAAAAAGAACTATGGCTAAATATTAAATTGCAACCTTCAATGATTGATTCATATTTAAAGATACCTCCTTCTGTATATGTTGTAACCCGTAGAAAATATTGTATTTTCAGTAATTAGATCGCCGGATCTATCACTCTAGATCAGTGTAACTTTTCTGCTAATCTCTAATTTCTCTTGCTTAACATACTGAAAAATTCCTGTTACGCGGCTATCAGTGGAATGAATTATAAGCAGTGGAATGGTGTGATGAACCGTACCGAAGGTGGTGGCCTAATGTTATGTCACCAAATTGTTAGCCGTTGTCATCTATGGTGACCTCTTATTTTTCTTGACCACCCATTGTTATTAAACGACGAGATGTGCAGTCTAATCTAATATTTACATTAAACGTATTTATCTAGTTCATAAATAATTGAAACATGTTATTGCAACTCACGAAGAATAACTTTGTAGTCAAAATAAGTTAATGTAGTGAAATTGATAAAATTAATGTCAGGGGTTGGGCAGTTATAAACGGAGATATAGGTTTCATGGTGTACATAAACATTAAATGTTGAATTCGGCAATCAAAGTACGCTTCGAGGTAATACCACTCTTTAATACTACTTCGAAATTGACACTCAAAATAATTTACCCTTGTGAACTTTATGTGAAAACAGAATTATGAATTCACATGAGGAGCCAGAATTCAAGGAATGCCACTAAAATACAGTTCCTGAAATATTATTATATACACAGTTATTTAATATAATTAATAACTGTTTCTATTGGAGCAAAAGGGGAATTATTAATAATTTAATTGTAATATTTAGCTTACTGAACTTATTATTAACTGTTGTGTATTTATAGGTTTTTGTTTAATATTGTTCCAGTTAGGGACTGCTCCAATTAACAACTTTTGTTACACACCAACCGACTAATTATCTCCAGAAGTTCCCACATCCTAATTCTTTATTATATATTTATACTTTATACTCGAATTTCGTTCAGTAGGGACCAATGAAGGTCGGTAAATCCATTTGAATGTTCTCGAAATTATAGTCATAATGACGTATTTAACGCGTGAACAAATTATTATATCTTCCTCTTCTTCTTGTTATTCTGAATTATACATTTCAAATAATATTACCAGTATCTTACTCGTAGGAATCGCGTTCATATACCCATTTGATGGCCTAAAATAGGGGTTTTTCTGCCTATTATTATTCCCGACAATAGTTCTTATCTCTTCTCAATATTCCCTTACAATTGTGTAATCTAATCGCGTTTGAGAATGCAAATACTTACAACTCAGATACTAACGTTTCTAAAAATGTATCAAGAGCGAGTTAGTGTTAATGGGAGAACGACCAAAATTACGGTACTGTACTATATTAATTATAATTTTTCTTACAAAATCATATAATTAGTACTACTTTTAATAAATGTGTGTTAAGTATAAAACTTTCTTCGAAGATTGTTAATTAACGATTTCAAAATTATTTAAAATACTGCACTTCAGTCCGAAATTGTAGGCTGTTATTAGGTACAATTACTTTTAGGTAAAACAAATTACAGTCACAGATTGAATAAAACTGTCTATTCGGTATTTTATATTGCATCGCATATACTCATACAATAGCAATTATAGCTCAATAATTCGGTGTTTAGTATAAATCACAGGCAAAAAATATGGACAACGGACAGATTTCCGTTTCATTTACATTTTAGACTGTATGTTTAGGAACTCTTCAGTTTCGAATTCTTGTTCCTTGGACCTTTCGATTGACATTTTCGCCCGAAAATAAGGCACAGTAATTTTTTGAACATCAGATAGGTCAGTAAAAGAACAGCGAGTGCTGCTGTTGTGAGGACAGCGGCCACGTCGAGGAGCGTAGACTGGTACCAGGACAGTTTGTTGAGGGAAGGCCTGATGTGAGCCGCTCCTTTGTGCCTGATGACGTACTCTATCCAGTAGACCGCCGTGTCCAATTGTGACATCGGCCTGTCGTTGAACAGCACAGACGTGGCTTTGGCCACCTCCGTGTACCTGTTGGTACAACAGTAATGCAGTCATGTGAAATTGATTCGATGTATCAGAGAACACATTCATAACAAATCGGTTTTTAATTTGGTATTGGCAAAGTGAAAATGTTTACTAGAATGTTGCGGTTACTCGAAATCAAGACATCGAGCTATTTTGTTCAGAAATGCCTAAAGAATTCAAAGTATTCATCTTTTATTATAATTAAACATCTTAATTAAACATCACTCGAAATCTAAACACTAGTATAATTTCAATATACTATTACTTACGAGGGATTGGATAAAACTTCATTGATGGCCCAGGATATGGAGTGTTCGGTTAGGTTGCTCGGGTCTAACTGGACGCCCATTCCCATTGTTTCAACTCGACGCATGTTCTTGGGCTGGTCTCCGAAAAATGGTATTCCGACGAGCGGTACTCCGACGGCCGACGCTTCGGTTATACTCAAGAACCCGCCGTGAGTTATGAAAAGCTTGCAGTTCTTGTGAGCTGAAACGTGCATTATTAATCAGTCAAAAGTAGTGCAGTAATGTGCGCGTGCACTCGAGACGCCTCTATGAACGTTACCCAGTATGTCCTGCTGCGGGAACCATTTCGAGGTGAGAACGTTGGCCGGCCTGTTGGGAAAATCCGCCGTTTCCCACTTCCACAGGATTCTCTGCTTAATTTTTCCGAACGCCGAAACGAAAGCGTCGAAAACTTTGCCCTGGGCCACGTCTGAAACTCTGAGGTTAGATCCCAAACTGAAGTATATCACACCGTCCTTTGCATCGTCCATGAACTTCTGGATGTCCTGAATCGGAAATATTTATAACGTGTTATAAATGATAAATAGTAAAGGTTTGTTAACAGTAGGTGACATCGTGTTACCTTAGGTAATGGATTCCTAGGATGGACATTTAGACCCCCAACGCTGACAACGTGTGGAGCCAGGGCGTGCGCGGGGGTGAGCGAGAAGTGGGAATTTTCCAAGACGAGAGATTTGTTGGCCAACATGTCGACCAGACGCGGACGCGACTGTGCCCCATCGTAATCGAAGCAGGAATTCATGATCGTCTCAACTTTGGGCAAGTAGTAATTATAGCTGATGAACAGGTTGGCGTAGCTCATGACAGTGTTCTGCAGCCTCTCGACGAAATTCATCGAATCCGACAACGTGTACATGGCGTCCGGCATATAGGACGGATTGTAAGGGCTGCCCACGAGATCGTAGGGCCAGAAGTATCCGCCGAACGAGACGAGTTCGATGGGGACCGCGTCGAACTTGTGTTGGAGTGCGGTGAAAGACTCTTGGACGAAGAACGACTCGAGAATGACGGCGTCGAACTTCTCGTTCGATCTGACCAGCTGCCTGATCGAATCGTCGGAGCACATTTTCTCCTGAAAGTAGGTGCCCATCCACCATAGGGACAGCATTCGTTGAAAAGAGTTCATTTTACTCATTTCGACTAACTTCATATTTTCTGAAATAAATAGTGGGCATTAAAAATTCATTCTGACAGCCATTATATCTAAATACAGCTTAGTTACTTTTGGAGACTGGATAAATTATTAGTAACATTAAACCTGGAGTAAATGAACCAACAGTAAACCGTAATTAAACACCTTTTAGCAGCTAATAGAAAAGAATTCAGGGGATACAACTTACGCAATAGGTGGTCAAGTATGTTGGGTACCAGTACCTCCTTGTAGTTAGGCGGCGGGTCGGACATCTTGGAGGGCACGTAGGCGGTGACCTGGTGACCTCTCAGGGCCAGTTCCCGGAGGATAGGCGTGAAGAGGGCATGGTGACTCTTGGCCGGGAATGGGAGGAAGGCGAGTATTCGTGCCGCTTCCCCGACCTTCGGATCGGCCGCCAAAAAGGCCACAATCATCAAGACCCAGCTCGGCCTCATCCTAAATTAACAGCAAAGGGAGCCAGTCTTTTAGCTCAATTTATAACAGGAGTTAAAACGGGTCTGGATACTTGTGTGTTCGTTCCTATCGCTTGTTAGATTGTTTTCGGCATTTCGCCGTTGTCAGTATAGTAAGTTCTGCCAGCTGAAGGATGTTCGTATAACATATGTTTATATAAATATTATATGCATTTAAATATTATTGAAAATTTTAGGCCGAGGTTTACTCTGTTTTTCAAAATTTTAGTTGCAGAAAAACTATTCCATACCGCAGTCGACATTTGCTAATATGGACATATTTTCAATAAAGGTTGCAAATTGATACTACTGATTCTCTTCATAAGGCAGAAAAGTAACGTTATAAATTAGATGAAAACCCCAGCTCTCTTGTGAAAAACCGATCGGTCTTGAAATTTCGACGTCGCCTCTGATTGGCGTGAAGGCCAACCTTGATGATGATATTAGATTTTTATATGACGCCTTCACTCGTAAACCTATATGGTTTGAGTGTAGACATTCAGATTAAATGAAGGAAGTACATAGCACTACCTTTATTAACGCAGGGTACCGTCAATATTGAAATTAATTAAATGATACGCTGCAGTAAATATTCCGACGTTTGAATTGGTAAGAGACTTATTCTGAAAAAGTATCTCACAAAAGGTAATGACAATGTTAACTGGCATGAAGCTGTTATGCAACGCTGCGTTGACCACTGTTCTATTCATCTTCAATGTCACAGATAATATGCCTCACCATGAACGCACTTAAAAGATGTTTTGAAAATATTCTCCCGTGTGGAACAACATCAAAACCAGCGGTCCCAACAAACAAATTATGTATTATCAAATAAGATATTTCATGCACGAAAATAAACATCGCTTGGCATCCACAAATATATCTTACCAAATCGAAACAAGCTGAATGCAACAGTCTTCGACTGGGACGTAAAATTAACGCATCGATGTCTGATCTAAACAATACATCATCCTCCTTACGACCACTTTAACATGCCATTTACCGTGCACCGTGTATTAACAACATGTAAACTGTATCACCATCATAAAAAACAGCAAAACTCACTAAATTTCCACAATAACCCGAAACTCGTACAATTCCTCCATGTCACTAAATTAACTAAACAATTGTGACTAAAAACAGGGACTGGTCTTACGTCGAAAAAAATATGTGTACTCATTTGTGGACTTTCATTATTGGAAAGATAACTAGAAATAATTATCACCAACTACATAGGACACAGAGTTCATTATCAGTACTGGATAAAGGCCTGAAATTGATTAGTCTATTATAAATTCAGTCATACCGAAACGTACTCATACTTTTACTTGGAAACTAGGTAAACAGATCCGTTTTGTTGTTCATTTTAAAAGGAAATTGATCACGGTTTATAGGCCTAAAATAAGCAGATTTACTCACTTATAGTTCTCTATAGGGAAGTTAGTAATGACCGAGATTCAAGCGGCGACACTGCCGGCTAATACTGGCTCATACCGGACAGGCGATGATTGCTCCTCACTGTTCATTCAAATACTGAACGTCCTTCGCCACTACAGATCGGCCACTCAGACCTACGGGTTACATCACCTTGTCCTCTCTCTCCTACCAGGTCAAAAACACTCCGCTTATCTTTCCCGGCGCTCACACCACAAAATAAAGCTTATGACCAGATAATTATTTCAGTCCGAATCGCCGCATTTTAACCTCTTAACTATCTAAATTGGATTAATAAAATATCCACAGTGGAAAAGTGTATTAAGATGTTATATATACGAGTGTGAATTTTAAGGTGGGGATTATATAATGTACTCCAGGCAGTATCCGTCAGTTCTTAAACCGTTTTCAGAGGCCACTATTACTGCCCGTGCTGAATCATAAATTAAAATATGAGGAGTTTTATACGTCTCGAATTTAATGCAAGGTCCCGGACATTCGGTGCTTTTAATCGAATATTTATAAAATATTTATTCGCATGCTTGTTTCTTTAATTTATAATAGTTCCGGTTCTTTGGTCTACGTCAAATTTGCTAGGAAAGGATCCCATATGATCCCAGCTCAGTACCAAATAGTACCTAAATAAAAGTTATAACTATGTGGTATGGGTGTAGCTAAAAGAAACGAATATTTCGTCACATTTTATTGTAGCAAAAGGTTTTAGCGCTGTTTCAATTTCTGTTTCCGTTTGTTGTTCGCTGGTTTCGCAGGAGGCTGGCGTTTTCTGCGACAAATTAATCTCGCCACTTTCTTTATGCTGAAATATAAGAGAAGGAGAACGGTCAGCAGGGCCGATATTAGGACTGCAGCCACGTCGAGGAGCATCGACTTGTGCCAGGGGAGATTGACGAGCTCGGGCCTGAGGTGGGCGCTCCCCGGTGTCTGATGACATACTCTATCCAGTAGACCGCAGTGTCCAACGGAGACATCGGCCTGTCGTGGAATATCCTCGATCTCTCTTTCGCTTTCTCCGTATAACTTTGAACAAAATAAAAATGAGAGTTTGTTTAATTGTAAGTTGGGGGAAATGACGTACAGAAATGACCAGTGCAACAAATACGCACCCACACAAATTGGTTTATGTAATTTATGGTTGGCTTTGTCTGACTTGTTTAAATACTGTAAGGAATGCAAGTTATGCCTACTTTTTGGAGTATGCAAAATTTAGAGTCAGTATTTAGAGAACCGGCGAGCGACGAACAAGAGTCGATTGGTTGGTTGGTCGGGGAACGTATAAAACGGTTTGTACTTACGACGGATTAGATAATACTTCATTGATGGCCCAATGTACGGATTGTTCTGTAATGTTTTCATAATTCAACCGGAGAGCGAATCCGCGATTAGTAGCGTATAGCACGTTGTTCGGCTGGTCGGCGAGGAAAGGTATGCCGATCAGGGGAACGCCGAATCTCACCGCTTCGGTCATGCTCAGGTATCCCCCGTGAGTGATGAACAGTTTGCAGTTTTTATGAGCTAAAAAAAATATTCTATCAAGAATGCTGTTATGAAGGAGAAAACTATCTTTATAATTTTCAGTGATATTTACCTAAAATATCTTGCTGCGGGAACCATTTAGCAACTTTCACGTTGGCCGGCTGGTTGGGGAATTCGTCCAGTTCCCATTTCCAGAGCACCCTTTGCTTGAACTTGCCGAAAGCGGAAATAAACGCGCTGAAAATTTCATCCTTCACCATGTCGGAAACTTTGATATTTGAACCAAGACTGAAGTATATCACTCCGTCTTCGGCTTCGTCCATGAATTTTTGTATGTCCTGAAATGGCAACCGAGTAGCTTATAATTTCTCCCGAAGGTGCCGAATAATTAGTCCAGTCAGGATGCTCACCTTTGGCAACGGCTTGTTGGGAACGATGTGCACTCCACCGGCATTGATGATATGAGGCGCCATGGCGGAGGGGTAGTTGAGAGAAAAGTGGTAGTTTTGCACCACCAATGACTTGTTGGTCATCAGTTGGCCGATGTAAGGTCTCGTTTCTGAGCCCTTGTAGTCGAAGCAGGACCTCGAGAGGTGTTCAACTTTGGGCATGTAATAAATGTAACTTAGAGTCATGTAGCCGTAGGCCGTGATTGTGTTGATGAGTCTTTCGACAAAGTTCATGTCGTCAGTGTACGAGAGGATTGGATTAGGCATGTACGAGGGGTTATATGGATTCCCGGCCAGATCGTATACCCAGGGCATTCCCCCGGCGGGCAGTAGATCGATGGCGACAGCGCCGAATTTGTGCTGGAGGGCCGTAAACGACTCTTGCATGAAGAACGATTCCAGGAGGACAGCGTCGAACTTTTGCTCGGAGTGTATCAGCTCTTTAACAGGATCCATTGAACATATCCTCTCCTGTAGAAACTGTCCCATCCCGAAAAATGTAGTCATAAGTAGTGCTGGGTTGTAATTCTTCACTGCTCGAATGTCAGTGCATTCTGTAATTAAATAATATAATATCAGCAACACTAGAGATATATCTAATAAGGGGGTTCGGATAGTTACTGAACGAAGAAGAAGAAACAAAAATACCTAATTGAAGCCGAAAGACGTTTAGAATAGGACCAACAATTAAAAAATGCGAGGTTCATGTTTTAGAATAATTAATGTTTTAGAATTAAGAAAAACATGATGACACATTGCGACATTCAAGAAATATTGTGTGTTTAAGTCGGAGGAGGTCTCGTGTAAATGTGACAGTTCTCGACTTACTTATCAATTCCTCCTTGGTGTTCGGAAGAAGAATTTCCACGTAGTTGGGTGGCGGATTTTCCATTTTGAAAGGGACATAGGCTGTGACCTGGTGGCCCCTGGAGGCCAGTTCTCTCAGGATGGGAGTGAATGACGCTTGGTGGCTTTCAATTGGTATAGGCAGAAATGCCAATATTCTGGCCCCTTCAATGACCTCCACTGCGACCAAGGCCATTCCCAACAAAATCCACGTCGGCGTCATCTATAATTAGTTTCAACTGATAGTTAAATACTATTAAATATATCGTTGCCTCTTAGTTTATACTGAAGTAATAGTGGAACAGCGGACTGCCTTTAACCGGTAACATACAATTCTTTAGTCTGCTATTTCCATTTTATATGCAGGCTATTTACTCATAAAAAAGAATTTCAAGAAATCCTATAAACGTTAAATTCAACTTAAATGATATTACCCAATTTCAATATTCCAACCAACACGTATTTTGAGCATTAATTTCCATATGAATGTACTAGAAACACTTTATTTCTTCATCTCTTATTGGACACTTGAAACTGAATACCTGCCTTATTTCAAATATTAACAAATTAATACTTACATTAGTCTTGAATCAAACTTTCTTTAAAAAGATTGTTATTTACAATTTTAGTCGAAACTCACTGTTACATACATCACTTGAGCATACAGACTCCCAGAGAGTGAATTTACATTAATGACTTATCTGCTATCACTCTTATCCGAGCTCCGAACTCTCCCACTTCTAAAAGTCTGGCCCGTTATCGCTCAGTTGGTTCCACGTCTCAAGAATGTTTAATATGCGTATCTAATCGGGGTTTAAATTTATTTTTGAAACTACAATTCAGATAACGTTTATTTCATAAACCAACGTGATGGATCCAAAGTTTTTGTCCCATGCGTGGAAGGCTAAAAACTTATCATCGAATCCTATCAGTTATTTTCGGAAATTTTACTTTAGCTAAAAGCAAAACCCGAACTGAAGAATTAATAGGGCCCAGAGTAAATATCAATATAATCAATAATCTTTTTACCTTCATAATATTAATTCGTTATAAAACAGGTTATAATATTATGGTAGTTTCGATAATAGATCCTTCTTTACTTTTACTTCTTTACTTTAGAATATAAAGATATAAAATAAAAACTCATACAATACTGGTTTTCTGAATCAATATCTCTTTTTCCATAGAGTCATTTCTGCGAAAAGCTTTAACACTACGCATGATAGAAATGAAAGAAAAAGTAAACCGGTAATAATAATATATTTTTTAATTACATGTCATGTTTTTCCGCTCAAGTTCATTAATTTTGGTATCTATTCCGAGAAGAATAAAATCAAATGAAAAATGGGTGTCGTCGTGTATTAAGATAACACAGGAAGGATTGATAAACTATTACGAATTGGCAAGTAGTATGTCATTTATTGTTATCTACAAAATAAGAAATATTTCTATTCTGCTTTCTTCTGCTTCATCGTAACGGCTTTTGTACGTCTTCTGAAATCGCGTATAGCCCTAGTGAGTTTGAGGACCGTGAAATACACTAGAAGTAGGGCGACTAGTGCTGCAACTACAAGGAAAGCGGCAACGTCCAAGAGCATCGCCTTGTACCAGGTCATCCGAGCCAGAGCCGATTTCAGGTGGGCCGCTCCCCTGTGCCTGATGGCGTACTCCACCCAGTAGACCGCCGTGTCCACGGGGGACATCGGCCTGTCGCGGAACATTTCCGATCTTCTCTTAGCGACTTCTCGGTAACTGAAAAGAAAAGAAAACCTTTTATTCCACTTTCCCTTATTTTCATGAAGTAAAAAAGTATACCGTCCAATTAAATTCTGTATTGATCTATCCACATCACACCTCTTCCATTGATAGATCTAATAATAAAATAATAAAATAGGACAAACAAAACACCTACCTCAACTATAATTCAGATTTTTTTCTAAGGTAAGCATGTCTATTGCGAGCTTCAGTTGCAATTAATTAAATTTTCTAGTTGGAAAGTTTGGTACGAGGTTCTTACAATTTGAGCTATATCTAGCAAAACCACCGGACGTGGTCTGGACTCGTTAGAGAACAATTCTAGTTTTAGTTAGGGACCGGGAGAGGCCAAACTATATATCATTCTTAGTGTTCTATGGACTTACGAATGTCAGAAATTTAAAGAAATAATTATTTAAAGTGCTATTTAGCATAAATGATGTGTGCCTCGCGCTGTATTACAATTATAATTGTGTAGAAATCAATAGTCCTGAATTATGATCGGTTTGTATTTAAGTAATTGACAATATGATTGTGCGATACGTGGCTACTAATTAGCACATATCTTGCACATGAACTGACGTTGTATTGTTGCTCCTGTTGGGATCGGAATGGGATAAGATCGATCGAAATGATGCCGATAACGACGTTTTAAAAGCTTTCCCGAAATTTTCGAAATGTATCGGCACTTACGACGGGTTGTTCAGAACTTCGTTGATCGCCCAAGTCATCGAATCTTCGGTGATGTTCCCGAAGTCGATTTTGACGCCCAGGCCCAGGCTAGTGGCGAGATTAACGTTTTTCCTTTGGTCGGCGACAAAGGGAATTCCGATCAGGGGCACGCCATTGTGGACGGTCTCTGTGAGGCTGAGGTATCCACCGTGAGTTATGAACAGCTTGCAGTTCTTGTGGGCTGAAAGCAAATATAGCGGAACATATGCTATAGCTACTTGAACATCAATTTCGCATTAAACATTAAAATTCCCGTGGTTAACAGTTCTTCCCGAAGCTTAAACGGCCACATTAATTAAATTCTTTGTAGAATACAAGTTTAAATGAAGTTATAAAAGGGAGGTATATTTAATTAAATTAGTTCAGAGTTTGTTGTTCCCGTTTCTGGTTAAGGCTGTTTTCAATTATGATTTATTGAACAATTAGATGTTCTACTTCTTTGTAAACAATATTTGTTGAGTCATTTATTTTACAATAACTGATTTGTTCCAACACTTTTATCTATTGTATCACTTCTTATCTTTAGCTAGGCGTACTCCTATTTACACGTAATAATATCTAATCGCCGCTTGGCATATAATTGACTTCGGTAAATATCGGTTCGGCAATGGACAGATTAATGAGAACCCCCCCTACCCCATGCCCATTACTGCGGGCCATACGGCCCTTATAAATAACTGACGTTACCTAGAACGGCCTGCTGCGGGAACCATTTCGAAGTTTTAACATTGGCCGGACGGCCGGGCATCTCGCCCTTCTCCCACTTCCAGAGAACTCTTTGCTTAAGCTTGCCAAAAGCCGCAAGGAGCGCGCCCAAGGTATTGCCTTCGGTCACCTTGGACACCTGAATGTAGGATCCCAAACTGAAGTATATAACGCCGTCTATTGCCCCGTCCATAAAGGTTTGGATATCCTGCAGAATCGAACATTTTAGAAGGTTTCAGCTTCGTGGATTAGAATTACAAGTCTATTGTGTACGTCACAGGAAAATTACTTAGCTCTCGTACCTTAGGCAAGGGATCGCTCGGTTGAATGTTCACTCCTCCAACGTCGATATAGTGCGTGGCCAGAGGTACGGCGTAGTTGAGCGAGAAATGGGAGTTTTCGATGACGAGCGACTTATTGGCCATGAGCTCGACCAGTGGGGGCCTCGTCTCGGAACCCTTGTAGTCGAAGCAGGAGTCCATCAGGGTCTGGATCCTGGGCACGTAGTATAGGTAACCGGCAGCGATGGTGCCGTAGACGGCCAGGGCGTTGTGTAGCCTCTCGACGAACGACATGGAGTCGAAGTATTGGATCCAGCACTCGGGCATGTAGGACGGGTTGTAGGGGGCTCCCGTCGCCTGGTAGGCCCAGAGCAAGTTGCCCGCCGTCGATATTTCGATTGCAACAGCTCCGAACTTGTGCTGTAGAGCTGAGAATGATTCTTGAGCGAACAGCGATTCCATTATAACAGCGTCGAATTCCTACCACGAATAGAGAAATTACCATCGGCTCTTTTAAAATTTATCGGGGCAAGAAAGAATCGAGCTAGGGAAGAATCGAAGCGTGTATGATAATAAACAATAGCAATAAAAAAAATATATAAATATATAAAATTCACCTGGTCAGAATGTACCAGCTCCTGGATCGGGTCCAACTTGCATAACTTTTCCTGAACAAATAGCCCGAACATAAACAGGTTAAAGATTTGTTCCACTGCACTCAGTTTGCTCATTTCGACTATGTCAATACTTTCTGCAATTATAAATACAGTAAAAATTCTATATATTTGGTTGTACATACATTTATGTTTTCAAGAACGCTTAGTCGGAAAAGTTATCAGCGTGACATCAATTTATTGTCGAAATAAATTCGAATTATTGCTAGCCGGCTATTATTTCTGGCACCTTCACTTCAATTAAAGCAATGTCTCTTCGGGAAATTATAATTTGGTCAAAACAGGATTATATCATCTGGCTCACCGAATATGTCGTCTCCCTTGACAGTAACCAGAACTTCCTTGTAATTGGGCGGTGGTTTCTCAAGTCTGAACGGTACGTAGGCCGTCACTTGGTGGCCTCTGTGGGCCAGCTCCCTGATGATGGGCGCGGACACGGCCTGATGACTTTTTCCCGGCAGTGGGAGGAACGCGAGTATACGAGCTCCGCTTACCAACTGAACAGCGGCCAGGGCCAGCACGACCGAAACCCAGTATTTGAAAGCCATTCCGAATTTGAAGACTGAAAATATTTTGAAGATCTTGTATTACTGAGTAGACAGGAATCACTTGATTTGTGCGGATAATGGATCCTTCAGAAATACTGCAATAGACCCAATGGAAATAATTAAGATGATTTTCTTGAAAATGTTTTTAAAAAGGTTACTCCAAATTTACCTATACTGCACATCGTAATTCTTAAACTATTAAAGTATAGTTTAATATACCTGTTTTGTGGTTCATCCAAAGTGCTAACAGTGACTAACACCGCTACTGAAGATGGCGAGCAGCCGAAACCGGTCTAGCAAAAGACCAAACCAGCGAGAGGAGACAGAACCATCACGAACCTACAGTATTAAAGTATAGGAATTTTTAAAAATGTTGAAAGGAGTTTACCAGAAATAATCAGGAACTTCTGCTTTTCTTCATTTGAACTGGTTCCTTCGGCTTTCACTTTTGCTGTTGGCAATTATTCAAGAGAATAACATGCCGTGGATCGAAACCACAATCAATGCTCTTATCAATCTGAACCGTACGCTAGCAGCTATAAGACGCGAGTTCATGGCTTCGACGTGGAGTTCAATGCCGATGCTAAGCCGGTTTCATCTGAACGATACACAGTATTTAGTACACGATATGTTCCATGTTCATATTACAATTTACACCGACACCAATTGATATTTATTTATGAGACAGTTATTTATTCACACAATATCTACGGTTCGATATCTCTGAATGTACTGAATAATGTAATTGAACCGTGCCAGGCTGTAGTCGGCTACTGGCCTTGGTCAGTTTAAAGGCCGGGGTGCCACATATTATTGGAGCATCTGCTCAATTGACTGAAGCAAATTATCGTTACGAAACGATGAGTACAATCCTATCTACTGCTGCGAAACTGGATTTTAAATTCATTCTCGCAATAAACCATAAATTATTTATATCCTAGACTCGAGTCGGTTTTTAGCCTAAACCTAAGTACACTAACGTCTAATAACTTCAAAGAGCAGAATGTTCGTTGCGGTAATGAACGCAAGGTGAAAACCCGCGGTGTTTTAAAAGCGAAACTAAGTTATTTACAGAGAGGACGTTTCCTACAATGGTAATCCCTCCTCTTGATAATAAAGCTTACTTACGACAGTAGGTAGACTGACGGAAGTTATAACTTCACTGGACGGTTCTAATACTGTCCTGTCGACTAACTATTCAGGCGCGGCTGATACCGGTCCTCAAAACTGGCGGGGCTTTGCGGATTTTGGAGCTGACATACCCACAGGTTCATATACAATAGAAACCAGATAAAAACAGTGACGCTGAGGCTCCTCGTTCCATGACGGAGGGGGAAAAAAGGGAAACACGTCTGCTCGACCGCGCGACCAGGCTCCGACTGAAAGGCACCGACGAAATTCTGACTTCAGTTCCTAGTATTCGAAACTCGAGCTGCAATTATTTACGTCCACCCACTGCCAGTACTTTCTTGGAAATAAGATTATTATACTTTTATACATGTAACATATAAAAATTACTGTTTGAATCCGTTGTCCGGATGCAGGGATGTTGCAACAATCAATATGCTGCGTGTTAGATTACATTCCTATAATTCTATATAGTTTCAGAGAATGTGAATGACGAATTTTATCCCTAAAACGCCACAGTATTAATGATTAGTAATAAATTACATACCCTTTTTTGTAATTAAATAAATCGACTTTCTGATGTATCTGATGAGGCACCTATTTTGTGGTCCCAGAGGGTTGAAAGATTACAATTCTTGCTATTTGCTATACGCCTGACCGATTTCGGCCATTCGTTAGTAATATTTTTGAACTAATAAGGACAAAAGTAATTTTTTTAATATATCCACTTTTACTGACAGTTTCGCAATTGACACTTCAGCGATCTATTTCGGTAATATGTCGATTTTATAAGTGTGATTATTAAGTATTTAGCCCAGTGGCTTCAAACGTTTTCCCATTTGAATTTATAAAATCGCACAGACCCTTCTCACCGCTGGTAAGTACAAATTATTTAAATGAAATAACTTATAAGCTTTTATATTAATGTCATCTTATGAAAATTACGTTTTCATTAAATTTTTGGCGCCTTCCTTTAATGTTGCCCGCTCCTGCCTCGGGAGGCGAGCTTCCCCATTTGGAATTCACCGATTTAGCCTGACTGGTGGTAATTCAAAATTAAATCGTTTGGGAGGGCTCGTGAGGATTTTGAATATTATTCTGCCATTTTCAGTCTTCACACGGGTATCATGCATTTATGAGAATAATTAAATACAGTATAAATTTACAATAGTGTAATCTATATGAGGGTTACTCACGGATTAGGTCCTCCATTACGTCCGGTACGATTATTTCTTCGTACCCGGGCGGGGGATCGGCCATGGGGAACGGTGTGACTGCGGTGACCTGGTGTCCTCTGAGAGCCAATTCCCTGGTCAATGGACCGAATACTAAATGGCGACTTTTGGCTGGGAACGGGAAGAAAGCGAGAATTTTCGCCCCATCGCTAAGTATAAAACGGTAATAATAACGCCAAAAGGAGTAAAAATAAAACGGTAATAATAATATATTTTTTAATTACATATGTTTTTCCTCTCAAGTTCATTAATTTTGGTGTCTATTTCGCGAAGAATAAACGAATGAATAATGGATGTGCTTTAAGAAAACACAGAAAGAATTGATACACGTTTAAGAATTGACAAGTTGTATGTCATTTATTGTTATCTACAAAATAAGAAATATTTCTAGTCTGCCTTCTTCTTCTTCACCGTAACAGCTTTTGTACGTCTTCTGAAATCGCGTATAGCCCTAGTGAGTTTGAGGACCGTGAAATACACTAGAAGTAGGACGACTAGTGCTGCAACTACAAGGAAAGCGGCAACGTCCAAGAGCATCGCCTTGTACCAGGCCATCCGAGCCAGAGCCGATTTCAGGTGGGGCGCTCCCCTGTGCCTGATGGCGTACTCCACCCAGTAGACCGCCGTGTCCACGGGGGACATCGGCCTGTCGCGGAACATTTCCGATCTTCTCTTAGCGACTTCTCGGTAACTGAAAAGAAAAGAAAACCTTTTTATTCCACTTTCCCTTATTTTCATGAAGTAAAAAAGTATACCGTCCAATTAAATTTTGTATTGATCTATCCACACGACCCCTCTTCCATTGATAGATCAAATAATAATCTAATAAAATAGGACAAACAAAATACCTACCTCAACTATAATTCAGATTTTTTCTAACGCAAACATGTCTATTGCGTGCTTCAGTTGCAATTAATTAAATTTTCTAGTTGGAAAGTTTAGTACGAGGTTCTTACAATTTGAGCTACATCGGGCAAAACCACCGGACGTGGTCTGGACTCGTTAGAGAACAAATCTAGTTTTAGTTAGGGACCGGGAGAGGCCAAACTATATATCATTCTTAGTGTTCTATGGACTTACGAATGTCAGAATTTTAAAGAAATAATTATTTGAAGTGTTATTTAGCTTAAATGATGTGTGCCTCGCGCTGTATTACAATTATAATTGTGTAGAAATCAATAGTCCTGAATTATGATCGGTTTGTATTTAAGTAATTGACAATATGATTGTGCGATACGTGGCTACTAATTAGCACATATCTTGCACATGAACTGACGTTGTATTGTTGCTCCTGTTGGGATCGGAATGGGATAAGATCGATCGAAATGATGCCGATAACGACGTTTTAAAAGCTTTCCGAAATTTTCGAAATGTATCGGCACTTACGACGGGTTGTTCAGAACTTCGTTGATCGCCCAAGTCATCGAATCTTCGGTGATGTTCCCGAAGTCGATTTTGACGCCCAGGCCCAGGCTAGTGGCGAGATTAACGTTTTTCCTTTGGTCGGCGACAAAGGGAATTCCGATCAGGGGCACGCCATTGTGGACGGTCTCTGTGAGGCTGAGGTATCCACCGTGAGTTATGAACAGCTTGCAGTTCTTGTGGGCTGAAAGCAAATATAGCGGAACATATGCTATAGCTACTTGAACATCAATTTCGCATTAAACATTAAAATTCCCGTGGTTAACAGTTCTTCCCGAAGATTAAACGGCCACATTAATTAAATTCTTTGTAGAATACATGTTTAAATTAAATTATAAAAGGGAGGTGTATTTAATTAAATTAGTTCAGAGTTTGTAGTTCCGGTTTCTGTTTAAGTCTCTAAAAAATATATGACCTGAGTATTGAGCTTTTTAAATTTATTTAAGAAATCACGGGGTATTTTTAATTATGATTTATTGAACAATTAGATGTTCGACTTCTTTGTAAACAATATTTGTAGAGTCGTTTATTTTACAATAACTGATTTGTTCTAACACTTTTATCTATTGTAACATTTCTTATCTTTAGCTAGGCTAAATAGGCAAACTTCGGTAAATATCGGTTCGACAATGGACAGATTGATGAGAATACCCCTACCCCATGTCTACTACTGCGGGCCATATGGCCCTTATAAATAACTGACGTTACCTAGAATGGCCTGCTGCGGGAACCATTTCGAAGTTTTAACATTGGCCGGACGACCGGGCATCTCGCCCTTCTCCCACTTCCAGAGAACTCTCTGCTTAAGCTTGCCAAAAGCCGCAAGGAGCGCGCCCAAGGTATTGCCTTCGGTCACCTTGGACACCTGAATGTAGGATCCCAAACTGAAATATATAACGCCGTCTATTGCGTCGTCCATAAACGTTTGGATGTCCTGCATAATTGAACATTTTAGAAGGTTTCAGCTTCGTGGATTAGAATTACAAGTCTATTGTGTACGTCACAGGAAAATTACTTAGCTCTCGTACCTTAGGCAAGGGATCGCTCGGTTGAATGTTCACTCCTCCAACGTCGATATAGTGCGTGGCCAGAGGTGCGGCGTAGTTGAGCGAGAAATGGGAGTTTTCGATGACGAGCGACTTATTGGCCATGAGCTCGACCAGTGGGGGCCTCGTCTCGGAGCCCTTGTAGTCGAAGCAGGAGTCCATCAGGGTCTGGGCCCTGGGCACGTAGTATAGGTAACCGGCAGCGATGGTGCCGTAGATGGCCAGGGCGTTGTGTAGCCTCTCGACGAACGACATGGAATCGGAGTATTGGGTCCTGCATTCGGGCATGTAGGACGGGTTGTAGGGGGCTCCCGTCGCCTGGTAGGCCCAGAGCAAGTTGCCCGCCGTCGATATTTCGATTGCAACAGCTCCGAACTTGTGCTGTAGAGCTGAGAATGATTCTTGAGCGAACAGCGATTCCATTATAACAGCATCGAATTCCTACCGCGAATAGAGAAATTACCATCGGCTCTTAAAAATTGTTCGGGGAAAAAAAGAATCGAGCTAGGGAAGAATCGAAGCATGTATGATAATATACAATAGCAATTAGAAAAAATATATAATATATAAATATATAAAAATCACCTGGTCAGAATGTACCAGCTCCTGGATCGGGTCCAACTTGCATAACTTTTCCTGAACAAATAGCCCGAACATAAACAGGTTAAAGATTTGTTCCACTGTACTCGCTTTGCTCATTTCGACTATGTCAATATTTTCTGCAATTATAAATACAGTAAAAAGTCTATATATTTGGAGTCGCAAAAGTTATCAGCGTGACATCAATTTATTGTCGAAATAAATTCGAATTATTGCTAGCCGGCTATTATTTCTGGCACCTTCACTTCAATTAAAGCAATGTCTCTTCGGGAAATTACAATTTTGTCAAAACAGAGGTATATCTGGTGGCTTACCGAACATGTCGTCTTCCTTGACAGTAACCAGAACTTCCTTGTAATTGGGCGGTGGTTTCTCAAGTCTGAACGGTACGTAGGCCGTCACTTGGTGGCCTCTGTGGGCCAGCTCCCTGATGATGGGCGCGAAGACGGCCTGATGACTTTTTCCCGGCAGTGGGAGGAACGCGAGTATACGAGCTCCGCTTCCGAAATGAACAGCGGCCAGGGCCAGCACGACCGAAACCCAGTATTTGAAAGCCATTACGAATTTGGAGACTGAAAATAAATCTTTCATTATTTTTAAAATCTTGCATTACTGAATATATAGAAATCACTTGATTTGTGCGGGTATTGGATCTTTGAGAAATACCGCAATGGACCCAATAGAAATAATTATGATGATTATCCTGAAAATGTTTTATAAAATTTATTCAAAATGTACCTAGATGTACTGTAAATCATAATTCTTAAACTATTAAAGTATAGGAATTTTTAAAAAAGTTTATTTAAACTTTATTTTTGGTAAGTACTTTAATAATTTCAATTGGACAGTATAAACGGCCTTCAGGCAGTGATTGCCGCGCTCCGAAAACCCCTTTACAGCAAGTGTATTTCTTTAACATAAAAGTATAAATAATTGGAAGTTTAAATTTCATTTAACATTCGATAGTAATCACGCAATTTTTCACAATTATGCAATATAATACCGCATATTAATATGTTTACATTAAGATTGATGGACACCTTATCTGAGTAAGATTTATTTCTTTATTAATATTGGATTATTAGTCTAACTCAAGTGTTGCCTTGAAAACTGTTATGCCTGTATCGGGGACCGAACTCGACAGAGGGTAATGAACACAATCGATATCCCTTTCAGCTTCAATTTAAAATTACAAATAATTTTCAGTCCGTTATATTACATACTTTTGTTCAATATTTAATAGAACGGATACATGCAATTATATAAGAATATTTCTTAACTGACACCAAGATTACCTAAATTTGTGCTCAACAGACAGTTTACTCTCCGATTAGTGTTATTCGCACTCAGTTATTAGTGCTAGTGCTTAGGACACTATTAGGTTCTGAATAATTTGAAAAATCTCATGAAATCTACATGTGTAGTAGTAATGAACAATGTTCAGTTAAGAGAGCCGTTTGGAAAGCAGTTTACCAGAAATAATCAGGAACTTCAGGCTTTCTTTATTTGGACTGGAGAAGGTAAATTATTCAAGAGAATAATATGCCGTGGATCTAAACTACAATCAATGCTCTTATCAATCTGAACCGTACGCTAGCAACTATAAAACGCTTGTTCATGGCTTCGACGTGAAGTTCAAGGCCGATGCTAAGCCTGTCTCATCTGAAAGATACACGGTATTTAATACACGATACGTTCCATGTTCATATTAAAATTTACACCAACATCCATGACTGGACATTTATCGACACAATATCTGCGGTTCGATATCTCTGAATCTACTGTATAATGTTATTTAACCGTGACAGGCTGTATTCGGCTACGACGTGCCTAAGGCTACTGACCTTGTTCAGTTTAAAGGCCGGGGGGAGCCAGATATTATTGAAGCATCTGCCCAATTGACTGAAACAAATGATCGTTACTGAACGATGAGTACAGTTCTATCTACTGCTGTGAAACTGGATTTTAAATGCACACAGTGTAACAGTCTAAAGCAAGAATTCTCGCAATAAACAATGAATTATTTATATCCTAGACCCGAGTCAGTTTTTAGGCTAAACCTAAGTATACTAAGTCTAATAACTTCAAACAGCAGAATGTTCGCTGCGGTAATGAACTCAAGGTGAAAGCCCGGGGTATTTTAAAAGCGAAACTAAGTTATTTACAGAGAGGACGTTTCTTACAAAGGTAATCCCTCCTCTTTATAATAAAGCTTACTTACGACAGTAGGCAAACTGACTGAAGTAATAACTTCACTGGACGGTTCTAGTTCTGTGCTATCGGCTAACTACTCAGGTGCGGCTGATACCGGTCCTCAAAACTGGCGGGGCTTTGCGGATTATAGAGCTGACACACCCACGGGTTCATATACAACAGAAAGCAGATAAAAACAGTGACGCTGAGGCTCCTCGTTCCATAACGGAGGGGGAAAAAAGGGAAACACGTCTGCCCTACCGCACGACCAGACTCCGACTGAAAGGCACCGACGAAATTCCGACTGTACTTCAGTTCCTAGTATTCGAAACTCGAGCTGCAATTACTTATCGTCCCCCCCACTGCCAGTACTTTCTTGGAAATAAGATTATAATACTTTTATAAGATATGTAACATATAAAAATTACTGTTTGAATCCGTTGTCCGGTTGCAGAGATGTTGCAACAATCAATATGCTGCGTGTTAGATTACATTCCTATAATTCTATATAGTTTCAGAGAATGTGAATGACGAATTTTATCCTCAAGAACGCCTCAGTATTAATGATAGCTAGTAATAAATTACATACCCTCTATTAATTTGATATACCTGTTCTGTGGTCTGCGAGGGGTTGGAATACTGTAGGTTCGTGATGTTTCTGTCTCCTCTAGCAAAAGACCAAACCAGCGAGAGGCGACAGAAACATCACGAACCTACAGTATACCCTCTATTGTAAATAAATAAATCGATTGTCCGCTGTATCTGATGAGGCACCTATTTTGTGGTCCGAGAGGGTTGGAAGGTTACAATTCTTGCTATTTGCTACACACCTGACCGATTTCGGCCATTCGTTAGTAATATTTTTGAACTAATAAGGACAAAGGTGATTTTTTTAATTTATCCACTTTTACTGACAGTTGCGCAATTGACACTTTGCCCAAATCGTAGCGGGGCGGTATTTCCTCGCGGGATAGAAATAGATGAATTTATATATAAACCCATAGTACAATGAATCATTGGATACGAGGGTGAATAACAATAAAATTCGGATGATGAATACGTATTTACTCTTTCACCATTTCTATTTAATATATCCAATCCGAACCTTCGTTGTTTGTTGCCAAAACAAATTCGTTATTTCATTATTATCACTAATTCCTGTCACTGTTTCGTAACGTGCGAATGATAGATGTTATGGATTGTACATATTATTCCAGAACTCATAAAAACATGTATCAAAATTATTTTTCAATCACACCAGCCGAAAGGTAACATTACGAAAGTAGGCTGTCGACCCGCCTCGTTTTGGTTCGACAGCACGATGGAATAAACAGCGTGCCTGTTCGTCATGTGACATTTTCGCACCATTTACAAGAACTCAAATTGTTGAAGATAAGCCAGAACGTGCGTAGGCCGGGCGAAAACACTCAGTTGCCGTTCTCTCCCTTCCGAGAGCGTATTTTTCCGCTAAAGGACCGGAATATCTTTCTGAGACCGAGCCAGAGCAGAGCCAGAGCGGCGATGAGGACGGCTGCGATGACGGCGCCGACGTCGAGAAGCACCGACTTGTACCAGGCAAGTCGGCCGAGCGCCGGTCTCAGGTGTGCAGCGCCTCTGTGCCTGATGGCGTACTCTATCCAGTATATCGCCGTTTCCATGGCCGGCATCGGCCTGTCCCTGAATATCTCTGATCTTTCCTTCATTATGTCTCTATACCTGCAATGATACGTATTGCATTCGGGGGTGTTGGATTCATCATAGTTTTTCAGCAACCATTACCATGAAATGCCACTTATAACTTTTTTACTGCAATTACTTATTACTTTTTTACTTATCGAACAATTACATGCAATAAAATACAGGCGATTTCATTAGAATGAAATACAATTGGTGGAATAAAGAAGAATGGAAATTATTGCTTACGATGGATTGGAAACGATCTGATTGATTGACCACAAAAGGGATTCCTCGGTGATATTGTCGTAGCTGAGCTGGAGTCCGTATCCGACTGTTGAGGCGTGTTTGACGTTCTTCTGCTGGTCCCCGAAGAACGGTATCCCAATTACTGGGACACCGTAGTGGACGGCTTCGATTATACTCAACAGACCGCCGTGGGTTATGAAAACTTGGCAATTCTTGTGAGCTAAAAAAAGAAAAGAAAAAGAAAAATCAGGCCGCTGTTATTCAGGCGCGGTATTCGTTGAATACTTTATCCTAGTTTGGAATATTTATATAGGATTGAGGATGGTTCGGAATATCGCGGAATCGTCTCCATATTCCCCCTAGCGTTGGTTTAATACGAGTAATATAATATAGGCAGCTTGGCGCCAAACTGCTCATTTTGGCTGCAGTACAAGCTCTCCAATCATTACTGCGGTATTGGTATATCTTATAATAATTATCTCCAATTAATTTTGTTGGAACGGGATTTTGCGTTATCTTACAACTGATATGATACCGATATTATCCCTCTCAACACGTCCTCTGTGGACAGTTTAGTTTCAGTCGGTATTTTGCGACAGCTGAATAAAAGCTAATAGGTTAAATTATTGTTTAAAAGTTAAAAGATTAAAATTTACGTTACCAAGGATGTCCTGCTGCGGAAACCATTTGGAAATCATAACGTTCGGCGGACGTCCGGGAAAGTCGCCGATTTCCCATTTCCACAGGACGCGCTGTTCGATTTTACCGAAAGCCGAAACAAGTGCTCCGAACACATGTCCATTCGCTACGTCCGAAACCTTCAGATTCGAGCCAAGACTGAAATATACTACACCGTGTTCGGCTTCGTCCATGAATTTTTGAATGTCCTGAAAACGAAACTAATACTGAGTACAATTAATTAGCGAATGCCGAAATTGTGTACGGTTTATCCGCAAATTCCGCAAAACTGCGGTAATTATTATTGTTATATTGGAATGATTCGGTTACCGCCGGTAGTGTTTTATTGGGTCGAATGTTCAGACCCGCCACTTCCACAAAATGCGGGGCGGCAGGCACGGCGAAGTTGACCGAGAAATGCGCGTTGGACAGAAGGAGCGATCTGTCGGCCATCAACCGGCCCAGACCGGCTCTGGAGCCGGAGCCCTCGTAGTCGAAACAGGACTCGAATAGCGGCTCTATCATGGGCAAGTAGTAGGCGTGAAATAGGGCGACGCTACCCCAGCTGGAGAGGGTGTTCTTCAGCCGCTCGAGGAAACCCATTGGCTCGCCGAACCCCGATTTCATGTCGAGGACGTACGCCGGGTTGTAGGGGTTGCCGCCCCAGTGGTTGGCCCAAGGGTAGGACTGGCAGGGCAGCACTTCGATCATTGCCGTCGCGGAGAATCTGTAAGACCGTAACAATTAAGTACGCTCCTGACCTGAGTATTATACGATGCATACTGAATACTGAAAATGCGGGGACCCTCGAAATTGCTGAAAGGTCGACACAAATTGCGCCTATTAAGTCCTCCTGTGAATTAATCAGTCTCACTGTAGGTCGGCGGCTTTGAGCGCCTTTTCAAAATGCAAATTTGATGAACACTTGATGTATAATGATAGTATAAAACGAGAATGAATAAAATATCATAGTTTTATTCAATTAACGTTGAATATAGTGTTATTAATTGTATTATTAGAATTTATATTTAATTAAATACGAATTATGTAAATATTTAATTTCAAATACCTGTGCTGGAGAACTGAAAATATTTCCTGGATGAAGTAGGATTCGAGTAGAACGGCGTCGTACCGCGCCTCGGTCGAGATAAATCTTCGGATGTTCTCGTCGCGGCACAACAAGCTCTGGAAGTGATACCCGGTTTCGGCGAAGTTCATCGCCTGCTTGATGAAGTTCATCGAACCCCTCTCTTTGATGTTCATTCGACCTGACAACAAAGGACGCGCTGAGCTACTTTTATCACACCGGCGCCTCTTTTCTGTCTCCAGTCGTTGAGTTGGTTTAGTGGTAGATCGGGTTTCGCTACTTAATATTTTCACCCTTCGCGATTTACACAATAATTCTTGTATTTTATTACTGCGTTTAATTTTGAATTTGTCGTATTATGGGTGTTTTTCGCTTACTGAACGAAAAGTCAGCGATCTATTTCGGGAGTATGTCGATTTTATAGGTGCGAATATTAAATATTTAGCCCGGTGGCTTCAAACGTTTTCGGATTTGAATTTATAAAATCGCACCGACCCTTCAAATTATTTAAATGAAATAACTTTTATGCTTTTATATTAATGTCATCTTATGAAAATTACGTTTTCATTAAACTTTTGGCGCCTCCCTTTGAAGTTGCCCGCTCCTGCCTCGGGAGGCGCGCTTCCCCATTTGGAATTCACCGATTTAGCCTGACTGGTGGTAATTCAAAATTTATATCGTTTGGGAGGGCTCGTGAGGATTTTGAATATCATCCTGCCATCTTCAGTCTTCACGCAGGTATCATGCATTTATGAGAATAATTAAATACAGTATAAATTTACAATAGTGTAATCTATATGAGGGTTACGCACGGATTAGGTCCTCCATTACGTCCGGTACGATTATTTCTTCGTACCCGGGCGGGGGATCGGCCATTGGGAACGGTGTGACTGCGGTGACCTGGTGTCCTCTGAGAGCCAATTCCCTGGTCAATGGACCGAACACTAAATGGTGACTTTTGGCTGGGAACGGGAAGAAAGCGAGAATTTTCGCCCCATCGCTAGCGGTTGTCCATATCGACAACAACAGCAGCCATCGTGACCTGACAAGTTGTAGTTTTAGTACTGCCTCTTATTTGTAGTGTATATTTAAACGACTATTTGCGTTTCCACGTTAATTCGAGATTAATATACGTAAACACTAATATAATTAAGAAATACAACATAATGATCAACAATTAAAATACAATGGCTTTTTAATAACTGTTTTAAACCTCATCCCTGTAATTTTAATGCGTTTACATTCCTCAACGCCCCGAAATCAACGTTATGAAATATTACAATGGGAAGTAACTTACATTGGATACACTGGAAAATACAGAGGCAGTGGTCAGTGAAAACTTCAATAGCTCGACTGCAACGATGGCTTCTCAGTCCATTCGACAGACTGAAAATAATCGGAGGGAGAAGTTTTTATAAACCGTTCCAATATATATACGTATATCGTCGGCCTTGACCCTTCGCATCAATTGCGCAACGATAACGTCAAGTTTTAACAATAGAGGACGCAACAGTTCAGTACAGTAAATTTCAGTATAGCCGTCTTATGGGCAGTCTTTTATGTTTCTCTTAGTTTTTGTTGTTAATAAAATTATATATTTAGTTTGGAATACCTGTTTTGCGGGGAATGATTTATTCAAAATATTTCTAATATTGTAACGTCAATTTATAAATTGGGGAGACACCTATCTTGGTTGATATATTCTCCATTATCTAGTTGTGCTATGGAGGGGACATTTTTTTTGTCTGAGACCCTTTGTGCTCCGCCAGACGTCCAAATATGCCACAGTATTCGCTTTACTGTGTGTTACTGAACAGGCTGGCTGGGAACTAGGTCGAGTCCGCGGGTCTAGGTCGGCCGTTTGTTATTAACAGAAGTTTCGTCCGATAGCAACTGAAACTCCGTATCAACGTTCACGCCAGATGCGCCTCTCAGCGGTTGGGGCGCCCGAGCGACTGCATTCGAGACCTCGTCCTACATCAACGGTCGATGGAGAAATATTTCATTACAGTGTTATCGTAGGAGAATCACTCAAATAGCAAAGCGATAACCCGATTTTGTTTAATACTTTTTATTTAATTCTCTAACAATTTAACTATTTTTCATTTTATATTGAAAACAAAATTAAACATACGGAACGACTTTGTGTAAGCACCACTTGTGATGAACGTATTTAAAAACGAGGGAGGCCATTAACACACTATTAAAAATTATTATTATTTTTTGATAGGGTCAGATGTTAGTAAATTCTTAAAAATAACCTTTTAAGTAAGTTCTTAAAGAGAAATTCACGAATACTGAATTTCTTAGGGATCACTGAACAGCTATAGTAATAAGTAATTAGCAAAATCGATAATTGAAAAATGATTTTTGAAGTGTGACAGATAATTGAGTTGATATGGAGACCTTCTATTAGATAATTAAAAAACAAAAAAAATAAGAATTGTATAAAAATAAGCGATTTTTTATATAAGCGGTTTGGGGATTAGGCTTATGTCAGAATGGAAGTAAATTAATTCAGTTTTAAGTTTGTATAAAATTGCTCATTGTTTTATCGCTCGCAATGTTCTTTTAATGTAATCCCCCGTAGTCGCGACTGGATAAAGGGGACATAAATTCAAGAATAACTCCCCGGCAGAATTATACCGGGCCCTGAACCGCGCGCGTAATTTATTGTGATCTGCGGATTCTGCAGAAAACAGCCCCTATTTCAATAGCCGTGAGAGAGAGAGAGAGAGAGAGAGGGGGGGAGAGAGAGAGAGAGAGAGAGGGAGGGAGGGAGAGTGCGGCCTCGAGAATTCTCCCCTGTTGTTGAGCTCGATAATATAGCGTCTCCTTCTGTTTGACTTGGTCCGGCGCTAAGAGCCCGCCGACCGTTACCTTTATTTACGGACCGGGGGCGGCCGTGGGGCGTGTCCGTCCAAGTTGACCGCCCCCCCGGACTAAAATAGCCCTTTCAGTTTTTTTTTTTTCACCGGAGGACCGCAGAAGTCCCCAGTAATGGCGGACTTCGTTGTGCAGGTGACTGACACTTTCTAACCTGGCATTATACTGTATGGGTGGGTTAACAATACATTCGGTAGTGACCGGATGCTATGGCAGGGGAAGTAATAATTCATTCGATAGAATTAACCATTTATTTATAATGATACAGCTGTATTACAGCTATGGATAGAAGGAGCGAGTGCTGTCATACCGCTGCCGATCTCCAACGGTAACTGGTTTTTGAGATCTATATCGTTATCATTTACAGCAACAGTCTCCGGGCATAGCGGCATAAGCACTTAAAATTATTGTATAGAATTTCTTTCAGACAATAGTATATCTGTGATTCTGAGTTGAAAATTGTGACACTAAAAATTCTTTTTTTTGTTTCAGGGAACATCTACTGGAGCTGTGGTAAGTTTTTCATGTTTACGTTTTTCTTAAAATTTATTCGATCTCTTGTTATTGGGTTTGAACGTATATTCTCCAATATTGTATGTAAAAGAACAATTTTTTTCGCAGTAAATGAATGAATTAATGTTTGGCTTATAATAATTATTGTTACTAAGGGGATTCGTTTAATATGTACCGGCTGAACCGCTGTACAAATCGCTGAATCGGCAAAATCCTAAAACAAATGAATTTTCTAATTAGGATTCTAAACCCGTTATAATCTACATTATTCCGCCGCAGACTGTCGACGCAGCCGGAAAATACATACACGGGGTAACTTTGGCAACGATAGCATACTAACGCTACATACTAACGCTAACTAGAGGAAACTTCTGGCTCAGGTAGTGGAAGGGTATCGGTGTTTTGTGGGTGGTGGGGGGATGAGGGGGACCACAAGCCGATTTGCGGAGCGCGATCCCAACTCGAGTTGCTAGCTTAATTTCATTACTTACCGATATGGTCCTTACATTAGAAGCCGCTCCCTGCGGTCTCATCGATTTTTATAAAATGCTTTCAACAATTTTCAAACGGTTGGCAATAGTTTTTTAATTCCAGCTATGACACTAAATTCTATTTTTTAATATACTTCCACTCATTTTAAATCAGATTATTCCGTATTGATTGGAGTGAACCGATGATAGTGGACATAATTTTATTTCTCCTTCTCTGGGGCACAACGCACCGAAATGTAAACCGAAACTTATGTATATAATAGCTGGTCTTTCCAGGCGGCATCTAAAGCCGAACTGCGTGCATACGGTAGAGATATTTTGGTGAAAACAAAGTAGTTCGGTCTTAATCCGGGACGAGCTTATAGCCGTGGGGCGGAAAGGCATCAAGACTTTAATATGCGATCATAATTGTGGGCCTGGCGTTTAATAGCGAGGACGCTTTATGCCTTTAATAAACCCCAGTCTGGATTATTGGTGGGTCCCGGGTAGGGCTAGCCCGGCCGACGCTTCAGAATTATAAAGCGGGGAGGTCGAGACCCTCCCATACTCCCACAATTGTGAACTTCAGTGTTGCTCTATTAACGGGGAAACTCAATTATAGAACAATATCCCCCTTTTGGCAAAAGTGGTGATAGTGAATTTGGAAAATATTACCCAAACTAAATATTTAGAAATGTTTAAGTTATGAGTTAATAATTAGTAACCGTAAAAGTGGTTCGTGTCTTCGCAGAGCGTTTTTCCCAGAAATGAACTAATCCATCTGTACAATCAGAAATCATGATATCGGGTAGTAGTTCTTGCGGAATGAACCACCGAGCTGAATAGCGCACAGCGTGTTCTGGACTTGCGATACGCTAGGTATCACTTCGAATTTACAGTTGGGGTGAATAATCGGTTTGTGAGAGCAGCCACGCCCTGTGGGGGACTGAACGCCCGGTTTCACAACCCGCGACCGCATTGAAATTTTCACGTAATCTCAAATTTTAGTAAAATCTTTTGTAGCAAAAGTAATTATGTTCAGAGAAATGATTAAATGCGGCGGGTATATTTTCCACTCGTTATAATTTTAATAATAGCGTTGCGTACGATATTTCACCAAAAAAAGGAGTACGGGTATGAAAGTTAAACCGAAATTAGTTCTTCTACTTTTAAGTGATAAGCGAGAGAGGGCCTGGGAGGGGCGCATTGAACTGATTGGCCCGGATATTAGACATTTTACATTTTATGACCACATTTCTACATAGTTTTAAATTGAATGGTGACAAATAAGTAGAACATATTTTCCGTCCAAGTTATGATTTAGAACGTCCCGGGGCCGGTTGGTAGGTGAATATCGGGCCAGAGATAAAGACACCTGTTGAGTGCGCCACGCGTCTTTGTGAAAGCCTCGTGCCGATAAATTAGGGGCGCGAATCTGCCCCTACCGCGCCCCTATTTGTATTATTTTTTTTTTACCTCTCGCTTAAAAAAATTAATGGGGACACTCATTTTTCAACTTTTTTGACCCTGCACGGACACGCGACAGTTACCTCATCCCGCGAGGGCTGCTCAACATTGCCCGGCCGTTTGTTCTGTTTTTTCGACCGCTCGTTGTCACGTCCTAGTTATTTGTCGGTGGGAACGACCTAGAGGACCTGTGGTTGTCCGGGAAAAATATTTCCCGAAAGTCTCACAATAAGTAGAAATTTGTAATTCGAAACTTCTACCCCAATTGCCCCAATTCCCTTCAGTTACTCCTTTTCCCTTTGGGGCCACGTCTAGAAGTTTTGATTGGGTTTATGTTTACTATATATAGAGAGCAGTAGTATCACCATGTCGTTAACCCTCTATTTTTTGAATATAATGAAATTATGTGTGAATTTTGCAAACCAGGAATATTGGCAGCAGCCAATTTGTGTTTAAGTCTGGAAGTGATGTTAGGCTGAAACCGCGGCGGTATGTGAGGTCATGGGTGTGGTGGGAAGGGGGCACCCTTCACCTCTCTGCGTATAAATGTTGACTGGGCCAGACGCGCGTCGGTTACCCCCCAAATAGCAAACGAGATTTATTCCCGTTACTAGGGGCCTGTATACAGAAACACGGAATTTAGGGGTGCATCATTAACGCCGTCTATTAATTAAACGGAATTCCCTTTTCCCGGCCCTTCCCCTGAAGTCACTAATTGCTACATATCAGGCCTCTTGGACGTATTTAATCATATAACTGCGCATCTGTCGAATTTGAAGTTATCGTAATTATATTACCGGCAATTGAGACTGTAGATAAATAATAAATAGAATAATTGTTTGGGGAAGTTTTAAAAGTAATCTTAATACACAGTCGATAAATTTATACTCGGGGAGCTTGATGTTTTAACCTAAATAAATGAATTATCGATAGCAAAGGTTGTCTGATTCCGCTTTTTATAGGCGATTTGTGTTGACTCAATGTACTGATCATGGAGGGTCTGATTTGCTCCATCTCTCAAATAGACACCGGTCGCTTCTAATTCCAAACCGTTACCTGTTCTTCAAAGGCCTCATTTTGAATTCAATCCGCGTCACTTCGGTACAACCCAGGAACACGCCTCACCCGTATGTACATTTCTCATTGAACACTCCGTATATCGTGGATAAGAAAGAGTTTCGAGCGTACCGCCCTTTCGCGCTGTCGACATCGTCGCGGGTATAACGGCGTCGGGTCGGATACGGGACATTACAAATGTTGATTGGGACGCGGGCTGTGTCGCGAGCGGGGGCGGCGGGCAAGTTGCCGGTCCAATAACCCGGCTCAGTTTGCAGGCCGGTTGAATATGCATGCGAGTCGCGTTGTCACCCGCCAACAGACATCTATATCGGTGAGAGCCCCACCAGAGATGAGAATTAATTAGGCCGCACCAAACGCCCCCCCTTAAATTCACTTCCCGGCCACTGGTTTGTGTGCTATCCGAACAATGCAACCGCCTCTCACCTGCACCAACGCCACATGAAATGAGAAAAGCCGCATGACGTTTTCTGCCACCAATACAATGATTGAAGTTCATTTTAATTAATTGCGCATTTTTATAGATTTCATCCGTTAAATTGAAACACCGCTGTTTTAATTATTATTATAATACCTTTTTCTCGTTGGCATGACATGATTTCTTCCTGAATCTCTCTACACATCCAACCTCTCAAATTATGGGGAATATGTATTCTGTTTTGCCAAACCTGTAAAAACATTCAGCGATATTGATGTTCATGAAACACTAGTGAAAAATGGAGCATAATGGAGCGCGTGGCCACTTCCTTTTCAGGAATCTGTAAGAAACCTTTGGGATGTCAGTAGATAGGATCCATGGACCATAGTAATGGGAAATCTTTACATCCTCTTGGCGGTACTCTTGGGTACTTCTGTCGTTTCCTTGGTTTAATAGTTGTGAAATTTTAGTTTAGTTTTTCGTGATGATTTGTCGATTCCGCGGGATCCGCGGATGATTTGTGCGATGACAAATTCATGATTGATGATACAAAACTGGAATCACGCGTTTGCAACAATAGACAGTCGACTGTTAATATCGCCCGTTAGATTATTCTCGTCACGGCCAACACCGTAGGTCTAATCGCGACACCGGGACTACACAAATGTATGCAAATATATGTTAATTGCGTATTGTTAATGGCGTATAGGAGAGAAATTAATTGTCCCCGTTGTCGGTTATCGGAGGCGATATGAGGGTGGGACGGTCCCCGGGTACCGGGCTAAAATGTTAACTTGGGTGCCTTAATGAAATACCTAGATAAACCACTCTGTACTGTTCTATTGAATAGCGCGCCAGCCACCGTTGGACCGGAAAATGCATTATGGTTTTGACATTAATTACTGTTTTACCGTTGAGATATTGGACACAAACACCGGCTAATTGGTTGCCATATTAATAAATTCCGAATTACAATTTCGGAAGCCAAGACCTATGCATCTGGTAATAATTTTCAGACTCTATATTTTATGGAAGCCTTAATCTATTCTGCTCAGGCAAAAATTGTATCGAAACATTCTATCCAATTCAGAAAATTATTCATGCGAAAACGCCGAGGGTGGCTCGTCGAGTATGCAATTAAAAGTTTTTTAATAATCTTTTTTCAAATCTAAGCCAATTTCAACGCCCGTCTCCTTTCCAGATGATAACCCACGTATATTTCAGATATTCAAAGTTTAATTTATTACACTTTTATCCTATATATATAGGTTTCTGTGAGTGTACTTTGAACAAATTAATCACTTAACTAGTGGATATGTAGACGTAAATTATGAACACTAAAAATATTTATTATCAAATTATGAACTTCACCAGCATAAATAGCAATGAAAATTGATAATTTAAGAATGTTGTGAGTCGCGAATCTGTTAGGTTAAGTGAAAAATAAATGATATAGCACTTAATGTACCTCCGTTGATCTTTCTAGGATTGAAGCCGAGTGGGTGAGCATAAAGGGCGACCGGTTGGAGTGTAGAGCCGGTGAAATTCCCGCCCTTGCATATTTAATACGAGCAGCCGTTCCCATTTAAAAAGCCCTTATTGGCGTAGACACAGCCCTCCCTCGGACCTCTTTAATTTTCCTTCAGTCTGCTAGACCCGATAGGTGGTTTGAAAAGAACTTCATTCGGAATATGAAATAAGCTCTTGCGAGTACACGTCGTCAACACTATTGTATAAATAGCGTAACAAAAAACATGTTATTTTCCCGCGATATCCATTATGAAATTTTGGATTATTAGGAACCGATTTAAATATTAGCGATGGATGAATGAAACAACTAGAATTACAAAGTGGAAATAGTTGCACAAAATTTATTTTTTATTAAATGATCCCGGTTGTAACGCCAGCTTTGCTTTTATTACACCCTTAGCAACTGTCACTGATTCCTCAGCTTGACGAGGAACCTAATGTGATGAGAAAGCCCCCAGGGTTTGAGGGGCATTCTTCCCAAAAGACGGGAAGAATGTCATTTCCTGCTGTAAAAGTGAGACGTTTGTTTTCGCAATTTTAATCCTTGCCCAGTCATTTCGGGCCTCGGATGATGCTGTCAAGGCGTCAACAATGTCAGCGGCCCGACAATGGGGACAGGAGGGACTGAAATTCTTCTCTGAGACAAGCATATTGCTTCCACCAGAGGAACAGGGCGTATCTCTGCCGAACTCTGGATTTTTAATAGACCTAGGAAACAATCTGACATGGGAATGTAAATATCTCGGTTGAAATTAGTGAAAGTGTTCGGTATATTCCCATTATTATCATACAGCAATGTATGAAGCAAATTTTCAGAAAATTGAGTCGAAGTTGTAGTAATGAGTTAGACCTGCTACTACCCCCTTGTACGGAGACACTACCTTGTACGGGGTACTAAATCCTTCTTCCTTCGAAAATAATCAACTAAAATCACTGGAGAAGTAGTTGTCTTCGATTTCCATGAAACTTTTATTCCCATTTACTTACTTCCGAACTGTCAATGCTTAACTGTCCGTGCCACTCAGTCTCCGAGTGGCAGTCCGTCGATACTGTAAAGTTCAAAGGACTTTTAAATAGTTTAAATCAACACATCTCAATTATTTAGCGCCGGGTCCTCTCTTCGGAAACTTCTTCGAGTTATTAGTTGGCAAATGAGATGTGCTCCGGTGCGGACAAAGGGAAAGTGGATTTTTGAGGACGCTAAATGTAATACGTCGTTAATGAAGCATGCTGCATCATTTAAATGATAATGTTTTAAAAATGAAGAAGAAGAATTGAGACAGAACTGAAGATTGACGGCCTTGTATTGGAACTGTACATAACGTGACGTCGAGACATTTTTTACGGAATGGAACGAAAAAAAATTTAAAACCGTGCAAATGATTGTATTAGCAATTTGCGCGTCCCGTCAAAGTAACCGCGAAGGCCATTCTTTCACCTTCATGTTTTTTTTTCCTATGTTTTGCCCTTATGTTTCACCGATGATTTTTGCTTACTTAGGGATTGTAATTTGACAGAACATTAGTACTAGAAAAACAATTTGTAAAAACTAAGAGTAGGAACATTTAATGGGATATATGAAAGTCAATGTAATTGTCATTTTGAAAGTCAATGTAATTGTCATTTTCAAACTCATAGAGGACATTATCGCTAGTGACTGCAGATGATTAATGATGTTGTTAGACTTGAAACGCTTGCTGAATCTCGCCCGCGTGTTGCGATATCTTCCGTTAGACAAGAGCGAGAATAATTGGTGTAGAAGATTGTGAGAGAAATTGCGCTCGAAAATATGCAGAACTTTCCCACCGCAGATACGTCCCGATTTATCCAATCATTTAATGATTCAGGTTTTGATGAAGGGTTTTTCCATCACTAAAAAAGCTCGGTCAAATAACCGGGAGGATATTCGAGTGAATGACGTCTGGCAGTACGCTTAGAGCCCTAAGGAAAATTGGAAAAAAATAAGACATTCGATGACGATTTATCGAGGTTATTTCTGCGCCTACTGGCGGGATCCGGTCATAAATCGTAGTTACACTACCCGGTCGATTGCCCCGTTAAGATTTATCCGTCTGAAAAACAGAGAGCAATTAACCTCAAATGTCGATTGCATATATACAAAATAAATAACATGAGTTCTTATGTCTGTTTTTTATAATAATGGTTAGGTTGTTTTGTATTTGTCTGAGAGATTTAATGGAAAACCGAGTTTGCCAAAAACTTCTTCCAGAATGGTTCAGGGGGTTTGGTGGAACTTATCATGATTATATTTTTAATTATTTATCTCGTAATATCATACATTAGACGTTAGTTGGTCCAATAAATTGTGTTGGATTTTATGCCTTATAATATTTTAAAATAAGGGTTTAAAATGAGGTGAAAAAAAGTCATTGATGTACTAAATTACCATTTTGTCCTTGCGCTGGGACCAAATTAGGTGATTTTCTGTGAGTAGATAAGCAAAGTTCTTGTTTATGTTCAATATAAATACAGATTAAAGTAAGGTAAACAAAACTTTCACTGCTATCCTCTAGTTGTACTTTTATTTGACTTTTATTGTTTATCTTTCTGTCCCTATTTCAGAAAAGAAAGCATACAAAGTTTTCTCTAAACCCAATCCCTACTCAACTGAAACTTCAAATAGGAAAGAACTATATTGCAGTGATGTATTATGTTGAGATGTATATATATATATATATATATATATATATATATATATATATATATATATATAAACGGCACTGAGAGGTCGATGTAACCTTTTTATTTCGGCAGCAGTGGAATAGCCTAGTAATTATTAACTTCAAATCCCCCATTTAGCGACCCTTTGGTAGGATTTTGAATAAAGACAGGTTATATCGATTAAGCATACGTGTTTTCGTCATGATTCAAAGGCCTCTTTGAAAGGTTCTGAAGCGACATGCTTGTTAATCCGCTCATCGGTGGACCGCGTTTTCAATTAACATTGTACAACAATGGAATTGAATCCCGAAGCCTTGTAAAACAAATTGTCGAATTAATTAATATTATAAATTAAATGTGTACACAAAAATCTGGTGGTGTTAATTGTAGTCCAATAAGAAGATGATTCGTGTGAGAGGATTTCGCTCAATTTAACACTAAAAAAAATCGTAAAATCGTGTCTCTAATTTATCTCGCACCTGTTAAAAACAGTGTATATTAAAAATACACATTCTACGTATTAAAGTATAAACCTTCTTTGTATGAATACAAAGTAAATCCTTTTTATAATTAGACTGCCTGCCTTTATTAGCATTCTATTTATAGTAATGTTTTATTTATTTATACTATTGCCACTATTGTGAGCTTTCTTTGCACTGTTTACCCGTACTATTAGAAAACTTAAATGACAAGCATCAATCTCACCGAGTCAACTTCCAAATAGATTTAGGAACGAATTTTCTAACTGGGCGTAGGCACTTGCCAAATTCTGGGCGGTATTTCGCCCGTCACTCTCAAATTCCGCAATTTAAAATACAAAGGGTCGCCTCTTAAGAAAAAACTCTGAATCCGACTGGAGGAAGGAATTCCCAACGGGTGGGCTGAGCTTTTGGCAGAGGCCGCCGGGTAGGGCGAAGCTCTGGCCTTTACATCTCTCTCCTTCGCGCCGCCCCCGCCTTTCTTTTTTTCCAGTTCTCATGTACATCTGTCTTTCTTACAAGTGGCCCCCGTTATCTGAGGGAGCGGGGACGCTCTTGAATCGTGAAAAGTGCAATTGTGCTCCCGTCCCCGTCGGTGGCCGCCGGCCTCTAAGAAAACCCACCCCCACACCCTCCTTCTTCGCTTATTTCCGCTTTCCGGGTCGCCCGTGAACTTTTTACCGCGGAACGTCTTAGAATGATTAAACGGCGTACCCCCAACCCCTAGACCTTTTGTTTTTGTATAATTACGAAGTGTTGTTCAAAGGCTGAAATGAACAATGTTCTCGACTCTGCATTATTCTTTTTTAGAGTTTCAAGTTGTGCCGTAGGCTAAATTTCTTCAATATTACACCTATTTTAAAAGCGGTCCGGTCGATCCTTAATAACTTGTATTTACGACGCTTTATTTTTCTGCCTAAACCCTGTATTTCGATACTGACTAAAATGCGAATGGTGAGCCAGCATACGTCAGGGTACTTTGGGAAGGATTCAATTACACCGTACTCCACACGAGGGAGTAACTGCTCTCCACCCAAACAGCAAATAATCAGCGCTTATTAATGAACAAAATTTAAAAAAAAGGTAAATAGATACTCAGATATTTCATTTGTGCTGAATGATAAATATACTCATTTCCAAATTATTGAAAATGACCTTTTTTACTTCTGGGTTGATCTAGCTGCGTAGGGCGCCCCAACGGAGAGGGAATTTTAAATTACCTCCGGTCACTTTTCTGTGGATTTAGTCGGCGGAGGTGCAGGGGTTGAGGGGGGGCGCACATTTCACAGATAAAGCGGTGCGAGAGAGGCCGCAGCCCGCGCCGGCCACCCAGGCCCCTAATGGCCGACCGCCCGGTTAAATGTTCCATAAATGTTATCGGTTAACCAGAAAAGTGTGAATTTATTTTAGGGGGCGCCGGCCCCGGCGTTAAAATTCGGTCCGCCGTCCGGTTAATGGCCGTGTTGAAGCTCCGCCCCGGTCGAAAGGGTAAATGAGTCAAAGCCCTTTTCGAGTGCGTATGCCGTGTAAATGAATAAGAATAAAATGGCAGGCCGAATATATTACCCGCTATGTTCGCGCTTATCCAATATACGGTAGAAACGGATAATACATAAAACGGCTGCAATTCAGGGCTCATTATCACCGATTATTAGACAAAATAGTGCACAATTAAATGGATAATGGACATTCGGGAAAATGAGATGAAAATTTCATCTGTAATAAATGACTCAGAATGCTTGGAAGATTTCAGCCCCCGCCAATAAATCCGAAGCGTTAATGCATTAATCAAGTTAGTGCTTATTTATCGCAGTGTATCTGGTCGCCGGCAGACAGTGAGGCGGCGGCCCGCAGACAGGTTGATTTACAGTGGCCAATACGCGCCCTACTCACCCGTACACCTTACTCTCTTCCCCATATACAGTATCTTTATTAAGATTCCAATAACTGTATTAACGGTAATTTACGATGTCCATTAATAATTCGACTTATTTAGAGGCCGGAATCGTTTCAATTGAAGACCGGTTGCAGTCAAAAGTCTGACTAATTTTCTGCTCTCTACGCCTCGGTGGTTTTCAGGGACTAGTCGATTCTAGCTAATTGGAAAATTTCGTGACGATTATAAAAGTTACAAAATGTGATAACCTAATTTTTTGGGGTGATAACGTTCTAAATTCGCAACCGCCACCGAAATTTGATCGAATTCGGGCCACTTACTGGATCGATTTTATCAGCGCCTCCCGGGGGCTAAATAATGGCCGGAGGCAGCGGGGTTGTAACGCCGTCGATATTTTAAGACCGCCGGCAATAAGTCAATATCGGGCGAAGGAAGAGAAAGGATTCAGGCTCGTCAAACCGACAAATGGGCCGAAAGAATTATACCGTCACTGGGGGAAGGGGCATTTGTCATGAAAACGGGAGGAGGGGGCCCCCCCAACTTTCTATATAGGTTCATAAAACGGTTCGCCGATCCCGCGGAATGGTTTGTTCTCGTGAACGATATTTCGCTTTCGCCTCTTTCTCCAGGTCTTCTTTTAAATACGCGCGAATAAATATAATAGATTTCGAAATGCCGTAATATTCCCTCGACACGTATTGGGCATATATTCTGCTTCATTTTTGCTTAGTTAAATAAGTTAAAATACTTTTGATTCGATCAAACATTCAATCCTAAGAAGACGAAATTCTGTCTCACAATGGTCTGATTTAATATTCGAGTAGTTGCTATAAATTAATCGCTGTCAATAAATGACGAGTAATAACACCACATAAATTTCTAAAAAATTAAAATTATATATTCCCATTATATATCGCTTGTTGTAAATACCATCTTAGAAAGGAAAGTGGCGAAGAGTTAAAAGGCTAATTGCGCATTATTAAAATATTATATTCACTTTGCGATCAATTTCTCTTTCCCCTCCCCCCTTCGACGCCGAAAATATTCCGATCAAACACATTTTTCCCTTTCGAACAGATTTGTCTGTAATGAACTCTGATTGGAGGCATCGGGCCGGAATTCCATAAATCATAGGGGCCGCCGAGGGTGAGCGGCTTCTTACTAAGAAAGTACCCGGTTGAAGGGTAAAAGTGATGCTAGTCGCAGAGGCCTCGGGAGAATTATCAGACCGATTTTTCAAGGGAAAATTTGCAAGTCTTCCCTTCAGCCTAGAAGCGTGGTATCTTCCCCGAGGTTTTCCCCAGGCTCCGTCCCTCCATTAGCGGACAAGCAGGCGTCCCCCTGCCTCCAACCCCCGGCTCCCCGGTCTGGGCAAGAATTTGCTTAATTGAATTCCTGGAAACGACATTTGAAACTCCATCTGGGCCAACTGAAGAAAACAACCACTTTTTGTCTTCCTTTCTTTTATTTTTCGGAGGTAACGAATTTTCTTAATGAATGCTCCAAACCGGCATTGTCATCTTGCTTCATACGTTACTGAGTCGGCGGACTAGGAAACCTTGACGATAAGTTATGCCTACAAATAAAAAAAGACCGTTATCTGAATAAGAATCGTTAGCTATTATTGGTGGATCTTTTGAATATATTAAATTTAGCTAGAGACATTAAAATAAGAAAAATAATCTGAGTTTTGTTGGCGGCATAGTATCATACTGGGTATGTAATTAAGTGAGCTGGCACATATATAATATGTATTCTATTTAAAGGAGAACTGTAATATGAAAACTTTTTCTGTGGAAAAGTTTTTTCCTAGAATTATGAATAAAGATTCTAAAAATGTATTCAGCGCAGTGAAAACGACCAGCTATTATTTTCCTTTTCCTTAACCTTAATTTGTTTGTCTCAACTATTTGTCATATCTCCCGAGTCGTGATTATTAAGGATTCCATTTAGATATATAATAAGAGGCCATTTCCCCTCAATGAATGAATATTCGCAGAATTACTAGAGATAAGTTGAAACTACAATTTCTTCGTTATAGGATTATGTTGTGGGGACAGTTTGTAGTGGATATTTTTTTCTATTTTGAAGAGTATCCAAACATCCATAATTTGTTTTTATATAAATTCATTTGAAAAAATGGTTATTATTTTAATAATCACTTGCGAAAGTTAGTTTCCGAAACTCGAGAATTTTCCCACTGTTTGCGGTTCAGCGATCAATGTTTACCTATTTACCTTCTCATATTTACTTTCAAAGGCCAACTAATGTAGAATTGTTCGATAGCTTCAGTTTTATACTATCATGTAATTTATTCGTAACCTTAACACCCCTAAATTTCTGGCATACTACATATAGTTGATATAGCATATAGTTGATTCAGCGTTATCGACAATAATAAATTTCTCGACGATTTCCTCGTAAAAAATGCAGTTCCCTTCGGAAATATGTAATGGTTTCAACGGGTCTACCACTCTTATTAACTTCGTTCCCCGCTTCCTTGTGCTGTCAGAACAAATATGATCAAATATTCGGGAAGGGGTTGAAATGATGATGTAGATTGGGGCGGCTGGATGAAGGGGTTCCTCCGACCAGCCTTCAAACAGCGTTATCGGTCGGCCCCCAAATCGGTTTACTGTCGGGGGCGGCAATTGGTAGCCACTTAGGCGCCGCCTTTCCCGATCTCGCCCGCCATTCAAATCCGCATCGCCTAATGACGTCAGACCCTGCCCCTCTCGGCGCTAATCGGGTTCCGCCCGAAAAGCCGGCTGGAAGACCAACGGCGAAAACAAACCAGTCAGGATTCATTTTTCCACCGCTGAGATGGCCCGCCGTGGTTTTTCCTTTTGTCCATATACGCTATAGCCCACGAGGGCCACCTTTGATCTGTATCAGACTCGAGGTAACATTATGATATTATAATTTTAAAATTTTTTTCCTTGCCACCAAGATATCCCGATACGGCTCGTTCAGTGTATTATTATTTTAGAAAAAATGATATCCAGTGTATGCTCCGTTACATGGAGGCATTTATCTGGATTGAATTGAAACTGTGTTATTGGATCAAAGTTATATTTGGTACCGGTCTCGATTAATCCAATTTATTACCTCGGGTACACCTTTATATCGATAAAAGTTGGGTGACCGGCTTCGGGAGCCATCCGAACCGTCCTCTAAAGGTCGCAATTCTCCTTCCAAACTGCTGTTATTACAGCCCGGGTCATTTTTTACCGTTCGACTGTACGCAAATGGCGGGCAAATCCCCTCGTCATCTCCGGGGTCGAAGCCTATGTAGATTCGTCTAACTCATCGGCCATTGCCTCCGCAGATTCCTTCTCCAGTTAAATTCGGCGGTGACTCGTTATTAAAATATCTTATTAAGTGAAGTTATAATTTTTCCGGAGGTCCTTATTATGCTCGTAAGATACGACTAATTTCTTGCGAGCGATTTAAATTTTCGAATTTTTTTATCAGTTGATTTACAGTGACATGGTGGATCAATCAATACTGAATCGCTGTATAAATAGTATACAATTTATACAATATAAATTGGGACGGGTCACGACATTCCTACGGACGTTTCCGAGTAGACGATAAGAGAATTCCATTAGCGGAAATAAACAATGTTGGGCTGGCAGGCCGCTCGGGAAAAGAGGTGGATATTTTATGGAGAAAAGGCGGAGATGCGAAAAAAAACAGGTTCTTGTGCGCGGACCCGGGGACATCTCGAAACTTTCAAAATCGATGGCCGCCCCAACCCGCCACTGGGACAGGGGAGCCCGAAGAATAACATCGGAATAACAAATAACGGCAGGGGAACGGGAAAAGACGACGGGACGAGGAGAAGTAGGGCTGTGGGGGAGGGGGGCAGAAAACAAGGAGTCGGGCTATGCAAATCTCGGCTCTGAAAATGCCCTCTGCCCCCGTAATCAGAACCCGGCCAGGAGAAACGGACCCGAAAAAAGAATCCCACCGCCGGAATTCGGCTCCTAATGAAGGGATTTGTCCCCCTTCAGCAGTGTGGAACAGCTCCTACCCTATCCTCATATTCTACCTGAGGATTTACAAGTCAGTTATTGCGAAATGAGTTACCTGAACGAAAAGAGAAAAGGAAATTAGACCGGCTATATTAGATTATAACAGTCCGGTCTTGTTTCTTGAAAAATATTTCTGGACGAGGAGAATTCAATGGTTAACTGTTAGTAGTGGAGTGTTTTATTGTAGATGAGTGGAGATATCAGTTTCTATAATCTTGGAATATTTAGCATATTTTTTTTTAATACAACTAGATATCTTCTCGACATTAACACACGTTTAATAATATTCGATACAGTATTACTTTTTGCAGTGAATGTGAAATAAACACATTTAAATTTTAAAATTACCCTAACAAATCCTTCGCAGATTGTTTCATATTCCCGTTGATTGCCATGACGGCTGGCCCTTATTTTTACATTTCCTGTTATTAACCGGAGGTCATTTTTCGCAGCAAAAAAAAACGGCGGAGAAAAAAATGACATAATGTTCGAGTTTTTATTAGTCCCAAGGTGGATTATTCGTCCTCATAAACTTCGTGTTCCTCTCCCAGTGGCGTTGGTTTGGTGCGGGGGGGGGGGGTAAAATAAAGAAGCGGGTAGGGGGCGGCGCGATATATTTCAAAAGCCGGGAACAATTTCTGACACGGGGCTGTGATTCACTTCTGAGGAAATAATAGGCTCATAAATTTGGCTTGTTGTTTACCTCTTCAATTTAGTTTTGAGCCATAATACGCCGTTATTAGGGGTAATGGGTCAAATTTAGGTCTAGTATCCGGAGAATCGGTCGAGGATGTTTCTCTATAAAGAACAATACCAAAACACAATTATAGGCCTATTAAATAAGAAATTGAGGTAATACTTTAGTGAAATAATATCCACCACGAAGTATATTTATTTATCATATTGCATTAAATTATTACATAGAATAATAAATGTTTATCAGAAGTTGTTTACTTCGTCCAGATTCACGGGTCGATACGCGGACGTAAATCATGGCGAGAGTAGAACTATACGAGTCATGTCGAGTTCCTGTTTATAATGTAAAAAATCAGGATCAAGTCGTAGGCAGGATAAGACTTAAAAAAACTGTATCAGTTGAAATCAGATTGTATAACACTTTCACCTGAGATTAGGGGGAAAAAACGGAACAGAGATAGGCGCGTGATCTTGAATTACGTAATTACTTGAATTACGTGTCGCTTTTTGGGGCGTCGAAATGTTTTGAGAACGAGCGCTGCGAGTGCGAACAGGGTTTTGGGGACTGGTTGAGATTCTGCGAGGGACTTGGTTGGGCCCCGGGAGCTAGGCGGGTCTCCGGCTAACGAGGAACGGTGGCGGGGCCGGGGGCGACGGGCCTAATTGCGGGGCCCATCACACCCGAATATAAAGAGCCGAGAATACCTACAATTTGTTTTCTGTCCGCATGGAAGAACACGTACTACGTACAACATTCGCGTTTATAAATTAGTTTTCATTTTAAAATATCAGCAAGGAAGTTAATGTCAATACTTCAATCCGTATAAAATATAACGGTTATTTGAATATGGAATCAATACAAACTCGAATAGAGATTCAAATATTATATAAAATAATTTTTTCAAATACTTGTCACCATCAATAGTAGACGTAGTTTCTGATTAGTGTAATAGTGTATGCGGTATAGCATTTATGGCTGTATAAATAACTTAATAGTGCATCCTGACGGAACAGAAGTCACAGTAAATAATATAAAATATGATTAGCGGATTAATCGTTTTTGTAAATTTTTTTAAACTTCTATCATTGAGAAAATGGCGGTGGTATAGAGTGACGCGGTGCGAGAACGACACTTTGGAATTTTGACTTGGGCGTATAAAAACACGATCTAAATGCTTTTCCCTTATGAATAATGTACCTGTATTAAGTGTCGGGGAGGCCAATGTATATAGAGTGGTGGTGGGGGCTGCCCTCATAATTCTTACTTAGGGAGGACCCCGTCCCTTTCCCGAAGACGGACCTGAACTGACTCCTTATTTATCCCCGCTTCTCCCTCTCACTTCCTATATTAATACATTTCGACCGAAACCGAGACTCTGTTTAATTTGAAAACGCGAACCGAGTGTTCCATTCTTCATTTTGATTTTGACTAATAAATATCATTATTAAATTAAATGTTTAATTTACAAAGTCATTCGCGTGTTAAAATTCAAGTTTTCAGACTGACAAACCGTCGTCTATCCGAAATAAATCTAGAGGTCAAAACGGGATCAAATCCCTCCCAATCATGAAGCGATTCTCATAACCATTCGTGTATTTAATACTCTTAAAAACTGACGGATTGCTAAATGCACCAATAGCAAAACCCTCGAGTCTGAATATTGCCCGGATCATAATGCACTCCACACAGTAATACGGACGTTAATGGTTTAAAATATTAGTGGCGGTATTTCCTCTACCTGCTGACGAGAAGCTACGATATTGATATCTGATGCCATCGAGTTCAGTTTTCAGCATTGTAATAGTCGGTGATTACACGTACTAAATTTGATAACATAATCGACCATATGGTAATTTTATAAAAGCAGGAAAATTGAAATTTTATTTTAAAACAAAAATGTTACATATACATTATTTTTGCGGTTTACCTGAGATATTTCAAACATAAGCAAAGAGTATGGCGTAGATAGCATAAACGAATCTGTTATGTTCTTGTTTATCTGCTACTCTCTAAACTTGACCAGGTTTATTTATTTTTAATTTAAATACCCCCAATCTGTTTATTTGAACTGCGCTTTGAATCAACACGGTTTTCAACATTGAATATATTAAATTAAGATTAATGAAGTAACTTTTATAAATTACTGGATATTTATCCCCTGTAGTATATACTGATAAACTATGGCCGAACTAAATTGATGAACTCGTAACTAGAAATTAAATGAAAACTCTTTTTTTTGTGTTGATTAATCCGTGGAATTCATCCTATTCACTCCTTCTGGTATATTTGCCAACATTGATTAGAATAAGCTTCGACCTTTCGGTTTAATTTCGGCCGAGCTGGCTTCCTCCGGTTCTCTCCGGCTTCATTTTCAAGCCCCCTCCTCTTCCAGCCTATTCCAAGAAATGAGCCGGGCAAGTATTAAAGCCTCGTAATTATTAAGCGTGGGGTAAAATTACTGCACTGGAATTTTTATATTAGTGTAATCCACTCCCCGTCCTCTATCCCAAAAACAAATGGAACATTAATAATTCATGCACAATGGAGTATATTTGAATATTTCCTAGTTAATTACGTATGTACATAATTACGATTTAAAAAAGTAAAAATTATGAATTTCTACTCTTCTCTCAATTCACAATATCAATAATTTTAGAAAATACTGCATCGACAATGTTCACCGAAATTATTTTCTGAAAATCCACGAACGTAATATTTTTATTCGAATCATAAATTATCAGTGAGTTTTATTTATTAGATTTAATAATTACTTGTACAGACTGTAAATCTGTTTGAAAGCAAGATTTTCAGTAGGGGTTTAAATTACATCAGGCGGACGTCTACGGCTTTAATAGTCCATGTACTAAAACCAGAGTTTGAACTTGTGGAAGTTGTCTAACGATCTGCAAAGTATGGAGCGGAGTCCTAACAACCTGTTGGTCTAGTGCTAGATCAGGTCATAGAGCGACTGACTCTTTGAACTATCGATGAATCGGACATTGTTCATAAATTCAGGATGAACAAGAAACATTAATTAGCTGACGGACAGTGGTGACAGGTTTACGATGTTGGTAACAATACTATTCGGTGATGTTTGGAGCGTATATCAGTTAACTGTACTTATATAAATAAAAAATAATCATCAGTTCGGTGGGCTAAATAAGCTATATAGTTTATTATAAGCTATAAACTATAAAGTAGCTTCTTAATCAGTGCAAATCAAGACTCGGAACTGGAATTTTCGATAAGGCCCCTATGTTATGCTAAACACGCGTTCATTAACAGTAATGATGGCTTAGTATGCAGATTTCAGTTCGCCCGTTTGATTTGACGGCCTAATCAGACGGATCGCGTTATTCAAAACAGTTGATCGATTTCCCTTTATTGAAGCTATATTTTTGATAATTCAATGAATTTGTTGAAACTAAAATTTTTAACAAAATTACTGATAGAAATTAGGGAACCGTCTCAGGTATAATTAAAAATATTATCTTCGGGATAAGTGTTCGCCATAAGGATTTCAATAAAATGAAGAAGGTCGTTTTGATACATTTTCAATGACCAGAATCTGGGCCAAGGAGGAAAATCCAATTTAGGTTAGGGCTAATCTCAATAGCGACATTTTACCGACTTCCGGCTCCCAACTACCTGGGGCTCTGGCTGTTAGGGACAATTGGTTCTAAGCACTAAACTAACGACTTAATTTTGCGCAATTAACTAGATAATCAATGAAATAAGATCTTCCAGTCGATTTGCAAATCGTAATAAGCCCTAGAATATATGTTGATACAATATTTCATTTAAAAATATTTTATTTAGCGTGTGTTTACTATTATTGATGGAACACTTACTAATGATCTTGGGGAAAATTGGGTTTCATGCCTATATTTCAATTCGCATTTCTCTCATATTATGACCGTATCCTAAGAGCAATTAAAGTACAATCAGTCTAACAACTCCTTTTATGAGGCCACACGAGCGACATGTACCGTCATTTTCTTGTGGGACGCTCTCTCGGTCAGATCCGTCTTATCTGGTCGTAAAAACTGACTCGGATGTAGGATTGGTGGTATGGGGGGGTTGGTACCAACTCGATTCCGGACCCCTTACAAGATGGGATAAGTTCATTAACGGTGAAAGTGGAAGGTTTCGTGGAAGGGAGGGAGGGGGCAAGAAAATTAGACCGGTCCGCGTGAAGGGCGTGGGCCGGCAATCCGAGTTCGGGATCGGCCCCCCTCCTCAATTAGAGTTGATTACGTATTAAACTAGAGAGATTCCACTGCTCCAATGAGAGGCGGGAGGGAGGGAGGGAGGGCTGGCACCTTCGAATTGTGCCCGCCTGAAGGAAATTGCTAATCGGCTAATTGGCATAATTGGGGTACGGGAGCCAGGCCGCAGGTTATTGAATCCGATTTCGGGACCCGTGATCGGACGAAGGAGATGGTTTTGACGACTGTAATAAAAGGGTATCTTGACTACCGATCAGACTATCAAAATTAAGAGGTACCATGTTCTAATTATTATCCCGTCCGTTCTGATACGGGTTGCTATCTATGATAGGAATTTTGTTGACTATCATCAACTATACCTGAAATTGCTATCGTTTAAAGACTAACTGTAGACCCTATTTTATTTTATAATTCTTAAATGCTCATGTAAATTAGTACACCTAACTTCCTCTACGACATCGAATATTTAATTCAACCATCGAGATTGCCAGATTATGGCAGGTCGGTGGGTTTCTATATTATACCAGTGTTGGTTATATTCTTTGTCTTTAGCCTTAGGGTTATGAGGAAATCACCGGTAATAAATGTTAAAACTTCCTATTATTATATAAACATACATTTATGTAATAAATAATTGGGTTTTGATTAAAAAACAAAAGAGAAATCTCGGAATAATTTTAAGCGTTGATAAATGAGAGTGGTGGTCACCATCTTTACGGCATTTTGGTGGTCCCCTCAGGGGGGAGATCTAACAGCTGTGTGGTCCATCGCAGGGTGGGCCTAATCGTGTGCCGCCCCGTCACTATCCATATAAACATCCCTGGGATAATAAAACGGTTAAGTGCCCGGTCCCAGCTCCGCGATAACATGCCCTTAATCCACAACCACCACCCCCCCTCCATCAAAACTCAACCGTGTGTTTAAGGCCCACTCGTTTGTTACCGGCCCCCGGGGCTTTCGAATTGCGCTATCGTCCCCTGATTTCGGCCATTTCCCAAAATTGTCGCCCTACACTTTTTCGAACTTATGCCTCAACGGGTCAACAACTTGCCTCTTGTATAGTACGACTAATCTCGAAAGGGTGTGCCAATATTAAAACTATGTTTTATATCTGTATCATCCTCTTACATTTAAAGCTACAATTATATTCTTGGCGCAAAACAATTGCTGCGTGTGTGCAGGTTTTCGACCAAATGCTTGCAAAGGGAAACTAAAATGCTTAGTTGTGCCCCGGTAGGAGATTAGTTCCTAAGGATCGAAACAATCGGGAGAGAATCGTTGCGAACCCAGCCCCATTGGCACTGCTATTACCGCCCGTCGGCCGACGTGCTAACGGAGTGGCCTTACAATTTTCCGGAGGACCCGGAGCTTAAACAAAAACCGGGAGGGGGCGGGGAGGTTCTAGGGCCGAGCAAAAGTTGAAGAGGAGACGGGCGTCATAGTAAGTGCCAGGGAGCGGGGAAACGACTGTTGGAGACAGCTGGGCGGCGGCGGGGCCAGCACAATGGCCCCGACCAACGGAGAAGAAGGCAGACTACATTTTATGGGCAATAATGTCTGGCCGGGGTTACTAATTTGAAAGCCAACTCTCTCCCACCCCCTTTCCTTTTGTGAGACGCCGCCCATCCCCTTAATGATTCCCATTTACTTTTTCCTTAAGGGCCCCGACCCACTCGCTCCTTGTTCTCGGCCCCCTTAGAATATTGTGGCGGATCTCTCGGCGGGCTTCCGAGTCATTTTCTGATCTTTTACCACCTTCTAATGAATATTTAAACACGGCTGAATTTTTTAACTTCCGAGTTCTTTCAACCGCCGTAGCGATTATTCTGGCTTTTAAATTGGCCTCTTTATTTCATTACTGTAATTATTTTACAGTTCCAAGCACCGGTCTCGAGTTTAAGAGGTCCTTTCTGTGAATTAAATTTCAAAATTGCGGCCGGATAAACCTGTTCAGGTCTCGAGGCTTTGTCTTCCGAGCGCTAAATTTGATCTCTACTCGTCTCTATCAGTGTGGGCCCACCCTCAGAACCAGATCTCATTAATTCTATTGAACGCTTCGTAATTTAACGTATCACCTCTCTGAATTCAATTATTTAGTGTTCATGCAACGGGACAATTGTAACAATGAGTACACAACTGAGTCACGCTCGGAAATCTTGAATAGGAAATGTGGCGCGAGTCACAAGATTCGATGAGAAATAAATTCCGACATGGAGGTGTGCTATGTCTTACACTCGGCCCTCTTCTGTTTTATTCATTTCCTAAGAATGAATATAAAGCCGGGGATAATATAAAGAGAACGTTTATATTTCAATCCGCCTTGGAATGTAAGGATCAACAATGAAATAAACAGTTGATTATTCATTCGTTACGGACTCATTTGTAACCTTCCTTCTTGTAATTAAATATTAAATTTACTGCTTATTTCATCTTGTATGCTAATTCGGGATAATGATTTCGACTTATTCTAATATCCTGAGCGAGCCATAATTTCGTGTTAATTATCCTAGATCTTTTATATATGCGGCTTTGCGGGTATTCTTAATCTTAAAGGCTTGTTAGCTATAGGAAAGGCGAGGAAAGGAAAGGGGCTTGTTAACTCTGTCCCTTCATCCGGATTTGTCCCCCTTTCTTTCCGAACTGAGCAATATTTTCATTCATTACCACCCCATTCCGCACGATCCACATTCCCTCTTTTTCTCTGACTTATACATGGCGATCGAGTTGGAAAATATCGTATTGCCTCAATCTTCAAGAAATATTTTGAAAAACAATGAGATATACAAAGTTATTAAAAAGTTTTGCTGAATTAGTGTTTTCTTATCCTAAGGTAGTACAGATAGTAAAATAAGTACCCTTTCTTGTTTATAGTACAAGAATTTTTCTAAATTTAATGTGGAAAATAGCGTATTTGGCAATTTATCATCAGTGCGATATCTGACGTCCACAGTTGGTTAGACAGTTTTCGGCTCGACGCCAACACCGAGGCAATAAACACGGTTACCCCGATTGACCTGGGCGTTCGTTGTACGATAACCTCGCAGAATTTTCTCATAGCCGGCAAACCGGTCGGAAAAATTAAAATTGCGCGAAATTAAAAACTTGCGCCTCGTCCTTTCCCTTCCAGCGCTTGGATCGAATAAATGCCCTGCCCTCCCTCTCCCGTTCGTCCATATTATTCCGGAGCATAAACGAAGCCCGCGGAAATGATTTTGGGGGACGGGGGTTGTAATGGAGGCGCAAAGTTTAAAGTGCATCGGAAGTACTGTTGGGGTGTGGTTCATGGGTATATAAGCCGTGGCCGGCAAATCCCTTTTGGCCTCTGATTTTAATTGGTAGGGCGGCCCTACGTCCGTTTTCGTGGGCCCGGATTTGTAGTGCGGGTTTATTACCGTGAGTTGTTGCCCCGGGGGCAATAATATAGGGCCGGCCGACCCCCGCTCCTACCATCGGCTTCTTGGTCACCTGCCAAATCGCTGCCCGATCCACCATCCCCCATCCCCTCGGGCGATACAATAAACTACAAATAGCTTATAATTCATACGCAGTGTACCGTGTCCGTCCGTTGTCTTTACTGCGGTGTCCGGGTAATGAATCTGGGAATATGGGCCGTCTCTCGGTTCATGAGACCTCTATATTTGTCCGTCGATTGATTGTTGCGGTATTTTATATTATAAAATTAAATACTTTAATTTAAGACACTACATTTAGATATTTAATGTTCCTGATATTTGTGGATCCGATACCGGTGAACAGTGCAAGTAGTTTACGCTATTTTTCAGTTCACACGAAAACTAATCATAAATTCATGAATTTCACACTACCAACCTTTTGAAAGCAAGACGTAGTCACGTCGCGCAATCTACTTTTTCCATTCCCTTTTTTAGGTAAGCTAGAAAGGTTCTGAGCCAATAAGCGAGCGGAGAGAATTATGCAAAGCGCGAACGGGTGCACTGCAGTATTCCAAAGAGTCTAGGACAAACGATACCTTAATTTATTTTACTCAGACTCAGATTAGCCACTGAATTCCCTTCGGTATTCAACACAAGAAACGCAAAACAGGAATGAATCAAACCGGAGGTTTTCAACGAATAATTCTTTACAAGCAGATAATGGGCCTGTTTCTGCGGTCGGTCGGCGCAGAGGGACGTGACAGTTGTACAGAGACGCGGCTCAATTTTATGGCGCGGGTGGGGGCGGGGCGATTGATTCCGCGGCCTCCCCGGGGCGGTCGCGTCGAGAGGGGAAGGGCATTAGCATAATACCAGACAGAATCGTATTTTCTCAATTCCGATGCCGAGTTGAAATTTATAAGGCAAGCTGGAGGAACGGAAATTTTCAATTTTCATCCCTCCCACCCCACATCCTCCCGTTCACCGTGCCAATCCCACCCCGCCCACATCACCTCGCCTTGTACGCGGCTCCGAAAAGAAATAGATAAAGATGAATTTTCGACGAGCCGTATTACTGGTGGAGGCGTGTCGTCGCCAGGAGCTTTTCCCAGTCAATCCGAGTCCCCCGATTCCTGTTCCCCTTCGGGTTATGACGTCTGGTACCGTCGATATTCGGCCCTATATTGATTTTCATTGGAATAATTCGGGCGGATTTCCAGTTTTGGATTACCTCCGAAATAATATTTCAATTACTTTTAATTGAAATTATGTTAAATGCATTTCATAATTTCGCCACATAAGACGTTATTTTCAGTCGCGACAATCACTATATTTCATTGGTTTCAGACGTGAAGTTCTCGGTAAAGAGCCTTTAGTTATCTTCTTTTAAGTTCCCAACGTTTTTGTGTTTCGTCTAGCGTTTCCTTAATCGGGTAAGTCATCTCGGATCTGGTACTAGTTTTTAATTTATATTGGGCCAGGAAAGTACTTCTAAATTGGAACAAACACAACTACGCTATTATATCCACATACCAGTTTATGTTGTCATATGGATCATATCGCAAAAAAAATATATTACTCACGAATGATGTCCCGAGGCGTCGTGTTCATTTACAGTTTTAATCCGTATTGCCTACTCCTTGAAAAAATACAGCCAAAACTCACCTCCCCCTTCCGATGTTTCACCCCGGTTTATAATTCGATTAAAAGGAACAGGCGGTGGAAATTCCGTTCGGGTGTAGTTTAGGGCGTTCGGAAAATGCTGTGGGTGGTGGTGGGTTCAGTGTTGTTGGATTGTGCCCGTTGGTGAGGGTTGTGCTTCCAATCAAAAAGCAATTAGACGGCCCCTGCCCGTGAGGGCGCTGAGGGATTGGCGGGGGCCAGGAGACCCCGCAAAAATTATTTCTTCCCCCGGCTGAGTCCAATTTGATAAAATTGTGGAACGGCTCTCCCGTTTCGATGCCCAATTTCGACCGGCTCCGTATTTCCATACTCACCGATTAGTGATCTACATTTAATTCAAAATATTTCGGGGGTTCCAGTTTTTCTTTCAATCATACACATTTTTCGAACCTGAGATTTCAATTAAAGAAACCACTCTCCGAGTAATGGTTTCATTACCACGCTTGGTCTTTACGCTTCGATAATACAGGCACCCGTGAACGTCAAATATATGAATATAATGAATATACTTATCTCTACTTCACATATATGCCGTCGAATAATTTTGATACATAATGGGCGGTAGTAAGTGATTACCATAATAGAAGGCAAAATTACCATTATTTGCATTTCATTTAATTTAAAAATCTATAATAATGCGATATAATGCCTCTGTAGAGGAATATTTTTCACTCCGGGAACTATGTTCGAGGATCATGCTAGAGAATGTAAGTGTTCCACAGTGATGTAGCCAGTTATGTTTCGACTATTTACTCCGATAAGAAGATAAAAGAGTTCGATAAAGACTAACACCGAAGGTGAGGAATAGACGCGAACAGAGGATTAGAAAGTAAGTCGAAGAACAGAAATCGACTGAGGGGTTAGGAGTCGGCCTTCTTTTCCCCTTAAGGATCCGAACCTAGAGACACAAAGAAAAGGAGATGGAAAAAATATAGACGAACAAAAAAAGCTTTCAAGTATGAGATGGGGAACGGGAGACTTGCACTTACCATTACAAACCAGATAACCCCTTGAGTGTCCTCGACGGTAGGAAAAGGAGATAGAGAGAAAACGTTCGAGAGGGCCACTACTAGAAAACCCTTTTCTAACCCGATGCAGATATTTAATCGTCTCCGAGTTTCAGTGATGATAAAAAGATGCCTATTCGCCTTATATAGCCGACTATAGAACCACCCACGGCCGTTGAGATACTGAGGAAACGATATTGGACCTCGATAACGATTTCATCTCTTTCTTCTATATTTTTGCTATCAATGTAGGTCACGTTTAGCATTAAACTCTCAAGGAACACGATAATAAAATTAATTCCTTGTGATGAAATATTTTTGTATTTTATTAATTTGTTGCATATAATCACGGTTTTAAACCAGAATAACTATTGTATAAAAATAATAATTTCTTCCAGTATATCCGAACAAGGAACCAAAACCTTTGAAAAATACGGTTCACATTCTAATTTCTTCATGGGAAAGAATAACAATTTCATATTATTATTGTAGCCGTTATCCTTTGGATCTCAACTAGCTGAATCGACCTTAAGCTAGAGCGGTTTCCGGTTCTCACAATATTCAGTAGGGTTCCGTGGTGCATTCTGTCTGCACTGTTAGAGTGGCCCATTGTAATTCTCCTGTATTGTGCTCGGCGACCTCCGGTCTGCCTAGCAGGCATCAGGGGAAGTTAATTCATTAGTTCATTTTGCCGGTTTAAATAATGCTTAAATTATTTTTGCATAATGCATGAGAAATTTGATTACCTCAATAACCGCCCGCAATATGAATACATTTCATAAACAGTGTTTTTAACATGAAATGCATTGAAAACAATCCGCAGATAATATTTTATTCCCAGAAAATGACTGCTTAAATTAAACTTCTCTCTCTTCGTTATCTTGCTTATATTATGGCAGACTATTACACATAGTTAATTTAAACTATTCCGTTTATTATCCATTGATTTACACGTAATTAGCTTTTCTCTTGTATACATTAAATGGAGGAATTCTATAACTAAACTATTGTATTATTGTTCACTATGTTTGATTGAATATTGGTTGATGCAATTTACACTATTGTTCACTATGTTTGATTGAATATTGGTTGATGCACTTATACTAATACCACCTGCATGCCATTCGATTCTCTCGAAGTAATTATCCTGAACCTTACAATAGCGTAATTCAATGAAATATCTGAAATATAATCCAATAACAGTGCTGTAATCGAATTGTATTCAACCCTATTCGTATTGAACGAACTAAGTAAATACAGCGGCGTGTTAAAACTGCCATTTTAAATCGTTATATACCGTGTGTGTAAGTCACGGACTCGAGATATATTTACTCGAATTCTAGTGGAAATTTAATGGAATTTCTCTCGTAAAGGCACTATAGACTGCCCAACAGTCCGGTTTTAATTAAAAGTAACCCCGATGATTAGAAAACATTCCGCATTCGCGTGCAAAGGCGCCCGGCGTTCTTGCAAACTGGACCCGGAGGATTTAATCAACGTCAAATATTTGTCAGAACGACAATGAAATATCCTATTTATGTAAATTCCTATCCTTGTCTTTTGATGATTTCTTGGCCAATCGGTTTATTAGTGTATAATTATCTCTGTACATTAATTAAGGAGCCCTTAGGTCGTTGGTATGTAATAGAAATACGCTCGTAGTGACAGTAAGCACTCAGGGGGACTATGCAACAGCTGTTTTCCGACTTATAGCCATATTAAAGTGTTGCGGTTTGAAACAGCGGTTCCCTGCTAACGAACCCTGAGTGACTTCGGGCTACTAGAGCAACGTGTTCTTAACTTAATTGCGACCGCTCCTCCCCCCGTCCCCATCCCCCTTCACTGCCTTCCCGCTGTGCCAAGGAGCTCACTTCCCTCGGTGCTATCAGCCCCTCAAACATCTAATAGGCTCCGCCGCGCTCTCCTAGGTTATTAGTTGGGACTCAAATTGAAACGTTCCAGCGAGCCAAGGTAGATGCTGGGCACTTATCAAAAATCGTTCGTTATACCAGTTTTTAAAAGGTGCGAGGTCGAGGAGAGACTGCGATCGTACTCTTTTAATTATTTTACTGTTTACCTTTTCATTTCCGATAATTAGAAAATTATGAAAACCTGGATCCGCCCGATATATTAATATACCGTATGACAAAACTAAGTTATTTATATATACGTTGTTGTAATAATATGTATATGTCAGTGGGAACACGAGGGTATCGAATAGCACCTGTCATCTTGCTTTCTGTCACTAGCAATGGATACACGAACAATAATAGCGCATTGGTAGCGGTGACAGGAAGTTTAATTGGCTACTGACATGTCGGAATTTCACTATAATACTGACAATACCGGGAAGCAGAAATGGGTCAGAACATCGCTCGGTAGTTCGCGTAGGAACTCCATGTTGAAACAAGGAGTGTTAACATTTTTAACATATTAATTGATCACCTCTGTCCTTAATCGTGTTGGTATTGACAATTGATTTGCATAGCAATATTATGCAGTATAATTATTATGCGCCCCTTTCATTAAAACATGCAAAACATTATATCTATAATTTTATCTCGCTAAATTCTATACACGGGGGGATTGACCAAAAAGGAGGATGAATAGCTGATGTTTTCAGGCCCCTTTCGCCGATGATATACGGAAGTGAGGTATTGAGGTTTTTACACGGGCGTATGTCCGCGAGTTGTCCGAGCATTTTTCAGACAGAATAATGGTTTTGGGCCCCTCGGATTCTGCTGTCGATGACTGGACCTATAGCTAAAATATTGGCTATAATGGACGCGAAGTCAAGTGATTTAATGTACCTTCTAACAATAGAACAAATGCGGAATTTTACGAATTGCGGAACTGCAGTAGATTGTAATATTCATTAAAAATACAGAATATAAAGTCTGATATGTCACGCTGCAGTGTCGAGCGGTTTTTAAAGCGTTCTTTAACGTTGGGACATGTTTACAGAGGTCGGTCCGAATCATCGATAAAAATAAAATACGGGAGGTTAGGAATAAGGTAATCGAGGGCACTCCGCTAAATTGGTACCGACGGAGTGATCTTAATATTAAACCAAATGGGAAAACACTTAACTTGAGGAGGATAAGCTAATTTGAAAAGGGAGGGGAGTAGGGATCGTCTCCTTCTTTATTCCGAGTCACCCCTCTCTCACCACCCTATTAACCGACCCCCGTCCTTCTGCACCCCCGGCCCACAACCCCTTTGAACAAATATCAATAAAAACACCATCGCATCCTTCTCTATCTCACCCCGATACTCTCTATCTTTCCACATTCTACACGTCCCTTTAATCCGTCCCTTTAGTCCTTTAATTCCAGTGAAACTTATATAAATTCTTAATGTCTTATTGAAAGATACTTATGTCTTAAGGTAAACACCTGATGTCGATCCAGAGCTAGATCATGAGAGCGGATATTATCTCAGGAATTTTCTAAAAACCTTTGATAAAGGGATGGAAATTGTCGAAAGTAGTGATTACATTTTCTACATATTTCTACAAGATTTATATATTCTAGTCCCAACTTTACGTCTGCCCTCGCCCTAAGTGAGCCTTCATTCGGCTCTAATGGAGGCAGATTATTTATTCGCAATTATTGTATTGTATTCTACCCCAGAAGGAATAGCCTAAATACAATTTAACCTAATATATCCGCCTTTAATTAATTTATATTTAATATTATACCCATTGAATAGCCCCGGCTCGCCGGACCCAGCCCTTCGTTCGCCCCGATCAATTTTACCTTTCGCAATTACCGCCGTTTGAAATCGGAGCTGTGCAATCCGGACGGGCGAGCAATAATAATTACAGGCGGCACCGATTATTATAATACGCGATATATCAACCCCAAGCACGGCCCCCGCGCGGCAATAATGAGCCCGGGAGACGCGCCCCCATTAGACGGCCCCTCCACCCCAACCCCCGCCCTCTATATCAGTCGTGACCTAATTAGCGGCCCCCGCGTTGGCCAGGGACAACATTTAGTTTAATAACAATTTAAACTATTATCCTCCCCCCTCCCACCGCCACCCCCGTTGACTAACGCGGCGCTTACTAATGCCGGGTTAATTATTTCAGGACGGAACAATTAGCGTAATTCTGCCGCGTTCCCCGGCTCTGAATTTGCCCCATTTGTTGGTCTAGGGGAGGACGAACGCCCATCGTTATAAGAATTGCCTAATTGCACCATTCGAAAACTTCAATATACGGATACTCAATTACTGTTAGTTTCATGATCTTTCTGGAAGGAATGTAAATTTTTTAAAATTAATTTGCCACTAACGTATCAGCCCCAACCATTAACAGCCAGGGGAGGCTGTTAATCCATTTCTTAATACTGATTGAGTAAAATTGCGGCAGATTTATCATTATTACAGTGACATAAACAGTGACAGTATTATAGTGTGTTTATTTACCGTGTACGGTCGTATGAACGTTATTACATGTAATTAGATCAGATCTCATTTAATTTAATTCGTTAGTTTAATTTATGCGGTTTATTTTATATTCTCTTCTTCTTCATATTACATTATCATCCAAATATACTGAGGTCTAATTTATGTATTTACATCCGTAACAGCTGTAGCAGAAATACATATTTCGCTTTTAATTTATTCGCGTACAATAACTGTTTAAAAAAACATATAATAGGGTCATAATAGTATTTTAATCCAGGGAAATAGCTAAGATTTGACTCCGTGAAAAATAATTTTGTAAAATAATAACCTTTATATGTATATTTAATACTAGATATAAAATTCTGACAATATAAATCGCACCAGGTCACAATTAAAACGCGTCCATTTAAAAGGTGTGGTTACTTTTGTCCCTTTATTCACGATAAATTAAGCTCTATTTCCATTATTTCGTAATAAAGATCGGGGTTATTGCTTCATAATTAAGCAGCGGACTTAATGGCTTCCCACCGTTTCACCTCCCTCGTTGTCTCTCTGTCTCTCTATCTAACCTTCTATCTCTCTCCCTCTCACTCTTGACTTTCTGAGCCTATGCCAGGAAACGTGGAAATGATTTACCTTAATACAGTTCTTCGTTTGGACCGCTACCAGAAAACTGTAATGAAAACCGGGATCAAAGGTGTGAAGGTAAATGAAGCGATGAATATATCACACATGAAAACAGAAGAACTCAAAACTAAAATATTTTATATAAAAGTAAAACTCGTAATTGGAGAAATTTGATAGCACAATTAAATCGATCATACACCCTTAAACATGCGAGAGAAATTAACTGTAAAAATTACTGTGTAAAAAACTGTAAAATGTAAAATCAGAAAAATTATTAAGAATTAATTTTTGTTAAGAAATATTGTGCTATGTGTGGAACGAAATTTGTCATTCGCAGTGTAACGACAAAAGTAGTATTGCGGAGGTACAGTATGAGCATGGGGGTCAGTGGGAGGTGCCTATATCAAGAGCTTCGTACTAACAAGTTTACCCTTTAAACTGATTACAAAAGCGTGGGGAATAATAATGTAGTGGAAAAAGGGGTTAATACAATACCCGCACAACCGCCGGCGTTGAAGGTTAGTATTTAGCGCCATGTTATCGCGTTAAAGCTTTGAATTGAAAATGAGAGTAGGTAACGCGGTTTGTTACTAATTTGGAACTCTCGTTTCTCTCTCATTTTTAATTCAAGTTTTTAAAGTTTGGAAAAATTTTTATTTCGTTTTCTGGAGCACTGTCTGTTCCAAAGGCTTCCTCATCTGACTTATGCTTAAAGTATAATCCGCCAAGAAATCATCTAACCGCATTATTTGCAGAAATCTTTTCTTAATTTTTTTACTTTATGGTAACATTATAAATACTAATTTTATCTTCTAAGACAGCACTGAATGTAGTAGCTCTTCTTAGTTGTTAGAAGCGGAACAATCCCAATAGGCCTCTAGCGCTTGTGATATTTTTTTTATATTTTGGTCAATATCTGAAGAGTGAAACGGGCTCAAATGTTTCACCATAAGTGTACGCTAGTTCTTCTGTTAGTCATTTCGCCGGAACCAGGACTGGAACAATAAGAACTTACCGTAGCCGGTGGGAACGGGTTTAGGATCGGACCGCAAGTGGGAAACCGCCGAAACGGTCGTTAAAGTTCCAACTAATGGGTTAGAGTTGGCACTGCGGGGGGGGGGTTTCGGATGACATAGATGTTGTTGGCTGGAGGGGGGGGATCTAGACTCAACTTGGCATGGGACCAATCTCTGGGCGCAGTCGGCCCCCGCGGGGCACTCCGTCTTCGGGCGAAAATATCGGTTCTATGCGACACTTTAATTCTTCCAGTAAACGACCACCAGATACAATGACCGTGCTGATCCTAGAAATTCAGATTAATTTAACATACATGCAGGATACGTGAGTTGTAATAGAATGGTCCGTAATTCGGGAGTGCTATTTTTTATGGCTAGGTCACGAAGAACTTGGGACTTCAGAGATCTGTATATAGGAGTGAGGTTGGATACCGAGTTTTAATCGTAAATTAGAAATTCTAATTTATTGTAAATATACGTATATACCGTTGGGATCAAAGCCGCGACATGACACCTGAAGGTGCCGTTAACTGTTCAATCAATTAACATTTATCCCGTAAGTTCTATTGGCCGAACCCCAGAGCATTATGAACAATGAATTACCGTTCGTTCATAGTCTAGACACATATTGTAAATTTAAGTTTGATCTGAAATTTATGACGTCCTGTAGAATACGGAATTATCTTCCGAAGATAGTTTTTATTATTATCGGTTCACGCTGCCCCTAGAGAAATTTAAATTCCCAGCCTAGCCAACATTAAATTTCCACTGGACTGCTAGAACCAACCCTATTTATGTTCCTCAAGAATATATATCCTATATATATATATATATATATATATATATATATATATATATATATATATATATATATATAATATGCAACTGTGGCGGCCAATTTTCCGTATGTGACCTGGAACAATGACAGGGCAGAGGCATCGACCCGCCTCATAAGCAAGTTAGGGACGGGGCAGAGGCCCACCCGACTTGGCACAATGAGGCTCCCGGGGCGTGCTCTGAGCAAGACAAATAGCCCAGGTATAAAGGCCTCGACGGCGTCAGCCATCCACTTGAGGCCCGGACGCGGCGGGCATTTTTCTTTAACCCACCCCTCGTGGGCGGGGGGTTGGGCTGGGGGGTTGGTTTGAGGGGGGCTCCTATTATCATCCGAAAGCGTCTTTACAATGCGAGCATCAAATGCTACCGGGCGCCTGGCCCACGGCTGAAATCTTTGTGCCTGCTGCGAAATTACTTTCGGCTTCAATCTCAAGAATACATCCTCAAAAAATTAAAGAGTATCTTCTAATCCAAGTACTTATAAGAGCTCAAATACTCTTGTTTATTGTCCACGAAGAGAATATTCGGGCAGTTAAATGGTGCGGCCTGAAACATGCCGGAGAAAACATTCGAATTACGATACTGCGACGTATGAAAAATAAAGATTTGAAGTATTTCGATTTCGCCGTTTTTCAAAGCCTGTGCCAATAGATCTTGCGTCCGCGACGGATTGTCGACTATATTCAGAATATTTTGCTTTCTAATGTGGCTTGTGGGAATTCCAGGTTAATTCTCGGTTATTTATAAATAAAGAAGCGCATAGCCGGTGTTTTCAAGCGAAAAGATAACTCCGGGAAAACCCGTCTTTTTTCTCCCGTAGAATCCTCCCCTTGTTTGATTATCATTAGCGCCCCTCCTTACCTCGAATAACCCTGCAAAGCGCTCTGTGTACCATAACGTTTAATTCATTTAAAATTATCCTACCATGGACCTAATCCTCACCCGCAACTTTTTCATGTGGAATACCGAATTAGACCGGGTCCCGTATAATTTATTCCGTATTTAAATATCGGTGTAATTAACGCCTCTCCTGATATTTGCAGGCGTGGATATTTACTACCCCCTTTTACGCGCGGATGGGATTCGCCGTGTGAAAAAAAAATCCGTGAAAGTCTGGATCGGCTTCTGCACTTTTTTTAGGCGATTTTGAATATACATGAGCCGCGGAAAGCATGCGGGGATTTTCTACTGGGTTTCAGTAAATTTTCGGCCGTTTCCTCGTGACCAAAACTAGCATTGAAAACTGGAAAAAATGGATTAAAAGAATTTTATTAGTAGGATGGCTGAACAGAATTTACGAGTCGCAAAAATAAACACTTTGCTCTCCGATAAAATAAGCGATTGCAATCATTGCTAAATTTAGCTGATGATAAAAATTATTCATGTTAATGATACTACATTTTCATGTTAATGATACTATATTCATTTTTATTTCGTATTGGTTTCTAGTCAATATAAATTACTAGGAATTAGTATGTAAATTAGTGTCTTGCTGAAAATATACATTTTTTATATGTATAATAAAATCAAAAACGTTTTGATACTTTTTTTACTGGAAGTGTATTTAAAAATGGTCAACCTGAGTATTAACTTTAAAAATAAAAAAATCAGGATTTCTTAATATCACTACTATATCCTAACTATATGCTATGTTTAGTAACATTCAGTTGTTAATTAAAATATTAAAAAGTAGTAAAATAAATCAGGTATATTTTGATTATTTTTCTTATGTTTATCCTTCCGTAACTATTCAGTCACTGATATTTACCGAGGTGTACAGACACAGATTTTGCCGAACGCAGTAATTTTAGGACGATAAAACGGCTGAAACAGCCGGATCGGAAATACCGGAATAATTTAGTTTGGCCGAGAACGGAAGGAGCCATTAACCCGTGAAGGCCGGCCCCACGGCCCGTTAATATCGAGCACACGGCCGGAGTGAATCCGATAAACTGTACACTGAAAAAAAAATGTATTCCGAACAGGCCTCTTATATCATTGTAACGCTGTAACAGGATCGAATAAACGTTTGAAAAACGAAGCTAGCTCACAGTTTAAAAAAAATTACAGCTTTTCTTCTGACTAATGTTTTAAATTGAGTTTGAATTGTCTCATGGAAATATTTAAAAAAACTCGAGTTATAAAATTACTCTGTCTTTTTGGAAGATATATCAATGTTTGATTCCTTAATATTAATATTATTTGTGTAGCATTAATTAATCGTGTTTCACAATTTCATTGCCATTTAAGTAAAATTAATTTTAATTAATGGAATGTAAAATTAATGAAGATGACCGAAGATGGCCACTTGCGCCCTCCTCCCCACACCTCCACGCACTCTCCTAATTCGACTCGCCCAATAAACGCCGGCCTCTCTTTTAAATATTCATAAGCGTTTTGAAATCCCGCCGATTGAATAAATGCATAATAATAAAGCCAATACACACAGCACATCAATCACGGCCGGCGTCCGTTCTTTGGGCCGCCGATTGACCGTATAAATATTGACCCCAAGAGGGGTTGGGAATTCATTCGCCCCCCTCTCAATTCGGGAACCTATCATATATAAGATTGAATCGTCAATTGTTGACAGCCGGTTAAACCCGCGAATCGTTTGGCCGCCAATAAAAGCCCACTTCGTTTGAATCAAGAAACTCTTCCTTAAACATATTTGCATTTACGTTAATTTACATTTTCTAGTGTGCTCTCTGTTCCACTTTCAATAAATACGAAGCGTGCCATTTGAAGGAATTTCTTCTGATCTATGACTTCGTTACTTACGCCCTGGCATAGTGCGAGAACCAAATTCAATTCTATGCCATATTTTTCCGGTGGCCTATCCGGGGACCGATTTGTCTCTGCGGGCCATTAGCAGCCGCGTCCTGTTGCTTTATCGTCACCGACTGTCTATTTATTAGTAATGCCCTTCACGTTTATTCGATTATACGTTGAAAGTGTTTCAAGTTGATGGGCCACCACTGAGCTTCAGCTACTCATTGTGGCCCGAAGATTAATTAAAAAGTTTTTAGAGTGGAACTGCAATTTTATTACTGGATTAAAAGGTCCGATCGTATTATTAAAATAAAAAAAACGCGAGGCTAAATTGGCTTAAATATGATATAGTGGTATATTATCTAAAAATGTATACTAAGCAGGTGTCTGTATATTTTAAAAATATTTTAACAGTGTTATGATGTCTTATACATTTCTTTGCAAGAGATATAGAAATAATTATTATTTCAAGTACTATCCGGTTGAATACGTACTGATTTATCATCTCCCTATATATAATATAATGAGAGGTAAACTGGTGTGGGTGCGGTCTTAATAGATTTTACAGTGTTCGGTGCGGACTTGCGGTCTGATAACTTAGTTGGCTCCATTCTTAATGAACTCCCAGTTGGTGAAGTTCAACGAGCGCCTGAGCCGCCTATCCCACTGTCGGCGGTTCGCTCCAACCCCTCCCTCTCCCTCCAATTTTGGCTGACACTCAATTCTAGTCCTTTTCAAGGCGGTATCGAAGTCGCATCTTTTTCCTTTCAATTGACGTTTCAGTTTTGGAAGTCGGAAACAACTTCCTGTGAATCTTCTTCCAATATCGATCCCACTTTTGAAACTAATTTGACAGAGACGCGTCGGTATTTTCCTTCCAATATTCAGCAATAACAACTTAATTTTCTGATCCAGCTATTTATCGGATAGATCATTTTGATTAAGATTGGGGGCTGAACTTCCGTTACGTTTCTTGTAATAAGTTATAAAAAGTCGAAGACATATTTCCTCATATTTGCGGTGACTGAACAAGTACCGATATATTAAATATTTATAAACCGATGATCTTCATGTTTGAAACGCAGTTTGACTGGAAGTGTTAAAACCATTACTAACGACACAAAATAAATTACTAGAACTTTGACTAAATAATTGCGCGGACTAATAGCATGAACTTGATTCGTCTTTTACGTGCATACCTCAAACTATTATAATTATTATCCCGCATCAAAATATTGCGATGACGTAAATAAATGCAAATTTTTGTAACGACATTCATGTCAGTATAGAGCGTGGCATATTGTAATTATGTTCCGTGTAACCAGTTGGACTCGAGCTCCTTAAGTGTACTTGGTATTTCCATGGCAACGATGCGGCGTAATATTCATAACGAGATACTCCTAATATCCCCATCTGGGCAAACGTTATCCTAAACTTGGTCGGAATTCATCAATTTTCCTATAATACATTTAACACTCGGTTCGATACGCATGTAATAATTAATGATTCATTTCAAAACGTAAATTAGTAAACAGGTTAATGAAATTGATTCATAAATTTTTGGAACACTAAAGAGTGAACGGACTGCATTAGCTGGTAACGAATGGGTGGTAGAACTGGGCCGCGCACGGTATTAATCTTGTCGTCAGTGGAAAGAGAAGGCGAGATAGGGGGAGAGGAATTGGGGACGAAAGGGGGAAAGTGAGAGAGGAGAGAGAAAAAAGAGTTAGTGTAAGGAGAAGATAGCGAGAGGGTTGTCTCTCCGAGTACTTCACGGCGACCCAGTTCCAAACGGGCCGCTACTTTAATCGCTCGCGGGGCCTTTCTTCCGCCGGCCTGGCCGAGTGCATGCTCCTCGCTAATCGCGTGTAGGGTTAAAAGAAATGAAAACGGGTAAAATTTTAAGTAAGAATACTTCCAAATGTCTCGGGCATGTTCTAACTGCCGATAAGCGCGGTCAACGTTTTTGAGTTCGAGATAAATTTTTCCACAGAAATTATTCAATGCCGATGTTATGGTACTAGAATAATTACCAGTTAGGTAAGGATAGGGTAGCACTAAGTTATATCGCATAAAGCTTATGTGAGTTTATATTTTCAAGATTATAACTAAACTTGATTGCGTTTACTGTGACATAAGACAACGGTTTGTAAGAGTTAATATTCTATATTGTCGCGAATCCCTAACCCAGCCCCCTATGCCCATAAAAGGTCACATTAGCTTAATTGCGATTTGAGGGACGAAAAAAAATGCACAACTAATATATTACGGGTAAAAGACCCAGGTGGCAAAACCTCTAATAGTGTCGTAGAGTACGCGGCTCTCTATAATGAAAAACCTTGGCCCCGGTTTAAAGTGGGGGGAAAATTTCGAGTGTAAATTAAATTGCAATTGAATGGAACACCGACTGAAAAGCTCCTGGCCGGGAGTTAATATCGCGGAGATAGGGGGAATACGGCGCGCATCTAATAAATCGCCGGCTGGTAAAGTGTTGATCGGAGCGTTAAAGGGAGGCCGGGGTTACACAATGCCGGGCATAAAGGGGGCGGGGCGGGGCCGACCGCAAGACTCCGCGGCACCGAAACTCTCCACCGCCCCCGCCCCACTCCCCGGGGCTTGATTTAAGGCCGGCCCACCGCATAAAACACTCGCCCCCAACGAGCACGGTTAAAATATATCGCTTCCCCTTTATGAGCTCCGCTAATTCCGCTGGCACCGGACTGTAATTATACGGGCCCCGCCGCCGCCGCAGTTTTGAGACAAAAGTGAGCACTCCGGGCATTTCTCGAGCACTCTGAGCTCTTTTTATTCTCTCGCATTTTATAATGTTTGTCGCCGCGATCAGTTCGAAGAAGGCGATTTTGGGAAGTCTCCACATCCCTATTGTTAATTTAAACAGTAATTTCAAAGTCTGTAAAATAAATAAATTCGCGTCTATAGAACTAATGAAATACCGTAACCTTTATATTATTGGACCTAACGCACTACTGGACGTATACATCGAGCGTTCAGAATTATTTTTATATTATAAAATTTATTCCTAATCCAATTGTACCTTACGGTTGAAGAAGATAGTAAAAAATTGCCTAAACCATTGATAATACAAAATTTTGTAATACATTTTTTCCGTCAAATGCATAGTTAAATTGAAACACTGCATAATGTATCGAAATGCATGTTGAAATAGGATTTTTTTTACTTGGTATTCTTCATCGTCCTCTGTCAGGCGTGTCTCTTCGCATCGTTTGTTTCATTTTTCCCCGCGTTCCCTATTCAATCTTCGGCCCTTCCGAGTCTCGCTCCCCCTCCCCCTTATTCTTTCTCTCTCTCTTTCCCTCTTTCTTATACCCTTCTGCAATTTCTTTACCTCTCGGCATTGGTCAGAACCTAGTAGTTCTCAGAGGACCGAGCAATCGGCCGCCCATTGTCATCCGAGCAAGATAAACTGCAGAAATATTACTGGGTAGGACGAAACAGTCCCAGAGTGGGCATAATACCGAGATTCCTTGTCGGATACTCGTTTTTTGGATTTACAAAATGTGCGCGACTTGGTTAATAATTCAAAACCGGCCAATTTAATAATAAATCAATTGAACATAAAATGAACCAGTGATCGGGCCGAAGTATAATAATAGTAATAATAACGGCAATATAAAAATGCAATATTCGATTTCTTTATTGTTTCATGGTAATCCTTTAAAAGGAGTATGTGAAGCCATTATCGCCGCGAACGGTTTATTTCTCCTTTATTTTCTCATTCATGTTATTCAGTGGGGTTCGGAGGGAATGGAATTCAGAATGGGCGCTTAAGAATTTCCAATCAAAATAACTCGAAGCCATCAATTTTCATTCAGAAATTAAAAGTCATTATTTTCAGAAGAAAGAAATATTGCAAAATCTGGCGAATAAATAAGCGGAATGTTTTTCTTGTGCAGGGTATTTTAATAATGCAAAATATTAGTGCCGAAATGTACTAACTACTTTTTTAAAATATAAACTTGATATTATTAATATCGGATATGTAAAAGAGATTTAGCGAATTTCATTATTTTTAAAAAATATGTCTTATAACACACTGCCATTTTTCTCGCATGATTTTTTGTGTGAAGAGAGCACCGCTAGTGTACTTACAGCGCTTTAATTATTTCAAACGTTCCGCTCTTAAAGGCGGTTTTCTTATTTTCAAAAGTTCAAGCGTCGGCGTCCTCCCGGGGCGCTTTAAGTCCACCGGGTGTCTCTGCCACTTAATCGGCCTCGGGGGCCGTAAAAGGGGCGCGTGAAGCCCACCAATAAAACCGCAAGACCCCGCTCCGGCCAGGCCCTGCCTTCCCTCGCCTTTAAAAACGTGGGAGGGCGGACTCCATCCGGAGCCCGGAAATGGAGGAGCCCCCCCTCTGGACCGGGACCGATCGATTCGATCGACGGGGGTGGGAAAGGACCAGTTTTAAAAACAGATTTGCAAAGCCCGGACGAATCCGTCCCCCTTCTCCCGCCGTCCTATTAAATTAGCCAACATCCCACCCACTCGTAAATTAATTTCCCCGTCCATCTTCTTTCCTCCCCCCTCCCTGTCTGTCGGCGACCTCGAATAGTAATTGAATAAAAGTCGATTCCTTTTCGGGAATACGATTATAATGTTATTCGGCGAAGATTTTCCCCGGGTAAAAATGTGTCTATAAATAGACGGTTTCTAAATCTACCAGGCTAATATAAAACAGAAAAAATGGTTAACAGATAATGGGAATTTTTATGCCTACTTGGATTATGAAATATTATTTTCAATAACAATATTGCTGATATTCAGGATTTGGTTAAGTAAATATATTAGTTTGGAATACGTGTTCGAAGCTGGACCAAACCAGCGAGCTGAAATAGAACGAAAGCCTTATAATAACTAGATTGCTTTGGCCATTGATACACGTAATTAAGAGTCTACTTCATCAGATCATGGACGTGACGATATTCGAAATTGTAGCGATGGAAAAAATTATTCCCATTCTATAGCCCAATCCTTTGAAATGGGCTGGATCGATCGGATTTTGAATATTTAAGACGTGGCCCAAGTGCCGAGAATGAAAAAATTCAATTGGAAGTATTGTAAGTAACAATAGTCACTGGGAGTCCGGGGGTGCGGCCGGCGCACTTTCTTTAATTCATGGCCTCGCCGAAGGTAAAAACCCGAGTCGGGGCTTGGATGGGCTCCGGCTCCTATTAGACTTTTAACATGTTGCCTGCCATCTGTTACGAAATTCCAACCAGAACACGTTTCCCAATTTGGGCCCTGGTTAGGGGCCCCGGCGGTTGGTGTTGGAGCGGGGGGGGGGTCAATACGACTTAGTTCCATTATACAAGTATTGGAATAGAAACGATCCATTATTCAGTGAATGCTCCGCGGTTCATGCATTCGGCATCGAGTGCAAGGGGGCAAACCTAAAGCGGAGCCCGATATCGGACCACGCTCTCTGGTTCATGATTTAATCGACTCCCGTTGAACTTATTTCTATACGAATTGCACTCACGTTGGACCGTCCGTTCTCGAGCAGCCCATTTTAGTTTTAAACCCCCTTTTTTTACTGTAAAAAATTATAGTTACTTAGCGTTGATATTCTATCTGAATAGATAGTGAGTAGATCTCACGGCGCTTTTGATACTAACCTTCAACTCTTTTATTTCTACCACTCAATTCTGAGTGAGGAAAATTAAACGGCGCGACTGATGCAGTCCTGCAATACACACCTGCCACGCAAGCAGCATATCTAACCCCTTTATTGGAAAATATCATTAATTAATTTTTTATATATTTTTATTTATATATTTTACTTATTTTTTAAGTATTTTATACTTCTACTTTTACTACTCTATTTTTGCTCCGATACATTCTTCTTTGATAGAGCTTCAATCATAAAACTAAACCTTATTTCACAATGGTAATACCTTTACAGTCGAACATTTACTGCGCATTTTGAGGTATTAACAACAGAAAAGTAACTGTAACAGAAACAATTTATATCATAAATTTCATTTGTCATATGTGTGGAATTACTGAAGGAACTCACTGAATTAAAGGGGCCACTGCGGGGACACCGACTTCTGTTTCAAGCTACATAAACCGGTTTCTCTAAAAGTAATTTATTTAGGGTTCTCCTCTGAGAGTTGTGTTTTCGTGTCGTTGAATTGTTCAATATTAATTGGCATTAATATGGAATAAAGTTATCAGTATCTGTGGAAATTGGATCAACCGATTCGGTTCCATAAGACAAGAGGATAATCCCTAATTGTCATTAGGTTGGGGAAGACCGAAGCGATCATTATTTATTGAATTTCAATTATTCGGCAATAATTTATTAACGCAATGGCGAATGCCGTTAAATATTCATATTGTTTACAGAATAGATATTGCATTTGGAATCGCCAGGATAAAATGGACATTACCGTGACACAGATTTAGCTGAACTTGAAGCGGGCGAAATTCGATTATATAATTTAATCTCAATTTTCCAGTTATGGTTGTAATTTCTTCACATGTTATCACATTCCATAACCAAACGCTCAGGTTATGATCACTTAAGTACGATAGGAAAATCTTTGGTTTATCCAGTGAAGTAATTTCAATTTTATTCTTTCGCAGAATGTAATTTTTCAATTCATCTCTTAAACAACGGGAAAATTTCTTATTTACTCTTATAATGTCGATGAATTGAGTTCCAAGGAAAGATGAAATTTCTCGGCTAAATTGCTTTTTAAATCCCCTCCCCTTACTTATTTATACCCGGAGTCTGAAACAGTTCTGAGGCAGAAACAGCCCTGCCCTGCTTCCATTTGGGTGATCCCTAATCCGACTCCGGTTGCATTTTTTTCATCTCCCCTTTAACTCCTCTATTAGGTTCACTAAAACAGTAACGTGTGCGCTTCTATTCAATATTGCGGTACGTTCAGTACGAGAGCTTTTTATTGAATTTCACGAGCGATTGAGTGAATGTTCAAACAGTGGCGTAGTGCTGGGGTACTATCACCGTTACTTTAAAGAGTTCAGAGATAAAGTTGTCCAATAAATGGCTAGTAATAAACTCCTTATGATGTATAAATAATTTAATATTAAAGCTCAGTGATATCATGAACTTTGCCTTTATAGTTTTGTTCAACTCCATTTGCTCAAATGTAAATATAAGAATTCGCTTCAAACAGGAATTATACATATTAATGGTTATCAAGCAAATGTTGGTATAATATATATATAAATAAAAACATTTTAATAGGTTGTAATATTACCTTTATCAGAGCGTTGCTGAAGGACCGATGTCTTTCAAAACACGGAACAGACTTTTTATTTTCCCTGATTATAAAGATTTTCAAATTTTCGACGGGATATACAATATGCCAGAATTTATTAGTAAACCCGTTTCGGGAATCAGAATGAATTATATAATAGCGGTGAGGGTGGGTGTGATTGAATAGGCTAACTCTTACGAAGATATCATGTCCTCGAGATTCGTTATTTATTTCCGTGGGAACTCGGTTCACCCGCAGACACGTGGCTGTTATAACGATACCTGGCCTCTCTTTCTCTCTCTCCTTCCTTGTCTAGCTCCAGCCGTCCCTCGATATCTCCGTCTCATGCTTTCTCGTAGCCGCTCCCCGCCGCCGCCGCCGCCTCCACCACAACAACAGAATCCGACAATCTGCAAGGATGATGAATGCTCCTGTTTGTAGTTTATGGGGGGTGGGTAGTATGGGGCTGCAACAGCTCTCACCATCTGTCTCTTTTTCCACCCAAAAGTTTTTCTCTCGCCTTCCGCGCTACCCTCGTACTTTTCCGGACCTATCGGTCGGAACTTTCAGATATGCAATTAACCCTGCATCTTTAACCTTTTATTTAGTCTGATAAACTGATTAGAATACGGGGCGATGCATAGATTATTATTAACAGAAAAAATAAAACAGGCTATAGAATACGTGCGAGCGTGATTAATACGTGTTTGTTCAAAATTTAACTTTCACAATCAGCAGTACGGGTTTGTTTGTGCGTACAGTGGAGAATGAATAGATCAGGGAAAATACTGGGCTAGAGAGGTGTGCGCAGAGAACAATATTTCTGTTTTGGACACATCGCCGTGTTTTAATTATTGCCGCAGACCGAGGCAGGACCGGTGTTTGCCCCAACGTGATTGGTCGGTTCAACATGACATGAATTCTCATTAGGTATTTGCACGGACGTTTTCGGGTAACCCTCTCTATATATCACAATTAAAAATGTCAATGATCGCGAGCTCCACCTGAACTGTTGAACTTATTTCGCTCCACGGTTTCGTTGTCCTTCCCCCGAATATTTTACCTGCGTTGGTGTACGGGCCCTACATAAAGAATAATTACGCTCCGACACATATTACTCAACAAATTTGGTGGGATGGTCATCGAAGTAATGATCTACGAAATTATTCTAATTGTATAATCACCACATATCGATAAATAAGTTAGTCAATTAAAAATACTAACATTGTTAATGTTAATTTTAATACAATTATTTAAATTTCAATCCGAAACTTTTCTCATCTCTTTTACAAACCCCAGAAGAATTTCATTTATTTAAAACTGACAAATTTGATTTGTTGGAGGCCGACTTCCCGGTAACAGATTTCCAGCGGTTTTCAGATTTTCTACTTGTTAAACCTACAGCGTAAAAAATTATCTTTATTTTCCAGCCGAAAGTGCGGTCGCTCCATCAGAAGGGGGGAAAGTTGATAAGCGGTCCGAAATTCAAACCCTGTTTCCGCCCCGTGTGCGATTAAGCGTTACGCGGAAATTCTCGTTTGTAATCGAAAAGCGCCCTGGCCCTCTCCCGCCCTATTTGCATATGAAACGTGGAACCGAGGTTTGGGAAGCCGACATTTATTTCGGGAGCGCTAATATTGTCCGCGGTATTATACCGCCCCCCCCCCTCCCTCCCCTTTCAGCCTGCTTGCTGACCACCGCTCCGCTCCTACCGCCGACACACGGTAATTCATTGACTTACATAAATTTTCGCATAATCTCCGCCCAACGCGTCATACCGCCGTAATGCAAGACCGAAAAGTATCGCTTTGAAAGGAATATCATTGAACTGGGCCGCGCGCGACTATATTTTCTTGGATATTATTACACACCAGTCTAGCTGTATTGATTCACACTGAAATATCGACATTTTTTTATTATAATACTATAAGACTTTTTTCGTGAATTTCCCTGGGATTGCTGTAAGAAATGCGCAGCCTACCGAGGGGAAATAATGGCCGGCGTGATTAATCTACTGTCCGAGGAGGGATAAAAATAAATTCATCTATGCTCTTGGCGATCGATGGCGGGGGGGCCTCATAATGCTATGCGGGGCCGGAGGGGGCGGGGATATCTGGGTTGTTTAGCCTCCCGGGATGATAAATGAGGGCGAAGACCTCACGCCAAATTCAGACACTCTTCATTTCACAATAACGATTAGGGTGGCGGTGGTGGCGGGCATGATGAAGGGAAGCGTTGTCACCCCCCCTCGATTATCTGACGACGGGCTCTGGGGATTGGTGGTGGGGGAGGCGTCTCCGGGTAATCTTTCAACTTGTATAAGGCCCAAACGACTTTATAATATCGGTAATACTCGGTTGTGAAAGGGGTTACTAGAAAGGATGCCTTTATAATAAAGAGAATTGTGCTGAACAAATCTGCTGTAATTTTACTTCAGAACGTTACGTATTATACTGCAAAACTGTTCTGAACATTAATACTTGAATTATAACATCAATTAAAGCAATTTCAATTTCAAGTGCTTTACCACGCCTTTTTCTGTAATTTCTTTTTTAACCGAAACAAACAAGTAAATATTGATAACACTTTGATCCGACTAGATTAGCTCCATTTTTTTATTAATTGGTAACTACTGTTTTTATACTTGCAAAGGTAGCAGTGGCTTAGAATAAGTTTGAATACGTTTTGGACATGAATCGCTTAACCCTCTGGTAGTGACCATCTGATCCTAAACCACAAATATATAAGCCCACACAAGCCTCACTATCCTAATTGCTATATTTAAGCAATGGGCAAAAAATAGCGGCTCAGAGATTGAACCGATATCCTTTATGAGACTGGCCTCTCTAGAATCTATTTAAAAATAAATCCTCCCAAAAGCGGGTCGTTTGAATTCTGAGTTCAAGAGTTAGCTACTTGAATTCCTGAAAAAAATAAATAGCCCAGTCTATAAGGCCCGGGTCAAGAGGAAATAAGTTGAATTAAAAATGATCGAAATGGCTAATTTAAACAAATATTAATAAAGCTATTTAATAATAGCCACCCAGAAAGCATTTGATTTAAATTTTCTATTCATATGCTTCATTCATTTAAGATTTATTAATCGGATATTTCATTACATAAATATATACACGAGGTGTTATAGATTGAAGAGTTGAACGCCACGGGTCTTTTACGTGTATTTCTTAAATTAACTCCTAAATCTGGAAACAGTCTTAAGTCTGACAAATATTAACGTATACATGAGCGAATTAAGGGATTATTTCAAGATTCTTTTGCGTACTTCGGGGTTATGTCAATTATTTTGACATCGACCATGATAACTGTGTTCCTATAGTATTCGACAACTGACACCATTTGAATCCGTTACGAAATTACGTTGGAATGTAGCTTCGAATCACCGCCGTTCCTTTAATTGAAGCGGTTTTATTTGCGAGTTTATTGAGTCGTAACCGAACGAGGTCCGGGGTCGGGTACGGTGCCCGCCTTAAGGGCCCCATCCACCGTGAGGGGGGGGGAACGGCGGGATAACTCCCACGAGGAAAAAATGAATCGTCCCCGTTTAATAAGGTCGTAATTTTTATGGAAAAGGTTTACCGAGGGGACGCTTTGTGACTGATGTTTCCTGGCTTCAACGCGGAACCTGGAACGTAATTTTTTTATGAAGTCCGAAGGGTCGAGCCGTCGTAACGAGAGCAGATACAACTCGGCCTAATTATGAAATGTTTATTGCCCTTTCCGTTTTATGCGCACAGTCGGCGTTCCGGATGGCAATGTCGGACGATTAATAACGGAAGCGGAGCGACTATAAATAATAGCTGATAAAAATTAACGTCGCGATTATTCACAGCTGAAACTTTATTGCCAGTACTTTTATTAGAGCCTAACAAACAAACTAAGTTATAGCTCAACTTAGAGTCAAAATTCTTATTCCAAGACGTTGTTAAATTATAGACATATGTTAATGTGTAAAAATGTTAAAAATCACAGACGGTTCCATTCCAAGTTAGTTAGAGTTCCAAGTTAGAGTTGTCCTAATATCCTCATTTGTAATTATCGTAGGGATTATTGTTATTGATTCCTAATGTCTCAGTATAATTGTCTCCAAATTATGCTAATTAAAGAGTTAATAACACGGATGTGATATTTTATCTTAATTATTATAAGATGTTTAGAAAATTCAGTTTAATTATGTCCGTCTGTAGTTTCATTCAGTGAAGCTATTCATACCCTGGAATTGCTAAGTGGAGTTCTCGCATCTCAACAACAGAGCTTCAATTGTTCTAAACAGTAAATAGCCATTTCAATAAACTCTTAATTGTGTTATAAACTTTTCATAACGACTGTCACAATTAGGTTGGCGGAAATCTTCAATTTTTTTCTGTCTCTCTCTCTCTCTCGCCTTCACGGAGGCGACCGGGATTGCTCGCGGGGCAGTTGGGGGAGGAGGGGGAGAATGAACGAACGAGCGTTGTAAATTAATTAGCGTCTTAGCCGGCGGTGGGTGGGTCATAAAGCCGGCGGGCTCCTAACTCAATTAAAGTCCACTTGCGAATGTCACGGCGTCCCCCTCCCCCCTAGCGTAATGAAATTTCCCGTCCTCCGGCACCAAACCGTTCCGCTAAATGCCCAATTTAGTTTGGACGCTATCCGAGTTTTTCCTTGGGTTCGGACACGGCCGGAAAGGAGTTGAAGCTCCACTTGGAAAAACTGGGGTCGGGGATTTTTCCAGCGATCGGACCTCCATAAAATTTCCCCTCAGGGTTGCAGAAATATATTGTACATATAAACAGAGTACTATATGTCTTAAATATTATTTTAATAGTGTTCAAAATTAATGTAATAGTGCGGCATGGTGATTTGCTATAAAATATTTGTTATTATTACTTGTGGCTTATTCCCTTCAACCGGATAGTACTGTATGAATTATTCGTATAGCGGCGTTTTACGTTAGACATATTTGTTTGGCACAAAAAAATCGCTGAGACATTAATCCGGCCTGGAATAGAACGGACGGTCGAACAACCGGTGAGGAACGTGGACACAACTCGTATCGTTGGAGAGGTCGGCGAAAGGGGAGTTCGAATGTGTTCTCGTGGAAGGGGAGGAGGGCCTTTCCCTAGGGGTTGGAAATCGCATATGTAGCCAGTCAGCGGATTTGGTCATGTATGACAGGGCCGGGAAGGCTTGAAAAATGAGCCTGCAGGGGCTTTGTCGTCCAGTCAGCCGATATACTTTATATTATCTGTGTCGGACAAGGGTAAAAAGTGAATTAGATTTGGGGGGGGGAGGGCGCTGCGAAAAAGGGGTAGCATTAGAGAAAATGTCTTCACCTCTCGCAAAAAGAGAATGATGCGAGGTACAACTACTGGTGTCTTTTATATATATATATATATATATATATATATATATATATATATATATATATATATAACAATACTCAGTATCCAATTTGAGGACGTTATAGAAGTGTAGGGTTGGGTGGAGGAGAGGATGGCCTGTTTGGCGGGCGATACGGACTTTATTGAATCTGACCCGCTGTCGAGGGCCATGTAAGCCGGTGTGAAGCGGTCTGGCTCAAAGGAACGCGGTCGGCAAATGCGATTCACCAGTTCAGATAAGGGACTCGATCTCTCATGGAGGAGCCCTTCGATTGCTGCGGCGTTCCGTGTAGGGCACACGCGATCGACCGAACGGGGCCCTACAATAACGTCAAGCACCCGTAGTACTTAACGGTCAAAAAGAAAAAGAAAATTTCCAGGATTAATTAACTACAGTTAATGCGTGCAAGAAATATTAGCATTTTCTAAGAGTAAAAACATATGTTCAATTCCATCAGTCATACAGTGAGCTATATGTAATTTTATTTAGCCCTTAAAACGCAATATAAATAATTTTCCTTCGAGTGGGAAAGGAACGATTCATCGGCGGGACAATGAACAGTATAAATGTACCCTCCCCAAAGTTAACAATACAGGTCCTCCTATTTTGTGTCCACCGGCACCTATAAAGGATGCAAAAGACAGTTAATGAAGAAACAGGGTCTCGATATTAAAGTCAAAAGTAACCCGCACTCTTGAACTTTACAAGAAATAACGGCGGGGAATGAGTTGTCTTACTCATGAGAACCCCGGAATGAAGTTGGCCACAGAGGAAACTCATAATAAGTTCCGGCAGAAGCTGTAAACTTTATTTAATAGAAGTTTCCGTTTATTCATTTGGAAACTTTTTAATTTAAACGGAAAAATGAAAAGAGACATTCGAAATTTTATATGTGCACTCGTAGATGAACTTTTGTTTTAACAGTTTCGCAAGGGGGGACAGCTGCACGTTATATTTGCTCTTTCGACGCGTGTAGTATTCACTTGTCTTCGAATGGGGTTGGTTTAATGTTCTGATGGCGATATCATCGTGTAAAATAACTACAAATACAGGCAATTCTTGATCAAGTAGAAACACAAACTTACAAAAAATATGGGTTTTAGTAACACCTTTTCTAATTCCGGGAATGGGAGAAAATCTGACTTTGCAAATATGCGAGTAATTGACCCATCAAATTATTAAAAATTTAACACTTCATTCTGTTGACATTCTTAAATGAATAATAATAAAATTCAATGTTTTTGTATCGAAAATATTAAGGGAATATGAATATTGTTATATATACGTATACGACCTGTAATTAGTATACGTCGCAAGCCTGTTTGACGTTAAAACTCCCGACACTTTCTCGGTGTTAGTTCAATTAAGATGAAGGGGAGAAGAATTTATGGCGGCGGTGTGAAGTGGCAGGGCAAAGAGCGAGGGGAACAAAGCACCGGCTGAACTGGGGCGGAGTGAGCGCCTTAATGGAGCCCGCCGGCTCGGACTTCTTAGGGTATCCCGCGGGGAAACATTATGAAGGGGAAAAATGGAGTAGATAACACAGAGTGACAATAGGGACGATCGGTCATTCGGCGTGAGGAAATCGGACGTTTGTTCCAGCAGGAGGCTGTTCCATCTTGGCCCGGTGATGGAACGGAGACTGCGAAAGACGGAACGACCGTTGAAAACCCCAGTCACGTAGAACGCTTACTAATCGTTTTACAGATAATTCGGTAGCTAAATGAAATATGTTCAATACAAAACTTTATATATTATAATTATATTGTTTCGATTCACTAACCTGTCACTGGGATTGAGCCTTTTGAGAAAATAAATTAGCTTAAAGAAGACAGACATAGGTGGTTTCGCATTTTGCTTTCGGAATTGAGGGTAAACGGAAAGTTTCAATTTCACAGGGAAAATATAAGCACAGTCTAATGCTTAAGACGCGAACTGTAGTGCAACGCGGAACCGTGTTCGCTTTACAAACAGACAACTCCCGGTTTAGGATTCGACTTGTGGTGGTGGAGGGGCGGGGCGTACAATAGTGGCAATGCTGTATTGAGCGTGTAATTGCACTGGAATCAATTCTTCCTGTACTGCTGAACTCATAGCTCGGCTGGTAATTATTTGCGGATTAAAGATCCGGCACACAGGCCCCCCCTCCGTCATCCACACCAAGGAAGGCGCCTTACGTCTATTTGGGGCAGTCCAATTTAGCGTGTATCGACAGTCAGCCCCTGTGCAAATCCGTGCAGCCCCCGGCCACCCTTTGATTACTAGACAGGATTGGCACACTAATAGGGGTTCCGCGGATAACAGTCGCAGGCCACTTACCTCACCTAATTTCCCCCCGTACAAACCGTTTAGCTCTGAAATTATGTCCTCGGTCGTACGTTATATTCTAATCAGAATAAGAGTTAGTTTCGTTTAAAATTGGCGGTTTACATTTTAGAAAGGTATTGCGCGGCGCATAGCGGCATCAGGCACATTATAAATACAGAAAAAATAAAAAGATCGCGAAAACCTATTATTCGGCAATTCTGTAGAGAAATGTTCAGCACTACAATTAGTTAAAAAGAACTTTTATAGATCCACGAGGAGGAAGCATGAGCAATAATAATGTCGTAATAAGAGATCTAATCTCCAGAAACTGATTAGACCGCTCACATTCCGGTTATTCATTCAGTACAGAATCACACGTACCACACGTGCCACGCTATCGTGGCGGTTAATAAATAAACAAAATTGCTACCGACGGCGTGCCAAGGAAATCGCAGCGTCAAGAGAGTGGGAAACAGTTTAGTTCTAGCAAGTCCTGAAGGGCCCGAACAATGTTCAACGTGTAAATATTGTTCACAACGAGCCCTACTCGCTGGTTTAACTCTCGAATGCGGGAAACCCTCGCCCCGAAAACAATACGGGACGGAAACGGCCCGATTCGGGACCGCAATAAACAGTTTAACAACCCACCGAAATGAAACGAGCCCCGGCGGCGGCTCTCCCTCGCCCTCGAGCGCCTCTTGGCAATGTTTATGAAGAAAAGCCGAAAATAACGACCGTAAAAAAGGATAATAGCGGTTTGATTTTCGGGCCGAGATTGCCGGCGGGGGGAGGTTTGTTAGCGGGATGCCACTTTGTTCCCAACCGCGTTTTTAACGCCGTCTATTGAGAAATTTAATAAAGGGCTTCCGTTTCAGGAGTTTTCCACGCTCCTTTTATTTCCTTCTCCCTTTTATTATTTTATCGTCGAATATCTCTGTTTAAGGGTGTATGAAAAGGGTTTCAGCTTTATCTGTCTCTTTAGCGCACAGAACTTGATTTTTTCTTAAATAGTGAGGACTACTGAACTGGCGAACCTTGGCCGAATTCATTCAAACCGGGAATTAATTTCTGTAAAAATATTTTTCCACCTTTTCTTCTGGATGAGAAAAAATAAAAAATTAATTGCTAGCCGTCCCAGCAATTTGATGGTTGTTAGAAACAAGATGCATTCATTGAAGGTTTTTATTTCTCACGACCCGTATTTCTTGCTGCTGATGTTCCATTCTATCTAATCATGCTAGGTGAGAAACAATCAAGATCGAAAATATGATTTATCCTACATAATGTTGAATAGTTTATTTGGAATACCGATTTTACGTCCTCAACAATCAGAAGAACAATATTTTAAATGTATTGTGTGTCGAGCCACTTCGCAATTATGCATTGAGCAGCTCCGCGGTCGAGCGATTCGCCCCCATTATTCCGTATATATTTATTCGAAATATACTTTTTTCTCGATTTTGCTTGTTTTCGGTGCAGAAAGGCCGGGCAAAAATAGATAATTGAAACGATTCGGCCGTATAATTCCATTCCGCTTTTTTGTTGAGTTTTGTTTGTTGTCCTATTGAAAAACCAACGCGTTCAACTGTCGTCCCACGAATCGATAATTGGACGTTTAAAAACAACTATTATGCTTGTTCAACCGGGGTTTTTCAAATCGTGTCCGGTGAAAGGCGAAAACCTGTCAGCCGGGGATTGATTGGTTTTATTTAATTTTCACTAAGCCCCCTGGAACGCACAGATCAGCCTGCTCTTACATCACCATCCACGTCTATAGCGATATAAAATTTCATTTTACGCTTTCACGGCAAAACAGAACAAAATCAAACAGAATTTTACGGTAATTCGTTTAAGGGCAATTTTTGGAAGAGGTTAATATAACCACTAACTCAAACCGATAAAGTAGTCCATTTGGTTCCACGCTTGTCTGAATTTACAATACGCGGATGTAACTATCAAATAGATAAAGTGGATAAAGAACTTTCCACCGAGAGAAACTTGAAATTAACGAAATCTTTACTGGTATTCGATGAAAGGTTAGACCGTGAAGCCGGAACCGGGGTCGGCGTCACGTCTCCCAGCCAGTCCCATAAAACAATTCGACTCCCGCCCCGGTCGATATCGATGGAATTTCATTCCTGAATTTATTGCGGGGCTCTGCCGGGAATTCTGTACTCGATATTGGGTTACAGCCTGCTCGTGATTATCCCCAACCGGGATACGCTTTTCCGATTAAAACCGGTTTGGTTTCTATTTCGATTCGGCATTCAGGGAATCTGTTCGCGTCCTTATGTTATTTTCCTTCTTTGGTTTTCGAGGGAAATGTGAGGGAAAATGAAAATGGACGATTCGCTTCGTTGTTCTCCTTATTTGTTACGTTCAATGTAAATTACCGGTCAAATCAGACAGCAACACAGTAAAAGGACTCAGATTTTAACGGATTTTAGTTTAATTGTAAGGTAACTACAACAAGCATTCGTTCCTGAGCAATACTAGTTAATGTTTCTCTGCACAAGCGAATAAATCACATATTTCAAACGTCCCCGTGCAGAAAAATAAACTCCTTTAGAAATTAAATGGTGCGGGCAATTTTGAGAGGAATCGCGAACGGATTCCTTTTCCCTTTAATTCGATAAATAAGTTTAATCCGGTGTAATTTTCTTAAGTTTCTTTTTCAGCGCTTAATTAAGGATTATCTCAATTCAAAAGTGTTCATTTCCTAGCCGTTTATTAACCAAACCCGGTTTTATCGAGTGGAGTTGATCCATGTATCGAATGGAACCGCAGACCCGAGGTCCATGGCTCGGGACGGTTTGAAGTTCCGTAGCGTCCATCCTAACCCGGGAAGTCCGCCACTAATGGTCGGCCCCACTTGTCGCTAAGTACCCTGGCTCAGAAACCTCCACAACAAGCTCAGTACTGGGCCCAACCGCTTAATGCTGGCCACCCGGGGCAAGTTACACCTCCCTCATCTGGAAGCCTAACATGCAGTAGGATTATACCTTATTATCCGATTGTAATTCCTCGAAACAGAGCGGTTTCAAATTGGAATAGCCGCGTCCTCCAGCTTTCAGAACATTGCGTTTTCGCTGTTTTCATCACTCTTGCTTTAGACAGACCCGACGTTAGAAAATAACCATTGTAACTATGAATCGTGACGAATTATTCGAACGTTTCTGAAATGTGACACCGCATGTCCAATATTATCGTTGGAATCCGTTTCAGTTAATTTTATTTAAGGTAAAAAAAACAGCGACATTGTCGTTGTCTTTCTGTAACTGACGTAGCGAGAGGAAATTCAGCTAACGATTCGAAGAATGAGAGACCGCGCGGTTCGTTATGATGCTGGTGGTTTTTCCGCAGGGAGATTTTTCCACTTTACACTAAACTTTCTGCTAAAAGTCCGATATTCCAATAACGCTGATTTTTGTGATTTACGTAGAATTGGGGTAGTAACGCCCTGTGATATCTGTCTAAGCCCTCTCAATTTTTTTGCGCCGTCCGCGTTCTTCCGCCGTGCAGAAAATTGAACATCGATCCACGATTCGAGTTGGGCAGTTGATTTCTTTTCCACTGGGAATGCGATAGTGTTATAACCACGATAACGCACTTGCTCATTTATGGTTGACACAGAGAGGCATATGCGTTACCATAAGTTTATTTACCCGCAATGATTAGTGCATGCGTAGCGAATTGCAGGCTGAAGCTTGTAATATATTTCTGTATTGAAAAATACTTCGTGCTTTACTCTCTGTAATTGCAGAATACAGTTTTAAATTAGGTGTTTATTTTTGAGATTACCATTTCATTCAGTAATCGATGTCGCCAATTATGATAATTAGTAGTGAGGGTGTGCATACAATTTAGAGTTTCTAATAAGCGTACTAGTAGGCTAACAGTTAACAGATTAGTTCAATTTTTTGAGGATTAATGGTTGAAATCCGCATCTGAAACAGTGCGTGTTTACAATTCTGGCACGCCTAGAGCGCACAGATTAGGCTTACATTTTAGCAAACTGGAGCTGAAATTTCCGCTAGATATGAATAATTATTATACAACATATATGACACGTGATATGTCCTTAGAGAATGAGATTTAACTAAAATAAACTGGTGGGGCCTTTACAGTGTACAATTGAATTACCGACGCCGACTAGTTGTCCCGTGTGCCGAAAAATTGATATATGTACCTTGTATTACTGCCGGGCGAACGCTTTTCCACCGCGAATGAGTTTTTTCCGCTCTACAGAAATATATTCTGGTCGGTCAGATTAGCGGTCGCGGTTGGGCAAATATGTTTTCGGTATCGAATTCATTGTGGGCGGAAAATACTTACGAAAACTAGTTTAGCCATTAAATCGCCGATATTGTATGGAATATTTATTTTCTCGACCCTGTTGTCTGGAAATAAGTTGTATTATGTGTACTGAACCAGTCTGTTGGTCTCATATATCCTGTAGTTCGAAATTAATTCACGTATTTCTGCTGGTATCATATTTATTCTCAACTTTAGTCTCCTCTAGCTAGAAGACGGTGGATGCGTCTCTTTACAGTCTAAGCCTGTATTACAAGCGCCAGAAGTTTAAAATTGCTAAGTTTGGCATCCTTTTACTTGCTGCCTATTTCAAGTAGATCCTGATACCACTAGCTAGATCGGGAAATAAAATCTGGGGTCTCAAATGCCGGTACGATCTGATCGTTCGGAGACAACCCTTAAAATGTATTGATCACTATCGTAGGATATATAAGACCGATGCACATCAATTCCAATATTGCATGATCAGACCCACACAGCAGCCATTCGCTCTCGTATCGGTTGTGAATTTCACTTAGGAGGGCACAGATTGAAAAATATGTCCACGAAATATTTAGTTTCCCGGGGCGTGAAATACGGATAGTTCCCGTATGACATATTGCCTCCCGGCCGAATTTATATTCTACTTCCAGGGCCGGAGTTATATTATGAGGGGGTGAGTGGGAGGGGCGTCTCCGAGATTTATTCAATACGTCATATTATTGTAGGAAGTGCCGGTTTAAGCGGTATATTTTGTCCCGTCGACGGGCAGGGAGAGACTCGGCTCCCCGCCTGTCCTGTTTACAGAAGAAGAATAGCGCTTATAACTTTCTCTGTAGGACAGCGCCCGGGAGCCCGCCCGAGCTAGCCTCAGCCAGCCATCTCATGAATAATGGATAAACGATTTTCCTTCGAAATCAAAAATTATTTCGGCCAAACAAATGCGGCCATTTTGTTTAGGAATATATTCACAGGTTGATATAATTTCAGCCCTTTATTTAGGCAATACAACCCATTTATAGCAGTGACGACAGGAGGCACAATCACCTTTAGAATAATGAATACTAAAGCCTACTTTTTGATTATTCATAAATTGTACGAGTGTGATCGAAATACTGAAAATTATCTGCGGGAATTAGCTCTCAAATCCCGAGCTAATGTCGACCAAACAATAGTTAACCATTGTTATACGCTGAATTATGCCCTTAGAAACAGCTTTTTGCAGGGCCTGTAAACATGTTCAGGAAATTGAATGCAACTCGGACGCTCTAATTAATTAACATTGATACCGGAACAACCCAACATTAATATTTCATTAATCATAATTTTTCTTTTAAAATTCCGTGGAAAAAATTCGGGCGAACATTTTTAAATTATTAAAATCGGAGCCGTTGTCGGGGACAGAGGCGGTAGATTTTAAAACAATGGTGTTGGTTATATTAGAAACGGTGGTATACTATATCTGTCTGCCCATTCATCGCCCTTCATTTTAGCCTTCTGAAACTTTTATAAGCGCGAAGATGAACCGTTCGTCGGATATCCTGGCCGAGAGCATTTTGCTCTGTCGTTTCCAGAACGGCTCTCGACATTTTTCTCCGCCGGTGTACATTTCCGAACCGCCCCCTTGTGATAAATGGAACGACATTACTGGAATGAACCCCGGGTCCGCGCCAATAAAATCGGCAAGTGTAAAGTGATCGGCGCGAGAGAGGAAACTAAATAATATAAATCAAAATTTATCGCTCGTTAACTCCCTGCCCTTGGACAGAGTTTATTGGGCTCGGACACCCCGTTTGGTCACTTGAAAGATATTAATTTCGAACTGTAAATGTACTCGGGGACGACCCGAGTGGGGCTTTAACGCGCCCTGTTTACGGCAATTCGGCATCGAAATGTTCGATAAAAGCTCGTATCCTCATTTCAGTATCAGTTTAGCCATTAATTTCCCTCCTTCCTAAACGACTATGAGGTAACGAAGTTTCAACATACACACTGTACGTAAGCGACCGATAATTAGTATATACTTTGATAAAAGAGTAGTTTTTATTTTTCTATCAGCAGTTAAATTATATTGATAAGCAATCATTCAGTTATATTCTCCATAGTGTATCGAACAACATGAAATTACTGTTAATTGGGGTTGTCTAGTAGAGTATGAACCAATGGAGGTTTTGTAATTATCGTAACTGAAGTAAACGGAACTAATTTCTGTCAATCTGCCACATACTCCACACACAGTTCGCTAAAATGCAAATTGAATTAAATTGTGTTACATTAACCTGAATTGCTGATAACTGTGAACAGTACAAAATCATTCATATGCAACTACTTGCTTGGCTCACAAATACAAATGAAACATCCCACGCTAGAAACGGTACTGTATTTCCCGTGGCGAATATACAACTTTAATTAAGTAATAATAGTAATGTAAAATAGAAAGTGAAAGTAAATTTTCACCATATTGAACGTGCAACGAAATATCTTCTATGAAAACGCATCCTACCAGAATTAATATCCTCCGCAGTCCATTATGCGCACAATAACTGAAACAAGGCCCTACTGTTTTAATTTATGTCCCACCACCTAGGAGTTCCTGCCGTTTGTTGTAGTGCTCTAGTTATGTAGCTTCTGTAACTCCATTTCCCGACCAAAAATTGCTAGTTCTTTGGTTTTTTTTTATTACTCTAATTTACACCACTCTAAACTCGATAAAAAATAATTTATGTGAAAATCGACTGATAAGGGTTATAAAACGTAATTAAAAACATAATCAATCTAAAAAATGATTGCCTTTTGATTTTTCGATTGTCGTGGCCATTTTGAGGGCCCCGATCATCCGGTCTCCAAATGAGGCCGGCCTGTTTTATTGTGCGGGCTCTTTCTCCTCCCCCCAAGTAGCCCTACATAGGGCCACAAAGCGGACCACTTGTCCTTCAATTAAGCAATTATCCCGTGTTTTAAGCAAGGGCCTTTGGCTTTACAATGGGGAGGCCGCAAAACGGAGGGGAATCTGTTTTCCCCGTTCATTTCTTTCTTTCTCCACCGCTCCCGGTAAGATCAGAGCCAAACCCCCCCCCCCCCCGTGCAGCCCCGGGGCCTGTCATTCGCCGAATAAGTGGGCCGAACTGCTGTAAAATATCTGCTCGTGAAAAGAAAAGGGACGAAACAAAGAACAGGGTGGAAGAAAAACCGATGCGATTTTTAATTAGTGGTAGACCCCCATCTCAAGGATCAACAATTTGACAAATTACATTTTTTCCTCAAATAAACTGCTTTAATCACCGGTACATTCATTGCTAGATAAAAACAACAGATTGTCTTACACGTATTTAAACCCGGTGATTAAGTAATTGATACGTTGTAAATTATTTATTTAAATACTGTATCGAGACCATTTATTTCAGATGTAATGGTGTCGTTTTTCTTACATTCGTAGTTGAAAAGCATCCTAACGGTGAAGTAAACTTTAATGTCTAACCGGAAACCGACACAAGACCCCATTTACACGGAAACCCTGTTACACCAATACGCTCGTGTATTGTTATCGGCGAAACAGTCCCTCCGGGAGCTCCCTAGATCGTGTTCAACGGCTCTTCGGATTTAGGGTGATAGGACGCCGCCTTTTTTCAATAAACATTTAATGCTTTTCGCAATTCAATTCGCCCCTAACATGCTTTCATTTTTAAGGAGATCATTTGTATTTACAGCCGTGTAATTTCTTTCGCAGTAATAGACGGCCCATTATTCTTATTAAACATGCATTGCAAAAACCAATGAGTTTTAAATAAACGTTAGGTTCAATAGCAGTTAACGTTAATAAAGAATTTTAAACTTATTGCAACGTATCGCAGATGCTACCCAACAATTGATTTATTCAATTAATTCCATTACTTGTCAGTGAAAGTAGTAAATTTTCAATTGGGTTGTTCAATTGATTCATATTTTTAGGCAGTTTTTGATTAAATGAAGGAAATTATTTTCATATTCAACCGTAAAAGGACAAATTATGATTGTGATAGGATTGGTCTGGAGGCGTGAAGTTCGGAACGCATCAACAGGTTGGAATTCCTGGCTACCATAGTCAGTGTTATTAACGATCTTTCACTCGCTCTCATTGTACACGTGAAGTTCAATTGTCTACAGTTGTTAATCAATCTGCTGGACCCGCTGGAAGTATATTATGCGCCATACGAGGCATAAATAAATTATTTCAAATTCGGATATTTCGCGATGCGTTTCCTCCTTCGATCTATTAAATATAAATCAGACCACATATTATTAGGTCTAAGTCTCACACGTTCGGCACAAAAAGAGTCAAACCTTTTGTGCCGCTAGAATATGTAGTAGTTTGTTTTCGTTGTAAATAATCGGTAAGAGCCATTTAAAGGTTAATAGCCGGGGGAGGCAAAAAGGAAGGATCGAAAAAATAATAGTGGGCTCGATTGACTAGAAATTTCGAGTAAGTGGCCGTAGATAACACAAAGGAAGAAGTAAAAGTCCAAAAAATTCTTCGCCTTCATTAAAACCCTCCCTTGGCGGAAACAGCGCCACCGGCGACGGGCAAAATTAAATTGCCGCCTGGAAAAATCTATTTTTGTCATCAGATATTATCCATTCATTTCGCAAATTTTCATTCTCTTCGCCGGGTCCACAGAAACAAAGCTTTGTCACTCTGTTTACTTGAATGCTAATTAAATATGCAATTTCGTTGTTTAATCATCGCTCATGCTTTTGCCATATCTTAGGTTGGATTCCCAGCGGTCGGTCAAGAATTTTGGACACAAATTCCAAAATACTGTGGGATCGAATCCGTTACCTTTTGGCTTTATAACAGCAATTTTTTTTCTAGGAAACCTTACCCCTCATTTAAATATTCGATGTTTCAATTTGTTCGTTGCTACATTCAATCGCGATGAAATAAACAATTACAACCCTCAAAAGTAATTATTCGATTGGGCGGTTGGATTGCACTGCCTACTTTTCAGATACAATCCGACGGTCGTAACAATGCGCCCGGTGCAAACGTCAGACGCGACAATGCTTTAATACCTGCGATTGGGAACGGTTGTTGTGGAAGGAGCGAATGTGAATCGAAGGGCCTCAATAGTTGGAGCGCCAGGCTTTTGGATTGTTTGGCTTAGCGATCCCAATCCCCGGCCTCAACGTCAGCCTCCGCTGCCGGATTATTGGCCAGTGTACACGATCTCGGCCGGCTAGTTTCCCTGGACATAGACCGTTCATTGTATCCCATCGGAATTTCTAATTCGAATTTGAGCTTGCAGAGGTATTCCAGCAACTGATTTTAATCAATTTCTGGGAGTTGGCGGTAATTCTCTCAATTTGGTTAATATATAAACATATTTGGATGGATTTACTGTTTATTTGCATCATAATAAAGTTGTTTCCTCACGGTAGAATCAAACTTCGAACACAGAGCGTTTACGCAGCATAACTTCTAAGCTGTTAAATTCAGAATTTTCCTCTCTGAATTTACTCCTTATCCCTGACCTCTCATTACAAACTGGACCTTAAAACCAACTAATACACAGCGTACAGAAATATACTCCACTCGTTTAATCAGTGGATATTTTTAATTCGGGCAAATTGAGAGATTGGTGATTTAGGTCGATGTTATAGATACGGCGTAATTATTGGAAAATTTGGACACAGCGGCGTACATATTTCGGTGTAAATGCGGAGTTCGATTCTCCAGAGGCGAACCAAATTTCAATCACAAATTACAATTGGTTAAACGAATGTTTAACACAATCTCCGACAAATTCGATTGGGAATATAGAATTTCCATCTGAATAAATATAACAATAATTAAAATCACATTGGGGACATATCATCATTATTACATCAGGTTCATAAACTTGACGGAATCAGCGACTGACAGAAAATTAAAATAGTGTTGTATATCACTGAAAAATGAATCATTTTTTGTTTTTACTTTGCACTATATACTTTCCAATTCAAAGGTGACAGTTTCTTTGGGGGTGCATAAGATTTCCCTAAATAACCGACGGGTGTAATATTCAACGATTAAAAGAACCGAATATCATCGACTCCACAGGTCTTGTGTTCACCGATTCAGGATTCTAAACGAATAATCTTCATTTTAACTGAATCCTTTTCCAGTTTAGTCCAGTCAAAGACCCTGTGAATTCACCCTTCGGTCCAGTAAATTGTCCTCTGTAATCGTTCCTCAAAGGGGGCTAAATAAATTCGCGACTCTTTAACCCTTTTACACGTCTCTCTTCAATCTTCATTCGGGGTTCGGGCTGACAGAGTAGAGAGATTAACAGCAATCTGCCTCAATTTTTCAGTATTGATCGCAAGAAAGTTCAGATAGGTTGTCTTCTACTATTATATATTAATTTCTTTTAAAATAATATTTTTGTCTGAAATGATTGTTGACAATTACGATTGCCCGTTGTTGTGATTTCATAAGAACCTCGGCCTCTGGGAGTAAGTGAAAGAATCATTCATAATAATGAGCCAATTTTTGAAGCCAGTTTCCGGTTTAAATTTTCACGAGCAGATCCACGAAGAGAGTTTCGGAACATTTTCTAGCCCGGCGACGAATAATGCAAGGCATAACTCGCCCTCTCCATCCCCCGAAAGGGGTGCGCATCGGCGGCCGGGGGTGAATAAGAAGAAAAAGAACAACGGGACAACGGCAGTAGGAAAAAAAATCGTACAACGCATGGGCGTTGATGTGGAGACGCCGGGCTATTCGGTATTAATGAAAGGGTCCCAGGCGACGCCCCGGAGTTTAATATTTCAAGCTGAAACCGCCCCTCACCCTCCCACTCCCACCGCCCCCCGGCCATGCCCCAGACGGGGCGAGATGAATTTCTTCGCCCTCCGAACGGAGGAAAAACAACAAGGGAGGGAAATTGAATAAACCTACCAAGACTCGCATTATATCCGGGGACTTTCAGTATGCACTCTAAGGACTTTATGAATGAAACAACCGAGCCTAACTTTGTTATGTTGAAATAGCCCAGAGCTTAAACACAACAAACCAACTGTTTGACTGTATTGTTCCTCTGATGCACCGGTAAATATTTATTTTATTTTTAATCGGCATACTCATCATTACTTATATACTTTCTTTTCAAGTATTGAGATTTCAAGAATGAATTCTATCCGTCGTGTCCGGTTTCGCACTGCATCATAATAAAAATTAGTGTGACACTCATGAAAATGACTTATTCGTTTCAAAATGAATATTCTCCTTATTCCATTTAACAATAGGTAACAGAGACTGGCACTAATGCTATCTTCGTTCCGATTGTATATTTCACTCTGTTGAATTATTTCGACTTTAATTAAGAACAAACTCTCAGAATGTTTTATGACCTGGAGCTTACTCCTAATGGGGGGAGGGAGAGTCCTAAAGAGAGAGATTGAAATCGGGCCACTCCCGTGTTAAATATATTCAGGGGGAAAGAAGGAGGCGAAGACCTCCTCGATATTCCGCATGTCATTTCCTGAGGGGGTTGCCCCGTTTTCAGGCGCCACTCCCCACCACCCTCCACCCCTCCACCTCAATAAAGCAAGCCCACCTAATCCCTCCAGGTCGTTTTCCCCGCTCCTGGATTTACGGCCGGGTTATTAGCCACTCTTGGACTATCTAATATCTGAGGCTCACCGCCTCCGCAAACTCATCATAAGAATAAACGACCCCCACCCCCTTCTTGGATCGAAAGGTCCAACGTCGAAAGGTCACACGCTCCGTCGGACGATTTTGGATAGGCTATAGGATTTTCCATCGACAAAAGTAAATCGTGTGGGTTTAGGATTCCACGGCTCTGGGGGAACCAAGAAGATGGTCTGTCGTTCTGATTCATTTTATGATAAATATACACGTATACTTCAAAATAAATTTGACAATAATGATATCATTCAGACACCGTGTTCATTAGAACATTTAAAAATTTAAACTAATTAATATTTCAATTTGGGTAGTCGTAAAAGTAAATTATTCCCGAAATTTATTGAATTTGAATTATTTTCATTATCTTCCGATTTTCGAAAAGTGTCCGAGAGGAGGATATACCCACAGGGAGTAGACCACTAAGAAGAACAGTCGTGTGTGTTGGGGAACCGAGCTCGAGTGTTCTTGGGGGTTGCCCACAATGAGGGGACTGTTGTTCGAGGGCTTCAACAGTCCACGGCACCTCTAGCCCCTCTTAGAACAAGTTCAGAACGGAATACAACGATTAAACACCGCGTTTTATTCACGCGAATTTCAAAGTCTTGTGTGCGCCGCCTAACGTCATCTAGCGTCCCTATTCATCGGCTACAAGGATTCTGTACATTTCTTCAGCTGTTCTCTACTCGCGTTTTTTGACGTTTCCAGTTCCACTCGTAAGTAGAAAAATAGAGTAACGCCATGGGTGGTGAAACAAGTGGGGCTCAATTATCACCGAACTTTAGAATTTAGGTTTAATAGATCCAGGTTTGTGTCTCAATCGCATGACTCGGACAACTACCGAGTCAGGACGAGCATGTCCTAAAACTCGGAGAGAAGGCCTCACGAATTAACAAACCTCCTAAGTCGAAAGCGCGAACATTTGAACAGTCGACTTTGTATCCCGAAGGCCGGCTAAGAATTCCGCACTAACAGGCTGGGCGAGGGTAAAGACTTGGATAATTGTGCGAGGGCCTCTTCTCGGGGATTCGGGACCGAGGAGGAAAAAGTTTCTTCTATAGTTCTCCTACCGGGGGGGGGGCGGAATAGGCGCGGCTCTGACCGTAAACGTTAGGCCGGCCTCTAACGCTTAACTCGACGACCACCCAGCAGCCCGGCCCGCGGAGTCGGGGTTAATAAAGCCGACGCAACTTCCTATACCGATCCGACGGTAACACTTTTAACTTCGGAGGGCCCTTTTCTTTTCTCGGCCGAGTTTCAAAGGCTTAGCTTAACGGGCCGGCCCCGATTTCCCTCTTCCTTCCTTTCTTCTTTTCTCGTGACGGAAAAGAAAAAAAGAGAATATTGTTCTCGGGGTTTCATTATAAAGTTTCTACTCAACTGTGTACGGGACCGCCTTTCTTAAACGACGCACGTGGTGTAAACGAGCGAATATTTCAATAAAAAACTCCCGCTCCGAGATTAGGCGGTGTCATTAGGTTTGGATTAAAAATCCGAAACGGGACGAAAATGTTCCTCCGCAGGCAAAAATTTACATTTTCTGATTACATAAATCCTCCATTCCCAGGAAAGCGAAATAATTTCTTCTTTGTAGATTTTATGTGGCTATCATTAATTGTAATTCATTTTCCACGATTCGCACTAATTTTTCAGTGAATGAAATGACCTTCGTATTAATTAAAAATTATAGAAAATTATTTTAGGATTGTAATTTATGGCTAATTATTAGTATGACTATAGTTCACTGGCGTTTATATGCGACCCATAAACATAAAGCATATTTTTTGTTTCTGATTAACTTTTCAAGAACGTCCGTACAATTGATGGGAGGACCTCTGTACGGAAAGTTTATTTTCCTTAATGAATTTTCCTATTATAAAAGCGCCATTATTTTTTATTACCGCCATCCCGGTTATAAATATGGCCTCGTTGGACTCATATTCGCGGGAACTTAACGATCCGGAAGGGGCTCTGCGGGATCGTTGCTTCGTCTTGTTGAGGGCGCAGTCGCCCGGACCCTGATGACCCGAGAGGAATGCTCTTATTGGTCAAGAGGGAGAGAGCGAGAGAGAGTTAGAGGGAGGGAGAAAGACAGATGCAGAGGGAGAGTGAGAGAAAGCGAGAGAGTAGTAATTAAGATAATGGTTGTTTATATTCTCCTCCTACTCAGGCTCTGGTAGTTGTTTCCAGTGCCGGGCACTAATTGCTAGGCGGGCCCTGAGTTATGGAGCCCAGACCAGTAACTGCGCAAACACCCACCCCCCCCCTCTCACCAGCACCAAGACAATAAACGGAATTTAAATTAACAATATACATCCGCTATATTTACCGCTGAAGAACTGCGAAGAAGCCATTTGCGGCCGCTAAGTACGAGCAAAGTGTTCCACATTTTTTTTTCAGTGAAGTTTTTTAGACCATCACTCATAAACCCAGCAATAACAATTAACAAAAAACAATTAATTAGCGATAATAATGGTGAAACTTGTTGATAATAATTGTATTAGCATTATCTACACGAATAATAGGTATAGTGTTTAACTAAGTTTTGGACAAATACGACATAGTAGGGCTGTAAATTAAAGCTTGAAAAATACATACAACACATGCGTGACTGTCGTTTCTCGATGATATTACAAGACTAGAATATCAATTTAATATCATAAATTGTACATAAAAATGGAACGTATAATTAAATTTTCATTTATTAATCAACAGTAATCATTCTAAAGTAATTATTAGAATTTTAAATGAATAATAAAAACATAAATAATTGAACGCGAATAGATGTAACCAAACACAGAATGGGTATCAATCCAGAAACAAGCGAAATAAATCGTTAATGATCTTTGATCTGGGACAATGTAGCGGTAGGGTAACGTTCGAGCGGAGGTGTTCGAATTCGGGACGGGCATTTCTTTGCTGGGCGGAACTATTGTCGGGCAATCAGTCTTTGAGAGTGGAGAGGCCGAGAGGGCTCAAGTGTTGGATCTGGGCTCAGCGGCAAGTGTCAGTTGAATCGAAGTGAGGGGGCTCTCATCTCGAGCGGAAAACTAGGCTCCCCTCCCTCCGGGGGGCCAATTTTCCCTTCTCGGACAAATATTTGCCGCCCTCCTCGTACGTACCGACATTTCCTCTATGCTTTCCAGTAATTTCTCTTCAAGTATTTATTGGGACTGGCCATAAACGAATTCATTCTTACCAAGGAGTGTGATTGCGAAACAGGCTCAGCGTACGAATCTATCCGGTCACATACAAATATAAATACAGTCTGGAGTACATTCAGAATGGCAAGAAGGCTTTCTGATTAGGATTCTGAAAATTCATCCTCCTGAAATATTTTGTATAAGAAGGCATCACTAATATTGAAATCTAACGAAGGGATATAGTAGTTACAATATACCTAATATAAATGGTTCAATTCCTAATCGATACATTCATCTTAATAACACAAATATTACACAACTGACAATTAACGCCCCCAATAACGGAAATATTAACGTTATTTTCATTTTTATATGTTCCTCGAATGTAACATGGAATGAAGCCTGAGAAAATAAAGCCCTGAGGGCATAGAGCGACCGATTCCCAAGATTATTGACGATAGGATCGAATGAAATAGTCCTCCTTTTTTATCATGTTCTGACCTCGCCGTCCGAGTACAGATTTTTGTAAATTCGACAATTCCGGGCCGACGCCCCTCGGCCAAATAAAGTGGACCGGGGCGCCGATAAGGTGAAGTAGCGAGAGAAATATACATGGGCGGGCGGCCGAGAGGAGGGAGGGAAGGCATAATCCCGTAGGGGGGGCGGCGCCGGGGGAGGGCATCCGGTGAACCCATCGCAGATAAATTCAGTGCCAGTCGCTCCCAGTTGTCAAATAACAACGTGGGCTACTCGTCTCCCGGCCTCCGCTCTCTCTCTCTCTCTCTCTCTCTCTCTCTCTCTCTCTCTCTCTCTCTCCCTCTCTATTATCCCCGCTGGCGGAATTCAGCCAGACATCCCATTTTCTGTCTTGCATATGTAGTAAATGAAGTCCTCTTTCTCTTCAGCAGAATGTTTTTCATCCGACGAAATTACGCATCATAACATTACCGAAATTTATTTAAGTAACGCCTACGAATTTATATATACATATAATATATAGACATAAGTAATTCTACTCCTACGATATATATTTATCGAAGCGTTGATTATCTTCTTATTTCACATTTCTTCCACTTTACGCCATCGATTCTAGTCACGTTTTCGACAAATGTTCGCATTTCTTTCGCACTTTAATTAAACGATGAATGATTAACATAATACGTACACTTAGTAAAGAGAAATTGTAGTATCCGAACAAGTATTTAATTCCTAAACTACGGCCGGTATCCAATTTCCATTAAACGGTTTTTTACTTATTCACCGACAATTTGCCATAATGTAGGCAATTTCTTCCGCTCTCGAAATTCGATTAATAAGTGAGCGTCTTACCTTTCAACGACCGGTCTAATCCGGAATAATTTATGCATTCGATCCAGTGGGTTTCCTTCTTATACGGGCGCTCTTTGTTTCAGGGCTCACTAGGCGATCGGACGGTGGCCAGAAAGGAGGAAGACGGTTGAGGCGAGAGGCGGAAGTGGGCGGATTGGGGCGGGGGCGGGAGGGACGATGTAATCAGTGTCGGCCGGAGAGCGGGGATCGGACTGTGCCGGGCTTTGGGCCTATCCGGCGGAGTGGGGAACGGTCGTCGTCGGCTCCGAGTGCGATGTTGTTGAGATGATGTGCGAGGATGCGGGGTGTCGGTGCGGTGATCCTCGGGGCCGGTATGTCCGGCTGCGGGGGCGGCGGCGAGGGTGGCAGCGGCGGCGGGGAGGAGGAGGCGGCGGCGGCGGGCTGGCGGTAAGCTGCCTCGGGGTGCTCACTCCGCTCACCGCCTCCCTAAGTCTGGCTATCGTCTGCGTGGCCATATCGACCAACCACTGGCTCTTAACCGAGGAGAAGATGCCCAACCCCTTCTACAACGGCACCGGCGACAACGAGTACCTCCCCAAACACACCGTCTCCGGACTCTGGACACTCTGCTTCACAGACCGTAAGTCCTTTTCAATTCACTATATTGAAACTCTAGTGGTGTTTGTTTGTCCGTGACGAAATCGAACTTTCAGGAAAAAATGATCCAGAATTCTTTACATCGAAAGACACAGAATTGTATTGGAATCCGCGAAATGTTTTCGGGTATCTGCGACCACGTTGGGAAAAGAAACATAGTTGGCTCGTTACCATCGATGACTTGGTCCCCGTTGTCGCGTAATCTTTTGTTTTCTGGAAATTAAGTAATATTTCTGAATATTCGCAGCTACGAAATACTGGCCACGTAGATCTAATATTATTAATTAATTAACTACCGATGATTTAGAGTAGGGATATTAAAGGCCTTACCTGTTGCGTCGCTGCTTTGGTTTACAGTTCGTATTCTGACCGTTATCAGGCCCCATGAAATTAGACAAGGTGTGGGATATATAGCCCGTGTTATTTGTCCAGCCGCATAAGTCCCGAACGTTTTACATTTAGCGGTCGTTCAAAGCAGTTTCTCTTGCAAATCGTATCACGTCGCCCGCCGTCGTCTCGCCGCTTTGTGCGGTTTTCGTTTTCACACGCTGACTTCAGATCCGCTCCGCCCTCATTACCGGTATGATGTAGCAGTTCGGTTTAAGGCCGGGGTGCTCGTTTCGGGCCTGGTTGATTAGGCCCGGTGGCCCGGTGGCCTTCTCTCCCCCTCTCGGCCCATTGTCCCTCAATGGCCGTAAAGGGCAAACGGGAAACACCCCTCGACACCCTACCGACCTACAAACCGTTCTGGGATAATGACAATCATTGGTACTTCCTGGTGGTTGGAGTAGGCAAGTAGGTAAGTGAGGAAACCTTTCGAGGAAACGGTAATGCCTCTAATATCAAATCTCAACCACGTTTAATATCTCAGTGGCATACAAACACTTTTCCGATGTTTAATTTTTTTTTTTTGAAGAACAATCATATATTATACACCGAACTATTATATTTGATGTAGTCTGTCTGGAATATTAGATTGTCATTCATTGAACGTTATGGAATTCGCTATACATAATGCTTCTGAAACAAATAGATTGGTCTATTTAATTTCCGGTATTTATTTGTTAATATCACATAATTATAATGATACAATAAATAATACAAAAGCGACACCTAATATATATCGCGCGTAATAATTGCAGGCGATTTATTTCGAATGAGTGGACGATACCGAAAGGATGATACGTAACGATGCGATTAAAGTAGCCTTTTTATATGCGGAATGATTTTCCCATGTAGGACTGCATTTACTTTACCGGGAATGAAAATTGATTCACCATACGAGGCACTCGAAAAGCATTTCAACCGTGATGGGGTTCGGTGCCTGTGAAACGAACGTGGAGCCCTCTCACAGATGAATGCCGGGATTATACATTGCGGCCGAAGGCAATTCTGAAGCGGCCTTTTCAGGGGTGGCATAATATTCCAGTCTAACAGTATTACTAGTACTAACACTGTTACTAGTACTAGGCTCAAGCCGGGGTTGGAGAGGAAATAGCGTTGCTTCGCTTTTTACCGCCAATAGAGCCCATACGATAAACTAAATTTTTATTGCTGTCGTGCATCCGGCCAATTAACCGTGTGTGCGACATTTGCCGCTTTCAGGTACTGGTGTGTTACTGAATTGTGTTGGCAATTAGCGATAAATAGGTTTATTATAGTCGACCTAAATTTTTTCGTTTACGGCCAAGAGAATCACACGATTAATCGAAATGGAGGATTTTAGATTTGTTTGTTCACGTTCAGATTTTATGCTTTCATTTCATGACACAAATGGATTTTGAAGTAATGACAGAGTTTAAATAAGCAGAATGAAAGTATAGTATACGAGAGGAGATAGATGTTTATTCAATCATCACAAGTTATAGCCCCATTACGAAGTGTAATGCCGATGGAACAAGCTGTACGAAGCCGGGAACCGATCCGCCAAATGCTCCCTGGCTACTGTAGAGTTATGACAATGGAATTAGGATGGGGTGGGGGACAAATGGCCTAAATAGGGGGAATTTTGGCCTGGTGTCGGGGAGATTTTAATGTACAGGGGTTTTTAAAATGCATTTTTCAAATCGGCTCCGATGGCAGTCGGTCGGCCGGTCGGAATCCCCGGGAGGCCCTCCGAGTTATTTATTGGCCCATTAGCCGCCCTCCCAGTTACACCGAGGGGCCATTTTTTCATCGGCGGGGAGCGGGGGTCCGCTATCTGAAAACATTAAACTCCGCGTTTATAGAGATTTTTTTTTATTTCTACCCAGAGTTATTCCGAACCCGGAGGCCAGTGTGAAATCCGGCCCGGTTTCCAGTCAATTTTCCAGTCAATAAACCCTATCCAGAATGCCGGATGCCACCGAGTTCTTCTCTTTTTTTATCTTTATGAGTTGTTAACATTGGTTTCAATCGGAGTATTGGGAATGCCGAAGGTAATTTTATTTTAAAACTGTTATGTACTCCCTTCCTGGCAGTTATATATCGCCCGGCCGTCCGGCTCGGGGGCTGAACAGTACATTTTAACAGCCTGCCACTTTAAGAGAACTATTGCGTCGATTTACATCGGGTATTGATCCCAGAGCTATTTATTGTCTAAATATGGCGTTCGTAAAACGAATTTCATATCGCCTGTGACAGTTTTAAAGTACAAATTTCACTCGAAATACGGCTCCAACATAATACTGTATAATCTAATTTGAAGGTGAAACACCATGGCGAATGGAAAAATGAGTGAATAGGATTTTTCAAACATATATTTTTATTCAAAACGGATAATATATTTATAATATAATCTGACGGAGCATTTATCGTTCGTGCGTTCCAGCATTATATATTCTCCCGCAATTTCATTTCTCAGGATTCATTTATAAGGATTGCCCCTCCCCCTCCTCCACCGACAACAGAAAAAATGTAGACAGGTTCTCGCCTGCGGGTCTGCGACTGCCTAAGAACTGAGGCAGAAGACCCGGTCTATAAGTTATATCAGCGATAAATTTGAGACTGGAAGTTGACGACACCGAGGGGCGTCCTGTTTGAAATATTAACACGGTGTGTGGAAGAAGAGTAGGCCCCCAACTCGTAGAGCGGAAGAGCTACCCCGACAATCCACCTGTTATATATGCGGCCTCCCCCCACTTTTTTTACTCCTTTATTCTCTTTATTCCGGTGTTCAGGGACGGGGTGGGGGGCTTATCTGAAAAATAAGCTCTCTGCGAGTCTCCTCCCCCGCCCCCACCCGCCACCACCCGGCGCTAAACGAATTGTCCCCAACCATTTCTATATCTTGCAACCACTCCGGTAAACAAAATTATCCGTGCACTGCAGTACCGAATTGAAAGGGATTTATTAATGGACATTAATAGAGAAAATTTGAACGACTCGAGCGGAAATAATGTGCAAACAAATTTTATATTCCCGTTTTCTTGTACTTAATAATATGAAACGTAAATAAGCACAAATAACACCGATTAAAGGAAATTATTGTGACATTCACACATAGTTTATTAAATTTTCAGTTTCCCAAAAATTCAATGAATTGTAAGTTCGAATAAAAAAATATTACCTTAGTTTCCTATAGTATACTAATACTATAAATAATACCAGTGAGAAGTCAAATAATTTGGCAATATTCTGTGTGGGAAATATAACTTTTTGAGGGGAAGAGTAGTCTGTCGGACTCACTGGAGCCTATCGAGCGGCTAATTTCTGCTTGAAGGAAGCTCGCGAGAACTTCGTCATCTGCCCCGGGGATAGTCGGGGCATTCATGGGCAAATGCCCGGAAAATCATTGCCCAAGAAGAGGGGGTTAACGTGGGGCACAAGTTCAGAATAAAATATTCGGAATCGGACCGTTCGCATTACCAATTGTACTAACACACATATTCGATAAAACTAAGTATAGGTCGACTATGCATATTAATAATTTGCAGAAAAAATTATTAGAAGAAATTCTTTTCCAGGTTTTTACTTCGTATTTTTGTAACATATATAGTTTATCTAAATATATAAGAATACTATATCCGTAATTCTGTTACTCTTTTGAATTCATTAACTGATATCTCAATATCAACATTTCCAATAGCGCAATGCTGAAAACATATTTAATTCGAATTCAAATAAATAGAAGATGCTGGTATCATGAAACTCCAGGTTATTGGAGTTACAGCAATGCGGCATAACCATGCACAGCCTCGTTAGGATCACTACGAGATGAGCTAATTTAACTCCAGTAACACTCATTAGAAAGCAATCATATAACTTTGCTTAGAGCTCGTAGGATATAAAGGGGATCGAGGTAATGGTACATTATTTATCCACAAATACAGTATGCCAACGTATTTATTCAAGTCGAATATATGTTCATGTCGATGAGTTCAGTTGTGTTGAAATTTACTAATGTCAATGTATTTGTGGTACTCAAATTTGGCAGGCTTCTATCTATGGATTCCATATATCCTCAGCATTTAACCGGTTGACCACAATTGACAGATCTAAAAATTTATTAATTCTACAATTGTATACAGTATATTATGTAATGAATATAACAGTTGTACAGTATTTTCTTGAACAATCTTAACACGATCCAAGATATAGGTGCATACTCAATGACAAAATAGCACTCATCGAACAAAAAACTCGCCTTATTGGTGTCGAAAACTTTTCTCCAGTATCCTGTAAAATGGACCCCCATCCTCCTCCTTTCTTCTTCAAGCTCGTAAATTTAATTCAAAAACCTTGTTTTAATATGGCGGGGGTGGGTTACGAAAAAAGCCCGGAGCGTGATCATTCACGGTCGGACGGTTTCTTGGGCGCCGTCCCACAATGGGCCCAATGGCCGGTGAGTAATTGACGTCCGCGACTGATCAAAGGGGGGCCCTTTGAGACGCCCCGACGCCCAATCAAACGGCCCCAACATTACCTCTCCCCCTATTTTAGAAGTATCGTCAAATATTTGAACAATATTAGATACTGCGCCCCCTCTAAGCTTCAATTTTGACCGCCCAATATGACTATTAACTCCGTCTCATGTCGCATTCCACGGATATACAGTGTTGTACAGAAAGAGTATTAACAAAAGTTCCTGTGATTGAGAACTAACAACTCTATTTATATTCCCAACATATTTATACTTGTTTAATCAAATCCGAGAGTAAAAATTAGATTCGGACGTTCAGCCTGACGATCTTACTACGATAACATCGAGGCGATACATTTTCTAATATTAACTGGATTATAACTTAAACAATTCTCGGTTCTGGATAAATATCGTAAATAATATATAATAAAACTTTAATTTTTATAGTATAATTATAGATGTGAATTTAAAATTATTAGCTATGTGAAATATTTAATAACATTGATTACCGTATTCCATGGGTAAACTAATCGAATTTCATTAGGCGGTTAACTGGCTCTGAATGTTTACCTGGTCGGGTGCTGAAACTTTAATATAGATGTAGGTAACGGCTCGGGCCTAACTATAATGTAACATTCTGGGGCCGCCGGCATTACACTTCCCAATAACTATTAAAGCCTCTTTCTCTCCCCGCCGGCCTACTTGGCCTACCGCTCAATATCCCCTACCCAAACTGGTCTTCTTAAAGTATCTCTATACCGTATAACTCTATAATAAATTGAGTCCTAAACAGGAAAATTAATGGAGAGAAAAAGCCGGTTATTTTTATGGCTGAAAAAGTGTACAGAAATACACCGTAAGTAGAGACAGCGTTGAAACATATGAACCGGTAAACTGACACTATTTTATTGCTAATAATCTATTAATCGGCAGTGAATTTATAGATTGTAATTATTTCTTTCATGCTTGATTTAATTCTCCATTAGTTAATCAAACTTGATAACAATTTTCATATATTAAACCTTCCCAGTTGAGCGGAACACTAGAGCCCGAATTAACAAAAGTCTTAAAGTAACAAAAATATGTCATTTGCAAAATAAATTTGATCAGCGCTTAAAACCAGGCTACCGCCCGGTGGCATTTCTGAGGTGCCGAATAAAGTCGAAAAGCGACAGAATAAATTGACCGCCTATTGTCGGCTCATTTCTCCGGATTTTCAGTTCCAAAGACTCCCGCGTCAGATTTATTGCCCCCGGAAACGGCGTTTCCCTTTGCCCGGTAACTATTAAAATTTGCGCCCCCGCGCCTCTCCCCCTTCGGCGAGTGTAAATTTCGAGCCGTTAATACTGATGGCCTCATTAATATCGCGGCACCGCATTTGGCGGCCGCCACCTTGCCGCCCCTGCACAAAGCTGGTGCGAGGCGGCGCCGGAGGCCTCGGCGTTTGGGCGGGGGCGGGGGGTTTAAAAATTCAATTACGCTAAGAAAAGAAAAAGCTCGCGCCCCACTTCAACTTTCTGACGTCTTTAAGTACCTTTCTAAAAATTCAGAAAGCCCCACCCCTCCTTCATTCCATTTCCACATTTCCCCCGGCTCTCTTTTCCTTTTACGCCCGGTTTCACGCGGCGGGAATTAATTAGTGTTATTTCTCGCTAAATCATTTTCACCTAGTGCCATCTTCGTCTCCCTCCCTCCAGTCGCTTGAAATACATAATAAATGCAATTCTTCTGAAATATATATATTTTTAAAGTATTTTGTAAATTTAATAAGGGCCCCCTGACATTTCACTGGGTGACAACGCTTTTTCATTTAATTAACTGCATTAAAACTATATTTCGATAATTTATCAACGGTTATACCCACACAATATTATCATACCTATACATCCCGTAGTTAACTTCATTTCAATAATTAATGAATTTATTTGTTTGTACTCTACTCATGCTGAGGTTTATTAGAAAGCGATATTTTACCCAATTTGCAAGTCGGTTACCATAATATTTCAACAGTTTTGTAGAAAATGAATCGGATTATGCTTCTACTCAACATTACTATTAATCGTATATAGATTACTTTCCTTATTATTTATATTGTAATAGTTAAGAAGATTCTAATAATATTGAATTGAACGGAAGAAAGAGCGGTGCCGTATAGTTGTATATTTGAGAGGTCGGTCCGAAGTGTCGAAGGTTCGAACTTGTACAGTGGAAGGGTCAAGATAAAACAATTCAGGGGATACATCGTGAGTGAGGGGCCGAAAGTCTCCCGCGGCTTCCCGGGCCCAAGTAATTGGAGACTTCATTCCGAAGTTAATCAACGGGAACCTCCCCCGGGCGGGTCGGGAGCCCCCGGCAACCGGCTATAATTTCATTTACCTCCGGGTTGTAATTCATCAAGGGAATAGGGGATGAGAGATGAGGGCCGTTTGGCCTCCCCCAACCCCCTCCCCCCAAGGGTGTATTGGCCGTCCTGTATCCTGCCGGCCCGTCGGCCAGTTTTCGGTTTTGAGGAAAGAGATAAATTGAAGAACGGATGCGCCGGCTCGATAAGGACCTTAGGTCCTTCGTCCTCGTGGAATTCTTATTGAAGGCCTGCTTCTAGTCCCGACAAAGCTGCTCCGCTCAATAGAAGTGGACAAAAGTCAATTGTAATGATTCGGTCCGGGATAAGGAGGATATGGCGATATTTTAATGTTCGTATTTTGTCTAGCACATTTGTGCTCACTCTCGGGAAGTTGGCCGGCTTAAAAGCAAATCCAAATACAGAAAAAGGAGCGGAATCGGGACTGATTTTGTTTTGTGTATTGAATGGAGGTTAGTTGACGAGGGGTACATGTGCTCGCGGAAACGCCCCCCCCCCACCTCAGCTCTTCCAATTCGGCTTGCGGGAGTTTGCCGCGGCACTTTTATTGTTGGCCCTTACCGACGCCCTTCGGCCGCAACTCTTTGCAAGATTGGAAATCTCGACTGTGCCCCCTCCCTGACCCACCCGCCAGACCGCCAGGCGCTCCCTAATGGCCGGGCCAAAAATGGAGCCCGGGTTTGGAATCGTTATTTGAAACTGCGATGTTTGCGAGCAAATTCTTATTCTTCGGATTCTTCCTACCGTAAGAATAGATGAAGGAAAAGGCGGAGCAGTCGGAAGCTCCAGCCTAGCCATACGCGTAATAAACCCGTATCCAGCGGGCTATGTTATTATGTCCAGTGAGGTTCATATTAGATTAAACGGTTGTTAAACTAATAGATTTCCTGGATTTTATCTCAGAGTTGAATCGCTACAATATTCATTTTGCAGATCTATTATTATTATACATAACAGAAATCTGAATTCAATGTTTAATAATCTCAGTGTTTATAATGTCTAGGTCGATTTCGTATCCAAATTTTAAATTAAATCATAATTGAATAAGGAATGCTAAATGCTACACGGATAACCTATAATATAGATTAGATAGTCTTATATGTAAAGTTGGGTTACATAAGCAATATAATACAAATTATGTTGTACGGCTCCCCAGAATAAAAAAAATGACGCGTAGTTCCAGCAAAATTAATTTCTCAGGAATAACGGAAGAGGGGGAGGAGATTGAAGAACGCGAGGGGTCGGGAAGTGGGGCGGTGTGGGGTTGCCTGCGAAAGTGTGCCTTATCAATTTCATTTTAAACCAATTATGTAACAACACTGGAGGGGCTCGACAAGCTCACGTAAATTAATTTGGTTAGCCTAAAATCAACAGAGTGAACGGGGGTCGGGGGTCGGGGGTCGAGCGGGGTTTAGGACGGGGGCCGGGCGTCTAGTTTCCTCGAGAGGGAGACCAACCCCACACATCCCAGTCGGCGACAAAAAAATGGCTTAATTGCTACCGGGCTTTTTTCGCAACTCAAATCCGGGAAGAAATAAGAACGCGGATGTTAAAGAAATTATCGTGTCACGAAATGTTATAGGAAACATTATGTGTTACTCATTCACATAGTTATAAAGTTATAAAGTAGAATCGTATCAGTATATTGTTTCTCTGTGCATTTGGGGAAAGTCTCCTCTCGCTGATTTGGTCTTTTCCTAGACCGGTTTCGGCTGCTCGCCATCTTCAGTAGCGGTGTTAGTCACATGTACTGCGGTGGTTGTCTGTTATTTGTATATATATGTCATGTTATTTGGGTTTTTCGGGATGTTGTTTGCCTTCTTTGGTTTGGGAAGGATTTTGGTAATAGGCTTAAGATTTAGTCGGATTATCGGTCAAATATATATTTGATCACACAACTGGTCACGACTATAAGGTTCTGACTTCCAAATATATGACAGGAAACCTACCTGGTATTGTGTACTTACGATCATAGAGGTTTTCCTGTTGATCCAAGATTTATTGAAAAAAGTTTATTTTTAGTAATCTAGTTTATCGGTGCAAGTGCACCCAACGAACTTTAGTTAACTACATTTCCGCACCAGACTCAGGGGGGCGCTAGTTTCACAAAAATCGTTCGTTGAGTGCACTTGTACCGATAAACTAGCGCCCCCTGAGTGTGGTGCGGAAATGTACTTAACTAAAGTTCGTTGAGTGCACTTGCACCAATAAACTAGCGTCGCCTGATGGGATTAATTACCTGATTTTCGTCAAACCAAATGCTCATTTTCTTATATATCATAATAATTTATTGGCATTGATCGTTTGACATTTAACATTCACTTAATTAAGTTAATTTTTGAAAAGTTTCGACATTGGGCAGACCTTTGCCCGTCCAGTCCTTTGGTTAGACTCTCGGTCGGGGTGGGCTTTTTCTCGAGAACGGGGAATTTATTTTTCAACAGTCCGAGTGTCGCGTAGCCCGCTCGGCCAAACGAGTCGGGCCCCTTTCAAAGTGTAAAGTGTACAATTTACCTGTTTAATTAAAAGTTCAACACGAAACGGCTGGCGGGGAGGGGGTGGGTGGGGCTGAACAAATGCCGGGAATTTAGTGGAGCCCGGATCACAGAAAAGCGAAGGGGCAGATACAGGAGAAGGTGGAATTAACTGGGGCTGTTGTTACTTGAGCGGGTCGGTGGCGGAGAGCCGAAACGATTAAATCCGCTGGAAACGCAGGGCCCACAACTATCGAAACCACTGAAACTCTCACCAGTATCGTTAACAACAATTATAACTAATTTACAATTTAATACTAGTTTTTTACAAGTGATAATCTGTGAGTTATGATTACAGATAACGGATGTATAACATAGGTCATAACTTTCATAACATTATATCTAATACAAAACATTAGTAACCATCGAATTCATTATTTCAATATCATATTGTCTATATTCTTGATAATGCAATTTTAAATTAAATATCCAATTATTTAGACGCTACAGCATTTTAATGTCTGACAAAATCTACTCGCGATACGTTTGTATTTTATTTTACTCAACCGGTATCGTAACCGATTTTATACTGTTTAATGGATACCGTAGCGGCGTACGTGTGCAGCCTGGCGTGAGATTCAATATGTTCGGTGCGCTGGGGCCCCGCAGTCTGATATCGGGTCGCTATTGGAAGCCGATTTTCCGAAGGCTGGTTTTCTGAAACTCGGGGATGAAATCGGCGGTTAAAGGGCCCCAAGTTTTGCCCCGGCGGTAATCCCGTAGCGGGGGCTCAATTTTCGAGAAGTCAATACCTAAAACTTTGATTATTTCCCATCAGGAAAAATCCAAAAGGACGAATCGGGTAATAAGGAAGATGGATTCCTCGAAGGATCTCTTCGTAAAACTGTAATACGATAGAGGTGTTATAGCGCATACAAAAAACTAGTGATTCCGCGTGAGTTATTAACAATATAATAAAATAAAAAATAATTCTGCCAGTTTCAAGTCGGTACATTTTTTTAACTTTAACTTTTTAAGTAAAAAGTAAAAGGAAAGAAGGTACTAAACAAAAAAAAGGGTACGATAATATTCGAGGTTAATATTAATCCATAAATTCGAAAAATACTTTTTTCGTATATACTGTGGTATACCATATGTCGTTTTCGGTATTTTTTTTCTGACGTGCTTTTAATTAAAATAGAGTGATTATACTTAATACATATAGACCTGAAGCTGAATATATCGTTAGACCGTTAAAACGACCGCAACTCCAGTATCCTATACTTTAGTTTCCCTCCCACGTCGGGCGCGCGCTCTTAAATTCAACAGACTGAGAACTGGAAATCGGGAGAAGAGAATCGTGTAATAAATAAATCCTCGAGTCACGATGGCGGGAGCGGGGGAGTGTTTCCACTCCGCGAAAGTTAAAAGTTTAAACGGCCGGGCTCGATGTTTGAATTTCAAACAGGATGTAAGGTTCAACAGAACGATCCCGGAAGTTAAAGAAGTACTAATTACTTGAGCGGGGGGAGAGAGGTGGGAGAAAGAGAGAGAGAAGAGAGAGAGAGGAAGCGAGCAAGGTGGAGGAAGGGTGAATGAGACGGAAATGATGAAGAAAATAAATTCTAAATGCCTGAACTTTGTTGATTAAAATTCTTACCGTGAAATAAGGTTTTTCGTTTATTTTCCCCCGTCCTAAGAAACAATTCTCGATTGTTTACGCCGAATAAATTGGTGGGTTGTTTTCCGAATTTTAATTAATTTTTATACGATTCTGTCTGCCGACTTCAAAAACGGCAGTGTTCCTGTGAACGGTCGAGGAAAAACGAACACGTTAAAAATTAATCATCGAGGGCGAAATTTAATTTCAGTTAGCGCTCAAGAAATGAAAAAATAATGCCAACTTAAGATCAGTTTCACATTTTTTCTTTTAATTAATCAAAATAAATTGCTAAAGTCGCGGATTGTGTATATTTCGTGATAGCTGGGTATGGACAAGGAGCTCTGAAGTCTGAAGTTTTAAACTGTTAGAAATTAGTTCCTGAATAAGCATGAAATGTGTTTAGTTCATTTTCTTTTAGAAATTTTTGTAACAAAACAGCCTGCATAATTGGTATTTTTAATGAATGAACCTAATTAATAGCGCACAATATTTGACGCATGAAATACAAGCATATGGTTAATCACTGGCATAATAGGCGTCCTGTAAGATATCTCTGTGTCCGCTGTGGAGGTTGCCTTATCTAAGCTGGATAATACTGCTGGGTCTTAGTGCTCGATCGACAAGACCAGATTGGTTTAAGCGGATCAGATGTACGGAACATTACTGTACGAGCCAGGCCACATGCTTACAGCTAAATAACAATCGAGGAGTACATAGACAGTTGCAAAATCGGTAATTTGGTTGATTACTTTGAATCGGTTAATTGCAATCCATCCAAGTAATATGCAGTGTAAGAAAAAAGAACTTGGAAATTAAGAAAAAAATCATGCGACTGATGTTTTTCTACTTTTATAGGAATATAGCGAGGTACGTTACTGCTATAATAAAAGAGTAGTTGGATGTAGATACGTGTAATTATGTTAGATACAGACGGAAAACAACGAAGTGACAATCTAGGATTGACGCAGTCAATAGTTGCAGTTTTGCGATTAATTTTCATATTATCTCGTTATTGAAAAAATAGTTTTTTAAAACTTTTCAACCTGGTAAAAATTTGACCGATTTCATTTAAGTGTTCCGTTAAAATTATTAATATACGCATTGCTTTAAAATATCATGTAAAAAGTTGTGATTAATAAACAGTAATACGGCGCTGTAGGCTACTTAACCCGCATAACACTCCTGTTGTGTTGGCCTAGTATCAACAGCGCCGGGTATTTGCAGCGATATAACTTTCATTTGTTCTAGTGTAATTATTATTATTTATTACATTGCATATTGTAATTATTTACACAAATCGGCTGCAGAAATGGACTTTACACCAATATATAATTGTGCATACCGTGCAATAGCGGAATAGATACATCTGTATAAAGGACTATTGAAAATAATACACCCCTTATTAAAATATTTAAATGATAATATATATTCAGTGTTATAATTCAGTTGACGCTGCATCAAGCAGTGTTAAACTTAGCCGACTCGATTCGGCACGGCTCGAATTCAAGTCGGAATGCGGCCTAAGCCCGCAGTCGGGGGGAGGGGGGCGGGAGTCTCCCGCCGGTTACCGCCTCCGAATAACTGAATCAAGCCGGGGGCGGCGACAGAGTTGATTATTCACTTACCTTAAAGGGGCGGACGCGGGGACTTGAACAACTGGCGGGCGCCCCTTCTTGCCTGTGTTTCTTCTTCGACGCGACTTGCCGACAACAAGTTTACCCCGCCGTTTGGGAGAGGAATCTTAATCGGATTCGAGTACAGATTTGAATTATTCCCGGACACCGGGGTGGGGAAAAGTCACGAACTTCGTTAACACGCGAGCATTCGTTGTATGCGGGGCCAACGTCGCGTTTCGTCGTGAGCACGAGTTTTCAATTACTAATGAGATGATAATCACAGAAACTCCTACGGTAATAAAATAAATTATTTTAAACATATCGTACGATTGTATACGATGATTTTTCAAGTAGTTCCGGTAATTATTTAATGTTTATAAAATCCTTTTCAGCAAAACTCGCTAGTTTTTAGTCTCTAGCATAAACCAGATTGTAAATGGATAAGGGTGAATACTGTTAAAAAGTTTATCAAAATAAAAACAAATTATTACGGTAGTTCTGAGGATATTCCAAATAATTTCTTCAAATAATCCTATTATATGAAAAAATGATGGGATTAGTGAATTAAAAACGAAAAATGATCCACGAGCAATTATCCACATTTATAAGCCAGTTTTACTAATAAAAGTATTGGACAATATAATTTCAAATTATTCCATTTTCGAGTCTTTCAAGTGATTGACGGTGTGCAGTGGGGGAGGAGGAATGAACCTTTTGTTGGGGAAATTTTAATAAATACAAGTGGAAAAGGGGAACTTTCTTTTCATCGTTAAGGTGAAACGGGACTTCCCCCGCCTTCCCGCTACCCCCTTACGGAAATAACTTAATTCCGTCACCCCCAACCGCCCGTTCGGCTGCCGGCCAGTTGATTAAAAGAAGTTTTAATGTATGTAAAATAAAGGGGGTGGTGTGGGGGAGGGAGTGGGGGGAGCGATAAGGAAGTTTTCCTTTCTTTTAAAATGCATTGACTTTTTAAGAAATGGAAATAGAACTCGCAGCTCCGATAGGGAGCCGCGGAGAGAGCTAATTAAATGAGGTCCTTAAGGGCGAGGTCACTCCTCACAGTTTTGAGATACAACAGAGAAATTCTATAGGCAAATATAATTTGCGTTGACTGAAGTCCACTTTTCTATTTCTTCATCGCGGGAATATTTACGTGATTTACCATCATCTATTGCATTCCTTGTTTTTGAATAACCGTACTGCATACATTGATGTATACAAAAATATGGAAAAATGTGTTTCATATTTTTTTTTATTGTTTCCTCCTGACTTAGCTACTGTGTAATAATAATGTCCCAATTGTCTATGATACCCGAGCTTTCATTATATGGAGTACTTATGGTGAACCCAATAACTCTACTGTTCGAAATCTGGTCGGATTCGGAAATTGTCTCTCAAATTAATGCCTAGTGTCTTTCAGGCTGGAGAGAAGCTCTACTATAGAGGTGGTTAGGAACCTGTGTGTAAGAGTGAGAGGGAAGGATGGTGAATGGGGGGGTGGAGGGCGACCATTACACACTTCTCCGAACCCATTTTAACGCTTTGTCGGTCGAAACTATTGGAGAACGCTGTGGAATTAGTCGAGGGAGGAATAGGGCCGTCAGGGCTGGACAAAGGAGAGCCGGGAAAGGGGGAGTTCACGGGAAATTAAGCACGGAGAAAATAAGAAAGGGTTCACTACAACCGAGGACTGCCGCGGCACGTCCAACAACTCCACGACGGATATCGCATTCTTCTACCTTTCGTGGTCGCAATTGTAAGGACATCGTGAATGAGTTAAATTCAGGAAACCCCTGTCCCTTTTCACTAGACGGGACGAATTTTTTACACGTCTTCTAATGCTTTTACAGTTTATTTAGAAATAAATGTGAGTGAATCCTTTGAATTTTTAATTCAGCATATAAAGTGCAATTCTGAAAAACGTATTTACGTAGAATAGGATGAACTATTTTCGTAACATTTATTTTATAAGGTATTTTAACCAACTTATGTAGGCACATAAACGTTATTTCTGTTCACTTCTTCATTATATGTTTCATAAATAGATAATTTCAATCCGAATCGAAAAAATTATCTTTGAGCCTAGGCATGAAGATCATTATAAAATGAGCAATAAGCTGTAGATTTCGTGTGTTTCTGTCTCCTCTCACTGGTTTGATCTTTCGCTAGACCGGTTAGTCACTAGCGGTGTTAGTCACTTTGTCACTTTGCATGTGTTTTGGGCATCCTCACTGCACTGTCACTGTCAATTGTACTGTGGTGACAGGAAATCTATCTTGTATTGTGTATTTACGATCATAAACGTTTTCCTGTTGATCCAAAATTTACTGAAAAAAGTTAAGTACATTTCCGCACCACACTCAGGGGCGCTAGTTTATCGTTGCAAGTGTACCCAACGAACTTTAGTTAAGTACATTTCCGCACCACACTCAGAGGGCGCTAGTTTATCGTTGCAAGTGTACCCAACGAACTTTAGTTAAGTACATTTCCGCACCACACTCAGGGGCGCTAGTTTATCGTTGCAAGTGTACCCAACGAACTTTAGTTAAGTACATTTCCGCACCACACTCAGGGGGCGCTAGTTTATCGTTGCAAGTGTACCCAACGAACTTTAGTTAAGTACATTTCCGCACCACACTCAGGGGGGCGCTAGTCTATCTATGCAAAGTGTACTCAACGAACTTTAGTTAAGTACATTTCCGCACCACACTCAGGGGGCGCTAGTTTATCGTTGCAAGTGTACCCAACGAACTTTAGTTAAGTACATTTCCGCACCACACTCAGGGGGCGCTAGTCTATCTATGCAAAGTGTACTCAACGAACTTTAGTTAAGTACATTTCCGCACCACACTCAGGGGGCGCTAGTTTATCGTTGCAAGTGTACCCAACGAACTTTAGTTAAGTACATTTCCGCACCACACTCAGGGGGGCGCTAGTCTATCTATGCAAAGTGTACTCAACGAACTTTAGTTAAGTACATTTCCGCACCACACTCAGGGGCGCTAGTTTAACTCAACGAACTTTAGTTATACATTTCCGTCAGGGGCGCTCAAAGTGTACCCAACGAACTTTAGTTAAGTACATTTCCGCACCACACTCAGGGGGGCGCTAGTTTATCGGTCCAAGTGCACTCAATGTATTTTAGTTAAGTACATTTCTGCAGCACACTCAGGGGGGGCCCTAGTTAATCTATATATAATAATTTTTATTTAAAGAAAAAGCATAACTTTCATACACAAATAAAAACTTAATATATTTTAAGATAACAATAAAAAGATAATGCTCAAATAGCAAATGGCAAATGGTAATAAATGGTAATGCTGAAAAGTCTGACGCGATAGGACACGTCCGCTGAACCGAATTCCGATATTTCTGTTTGTCCAGCGTTTAACTTGTGTCAAACATAACCGAACGGCTTGTTTCGTTCGCAAATAACTTTTCCCGAGCCTTACATTATTTGCCTTCTCCGTGTTTACTATACCTGCTTTGTTTGTTCTCCCCTTTTCTTGCCGGGTTTGGGCTTCCGATTCCGGGATAGATAGGGCGTCATAGAATTAGATTAATAAATAGGACTACCAAAAGAATTAGGAATGCGAAAATGGTATACATAGTGTTCACAAGTCGTACTTTTATTATTCTTTTATATATAGGGAATTTTCCAAAAAAATCCTTTTTATAATGGAATACCGTGAATGGCATTTAAAAGATGGTTCTAAATAATGTGACTTGAGAACGTTTATTGAGTGGAATATTTTAATTTAAATTTGGTCCATAGTTGTATTTAAACCTATTGATACCGCGCGTTTATAATTATAAATTCGTATCACATGATTTGCAATTTCGTATCATTACAAATGCGCATAATAAAAGCTATTAATAATTAAATTCCGGATCTCAAAAAAACGTCTCATGGAAGTTAAAAACATAGGCTTCTCAAAAGTAGCTTCTACCGTGTAATATCATCATTTATAATAGTAATATAACACATTTAATAATTAATATAAAAGCATAGAAACTTAGGATTTCTACTTTTGGTCCATTTATTTTGGTGTGTTTAAGAAGGTACATTACTGCGGATTCAATTGAAATAATGATAATGTACTTGTATATGGACGTTTATGTCTAATGCAGTTGGCCGTGCTATATATTAGCCAATTTTTACCTTCAATAGGTTCAAGTTTATAACAAAGTAATGGCTACTTCGAACCCGGCTAAAATTAGGGTTTACCTCTTAACTCGGGCCGGTCGTTTTCCACCAAGAAAAGGGTTCCCCTCGTTAGTTCACCGCAGGACATTAACGTAATTAATAGTTGGTCCGATAAACTCCTGGGGTTATTCTTTATACGACGCCACCCCGAAGGTCTTTACCTCCTGCCGGATAATCTCCGTCCGGCGGGATTACTACCTGGGATTTAGCCGAATTTATTCCTTCCGCGATATAAAAGTGCGTAATCTCCGAATATATCTTAAGGGTTTTTTTCTCAGGACAAGTTTTTTCGAATTCAAACACCCCGTATGCCCCCTTTTTATGTTAATTCGTAAAACAGGAGCCATTAGGAATCAAGTACGAATATAAAGTATTACATTCCGCTCTATATACCTGAAATAACGGAGAAAAATACAAGTAAAACAGGTACTCAACGTAGCTCCCATAGCTACTCTCGAAAAAATAATGCGTTTCTTTGTTTCTAAACTTAATAAATATTTACGTTCCACTCTATGTATTGAAAACTAGCATTTTATCAACAGCGATGAAAAGTTTTATTTGTTATTATTATAATTTGTCCGCTTAGTTTTATTTAAAATGTTTCGACATGGGGTGTTGAAGGGTCGTATATCCAACACAGTACGGTGTACTATAATCTGATTCGAGGGACACTTGTTGATGCGCTAACTAGGAAACGCATACAAACCAGTGCCCTTTCTGCGCTCCAGCCCTGTACTTAGGGTGGTAAAGCTCGCTCCTGAAATCGAGGACGAGCGAGCCCCCTGTAACCAGTTGTGTCGGTAATCAGTTTGGCCCCGGGGTTTAAGTTACTGTCCGGGTAATTAGCCCGACAGAACGGGCCCTTATTGTCGGGGCTTGGGCTCTCTTAATGAGTAAACTGATCCGGTAGCCTCCACCCCTCCGCCCCTAAGCCCGGCTATTGGCTTTGCGCTCGGTTTCTCCTAATTGGTTTACCCTTTCCCGCGTCCGCCGAGACGCCGCCCAGCGATACACAAACAACAGCGGCGGTCTAAGTTTATCATTCTCATTTTCTGAGTTATCGCACTGAGAGTATTCTCTTTGCGGGCTATAAAAAAAGAAGCCTGTACCGGGAGTTACATTTCAGTCATCCGTTCTCGCAGGCCGCAACTGAAACATCATTCTCGGAATCAAAAAGAGACCGAGAATTTTTCGGCCGAATGTTACCGGTCGGTAGGACCCCCAAGGGCATAGCACGACCTGGTAAGTCGCCAGTTAACGGGGACTTGGAAAAAGTTGAAAAGACTCCGCCGACCCCGGCCATCGTAAAGCCCGCTCTCCTTGCTCTGAGTAAACTTTTCCAACTCGGCCCGAAACGCCGGGCGATTTTCCCGGATTTAAATTTCCCGGCCGATTATTAAAGGCCCAGGAGTTGGCGGAGTTAAAGCGTCGCCCTCGAATAAGCTCACGAAACTTGACCCCCCCCCCCGCGAACTATCTCCCATGGAAAAACTCACATTAACTTCAGCCATTTACTCATTATCGCGTTAAAAGCTTTAAACAAAAGTTGAGCTTACCTAATTTCCTAATATCACCATCAATTTTCAATTCCGGAGGAGTAGTTTGCATATGAAAACTTTTTAGCAAACATAACCTCATAGAACGCTTATAGTACGCTTTCCAGTTATATGTATTATGAGACCTCATCAAATAAAAAAAATTTAGGACAGATATATTTAAAAATATTGTTTACTGCTTCTATAATGCAGTGTTCTACATCCTGTCAGAACCGCGCTATTCCCTTACTGTTAACGGCATATATAATGTAGGAATTCAAATTTTTTAACCGAATTAGAGACAAACTCGTCTTAAACGATAAGTGCTGGCTGCTAATTCATAAAAGGTAGGAATTAACGGTCGATTATTTAAAATATGTCCGCGTTACTTGTTCATCAAACCCTCCGGTAAACACGGTTCATACTCAAACTCGCGCCTAGCTTCATTTCTCTCAGATCATTAGAGAAGTTTCGCCAGGTTCCATTAGCGGAAGGGTCGAGTCTCAAGTTAAGCCCACCGCCGACTAGTATACCCCCCAATATGGACTACCCCTCTATTCCACCCTCCTTCCGCTCTGGCTAGCAAAGCACCACTTTTAATATCGCGTGTGCGTTACGCGTTTGGCGCTTGCGGGCAAAATGTATTACCCGGCCGGAAAGGGCGCGGTTTAAATTCTAACTCCGAATAATATTTCGTCGGAAATTTTAATAAATTTCCACCTTCCGTTTCGCTACCCTTTTTTGTACCCGACTCTAACCGGGAAATGAATTTCCGGAAAATACGATAATTCCGGTTTCAAAGTTTATTTTTGGGTTGGCGCGGCTATATGTATTAATAATAAATCAATATTTGAGTTTCATATTTACCCGAAATTCATTTCTGCGACTGTCGAGCAATAAGACACATCAGACATAATCGAGTAGAAAACAATAAAGCCCCAGTTTTTTTATTATACGCTTAATTAAATGGCGTAATTAATTGTTTACTTTTAACTTGAAAATTAGCACCACTATTTTAACGACGTGTCTATGAGGTTGGGAATGTAAATGTTGGGAAAGTACGCATAACGGCAATTATGAATCAGATTCTTACCTCTATGAATTAAACAGTTGCAGTCGTACAAACGGTACGCTTAAGAATGAAGCGAATGCCTTGCCTTTGGCCGCAGGAACATCTGGCGGGATTTCATAAGGAAACCGGGCCGGCAGTAATAATATATGAACGTAAAACGGAGTATATTGGGGTTGCCAGGTTGAACCTCGGATTCGATCAGAATACAGAATACTTCCCCCGTTCCGAAGCCCGAAGCCCGGCCGTGAGAGGAGAGCAACGTTGTTTTTTCTAAACGCGGAGAAAGAGAAACAATCCGACGGAGAAGATTGAATGCGGGACAACCTGAAATCTAGTGCTGTCCATATCTTACAGAAATTGGTAGTGCATCAAAATCTTTCGTACGTATTGCGTAAAATACATTTGGACAAAGGAAAGTTTAATCGATAATTTATTCTATATAACCCAGAAGACCCCAGGTGGAAAACAATGATTTCGTAATTGATCGTACAACTATTGGTAAGATCGTAATACTTTCGGTTTAAAAATATAAATATGTACTGTCAAACTTTGGGATCTATCCGTCGCTGGAATATGAACGGCCGAAAAGATATAAAAGTAAATTTGCGCTGATAGAGGGGGCGGCTCGGCTGACGGAGCCGAGATTTAATATCAAGTTGGCAACAATATTAGGAACTAGCACTTTGTGGGCTTTCAGTGTCGGGCCAAAGGGAGCGGCCCCCCGACCTCTCTCTACTTTACCCCTCCTCCGATGCCAATATCAGGAGGTCCCGCCGCTTGATGCAGTCCCGCCTAGTTAGAACTCGATACTAATCCGTTTTCAACTGCCAGCCGACCCGGGGGGAACGTTATCGAATCATTAGCTACATATATTTTGAATGGAAAATCGGTGACTACAGCTGTTTTAATGGACATTAAATATCAGTCAATTATCAGTCAATCGATCGATGAATCGGATGACATTAATTTTTTTTTGTTAAATTGCCACTAACATACCGTACGACCGCGTAATACCGAAGGATCTCTAGGACCGTAGGGCCGAAGGGCTCAATCTAATAATGCAAGGTTGATACACGAAGAATGTACGATATGTAACTATCGAGTATACAGAAATTTCTTAATTGCCCCGCAAAAAATATTTGAAATTATTTTTTTTAAACGATGTTGCCTTCGGTATTTGCTTGTATTTCATCGAGGCCTGTTATAGCAACCCACTTTTTTTTCACCTTAAAAAGAAAAAAAAGTTGAAACGAAACAACAATCGCCGACGGGCGAATAACACGGACTGCCGAGGGACGGGCGGCCGACGGAAAGGGAAGAAATGAAAGGGGAAATAAATTCGGAGGCGGAGAAGGGAAAAAAGGCCAACGGGCGTGGTGGGGTTGGGGGCGGAGGTCGAATATTTAGCCCTCCCATTATGAATTCCAATCTCCGGGCCCTGAGCAACCGGTTTCCTCCCGGTGGATTCCTTCTCCTTCTCTCTCTCTCTCTCCCTCGTTGTTTCTCTGTTTGCCCGCCTGTCGGATGGATTTCGCGTCAAATTGATTCCTGTTCCTTGACGGGGGAAGTGGGAAACGGATAAAGAAAAGGGGGGGATCCAGGTGAGAAGGACCGTTTAAGGAAGACAAAGCTCTGGGCCTCCACCGTGTCCTAGATCCCATTTACCCCGTGACTGCTACGTAAATCTTTAATGTATCTAAATAGAGTACATGACTAACGAGAAATTAGTTGTTACAGTATGTTCAATTATTCGTTCAAATGAAAAATTAATAATAAATTATTGGTTTAAATAACTTAAGCGTATAATCTTATTATATAAAAATCTCATTCACAAAATCAGCGTACTACGATTAACAATATTTCATTCATTCATTGGTTAGGCAGGGTTTAGGTACACCGAGTTATTCAAATGCTCATCGGGGTGCTCATATACTCTTGTTTTGCTTAGATGAAGGAATAAGACCGAACGGCGATAGTCAATCAAACGAGCATCCGTATGTCAATGAATTTAAAAACTCGATTTTTAGTCCTATGTGTAGCAAACTCGATTTGCTCAATACTGAAAGGTATAATTGGAAAAATGCAACTATGCAAATCCAATGGAGAAACTACTTTCACAGTTCGGTCGAAACATCTTAACAAAATTACAAACCTGTAGCGTACAATATTTCGCGTTTTTGCACTGCGTTTTGTATAGTAATACGTTTATACTATTTCAGATATCTCGACTTTATTTTCTTTTTTAATAACATTAGTTCTCTCATAACTGAATGTCATGCATCGGTGACTGGATTGTGACAATTTCATGACAGGATGAATTTCATGGGAATACTTCAAACTAGCGGAAATTGTTGTTTGACTAGATACATCACCTAATCTTAGAACACAGATGCGGGACACTTATTAGTGAAATGAACAGTGAGGCCCGAATTGAAACTAACAATGAACTTGTGAAATAACCAGGTACCGGAGATGGGAGCTAATTATAAGTGAGCGTTGAGCCGGTGGATGTTCTCGCACTGGCTGACCGGGGATGAGACGTCCTCTTAATCCGGGTCAATTAGCGCTACAATCGGACCCAGGGACTAACTGTCTTAGTGCCCGACCCTCATTACTCCACCAATTAGACACCAGTTTATTCCAATTTCCCGGCCCGCCCCCGCCCATTAATCCAATTCATTTTACAGTATTTAATTCGTATCAATTTATTGGGCGAATTCGGGACAATTTCTCAAATTAATATGAGTTTAATCCTGAGGATTATAATTATATTTTAATTAATAATTATCAGTTTGCTCTCCCACAACGAACAGAATATTTAGATTGTCACGCATGAAACTTCCTCCATGTACATTAGCGCATGTTATTTTGTCCAATGCTTTCATTATTCTGTATCGAGAATAGAATGTTCGGCGTTTAATCAAGACGCTCATGTTAACTACGGAGACCCGAATTAGTATTCGATAGTGGTCCCACTGATTCAATTTAGTGTTCACGGTTGATTGGTTGCTGAAATTATTAGTCTCCCGGAAGTGTGTCTAATTACCGGGCACTGTTCGATTGTTACCGACGCAGATATTCACTTTGGATTATGCGGAATTTATAATAACTCGTTTAGACATTCGACTGAAAAATGTATTACGTATTTTGCACAAGAAACAGAATTTATCTCACAGGTAACTGCCGTTATCAAAGAATTTTCCCGTATTTTCCTGAATTGAGAGCGGATGCCTTATCTACTTTTAATATGAAGGAGTTCTAACCAATGTACTGTATTCGCAGTACTATACTGGACGTGGTTATATTAACTGACTTTTTTTGGCGTACACAGCCTAACTCTGAAAGGATAATGAGAAACCCCCACCTCCCGAACATTTCTTGTCCTGCTCCCCGCCCGATCTTTCGGAACGAATGCTAGTCCCATCTTCAGGGGTCAGACTAGAGGGTCGTTTAACGCGACAAATGCTGTAGTTAAATAACGCCGTTCGCGAAAGTTTATATTCATCTATACTGTTTTATTGCTTCTTTCCGAGTGGATAATTTTTTAAAGTCAAGACAAAGGGTATAATATGAGCGTAGGTGGTAGTGGGGTTATAACACGGTGTCTGTAATACGGCTTAAACGTATAAGTGGGGTTGGTGGAAGAAAGGGGCCGCGTAATGTTGCGTACTAATGGCGGTGCTGTGTATGTGCCTTGTGGCCCGCACGGCCGCAATAATCACATTAGCCTCTGTTCTGCCACAGACAATCTCATCTGTGCCTTTGGAGAGCGCGGGGTGGAGGGTGGGGGAGGGGGCTACGAGAGAGATAGGCAGGGAGACACGAACAGACAGAGACAAATTCAAAGTGAGTGTGCCGAGGTTAAAGTCCCTTAAGTGAGTTTATATCCTTGCTGGGAAGGTGGGGCGGACGAGAGTGCGATCACTGTCGTCAGCAGCCAAATTAATAACATCGGGCTCATTATTCTTCTGGGTGTTAATTCACCACACCGTGCTACGGTATTGACCATACCTTACCTTTAATTTCTTCATATACCTAGCATATATCTCACCTACCTATATGCTCAAAAATTACCCAATGCTCATACCGTCGGGACGACGAACTTTAAATATCCATAAAGGCCGACTTGGGGCTACTATCGCTCCCGGGTTTTCTTTTTAATAACCCAGCCGAATGCGTGGCTGGCGGGGGAGGATCTGTATAATTAAATAGAGCTTTTAGAGGGCGGAATTCCTTAACCGGAGCCGCTACTCTATCCCCATGCCTGCATTACCCTTCTGGGGATTTTTATTCACTTGTATAATGTAGAATTCGCCCGAGAGGGGCGGTTCGGGGCTCTTACTGCTGGCAGTTATGACGGGTTAAACTATGGTATCCACTCCGGGGCTCCGCTGGGGCGTATTCGCTGATGGTTGCGAAATGTCCGGCAGGTAAACTCACTAAAACAAGCTGAGAAATGGAACATACAGAACTATTACACTCTATCATTAAATAACAACCCACACAAATACTATGGTATTAACGATACAGACGTCAAGGGACGCTACCTTCCCTTGGAAGGACGACTATAGTCGTCTAGGACGCTCCGAATAAAATTGTATGAATACAAAAATGGCCCCGAATCAAAAAAATTCAACAAAGATTGGAATTCCAATCAAAACTAATGGTAACATTCCCTTCATCCCCGATTCTAACACCGGGCAACGAATATACGAGTCAGCAAGCTCCGGATATGGCGGATTGGTGGGAGGGGGGTTGTTGTTGCACAGGTATTTCACGGTTTGCTAAAAATTGTGAGAGAATGTACGGAAAAAATCATGGGGAAAAAAATAAATTCCGAAATAACGCCAGGGCAAAACTTGCACTGTACGCAGGACAAAGCGAGTGATTGCGCAATAGTGTAATTAATACCGTAGGTTTTAACACCTAGAATGTTATTGTCACAGTGTACTTATTTTAACTGTTATGCGAAGGAATCAAATCATTGATATTACATTTATACCGAAAAAGAGTTTTTGATTTTGACTCAACTATCACACCGCAGAAGACTTAAGGGACAATCAATGTATTATTAATTAATCCCATTTCGGTTTCTCTCATCCTAATGAAAATTAAATTAAATCAATTAAAAAAATCTGTTGCCTTTTTAGTGGTGTATTTTTAAAAGGTTATAGATTATTAAGGTTTAAGTGTTCAGATTTTTCATGGCATCTCACCATCTGTTAATTTATCCAATTTTAAACACCTTGCTGGGCCTACCATGGCCACATATAATCAATGTACCTCTTCGGTAGCACAAGTACTTAATTAAAGTATATACAGCTAATTAAGTTACAATTACCAAAAGTGTTCAGCTTTAATACAAATATATCCTATCAGCCTTTGTGGTTTTATCAAAAAACAAAAATTGACACGCGAAGTCCGTCTGTGACGAAACTGATATGTAAACCGTACGGCAAGTAATACCGGCCGAACAAACACAGGATGTTGCCCGCCCCCGGTCGGTGGCGATTCCCCGGAAATCAGCGCGTAGAGCAAATTTACTGAGAATGTATATAAGCGACCTAACTGCAGCTACAAGTTTCCCGATAGGATAACTTCTCAATGCAAAATAATTATTTCACGACTGTACAACACTATATTTCTATTGAAATAATAAGATTGCAAGTGCATATGTCTAAAATAATTGTCTAAAAACGTTAGCTCAATTCATTGTAAAAATGCTGCCGGTGGGTATTATGTTCAGGTTGACTGGATAGGAAATTGTGTTATGGCTGAGTGCAATCTTGATTGGTCGGTTTAGAGAAGTGGGTTTTTTTTTTGCCGTTGCTCTGGGAACAGATTGATCCGAGCCCCTTCGTCAGCTCGCTGCCCACACCGATCGCTGCCGGCACCGCTATCGATATTGCCCCCCCTGGCAATGCCGTTCCCGCGACGCCTCTCTCAATCTTCCAGGATTATGTATCGAACTTGTCGGATACAGAGTCGGCCCATATTACCCAGTCCAGAATTTTAACAAAGCTTATAAATATAACCGATCATCGATTACAACTTGTGAGTTTTATATTACCAAACTTTTTGGTGGCCCCTTATTTAATTTGTTTCCGCGAATATTTTTTTGATATCTCGTTATAAAACTGTGATACGATGAGCTTTTATAACACTTATAACACTTCTATAAATGTACAAGCGACTAGACTAACTGGAACAATATTAAGTTCTGATTAGCTTGGTAATAAATATAAATAACACTGAACACAATTAATAAATAGCACTTATAGAAGTATTCTGTATTTTTTGGAACAGTGCCTATTTAGTCGGATATGTTATTTATTTATTCTTGACATAGACCTCGGTAGCATTATTACCCGAAGTTTAATATCTATATAAATGCACTGTACTTGAGTGTCTTTGCGGCTAACGCAGTTTTACCTGTATTTTAATAAACCCGAACGAAAAAATATGACGCTTAATTATTTATATGAACGTTCAATTAAATTTATTGAAGTTTATTACTGTAATTTCTGCACCGATTGTTTAATAACTAGTTCAGTCAGCAAATGGCTAAGTCAGCAATTAAGTTAATAAAGCACGTCCCGCCTTAATTGTCCGGAAATTGCTTCTATCGAAAGAAGGGTTGAAAATTACTTCGAGGGCCCCCAATCGGCTAAGGGTTACTTCTGTGGAACGGAAACGAAATCATAAATGCAGCGACCGACGTTATAAAGTGGAGTGTGCGCACCACCTCTTTCTCTCTCCAACCCTCCATCCCTCACTCCCTCCCTCCCTCTCCCTCTCTCTTTCACTCACACACACACTTACACATGCTCGTAAAAGCGACAAACGTCGATTGTAAAGATCTCCTCTCGCAATATCGTGTTCCAGGCCCCATGGGAATGCTTTGGTTCCCGTGGCCTTCCCCAAAAACCAATTTAAGTTCCTTACATAACGCTCTGCATTTAATTAAAGACATTTAATTAAACCGCGTTTTAATTGAAGAGTAGGACTGGCAGGGGGGTCGCATTTTATATTTACCCTAAGGGCGGTCGGGAGCGTCAGAGGGGGTCGGGGCGGAGGCCGCTTTGGAAGGGTTTCGACATCATATTGAGTTAATAAAAAGTCCCGATAAAACCGCGCCCGCCTCTTTTCATGGTGATCGCACGCCCCGACATTTCAACGCTTTGAAGTTTTACGATTAGAGGACTTCCTTTAATCATTTTAATGGGGGATGCTCAAGTAGATTTGCAACTCCCAGCGGTGTTTCCTTAAACGGCTTAAGGCATTTTGCGATAGTGGTCCCTGGACAGGGATCAAGGCGGAGGGTTTCCTTACTGGTAAGCGAGGTATTAGAACTCTCAGGAGAGAGTTTGATGAAGCATATTATAGCTCTCGGCCACAATTTAATTTATTAATTATTTTTATATAGAGACTGAAAATATATACGATTCCGAGGTGGATTTTCGGTGTAGGTTCATCATATGATTAGTAGGACACGAAATATAATTTCCGATTAATATAGAATGAGCTATATTTCACTCTGATTAGGAGTTCACTGTATATACCCCGCCGTTTCTAATTTTATGTGACTTTATAACAAGTATTCAGGAGGGATAAAATTCGGAAGTTATCCAGGGGGGCTATTTCGTTTGCCAAATATCAAATGGGTCAAATCTGAAAGCCGGGGAACTGGAACAGGAGACTGTCGTCGATCATAAATAAAAGCAGTAGGGCGTTTTCTTGGAGAGGGGCATCAAACCGAGCCATTTATCAGGGCCGGCCCGCGCCCCTCCTCCCTCTAAACCCTCAAACTTTGGCACCCCGCGCCTTCAACCCCCTCTTTCTCCCTGTCCCTCACTTTACGCTTTGTCAGTTTATACATATATCTTTTACGTTCTCCCCTCCTATTAGCGGAGGGCATTAATCAATTTCGACTTTCCTCCTTGTTTTAAACGAAGTTGGAACTCGTTCTCCCGCCTCTCTCTCGTATTTTGTCCCCGCTCCTTCGGGCCAATTACGAAAATTCCTTGAGGTCCTTTCTTCCGGGGGGTGAAACGACGGCTAAGGCGGAATTCGAGAGTTTATGTTCGTGCGGAAGACAGTTTGGGTCATAATTCTTAATTGCTCTTACTATTAACTGACCCCATGCTCAGACTGAGTCCTACCGCTCAATGGCGAGAAGCCCATAAAAGTAAAGGTTTCACATAGTGTATTGAAGCTATCAATATGTTTCCTGCCGATCATCAGCAATAAGAGTATACAGAATTAGTAAAGTATTTTTCAACAAAAGGATATTATAGTAACAAATAAAAAAAAATTGAAAACAGTAGGAGGTGTGTATACATAAAGAAAGTGTTTAAGTGCCTAGGGAACCCTTTACTTGGAGGTTGGGGCCCTACCCAGTCTCAGAGGAAAAGGGAGACCGAACTCACCGCTTGCACCGAGATCAAGCTTTTAATGACTCTCGGTCAGTAAAAATAAGGGAACGAAATTTTATATATATATATATATATATATATATATATATATATATATATATTTGAATATATACAATCAGAATCGAAAGTGGTAAAAACATTGTTGGAAGTAAGTAACACACTGTGTTGAAAATATTGTACAGATAAACAAAATTGGGTACAGAATTTAAGTATTTTAATACCAGTTTACATTTGCTTACATGCGTTGTTCTAACACATCCACTCCTCTATTAACAGCAGCTAAACGAAGTTTACTTTATGTTATTAAATCGGATGAGCTAATACATTTTGACTTTCCTCAAAGAGCGATCCTCCCCTCTCATGGTGCTGTGGGGAATGAAGCAGGATTAAATAAAGCAAAAAAATAATGGAGCGAAGTTTTGTTTGAAATAGAGACCCTTTTAATAAAGTAGGAGGGGCTCTTTTACGAAAAAATGCGGCTTATATTCCTTTTATTTTTTCACTTCATTTATCTCCCGGGAAATTCACTTATGAATGGTTCATTTCCCTAAATCATAATCAGGAAGTAATATTCACTAGATTATGGTATTCCGCACCCTCTCCCAAAAAAATACCTTATATAACACGGAGAATGAACTAACATTTGTCATTTGTAAAATAAGATTTAAGTGTTGTAAAGTATTAACAATAGGTAATTAAAATTAACATGGAAAGAATTACCAATAGGGAATCAGTAATCCGGCGGTTTAGATACTATCCCGCCTTACATGACTGTCAAGCGGTTTAGTATATAAGAAGTGCCGTTCTACCTCTCATTGATATGGCTCTATTGAATGGACTCTCCAATTTGGTACATCTGTTTTGTAATCATACCAGGTTCTGATACCTGAATTAAACCTGATGTAGATAGATAAATCACCGAGAAATTTCGATGAAAAATATCTTTGAAAATTAATTTTAGTTGCCAACAGTGGGCCAAATAATCGGTTAGCAGTATTTAGTCTTTCTCTCTGTGCGGCTGTCGGTCAGGACGATTGGACCTGACTTCTGGACTTCTGAATTAATTTATTTGGATACTGACATTCACCGGAGAATGTCGAAATTTGCCAGATATCGGGTTTTCACTGTACCATATAGCTGCGTGTCTGTGGAGTCGATGTTCAATACTAGATGCATCCATAGGCGGTGTCCCGAAATATCTCATAGTTTTCGTCTCGCTACACCCAAATATCGTATTCGTGCAAAGTTCGTCCTGGAAGTTGTTTCTTCCCGTGCGAAAATCCTCGCCCGCCAACCCTGGTCCAGGCGTATGGAAAATGTTTGTTTGTCATTCAAACCCCAAGGCGCTTATCAGCGGCCGAGCTTCCTGTTTGCCCGGGGCCGATTCATCCGTTCCACTTCTTCAATCCTCTCTTGCCAGGGATTTTGCGAATATCCTCTTTCTTTTGCGAATCTTTTTTTTGAAGAAGTCTGCGGACATTAATCACTGTCGAATTTCGTCGGGCGAGGAAGCGGGAAAAGAAGTGATATTATCCACCTGCTAAGTCGTGAGTTTGCAAAAAATTAAGAATGAAAAATTATTATTATCCTAATGAATAGACTTGTTTAAACTTAATTTAAATTATTGTAAGTATTTAAATTATTATTGTAATCTCATGTTGCGCATTTCTCATACCTTTTTAGTACTAATAAAAAATGTAGTCAAGGTAAAAAAGATTGTCAGACTCTTTCAAGGCATACGGATTGATGAATTCTTAATTTAAATTTAAGAAAATTTCCATCTTCACTGTTCCGCCGTTCCTCGACTTTTATTTATTATTATTGTTTGTATAAAGTCCTCCTCCGACTGTATTCCGACTGTACTCTCGGTGCCGGGTCCCTTGAAAACTTTAATAATCCGAAATCCGGAGTTGGAAACCCAATCAATCAACCGGCATTTGGCAGTCATCCGTCATCTCCGGGGACCAGTTGTTCGACCCCGCCTGCCCCATTTAAAACGCGGCGGGTGGACGTCACACCATTGAACTCCCTTGATAAATATCGGGCTTAAATCTGATCCGCGGCCGAAGGCACCGGCTCGTGGCTCCAATTATTGGCTTTGAAATAGACCAAATCCCACACACCGAAATTAGCTCGACCACAGATTTGTATTTTGAATGCTTTTATATAAAATATATTAAAAATTCGGATATCTGTGAGGTCCATTAACCTGAGTTCGAAATTCGAGTACTGTAACATTATTTTGAACTAACTTATTGGTATCATAACAATAGACAAAATAGACAAATGGAAACAGCGATAGTTAATAAGGCTTAAAGTGTGCATTCGGATATAATATTGAATAGAAAATATTCATTTACCCGAAAATTCATATTTTGTATTCAATTAGAAATATTCCAAAGTTTGTAACTTACCGGACAAGGTAGAGGTATTTTGCATTCGAAAACACCCGAGCTTTATGCTTGCGGTGGTAAGCCATATTATTGTCTTTCCGCCCCCGTTTTTTTTACATCCTAATTCAATACTTTTTGTGTGGAAGCTTCTGTTGACGATAGGGAAAAAAATAAAAGTAAAGCAGACGAAGCACAAGTGATTTAAAACAAAGTTTGGATTGACGTATACAGAAAATGGGGCTAGAGGAGGGAGGAGGGGCCTTGAAAACTTTTTAATTTCAAGTTTCACTCGAAAACCTGAGAAATTTTCTTTTCTAGAAAAGACGATGGGTGGAGTGGGGTCGTTTATGAGGCGTAATGGGAAGAGAGTCTTTTATGTTGCGATTACCAACAGTAAATGTGTCTTTCTATTTTTAAACTTTTTTCGAAATTAGTGTTAGTGTGTGTGTGTGTCGAAATCTTGTAACAGTTTTGCATACTGAAGGTTTAGTTATACGATCCTAAAAACATATTATTTTAAATTACACACTGGTATAAGAGGTAGGACCGGTTTCGGTTTCCGGGCCATAGATATAACTGTCGGGTCAGCATAAGAGCTGCGATAACAATATTATGTATTAGTGGACCCCACATATAACCCTTTATAATAAGACTACATTAATTCAATAGTCCGTTTGTTAGCTTAGGACCGAATAAGCTGGTGGAGGTTGAAAATAGAACTTGATATGATGTCCCAAGCACTCTTAAAACATATTTAAACTATTTATTGTTTCATAATGTAGTATTTTCCTTTATCGGTGTAGTTTCCCCCCTCGCCTCCGTTATAAGGATTGAAATGTTCGCCCTGTTTGCCTGCGTCGGAAGTCCGAGATAAGACGGTGACCACGACCGGTCTGGAAATAGACAGCGGTGACAAAACAGAGACGTGGAATAAGCCGGGGCGAGTTTTATGCTAATGGGGGAGCCGGGGCCACTCGGAGATATTGGCCCAACGGCCCCCCGGGGGGCGCTCCAAGATGTCGCCGGCCCGCCGGGATCCCCTCCCTATTGCGATGACTTATAATTTGAATGCGCCACTCCCCGAGCTTTAAAATAGATTTATACCCACTTGTGGCCCTCCAGAGGCCCGCGGCTACTGCCCTAGGCCTCCGATACCAGCCCAGGAATAACCTAACGCACAGGAAGCATAAAATAATTTCGTAGCACCTCATTCTATCGGTCGTGTCTGAAATACTCGGTGTCAATTTAAAGTGTCAATTGATTGCGGTCAGAAATGAATGTGTAAAAGAATTCGAAGTACACTCTCATATCAATACCAGAGCAGTCGTTCATATCCCGGAATAAGTTCCAAAACGTAACACCGATCTTACAATAATCAATATCATCATTAGGCGGCATAATTTCGGGGAACAATAGCACAGTAAACCTCCTTCTGGACACAGAAACGGTGTCCATAAACCGTCAATCGATATTTGAAGCCTCGCGAACGCTCAAATCATTTCACGAACAAGGACCTAATGAAGAACAGTTAATTCGGATCCCGGAGCCCAACCAAATGGTTTATTCATTGCAGTACAAATTTCCGCGGTGGGAAGGGAAGGGGCGAGGCTGTTCCCCTTGCAGCAGTTCACCACCACTAAAGGGGATTATTGTTGGAACGGAACAACAATACGATCGCGCTCAATGGGCTCAATGGGCCGGCGATGGGCCAACTTTGCAAGTTCTGTTTTATTGCTTGCACATCGCATTTCCTTAGTTATTAAACTTAGGTTATATGCACTTGAAATAGAATGTATTAGCAATCCTAATAACCTCATTATTAATATATAACAAACTACGGGAGTGATACTTTTTATTAGTATGACGTTACAAAGAGGAAATTTTCGTTACAGTGATTTTGTTCGACTGTATCTGTAGGCGGTATTTATTTAATTATGAGAGGAATACAATATGGCCAACTGGCGGACAAGCTACTGAAGATGGTGAGCAGCCAAAACGAAAAATCCTGTTTTAATCCGTTTCACCGGGTAAAAATCAATCGATGAGGTGAAACATTTCAAGGAACTTTGCCTATAAATAACCTGCATGAGCACTAAAAATCCTGGTCCTAATTTCGGATTTGTTTAATGCGTGTTATAAAATAATAATACGAAAAATGCGCCGCTTAATAAATTCGTGAAAACATTTTAACTCGCCTGCTTCGCACTGCCAACATCTTTCGTTTCGAATTGTAAATAATTCTCCGTTATTATAAACTTTTTCTATAGAGGAAAATGGAGGCGATGAGGATAAGTACGATAATCCGCGAAACAAATTTGTTGCATCTCGAGGACATTATTTTGAATTCTTCTAAAAGGTTTTTTAATAACGGATTTTCGTGAATTTTTTACAGACCCCACTCCACGCTTCAATTTTACATCCCCCGGGATACATTTCTGTTCTCGAATTCTTGTAAGGGCAGAAGGGTCTTTCTGAGGGGCCTTTCCGGATGCATTTGGGTAGAGGGGAGATATTTTGGAGGGCGAGTGGGGGGGGCTAAAGGTCGGTCGGGTGGATGAAGGGGAGGCATCCCGCTTCCTGGCACCGGATCGAGAGTGAGATATCCCCGGCCGGCGGTTGATGGGACGATGCCGCTGCCCTTCTGGAGACTAATGGACCCCCCCACCGTCCCCTAACCACCCTGGCTGAGCCGGAAGCGGAACACGACTCGTTAGCCTCAAGGTCCTCTGCCGGCCTGCGAACCCACTCCGAATAGCTTAGTGATCCCCCCGGCTCTGGAAATGAACCCCAGTACTCTCGCACTACTCCGAACAGCACTAAGGCTTTCGGAATATTCCATCTCCCAATCGGACATTGCAGAAAATTAAATACAATATATAACGGAATCGATTAACTCGAGAGCTCTGCATTAATTGAGAAAAATGGGGAGGTGTCAGGAGATAATCATTCACTTATGATACTAAATCCGCAAGACAGTAGTGTAAGGCGGGTTAGTATCGGATATCATATTTGATATCGATCAGCTGTTATATCGAACAACAATATCATTCTTGCTGTCTGCATTCATGAGATTCGAGAGCGGAAGCTGACGTCGGGAATGGGCCAATGATTCACTCTCCCTCATCTGAGGGGGAGGTTAAGTCCCCAGCCGCAGCAGCCAGTATTGAGAGCAGAACTCTCACAAATGCCGACCACAATGGAGAATCGAATGAAAAAAATGTCTCCACTCTCAATAATTCGGTTCTTTGCTAAACCTGTGAGGCACCTACGCTCCTACTGTCACGATGAGAAGCAGAAACTGCGCAGTGTTAATTTGATAGTAGAAGTGTGTTCCTAATGCCAACTTGTGTTCAAGAATTTTATCAAACCAAACTATTTTTTAAATTTATTCTTACGTTTAACTGAGTTCTATCTGAAAAAGAGTTTGCTTAAGAAAGATTGTGAATGTAAGAGAAGAGAGAGTGTGCTTAAGAAATATTTAATATTGAGAATATCTATCAAATTAATGCTGTATTAATATAATATAATAATAATAATATATTAGTATAATATAATCAAACTTTATTAATGCTATCATAACAGAGGGGAGTTTAACGGCTCTTCTGATACTACACCCGCATAACACTGGTGTAAGGCGGTGTAGTATCGAAACCGCCGCGACACGGTTTATTCCAAATGCAATTCTCCTGTATTTCTGCGCTACCGCCTTCTCGCTATCCCGATTGAAAGTAATTGGCTGTTGGATTTAAACAGAAACCTGTGAATTCGATTAATATTTGGCACATATATGTGTGTGTGTGTGGACGTGAGTGGGGCCGCTTTAACCTAATTCAATAGTCGGCCGGGTCCGGCTCTGAGCCATTCTATTGTTGACCGTCAACAGAGACTACACTCTGTGCTAACAAAGAACAGAGTTTAAAATCTGAAAAGAGACATTTGATTTTCGGTGAACATTCTAGTTTGAATAACCAGGTAGCGATTATAATAACAAATTTTGGCAAGAAATTTCATGGTAATAATAAATCCGTTCTGATTCCTTTTCGTATGAAATACTTGTTCTTCTCTCGTATTCTTCTCGTTTTTTTAGTGCACGTTCCTGTTTCCAGGATATTTTGTGGCGCTAGAACTATACATACATATTGTGTGTTATAACTTATTTATTTATTTGTGGGGTGGATAAACGTTTAGAAAATTTTATAAATGAGCTCAGATAATATACCGGATATATACGGTCTAATTTGAATCGCACTTTTAATTAAACTAGAGAAGAAATGCATAGTGGACAAATACACGAATTTAAACTCTTTCTCAGTAACAGTATATTTTTAATTCGTGATGATCATCTCTCAGCGACTGTAATTTTTATAAAAAATGAATTGGCGACTTGGCTCATTAATTTTATCAGTTTATATTAACTAAAAAGCTTTTACCTAGAATATAAATTTATTCCACAGTAATTTCACACGCACATTCTCTCTATGTGTCTGCATATCGTGGGAAATAGGTTAACAATAGTGACTGTTTAAATATGCACATTTAAAATACGTTTCAAAGGACATGTAATAAACCTACATAATTTATTTATGTAGCATAAAACATATTTAGAAATGAAATGCATGTCTCATAATTTTTTCCTCCTTTATTATCCCCCTACAAATTACTTCACGCTAAAGGTCGAAATTTATTCTCACAAATATTTCTATACTGGGAATTATTTTAATTTCCTTTGTAAGTTTAATAATCACTTTTTTCTTCTTGATTTCGTGCATGTTGCCTTTTGTTATAGAACAACATAAGGGGTCATATAAGCAGTCATATTTGGCAAATATTTATTAAATACTCCTTAATATACTTAAAACGGTATTGGGATTGTAACGGCTCTTCCGATACTAAACCCGCCAAACAGTGTTGTATGGCGGGATAGTATCGAAACTGTGAATTTCTTGGTGTATCCAGTCAGTGAAAAAGTACCATTCTACACCAATTTTAGTAATTATCAAGGATATGAATGTCTGTCAACAGTCAAGTGTTCAGGTCATTGGAAGACCAGTTTCGGCATAACGCCACCGTCAGTATCTAAATTCTGGTGTTAGATAATAAAACAGAGATTTACGTTTACTAAACATAAATGCTGGAGTAGAACTTTTAACCCTTTTAACCTTCGTAGGCTTCCATAATACCCTTTAACAAAGTTAATTTTACCGATCGATTGCGGCGCTCCGGTTCTTGGGTTGGGATTTGAACAATGGCAGAGAACCTCTTTATTCGATTAATATGTGGCACATACAGGAGCTGGAGGTGGCTTCCCTTTAGGCCGCGGGCTAATTCAATTTTCCGGCGGGACCCGGCTTACAGCATTGTTGACCATCTCCACCTGTGCCACTTTGTTTTCAGCAGATAGTATTGTCAGGATTAGTTCAGTTTGGGTTCGATATCTTTCGGATTTCCGTTTAATATCCATTTTATTTGTTAGTATATCTTCGTTAGTATGGTTTTCGAACCTCCCTGGGTTCCGAAGTATCGGCATGTAAAGCATTGTGTGGAAATGTTGAACCTTTCCCTGATAACCGGGAATATGTTTAAGCAATTATTATTTGTTTATTGACTACGGGAATTCCTTGAGCCATGCCCGATGTAAAACCGTATTGCTAAGTAATACGGGTCGTGATATGTTCACACAATTAGGTTCAGTCAGTACTGAAACTAATTTTTTTTTCTATCAACTATAACAGCCCTGAGACTACTGCGAGGAGACTGGTAGTCCTTTTTCTCGCGGGACAATTATTCTTTCCCTCCCCGTTCCTATTTCGTTCAGCGTCCTGTTCCATAGTAAGTTGGAGCCTCGGTAAGTAAGTAGCGCATTGTGGACCTGGGGGCGGGCCGAGAGCAGCGACGTCCCTATCTCGAGCACGTACCGGTTTAATTGTCTCACGTAGTGTTACTCTGACCGCACGCTGAATATTAATTAATAAGTTGAGCGCTAACCCGACCCCGCCCCGAGCATCCCCCGAACCCCCACCCCCGTCGAGGAGCTATTGGCTCCCGGACGATGAATGGCCCTATAGAAGAGGGATGAAAGGGGCGGCGATGGAACGCGCCCTGGGGGACTACCTGTGGCCGCGGACCATTTGATTTAACCCCAATTAACGGCTCACAACCCGTATCATTCCCCTTATAACCATATCCGCCTTTACGATAGTCCTTTCAATATAACCCTTTCTGTCACATCCTCACATATTAATTACTTCTAACATACATTACATACATGTTCATTGTTCAGTATAGACTTAGGGTAAAAGTATATATTCACATTTTTTGTTATCTATTACACCGCAATAAGGCTGACAATGGCCCGTTATATTACCCGTATAATAGAAGTAGCCCTATTTTATGTATTATTTTTTTTCACAGTACCGGGTAGTATTTAAGGTTGATAGGGAAGCTAAATATTGTGATTCCCGCTTATGGGCCATCTAAAGTGTTACGGAGTTCATAACGGACGTAATGACCGTCTGCAGTAGTTCATAACCTCCTCATCTCCATCTCCTATCGGTGTAAATTTACCATCGCTTTCTATCCGCGTAGTCGCGAAGGTTATCGATATTATATTATGAGGTGCGCGTTCATGAATACATCTGTTAATTGGCCAAACACCGGGGCCGGGGAGTAATAATGCCGCCGCCCTAATGTGCCGCTTAATCGAAATGCGAAGTGCGCCCAAGACCACGATGCATTATTAATAGGATCGCTGAAACCGGCCTGTCATTGGATCAAACAACTGGGAGGTGGCTGGGGATCACACGGACGATCGGCCCGTTTAAACAGCACTCGCTTTAATGCCGGTTATATTGTCAAAACGATGATAGATGTAGAAAGGCGCTTCTGTTATAGTGAACCCGCTTAACAGTTAAGTAGGGCGGAACAAGTATTCAAACCATCAATCACTGGTCTAATAAATCACCGTTGACATTTCTGCATGTCCTTTAATCGCAGGCAACACCGAGAAATAAGCTTTACTCGTGTAACTAATTGTACATAGTTATAGAATGAATCATTCCTCGAGTAAAGCTGTGTTAATCTGTCCAAAACTTGAAAAATATGTATCCTTATCGTAATCTTTATCAAGACACCTTCTATTTATGGGATGCTATTCTCAACTAATTGGCACTCTAATGTACTAAAAATGTATGTTTGAGTAACCATTTATACGTTAATTTATGATAACGATAATTTCCCTAGGAGAGATCAAGCCATCGTTTTGTAGGTGTAACCTTTAAAATACGTCTAAAACAGACGCTTCATACACGCACAATAGATTTCTTACTTTGAGTATATGAAAAAGTAATTTATCGAGAGTGTATGAGGAAATAATGAGGAAAATTCGCTCGGGCTCTGCCGAAGCGGAAAAGTGATTTTGCCGCAGGATTTTTCGAAGGGCAGCACAAAACAAAAGCTCGGGGAAGAAAGATATCCCCCAGGAGGGAGCCGACCTTTACAAGACCAATTTAAGGACTAATATTAAACTTGGCGAAAAGCAATTACAACGACCAAGAGGGAGAAGGAGGGAGAAAGAGGGACAGGGAGTGAGGGGGAAGAGGAAAGAGGAAAGAAAAGGGGAAAGAAAAGAGAGTATTTAGGAGGAGCAAACGAGAAATTAAACAGAGAGGAAATTATGGTCAGCCGGTCGACTGAGAAAGCAAAAGCCAGAGAATCGGAAGAATTAAGACAAATACAGAGTGACTGTAACAACTGTTATCCGACAGGCGGGGACATAGTTCCTTCTACTTTCTTTAAGCTGGGGTCAAATGCCTCCAGTGTGCCCTAGACACGGGGTTCTATTAAAACGGCGATGTGACTAGAGTCCAAAATAAATGCTATTCAGCCTCCCAACAGAAACATAATTCAGATCGGGCGGCGTATTAACCTGTCGGGCCCCACTAACAAACTCACCTCCCGGGCGTAAGGAGAACACTCTCTTGCACAGTCTGCTTAACACTACTCCCCGAGCTAAGCTTCGACTTAATAACTTCGTCTCGCTAAGTCAGAACGGAGTCAATAATTTAACCTACGCGTTACCTTTGACTATCCACTCTTTTAGCAATTAATACTTGTCCCTAGTCACATTGTATTCCTTTTTGTATTATTGAAAATTTATTTAAATCACATATGTATACCCACGTAAGGTAGATACGTAAGAGATAATAAGAAATCAGCGTACGTTTCATTAAGACCGTTTATTCAGAACCCACGGAAGAATTTTCGATTTGATGATTTTCAAATAAAAACCGCTATACGTAGCACAAGTGAAACCCGTAATAGGACGCCAGTCATCAACCTACTGGGAAGAGAAGAAGCGTGTAGTTGAAACATACAAGTATGCGAGTTGAGAGAACACTAAGGATGGAGATAGATAGACCGGCGGAGGATGTTTCCCAGCGACATCGCCCTCTGGCAGCGAGACGACCCCCCCCCTTTCTCCCTCCCCCTCAAGGCCTACCCACTTTAGTGGCAGACATTTTCTCTCCCCTGCAGCCGCCGTATCTCGGGTATTGTCTGAGTTAAGGGCGGCGGCAATCCAATCCCAAAGGCCCGCCTAACCGCCCCAAGGGTCGTGTAACGCTGCTGCGGGGGAGGAATTGCGGCTGGGGGGGGGAGAAAAAACGCGTAAAGGAGATTGGCTATCCTGAAGGATGTCTCGTTTTGCAGCATTTCATTCCGCTTTTTGTACGTTGGAGATGTCCAGTTGTAGCAGTTAATCACAATATAGATACTGTCGTATACGCACACATACGCAATAAAATCTATTTAAGCACGTAATTTTTGGAACGCTCCTATTAACTAGGGTTGCAATAATAACTTCTTTACTCGCGAGAAAAGGGAATATTGAGCATTTTATGAAATGGAGTGACATTGAACAGTGAGATGCACTTGTCCCATAAAGGAAATAATCATGTACCGTGTGTAAAACAAGGTTTCTGCTTTTTCTGTTTCAGCCGGCGAGAGGGAGATGCACTGCAACAACATCGAGTATTTCCCAAATGAGGAGTACAGCCCGGACCCAAACGACTCGACAATGGCCATACCATGTAAGTCGTGTACTATGACCTAGAGAGTGAGATAGAGCGTGAGGGAGTGTGTGGGGGGGGGAGAAAGAAAGAGAGAGTTGGAGTGAGAGAGCTGGGGCCCGATGTAACTGATATTTATTATATTGAGAGGGAGTGGGAAATTGTGTACTCCTCGGAGTCGTAATATTTCTCACCGGTGTTATTCAAACTGAAAACAGTTTTCGTATTTCCGTCGGACTTTCAGCTCGCCGATATCCGCGTATATTCGGTTAAATGTGCCCCGATCATAGTAATTATCAAAGTAACCGTTAACGTAATTCGTAAAGTACCCCTTTGCAATTATTCGGGCTAACGTTATTGAAAATATACGATGCAAACAATTCCTTTATCCTCGTACGGCCTGAATAAAATGACTTCGCTCAGCACAGATAGGTTATGATCTATCTCGTGAGCCTAACTGTTTAATAACCGTTCAAAATAAACGGAGCTTTACCTCTTGAACGTGCTCATACCTCTATTAACTTTGGGGTGAATCAATCTATAGAGCTAATGCTTCGGGATTATTATGAAATAAATGACTGAAAAATTAGGTTTTGTATACAGGATTTGGATGCTCCGCAAAAATAAATTCCGTCCGATTACGCCATGGAACGATGCCGGTTCCTCTTCACCCCCGTCTCCTAATGGCAGTGTACGCGAATTCGAATGTGGGAGTCCGTTGAGAGGGGTCACAGAGGGAATTGCCGAACAGAGAGAGACGTTGCCAACGATTGTCATAAAGCTCCCCCCGATTTCGGGGCCCCCCGGCCAGTGACGTCGCGCACCTCGTTAAACGTGTTAACGCCCCTGTCCCTACACAAACCTCGCGGGCCCCGATAAATAAAACACGAACAGTTCTGTTCGCCCCTCCAAAATGGACCTTCCGAAGCAACAGTCTATTAACGGCCGTACGAAATATCGGTTTTAATGGCCGGTGTCCCCGGCCTAGTTCAAACTTCATGAATATTCGTATGGGCGACGGCTCTGTTCCTCTCTGCGGTAATGTGGAACGTCATCAAATTACCGCAAGCTATCGTCGGGGAATTATGCACGTATCGCTTTTAATTGAAGCCACATTCGCCCACCGGTTTGTATCGTCGCATTATCTACCCTTTACTTGGCCCCGTGCCGCTATTGAAGACATTTTTTTGATCAATTTCGTTCATGTATAACACGATACCTAGGTTCTTGTTAGGGGTTTTATTCAGTGTTATGTAGAATGTAGAGTGCGGTCAACGTCTGCCATAGCCGAAATTCTCTGTCAAATACGATTTAAAATCCTTATAGCCGTTATTAGTAATCATTCATTAAATCAAAATATAATTCTTAGTCCATACCTTCCGAAGAATTTAAGGTACGCCTTTAATTGCTTTTTATTCCGATATAAGGTTCAGAACCTTTCGACTGGGGATGAAAACGCGGCTCAACGACCTTACTTGATTCTTTATGAAAATAGCTCACTTCTGACTACTTCGGTGGTAGACTCTCTGAACCTAAAGCGGGGCGAAGTACCTTGGGGCGGTGAGAATTTACAACTGGGCTTTTACGACGGATTTACGCGTTTCGGGTCCTCGGGAATGAGCAGGAGGTTGCAGCAACTTCCCAACCGTTTCTCTTTGCTGGCTCTCGTTTCTCAGCCAAGTGGATATCACCAAACGATATAAATTAGTCCGTTTATTCTTATGAGTAAGTAATATATTGGAGTGCTTATTAGCGAGTCACACTGCACCGTGCTTATTAGCGTACATTTGGTCACTATAGTATGTCCAGTCTATTATACTGTTACCCGGGGTAGGACACAATGGTTGGAACCTGAAACCTGTGAAATGATCATGACAATGAGCTAGTACGCTCAATTAATTGCAGCCAATGAGCCTAATATCCTACCGAATCAAGAAACTTCAACATTCTAGAAAATTGTTAGAAATTTCGCAAATCATTCAAATTCGCAATGCGAAACGCATATTATAAAAACAAATTCAAGCCTATTCAAGTTCTTTCGTATTTTTATTACGTAGGTCTGTCTGATGTATATAAAAATGAAATATAGCTCTAAGAGACCTTTTGAAAATGAAATTATTATGACTGGTAGTTTTCGGTAATCACTCACGTCAGGAGGTGGATTTACCGCGTTATCATTTTTGTCCGCCCGTTACAAATACGGCCGTTGTCTCTACATCCATTCATCTTCTTGTGGCTAATTGGCAAATTACACTAAATGAGCGATGTCAGGACGAATTACCTGGAAATTACCTCCGGAGCCTGGCGTTGACCGACCGCGGTAGGAATAGTATTGTCTATATATTGTGTTCTCTATTCTGCCAAAATTGTAAATATAGATGTAAATATAGATCTATTAACAGCCAAGAATTATTTTTCAAGAAACAGTTTCTAACAATTGATTACGGTGACTATTGAATCGTTGACTAAATCAAATTCGGGTTATGGCACCGGGATAAATTGTGTGGATAAATTAAACTCGATGGGTGAAAATTTGTTTGACACCAATCCATTACAATATAAGAGATGAAATAAACGTTATGTTTTATGCGGACGCAGTTGTAACATTAAATTAAATTAATTGGAAGAACGTTTTCAATTGGCGTTGCCTTATAATTCAAACCATTTTAGCCCAAGGCTCTCTAACTTCGAATAATATCGAAAATAGCAGAGTAATATCGTCCTTTGTTCAATTAGTGTCTCACAAATATCAGTACAGCAATTACTTGTCGATATTTTCTCGAAATACGAAATAACAATGTCGGGCGCCTTTGATACTGGTCCCGCCTTACACGACTGTGTTGCGGGCCTAGTATAATAGAAGCGCCGTTCTATTACGCAGTCTCTCCGAAACCCTTACATTACTATTTTTTTTATAAGGGTTTAAAGGTGTAGAAATAATGTTTTTGCTAAATTTAATATTTCTGTTAAAGTTGTAAATATAGACGCTAGTTAGATAATACCGGAAAATTAGCTGGAAACCTTCGCTCTTTGTCAGCATAATGCAGTTATCTATCACCACGAAATTCGATTCTGGCCACTACCGACGTCGGTTTTCCAACGTGTACTATTCGTCGGCTAAATCAAATCTCACGGTTTAGTGGGGTCCGCCTATAAATTGTCCGAGAGCGGTGAGCGCACTAACGACATTAGAGACAACAGTGCGGGCCTATCCGAGACAGAGATAAGGAGGAACTAGTGGCGGCCTAGTCCGGGGGAAGTAGTTAGGCGTAGCGGGAGAAGGGAGCACTCGGGGGAAATTGCATTTTGATGGCCGGGACAGGCATCCATCAGAGCCGGCCACCCCCGTAGAACCCCATCGCTCAACCGGCACGAAAAGAAATACCCCCCACTCCCCTTATACCCCACCTTGGCGATTAATCGTCCGTTAAGGGGTGGCCCCGCCAGAGCGACCGCTCCTCCCTTTATCTTCCCCCACCCTATCATTGCGACACCCCTGCCGCCCCTGTTTGTTCGCACAGATTTACCCGTTTATCATACCTTTGGGGGCATTGGGTTTTTAGAGATATGATTTCTACCCTAGAAAATATATAAAAAGAAACTCTGGGAGGAGGAATCTTGTGTGAAAAAAATTAAGACAATATTATAGATCGTAAATTGACCGTCCTCGCTAAAATACGGTGCGACCAAGCCACACACACAAATGCGTTTCTTCGGTGTGTATTTTTATGAGGGACAAACACACATACTTTCATCTTTATATATAGATGGCAGTTTGGCGGTCATTTACATTACCGAACGCCGGCACCTGGTTCATGTTCCCAATGTCTGTTGTTCAGTATCCGTTTCTTCCTAATCCGGAAGATAGGAAGGAAGAAACCGTTCCTTTTTGCCGTCACATTCTAATTTTCTAATGCGTTCATATAATAGAGGCGGGCAATAAGAAGGGTTGGCGCTGGCCACCGCAACACTTTTTTACGCTTACATAGTCGCTCCGAATACAACGATAATTGCGGGCAATTAGAGACAATGACAACCGTCGCGAAGACCGGCGTTAAACTCGGCTAATTGTTATATGCTAATTAATGCCATTAATTTGAAGCCCAGCGCGTCCGCCCAATCCCACTCAACGTCTTAGTCTTAGTCTTACTAAACGCGACCAGCTGCTCGGACGGACCGATAATAATTTCCCCGACTCAATTAATCTCATTTAACAGAGTGTTTAATGGATTTTCAAACTTACCCGTCAAGAATAATTAAAGGTGCTCTCTCGGAATAGATGAATGCCAACTAATCCAGTTGCTTATTCAATTATGAAATATTAACAGTGAATGATTGAATAAACTTTTCTCGGTGTAAAATCAAAGCCTATACTTTCACTACACAAATATATAACTAATGTTTTTGATGAGAATGTGAGTTTACAGTAGCTAATAAATATGATACTATAAGATAATCTCATTGGTCTCTCATTGGTCAACTATTTCTTACATAATGTATGGAAGTATTGATAATATTCATCCATTTATTAATAAACTTCGTTCGATAACTTACTGCTTTAACGATTCCCGATACGGTTTAATAAAAAATTGATCAGTTATAAATCATTCCTAAATTGATACCGGGACCGGAACGCAATTACTTTTAAGCCCACTCTCCAATAAAACTTACTAATCTTTCGAATGAAGAATAGAAATTATTCGGATTATTGCTGACTCGATATTCAATCGGATTCCTATATAAGGGGAAGGAATTGGACGCGAGGTAGTATTTACAAATCGCTGACCCAAGTCGGTTCGTGGACTCCTATTCAAATTAGCACTCGAGTCGTGAAAATTTATGTTTGACACAAACTCTGTAGAATAGATTAGATTAAATAAATATCATGTTTTATGTGGAGACAAATATAGAATTAAATTAAATTAATTGGGAGAATATTTTCAATTTTCATTACCATGTTATTTGAAACATTTAGCTGTGGGCTCTGAGCAGAAACAATATTGAAAATATGTTAGTAATATCATCCTTTGTGCAGTTTGTGTTTCGATAATATCAAATACCGCAATAATAATCCGATATTTTCCCACAAATATGTAGAAACAACAACGAGCATTTAATAGGCTATCGGGCGCTCCTGATACCTGGCCCGCATTACGGAACTGTACGGCGGGCCTAGTATAACATGAGCGCCGTTCTCTTGCCCATCTATTATTTTCTATGCAACGATTGCATTTATATTTCAACCTCAATTCTTATATCAGTTTAACTCGACTATCAATTTCTTACTTATAGTATTGTTAGTACTAATTAATTAATATTGATAATATTAAAGTCCACTGACTATTGCTATGGACATGGATGGTGACGTGTTGAAGAATCCAGCTTTGATGGACCAAAGAAATTAGATATGGACCAAACTATCTATTTTTCCTGACGTTCTTTTACCGGGTTGGACAATCACTGTAATCTTAAAGAATAAATTCTACAAAATTCCTATTTAATTTCATCAAATTAATTCCTTCCTCTGGTCTTGGGACACTGAACGCAGGTTAATAATTAGTTGAAAGCTCAAGGGGGGGGGAGGAAGACCCAGCGAAGTCTTCGAACAATGGTGCGATTCTCTGCGTGTGATTGTGGTGCGAGAAGGGCTTTAGCGTCAAAAGGGAGGCGCCTCCGCCCCCGCCCCTCCCTCGAGCTTTTATTAGAAATTCTTGTTGGGGGGAACTTGCCTTAATGAATATAACGCCTGGCTGGTGCCCCCTCAACAATGAACCCCTCTCGGTTGCCAGCTCGTACAAGGTTCCCGACTCGAAACTCCCCTATGTCGCCAAACTTCCCCCACCTCAAGACACGTTTGTCGGGCCCGTCTTCTCCAATTGGATGAAGTGAAATTGAGGGAATTGAGGATTCCTTCAACTGCGGAGTCCCACACCATTGTTCGTGGACAATGTACTTGGCAAATATTTAATGGATGAATGATGGAAACTTTCGTTCATAAAAAGTAAATTAAAAGAAAATATTATGCGTATATCAGAAAAGGCATATACCGTAAGAGCGAATACAAATGTTATTTAAATTCACTGAGTAACTCAGCATATAAATAATAATAAAATGTTCGTAAAATTCGGTTTATCCTTTTGAAATAGACGGACCGCAATGAGGATATTTTACCTCATTTTACCTAGATTTCGTGTGTTTCTGCCTCCTCTCGCTGGGTTGGCTTTTTGCTAGCCCCTTTTCGGTTGCTCGCCACCTTTAGTAGCGATGTTAGTCACTTTTGCACTTTAGATGTTTTTTGAGCATGCTCACTGCACTGTCACTGTCACTTGAGCTGTGGTGGTTGTTTTTTTTTGGCTTTTGTGTGTGTGTGTGTGTGTGTGTGTGTGTGTGTGTGTGTGTGTGTGTGTGTGTGTGTGTGTGTTATTGTGCTTTTTGGTATTTTTTTGTCTTTTTTTGGTTGGGTGGGGATTTTGCTGTTGGATTATCGGTCAAATATATATTTGATCACACTACTGGTCACTTTAGTTAAGTACATTTCCGTACCACTCTCAGAGGGCGCTAGTTTATCGGTTCAAGTGGACCCAACGAACTTTAGTTAAGTACATTTCCGCACCACACTCAGGGGGCGCTAGTTTATCGGTTCAAGTGGACCCAACGAACTTTAGTTAAGTACATTTCCGCACCACACTCAGGGGGCGCTAGTTTATCGGTTCAAGTTGACCCAACGAACTTTAGTTAAGTACATTTCCGCGCCACCCTCAGGGGGCGCTAGTTTATCGGTGCAAGTGTACCGAACGAACTTTAGTTAAGTACATTTCCGCACCACCCTCAGGGGGGCGCTAGTTTATCGGTGCATGTGTACCCAACGAACTTTAGTTAAGTACATTTCCGCACCACACTCCTGGGGCGCTAGTTTCACAAAAATCATTCGTTCAGTGTGCAACCGCCACAGTACGGGTGACAGTGACAGTGCAGTGAGGATGCCCAAAAAACATCGAAAGTGCCAAAGTGACTAACACCGCTACTGAAGATGGCGAGCAGCCGAAACCGATCTAGTAAAAGACCAAACCAGCGAGAGGAGACAGAAAAGTATTTTATTTACCTATATACTGCGTGTCTTTGTCCCGAAAACTGGTTAATGTTATTTCAAACTTATCATTTTTTCTTACAGACGCAGTAACGAGGTCCGCCTTCTTCTTCATAATAGCAACGCTTTTGTTATTCTTCGGTGAGTTCTCCTGCATGTACGGCCATTTCGACCGGAGCAGAAGGATATTTACCTTTGTTTCGGGTGTTGTATTTATTATATCAGGTAAGACATATATTTCATAGAGCTCAAGTAAAAATGTAGAATATAAGTAGAATATAATATACTTTTCCATTTTAATTAAAATAGGCTCGAGAAAATGTTAAAATGTATACGTAATCAGTCGATAGAATTTCTAACTTTTAATATTTCGTTTATAACTAGTTAGAACGTATATCGATTGTTAGTTGTTGGTACCGTTGGTAAAATACCCAAACCGGTATAGCTCCTAGTACCGTGTAATTGAAGAAGACTAATACCGCTACTGAAGATTGCGAGCACCCTAAACCGGTCTAGCAAATGTTTTTCGGGATGTTGTTTGTCTTCATTGACAGTACAAGTGACAGTGATAGTGCAGTGAGGATGCCCAAAAAACATCCAAAGTGACTAGCACCACTACTGAAGATTGCGAGCACCCTAAACCGGTCTAGCAAATGACCAAACCGGCGGGAGAAGACAGAAATACACAAAATCTACGGTATTCCAACCCCTCGCAGACTACAAAACTGGTATTCTAAGCTACTAGCCTGTTTGCTATGGACGTTAGTTATACCTGATGGATTTTAGTGCACTCGATACGTAACTGTTAACACTGTTTGGGGTCACCACTCATTTTCCTCTAAAACTTTGTTAACCCGCTACCGTCGCCCTATTCGGATGCGAACCACTCCGAGCATGCGAGGGTGGTTGGGGTAGGGTAGGGGCTGATTTGCGAACCGTTCGTTCCGCATCACGGTACCGAGCCTAATTATAATGACGTAGCGCTAAATCCCTACGTGCGGTCGCCTCAGGTTCTGGTGACCCATACCAGACCTCCGTTTGTTCGTCGCACGTGCGCGAATATGTGCAAATTTCCGATTTCCTCTGAAATATAAGACCTGCGTCTGCCGACTGAATTTCCAGCCCCGGAAGTACATAAATCCGGCGGCGCGATTCCAGATAAAACCCGAATGTAAAAATAATAATAAATTTGCCGTTTCGATTAATAATTCAAAGCTCATTCCTGTAAGATAAAAACTGTTCAGTTCTCAGTAGTGACTCAGCCCGGAAGAGAACTCGTTATTAAAGGTGTCAAGTTCAATCTCTGGATTAGATATTTCCATTCCCAAGCACAAAACACTTTTAATCCGTATAGATCAATTTCATTAATATGTGCGACGGGCCGTCGGATAGATTGAAAACTAAACATAGCTCTAATTAAAAACTTTAAAATTGAAAATTGTTTTCTGTCATTACTTAAACTGTCCGAAGTTCGGCAAAGTTCGGAAAACTTTAATTACCCAAACCCCTATCACTTTAAAATTGGTTCCAGAAAGAATGTTTTTTTTCTGTATTATATGAGCTTTATATAATTTTTCGGCACTTCTCAGAAAATTAAGACAAGTATAAGACCTTTCGATAAGCCTTAAATTATAATAAATGATTTAGTAATGACATTGATTTATTCTTATTAAGCTTGAATAATTGATTTACAATAGAGAAATTTATTAGCGCTGATATTCCCCAAATATCCATGTAATACAATTCTATACCGAAAAACAGTTAGGAAGCTGATATACCCTTCCGGTTTCACATTCTTAACCTTATTATCGATATTTTCTGCAATGAAAAGACGTAGAAATAACAATGAATATTTAATAGTCAGTCGGGCGGTTTCGATACTAGACCCGCATTACAATGGTGTGTAGCGGGCCTAGTATACCAGGAGCGCCGTTCTCATTTGACATTATTACTTTAAATTAACGAGGTTAAAGACAGTGATCACAACATCCCCAGTAGCATTCCATCAGTGATGCAGTTTATATATTAACAACATTCCTTTATGAAAAGATTACGGTTAATCTAACTGCGGATTCTAAGCAAAAATATTTTCACTCCCCTTGTATTTTCTATAACTATCTGGTCATCTCGGTTGAGCTATGGCACTGAAGAGAACTCCGGCCAAACTTAGTTTTGCGCTTCTCCCCAATTATATTTGAAAACTTTGTTTCACCGAACCGAAGTTCCCAGGTTGGCCGACTACGCGTGAAACCAGTTGGAAATTGGAATCTGTACTTCTTCCCTTCCGATTTTTTCCCCTCGCCTTGCCGAGTCTCCGTCCTATTATTAATTCCGTTTGACTTTGACCCGCCCCCCGACGCTTTTCTGCGGGTCGATTCTGCATCTTGCAGGCGCGCTTTAAAATTCCCAGTCCGTCTACAATATCCATAATAGATGACAAATATAAACTGCTCCGTGATTCATAAAGAAAGTCCGTCATCATGGCCCCCGACGTTTAACCTAGAAAACTGTATAGATTATATTAATTTTAGTTATTGACAAATACTGGAATATATAACGCCATTACCTAAATTTAATATTAGGCTGAGGTTATTTTTACTGCGTATTATGGAGGCGGGTGTAATTAATGGCTATTAGAGAGGCAGGATTGTCATCCGAGGGCGTGACAAAGGAAGAGTTTTAGTGGAAAGGCGTCGGGGGAGTGTATAAAGAGCAGTGATACTAAATTCATTGGGCCGAGGGCTCATTGGATAAAAAGGGGGCAAACATCGGAGCTCAGACTTGTCAGTAGCACTGACAGCACTTGTCCGGCCGCCGCCGGTTCGCACAGGGGACCCAGAAAGAGAAAGCCCCGGTTCAAAGAGGGCCCCGCCGACTCTGTTTGTGGCGCCGAATTACGTTTGTTCAGAAACTGGGGGGGTGGTCGGGGGTGAAGGCGGGGGGGAAGTTCAGTGTTTTTCATCGCTTCGCACGAGCATCCCCCCCCTATACCCCCGCCCGGACGGTATCATTGAATTCTTTGTGTTTCACTTTGCGCTATAGATCTGAGCCTTTTAACGGGGGCGGCTTTGTTTGCACGGCGCGGGGTTGTTCGGGGGGTGGGGGTGCAAATATATTCAACATTAAGCTCTTACCCCCGTCCAGCTTCCGGCTCAAAGGGCATCCGGCCTTCAGTCTCGCTCACGCCCGTGCACACAATGCGCCTTCAGTGTAAACAGGAGGTAGAGGGAGAGAGAATGGAAAAAAGCGAGATGTAACAAAAATACGATGACGACCTCGCCCCGGATAGTTTCTATCCTGACGTTATAATTTCATTTGGAAAACATACGATGCTCGGTACACACCTCGTTTTTGTTGAATCTACTTTTGTCCTCAAGACGAACAAGATATTGTCGACAAAAACATATATCCGGAGTATTTTTTAAATAATTCATTCAACCACTGAAGTTGGCCTCGAAAACGGGGTGAAAGCATCCTCTGAACAAGATCCGTGGGGTGGATATGACCCGCTAAAGATATTATAGTTCCTAACGGGCGACTCGGTAAGAAGACATGTCGAGAATTACTTGGCGCGCAGTCTGGAACCCACTTAACCCAACTAAGCCACCAAAGGAAATAAATAATAATTACCCCCAGGAGAGTTATATAATTCAACGCACACCATGTTACCTGTTAGGGCGTTGTGTGAGGGGGCTGCCCGCAATTATTTTAATTCAGAAGGCGATCACCGAAACGCTGACCGCCTTAGTTAGAGGAGTTCGCACTATCTGAATATCGATCTATCCTTTATTAAAATCGATATTTAGCGCATGTCAAATTTTTGTCCATTTAAGAGCGATATAATTAGGTTATTACGGAAAATATTTGTTCTTATTATATACTTAATCAGAGTACGAATACGCATGAAATCATGTATAGGAACTTACCGATGAATCTTAAATTGGCGGTATGTAATATTCTTTTCAGAAGTCTCTTATTCTAAGAGTCGGACTAGTCTGAAAAGTCCTTTAAATTTTATGCAGAGAATAGGTCTTTCCCAACGTGGCGACCGGCGAGGGAAATAGTCTCAGCTTTCTTCCCTTCTTGAAATTCTTCTTTTCTTCTATTTAGTTGAAAAGAAATGTCTCGGATTACCTTTACAGCTGCCTCGCGTAATTCATTTCCGAAATAATCGCGGTCCACATTACGTTTAGTATTGAAATCCCCGCCGGTAAAAAGGATTCATGTTTAAATGTTTATCAAATGGACCTTACGCACAATTTACTTTCTAATAGAAAACAGAAAATTAAAGTATATAACAACAATGTTGATATAAATTTGGATTGCCTATAATAACATTTAATTAAATTAATTGGGAAAACATTTTCAATTGTCGTTGCCTTATAATTCGAACCATTTAGTTTAGGACTCCGAGTAAAAATAATATTGCAAATAGGTTAGTAATATCAGCCGTTGCGCAATTAGTGTTTCACAAATATCAGTACAGAATTATCTTTCGATAATTTACTCTCGAGACGTAGAAAATCACAATAAGTATTTTCTAGTCTGTCGGGCGCTTGTGATACCTGGCCCGCATTACAGAACTGTACGGCGGGCCTAGTATATCTGAAGCGCCGCTTTGTTGTATGATTTCGCGGTTTTAACGAGCGTTATTCTCGCTTAAACACATTCGTATTTTGCTTCGCCTCCTCCAAAATAACTCCTTTATTAATACAGTTAACATTTTCACTACTCGCTGTTACTTTCGTATCAATTTTTACTCAACTATCAGACCATTTGTGCTCCCTTCTTTAGATCAGTCTAGTTTGATCAACAATCTCTCAGTTCAACGTACCTGTTTTGTGGTCTGGCGAGGGGTTGGAATACCGACAGTTGTGTTTCTGTCTCTTCTCGCTGGTTTGGCCTTTCGCTAGACCAACACCGCTGCTGAAGATGGCGAGCAGCCATCGCGAAAGACCAAACCGGCGAGAGGAGACAGAAACACAACAAATCTACGAATTTCTCATTGATTTTAATATTGTAGCATCAATAATAATATTAATATTAATATTTAATAAGCATTTTAATAATATTAAATTAAAACTGGTTCACTGCCAGGTCGTCAATGTGTGGTGCAACTGTACGACCGTTCTGCATGAAATGGATTTCTTCCGTTTCCTCTTAATTTTCCACAGTTCGGGTTTTATTCGTCGTCTTGCGTTTTGCAATTTGTCTCCAGGTGTGCTTCCGTTCGAGACCGTTGCGGTCTATTTTGCCCTCAGAAAAGAGGCAGGGGGAGGGGGAGGGGGGTTGCGGAAGTGCAGGAAACTGGGCGCGATACGTGTTGAGACGGGCGGGTCACGTGACAGCGGCCCCGACCGCAGGAGGAGCCGAGATAGCGCCGGGGTGCCAGTGCCCCGCTAATCAATAGCGATAAAATCGGTTTTGAGAGCCGCCCCCTCCGCCCCCGTCGGCTGGTGAATGGGGAGGTAGCCCGAGCTGTCTCAGCCCTACCCATACCCATACCATACCGCATGTACAAAACCAGAGATAACCTCCTTACCTTCCCTGTCACCGACAGATGTTTCATCCATATCAAGCTGTGACCCGGATTTCTGAGGATTTATAAGATGCGCAGAATTGTGTATTGATACGGATTGTCAAGATCTTTGTAAACACATATATTGAGTGTTCATAAATAATTCAGTTACTAAACTAAAGCACAGATGCAAGTAATAGAAAATATATTAATAGTTGGCCTGGAATGAAGAGCAATTTACTCGGGACCTGCACTTCGCCTATATATTAATTTAATAACGCAACTTGTTCCGCAAATAAATAGAAAGCCCGGTGAACTGGTATAATAATATTAACCTAATATTTAACAGATACCGGATATTTAAAGAAATAATTAACTTTGTATAAGTGCATTATCCAGATATTTTTTGAGTTAAAATCTTCTTCCCGAATTATTAAAAATAAAAATACAACTTTCTCGCGATAATTGCTTTTCTCCGTTTAAATTGTGCGAACATCATTTCGATTGTTGAACAACAAGTCGCAGTGTGACTGAGGGTTGTTAAGTGAAACCGCATTTGCCAATCAACGTCTAATCAAGATGAAGTTAGTCCATTAGTTTCAACCGGATAATTTCGAAGGAAACTGATTTAGGTTGTGTAACAAGCTTCACGGCTCGGCAATTCGGATTAGAACTTATGTGCATAAGTTAACCCTCGTAGACGATGTTCTTTTATCTAATGTTATTATTACAATTTGACAGGTCTACTGATGCTGATAGGCCTGGTTATGTACATATCAGTGTTCAAAGCTGAAATAGGCAGTAAGCTGAGACCGAGATCCCAACTTCAACCGCCTCTATTCACATTCGCCTACGGCTACAGGTAAATAAATACTGGGCTCATTGTACAAATTAATGACAAAAATTCGTTTCAATTAGCATTTTATTGAAAAATATTTGTCAAAAAATCTCATTTTAATGCAAATATGGCGTACTAATTAATAGAACTAAGTGGGAAAATTATCTTGTACCTATTAACTCCTTAATACTTTCTTGAACGCTGTGCCTACGCCCAAAAGCGCTGAACAAAATCTTTCACTTATCGTTTGAGGAGCAAAAACGAGAGACAAATAAAGAGTGGTACGAAATAGGCGTTTCGATAATTCGACAACGCTATAACCTCGGATGATCTTCGCACAAGACAGATATTAGCGAATAATAAGATATTTAGACTATCACTTATCAATATACTGCGTTATATCGTTTTAAAAAGAAGATGAACGACCATGCTTGAAATTAAAACTATGACCATCAACACGAGAGAATGTCTCACTTTAAATATCATTCTAAAATTGAGCATGCGAAGCATCGTATTATATTAAGTCAAAATTAATAAAATTGCAATTTCGACCTAATAGGAAATAAATTTAGTTTTGAAAGCCCGTTCGACTCATTCGGTAGCAGACGCTTTTATTCCGTTTGAAGGGTTCATCTTTTATTTTGTTCGCGCCTTTTTTTTCACTGTTTTCAAGTTTCACAATGCGCACAGTGAATGGTGACTGCACCTGTAGGACTGTTCATATCAGATATCGAGGCGTCACAATGTCGGCGGGGAGGGGGGCCGCCTCTGTGTCGGCGCGTCGCTTTGTTAGACCGAAAAAAAAAGTAAAAACTGTTTTGCCCCTTTCCGATCCGGTTGTCGAATCGAAAAGTTTACTACCGGCAAATATTAAAGTGGTAATTCGTTATATACACGTTTTAACATTGTACGATTAATATATGACGATGCGCCGGTATTTATATGATTTTAGATTGTAATTCTGACACATGTGATCTAAAGTGCCTATATCTCATTGTAAACCGAAAAAACTGATCATTGAAGGTTGAGGTAGACAAACGATTTTGTTGACATTAAAGTTTTAGTTTTGAACTAGGCGGAATATTGCTACGACACGACGGAATTTCAATATTTTATTTAGTGAGATAATTAATTAAAATGTGCATTATTGTGTCCGCCAGTTTCCTGCTGTACGTGAGCGGGTTCATGGCCATCGAGACGGCGGGCACGTGCGCAGTGTTCCTCTACATATACTGGCACCAGAGGGACTGGGGCAGGAAGACGCTAGAAATGACCCATATGAATCACCACAGAAAGCCTTCCTCCTCCTCGGTCCTACTAGTCGACCAGCACATATACACAGGCGGTAACATTAATGGTTATTATTATACAGAGAATTTACGCCGCGAAGATGCGCCCGAAAAGCGCGCTCGGTTTCTAGATCCATCCGTGACTTGAACTAGATAAATTAACCCGATAACGGCGGCTTTTCAATTAAAACTTATAGAATAGCCTATTGAAGATAATAACTCTTGTCAAAGTTCAAGGGTATGAGGACAAATTGTCGATATAGTGTGGATATAATCTGAATTTCTACACACTTTTCAGGTCCTCTGTACCCGTGCAGAAGGCACCCCCAGTACACTCAGCCCATCATGGGCAACCACCTAGTGGAGGGCCACTCCCCCTCCCTACACCAAAGGAGGTACTACCTCGAGAACGACCTGAACGAGTCCCCTCCACTCTCTCCCAGGCAGGTATGTATACAATTCCTTCCGCCCAGTCTCCCAGTATCCGAGTGGAAACGACTGTGACTTTAACACTCGGTTTAATTTCAGAGGGTGAGCAACGTGACCTCGACTTACTACTCGTACCCCGAGGCGTACCACCAGCAGGGCTGCGAGGCGGAGGCCGGCCTGGTGCTGGGCGGGGGCGGTTGGGGACTGGTCGGGGGCGGGGAGCTGCCGCGCGACCTCACCACCCAGACGGTGTCCACCACCGCCGACATCATCAACCCCTGCGACGACATCGGGGACTTCTCGCCGCACCCGGACTTCGTGACGTTCGACCTGGACGACGTGCCGCCGCTGAGGAGCCCCGTCGAGGAGATCCGCGGCTGTCCCACCCTGGAGACCCTTCGGCGCACCACCCCCGTCTAGCGTTGGGGCTGCGCCTGCTCCCTCCGCTGCTGCCTGCTCGAGCCCCCGCCCCCGCCCCACCCGTTCACAGTTTGCTCAACCAGTGTCCACTGTACACAGACGCCTTTCCATTTTCACCCTCCTTAAAACGGGTCCCTTCCCTCCCCCGCCTCCCCACCCCACCACCTCCTCCTCCGCCTCCTCCTCCCCCCTCCCCTCCCCACCGCCCCTCCATTCCCGGCCAAACTCTGGTAACTGGCAGAACTCTCAGGTGACCTCTAGGCGCCCGCTACGAAAGGAACCGCGCTTTTTGGACTATACCGTCATTTTTCAAAAGTTATCATTTACAGTAGAACCCCCTTAAGCTGCTGGACCGTATGTTGATCGGACGGATAGTTCAGCGATAAGGCGTGTCAAATATCAATTCGCCACTATTTTTATTGTTCATAGAATGCATACAGCTTTCCCTCGCCGACCATTGTTAAGTTAACCTCGTTCCAAATAGCGCTGTGCTTAGTTCTATGGAGTGTACTAAGGCACCCGTTTACCTAAAGCACACCCTGCAGGTGATGTTGCCACAGTCGCTGAAACCGATATTTCCGACAAATCCCGAACTCGCCTGTTTAACGGGTTTCTACTGTATGTTGGGCTCTGTAAAAACGCGCGGCGGGAAGAGGTCTCTCGGGACGCCGTCGGAATCGAAATGTCCGAAGGGGTAGGAACCCCCGGATGAGGGAAGCGACGGGTTTTCTTCTCGAGTTCCAAGCCGGTAATTCTCAGCCGGGGCTGACGGAAGGTCCGGGATATTTTGGGAGCAGGCAGCTACCGCTGGCCGAAGGTAAATAAAGTGGCTGACAGCTCGACATTTCGGCAGAGTACATTTAACCTTTGCCAATTTTCAATTATTAGCATGTTTCTTTAATTCGAATAAATGACCTACTTTATTAAATAATTCCTTAGCCCGTTAGTTTATCGGAAAATTATTTTATTTCGATGATTCTGAATTGGGTTACCGCCCGATTCGGGTTCGAAATCAGAGTACTCTGCTCGACGTTCAAGTTTCTAGTCGTTACGAGTTATTATGTAACGGGGAAAATAGTGATATTAGATGAGTGGGGAGCGGAAGAAAGTGCAGAAGATGGCTGGCCCACTATCGTGTTGCCACGGGTTTGGTCATTAAGGTATTTTTCCCCACCCCTATACACCCTGGACTCTTTGATTTACAACTCGGAATGTGCAAGTTCCTTTATGATTACGGTGCCAATGCAAATAAACGCGAAACGTTTTACTAAAAAATAGGTTTTCGTCGGGAAATAAAAACTTCGCAATTTCGTACATATGTGGGACCAGTTCTATTAAAGATAAAGAGTAAAAAGAACACAATTTAGAAACGCGATAGTTGAAGATACTCAATTGAAACACTGATATCGTGAGTGTTTGTGTATATGTATATAAGTATACAGCTGTTGAATATGTGACACTGAACTAAAGCACTAATGTGAAATGTGAAATTTCGTTTGCATTTTGTGAATGAATTAGTAAGTTAATATATAACACGTTATAATTCTAATTAAGAAGTATGTATATAAACGATCACAACATATCTCATACATAATAAATTTAAACCATTCTTTTTAATGCGTAAAGAAACATTCGAATCAGAAGTTATCTAACAGATTACTTAAAGATAAAATACATTTCTTACCAGTTTATACTTAAATATTGAAAAATAATATTTGCTTTCAATAATAACATTGTTTTAGTGGCCTTGATTATAAAGTTAAGGTATGTTTGTAACAGACCCTTTAAAATTTATATAACCGGAGAGAATATCAACGTCAAACTGGAGGAAATTGATACTTATCAATGCCTAAACTGACATTGTATTTGAATACCTGATTATTAGATTGAATGAACATGTATTATATGCCAGTATAACCTTGTAAGTATGAATACATAAATATTTTTAAGAATAATTGAGGTAGGAGATTTTCATTATAAACAAGGAGAAATAAATAATAAAATGTTAATATCAGTTTACAATTTTTTGTGATAAAGAAACGCGTTTTACTCTCAAAACAGAATTATTTTGTTATGGAGTTATTTTTTTTCAATTTATATTCAGTTGTTATTTTTTTATTTATATAATTGTAGATTATTAATATTAAAATCGATTAAGTAATCTAATTATTTTGTTCATTTAAAAATATGAACCATTTCATAATAATTTATGTGAATTATAGAGCATACATATGTAAATTAAAAATTACCAAACTCAAGTAATGATATTAAAATTTTGTGAAATTCATTTGCCATAGTTCTGAGTAAAATGTAGACAAAAATATGATTACTTGTTCGGAAAATAATAAATTGTTCATTTTTATTAGTTCCATGTCTAACTTTAGTCACCTATAATATTTTCCAATGATAGCTGTTAGTTGTGTACATGTTACAAAATCAATGTTTATTATTGGGTCATTCCCAAATACCCAATTGGGTTTCCTGCCTATAAGTTAATTCATTAAAAATAATTTATTGTTGCATGATTTTAGTTTTATTTATACCCAATTTTTATATTTAAAAACAATATACCTGTTACTATAGTGTCTGTTATTTAGTGATAGTTTTGGGAAAAATTGTTTTTGGTAATTTTGTAATAATCGAATAAGTTTGTGAGTAAACATTTAATCAGGTTTTATCCCTTCCTTTTTTCAAATTAATTTTTATTTTAAGTAGGGATGCACATAATACAATTGTATTAACTGAAGAACTTTTTCCCTTTAATCAGAATTAATGACAGTTATAAATACTTATTTTTTGATACGATACTATTGTGTGGTACACATTGTTTTGGTGTAATAAAGTTACTTATACATTATATGTATTCTTCTTTAATTATTGAAATAATTGCAATTATTATTTATTATTGTAATAATGTTACAATATTACTTATTATTTATTCAAAGTAATTGTTGAGCGCATCCCTAGTTGAAAAATAAAATTTTAATGTTAATATGATCTCAAATAATCCAATTATATGTTGTGTAACTGTGATTTTATATAAAGCAACAAGAAAAAGAATAGGAAGTATAGCAGATCAAACTAAACAAGAAAAATGTATTCATTGTCTTATGATTGGCTGATCAAATCTTAATATAGTGTTAATTTATTGTTTTTAATTTATGAACATTAACAAATGTCAAAAATGAAATTTTAAGACTAATTTTTTTGTTCATCCATATAAAGGAAAAGTTAGCTTACTAGTCATGGTTTCCAAAACCTGCTGAAAACAAGTATGACAATATGATATGTGGTTAGAAAACATGAACATGTTAAAAAAGTGATATGATACAGTGTGATCATTTTTATTTTACTCATATCACACAATGAAGAGGCAAATAAAAACAGAAACAAAATAGGAGACTCAAATGTCTATAATTTCATTTTACAAAATGAGCTCACTAATATAACAGTAGCATCAAATTTCTGCTAATTTATAGAATCATATGGATGTTATGAACATTTTATATATATATATATATATATATATATATATATATATATATATATGCTGTATAATATTATAATTCTATAAGGATGTTATTTGTAATTTAAATAGTTTAATATGTTGACAGTTAGTTAAACAAATTCTTTTTGTATAAGACCGTATTTTATGTTAGAACATTTTAAAGATTATATTTGGAAACTGTTTTTTCATGTTGAGATAGTGAAATATTTGTACTCCATTGTAAATAAATATATCGCACATGATAAGCATGTCTTATGTACTCATCCCTTTCATATCGCATGAATTATCAGTTATAATCCACCAAAATTCGCATTTAGGTTCTCAGCTTGTGTTCTAAAGAAAGGTGAATCATATTAAATCAAATTTAGTTGAATAATCGTTGGAAGTGTAACCAACGAACTTTAGTTAAGTACATTTCCGCACCACACTGAGGGGGCGCTAATTTATCGTTGCAAGTGTAACCAACGAACTTTAGTTAAGTACATTCCCGCACCACACTGAGGGGGCGCTAGTTTATCGTTGCAAGTGTAACCAACGAACTTTAGTTAAGTACATTCCCGCACCACACTGAGGGGGCGCTAGTTTATCGTTGCAAGTGTAACCAACGAACTTTAGTTAAGTACATTCCCGCACCACACTGAGGGGGCGCTAGTTTACCGTTGCAAGTGTAACCAACGAACTTTAGTTAAGTACATTCCCGCACCACACTGAGGGGGCGCTAATTTATCGTTACAAGTGTAACCAACGAACTTTAGTTAAGTACATTCCCGCACCACACTGAGGGGGCGCTAGTTTACCGTTGCAAGTGTAACCAACGAACTTTAGTTAAGTACATTCCCGCACCACACTGGGGGGCGCTAATTACCGTTACAAGTGTAACCAACGAACTTTAGTTAAGTACATTCCCGCACCACACTGAGGGGGCGCTAGTTTACCGTTGCAAGTGTAACCAACGAACTTTAGTTAAGTACATTCCCGCACCACACTGAGGGGGCGCTAGTTTACCGTTGCAAGTGTAACCAACGAACTTTAGTTAAGTACATTCCCGCACCACACTGAGGGGGCGCTAGTTTATCGTTGCAAGTGTAACCAACGAACTTTAGTTAAGTACATTTCCGCACCACACTGAGGGGGCGCTAGTTTATCGTTGCAAGTGTAACCAACGAACTTTAGTTAAGTACATTTCCGCACCACACTGAGGGGGCGCTAGTTTATCGTTGCAAGTGTAACCAACGAACTTTAGTTAAGTACATTTACGCACCTCTCTCAGGGGGCGTTAGTAAATCTATATCTAATAACTTTTATTTAAAGAGAAAGCATAACATTCATACTTAATATTGTAAGATAAAAATAAAAAGGTAAATTATAAAAAATGTGCTTAACTGTGAAATGTGTGAAGACTTTAGCCGATTAACAAATTCCCTCCCAACCCTAATAAGAAAAACATCCCCCAAAAATACAATAACAAGACACATATATGTATATACGACAAACAGACAACCACCGCAGTACAAGTGACTGTGACAGTGACTAACACCGCTACTGAAGATGGCGAGCAGCCGAAACCGGTCTAGCAAAGGACCGAACCAGCGAGAGGAGACGGAAATACACGAGATCTACAATAAATACATGTTTTCAATTATTGAAATAGAATATTTATGTATTGATTATAATTCCATAATAAATTGCAAATTTCATTAAATTTTTTGAAGGCTGCACAAGAATTGACGTCATCGTTATATCATTTTGATAGTATAAATTTCTAACGCGTTGTTGCTAGTGGAAGAAAAATCAATGGTCAGACCCGACAATTCCAATGAATATCAATGATTTGTAATTACGGTTTTCTAATTACCATTCTAACTCTCTATAATAGGTATTGATTTCATTGGAGGGGAAAAGAAAACGAGTAGGGCATTAAAATTAATGCGTACACTTCAGTGGGGATGAGTGTCCACTAGATGACTGGCAGAGAGGTGTCTACAATGGAGACCGAAGACTTGCATTCCGAAATATCCCAATCGGAGATAGTGGTCGGCTTGAATTTGGGCTATTTGAAAGTCATCGGGCTCTGGGACATACTGAACACCTACCGGGTGAAGAGGAAGAAGAACCTGGTCCTCCAGACCTCCCTGATCTGGACAATCGTCGCGATCACGCCCTACTTCATACTCCAGTGCGTCAGCTACTTCTACATAACGGTGGACATCGGAAAGGCGGCCCTCATAGTCCTCAACCCGCTCACCTGTCTCCAAACGCTGCTGAAGATGATCGTCTTCTGGAGCCGGCTCGACGACCAGAACAAGCTGTTGAGCGTCATGAAGAAGAACTACCTGAAGAGCACGCCGGTCGACAAGATAGCCGAGGCGGAGGAGATACTGAGGAAGGTGGCCGTACAGACCAGCTACCTCAGCCAACTAGCCATTTTCGTCAACTTCTCCTGCGTACTCGTCTGGAATTTCTTACCGGTCATCAGGTCGAAATCTGTCGCCGAAGCTCTGAACATACCGTCGATAGTCATCGTCAACGACACAATTTCCAACAAGGTGCTAGCCGGTTGGTACCCGTTCGCCTACACCGAGACGCCCGGCTACGAGGTCGTCTACGTCTACGAGTTCCTGATCTGCGCTTGGGCGGGCGTCGTCGTGACCGCCCACGAACTGCTGCTGGCCCAGACGGTGATGATGCTCTACGGCCAGATATCCGTGCTGGCGTTCAATCTTGAGACGCTGAAGGCGCCCAACCGCGACCAGAAGCCGGAGGACGGCAAAGTCGTCCAGCTGGAGTACATCAACAACCCGAGGCCGATTAAATTCGGCACTCCGGAAGACGTCGAAGAGCAGATGTACGAACAGCTGTTGCGGTGCGTCCAAGATCACCAGAGATTAATGCAGTAAGCCGAAGTGTCCCATTTCATTGGTTAAATCCTAGTTTATTGGATTTGCACTTGTCCTAAAAGAGAATGTAAATATTTTTAATAAATCATATCTAGTAATAAGTATAATGCGCGCTAACCCAATACATTTAGCCGCTTATTTCGCAGCGCGGCGGACGAGGTGAAGAGTCTCTACAACTTTGTTATCACGTTGCAATTGCTAACAGGAGGTATGATAATGATATTTTCGGCATTCCACTTTGTATTTGTAAGTATACAAAAGAGTAGCGTAATCTCGAGTACCAGTAATTCTGAAAAATACAATTATATTTTATAATTGCAGGGTGTAAATGACGCTCTACTCTTCCTCAAATTTTCAATCTACCTGGCCTACGCTATGGTGGAAATAATACTGTACTGTTACAGCGGATGTTTGCTGGAAACGGTGGTCTGTATTTAAATATCGGTCGTTCTCTTTCCCCCCGCAAACTGTGAAGTAGTCCTAATTTTATTTTAGGGTAATTACATTTTCAGAGCGAAGAAGTGACTCAGGCCGCGTACAGCAGCGATTGGTATCTGGCCTCGAAAAGGTTTAAAAATACTGTGCAAATGATAATGGTCAGAAATACGAGTCCCCAAACGCTTATTGCGGGACGGCTTTATCCCGTAAATTTAATAACTTTATCGAATGTAAGTACCAGTCTCATTATCGCAATATAATAATGGAAGCGATGGGGTGCCCTATAAAGACCCCCCAAGTCTCAATGTCCACATCATAATTACGTATATATTTTTTAAATACTCCTTAAATTTTGGATTTTCCCAACATACAGCCACATAATTTGTGGGCGGTATAGAATTGATCGATATTAAATAATAAGAAATATTTCTACAAAAAATACATTAATTTATCAAGGAAGTCCAATGGTTAGTGGACTTTTCTTTTCAGTTGCTGCAGTTGACATATTCCACCTCAGCCCTGTTGTCAAGATTGAGTGATGACACCCAGGAATGAAAATAAATCAACGAGGCGAAAAAACCTTAGCAGTTTGTCCTAATTGTTATAATTTGCGTGTAAAAAATTTGAAATTCGCGCTTCTTATGTCACAAAAATACACGTTAGACACGTATGTCTGTTATTTCTTTTCCTATTCAAATTTTGCACCCTGTATTAATAGTGATAGATATTAAACTACGTATAATTTTTAAGTATCAAATTGAACTCACTATAATTATTTATCATATTATACTATATTTGTATAGTACTGTAAATTTTATGTTTTTAGTATAATAGGTGTGTATTTCGTGTAAACGAGATTTTTCACGCGAAATTACGGTTAATAAATTATTTTTAAACGATCGAAAAATGTATATCGCAAAAGTAAAATATAATTTTCGGTTGTACCGTGCGAGCATTTTGTTTGGGTGGGTTGGCAGCTCGGAATCAGTTACGTATGTTGAGCGTGTTGTTTAGGCAGGTTAAGCAGTTGTATGCCACATCGCCATAGCCGAGATGCCTAATATCGGGTGTATTTTACCTCTGGCGTTGGTTCTGGGCCTGGTGGACTTGTCTGGGGCGTATTTCGTGACTGTGGACGCGCACGCCGAGGAGTGCTTCTTCGAGAAGGTTGAGCAGGGCACGAAACTGGGCCTGATGTTCGAGATCTCCGAGGGCGGCTTCCTCGACATCGACGTCAAGATAGTCGGCCCCGACGGTAAGATAATATACCAGGGCGAGAGGGAGTCCAGCGGCAAGTACACTTTCTCGGCCCACATGCCCGGCGTCTACACCTACTGTTTCAGCAATCAGATGTCCACGATGACCCCCAAGGTGGTCATGTTCAGTATGGACGTTGGCGAGGCCCCAAGGCCGACAACAAGGAGGAGGAGGGCGCCAACCACGACAAGATCGAAGAGATGATCAAGCACCTGTCGACTTCGCTCACCGGCGTTAAGCACGAACAGGAGTACATGTCGGTCCGCGACAGGATCCACAGAGCCATCAACGAAAGTACCAACTCCAGGGTGGTACTATGGTCGATATTTGAAGCCGTCGTACTTGTCTCTATGACAATTGGACAGGTCTACTATCTGAAAAGATTTTTCGAAGTAAGGCGCGTCGTATAACCCGATTTGACTGTTAACAAATATACAAAAGCTATTGATCTTGGTCAGTCCCCCTGTCTGTTCAACTTTCACCGCTGTTTTTTTTCCCCGAAGCTGTTCTCAAATGAATAACCCTGTTCTTGACCTACCATTAATGGGGGACTGGCTCGGATTCTGGCGTTTTTACCAAATTTTTATAAAAACACTATTTATACCGCAGCCTTTTTTATAGTTGAACCGGATTGAACATCGGGTGTAATATATAAAATGTGGTTCGAATGACTGAAATCTTTTTTGTTGTTTCAATTTTTTGTCATAGAATTCTGAGCTGATATTTATGCTGTGTTGTGTTTTAATATTCGCTTGTTTTTTTTTATTTTATTTTTCTGTCAAAACAGGTTGTCTCATCTATTTATTAACAATATAGTAGGCAGATTTTTGTATTATTTTAATGTACATAAAGTGTAGTAATGATATCTGTTTAAAAGAACTGTTCTCTCATCCTTAAGGGTAGATATTTGTACCCTATTTGTGTACATATACGTACACGAGTTTCTTTTTTTCATTTACCGACATGTAAATTAATCTGCAATTGTTCTACAATTAATATGCGAAGATTACAAGTTTATTGTCACAATTTATCAAAAAATATATTGCCATTTATTGTGAATATTTGAAGGTAATATCCGGTTTCTTTCTTGTTTTCTTTTCATCTCTCTTTGCCATTTTCTCTGTTGTGAAATATTTGTCACTAATATAAATTTTGATTAGATTAAACGCCGAGATTTGAATGATAATAAATAGGGTTTGGCGGGCATTGCCATTGATAATAGTTAGTGATAAGTAATAGTCTTTTAGAACATTCATTTAGTATAAATGTAATTGGGTCAACTCATAAGGAATGCTTATGTAAATCATCATTTAAAGAACTTTGAATAAAATTTAAAAATGTATTTTCATCTACTGAAAATGTGATTGGAATAAATAAAGTTTGAAATACCCCTAGTGACAGTGACTGACCATCCCTGCTGGTATATTTGTTTCAAATGTGTAATCCATCTGTTTTATCATTCTACAATAGTCAGTATGTAACATTGTTTTCTTAGAAATTTAGCTGTGGAGTGCTAAAAAATATTTAAAAAAATAAAGACGAAGGGGATATCATTTTTCATCATCATTTTTATCATTTGTACTCTAGTGCATACAGAATTCTGTCAATTGTTCTTCAGTAGATAATTCTGAATTTGGATGTACTCGAATAAAATTCAGCCTGATATATTTATAAGACGGTGACATTTGCTTATTACTCAACCACATGTCCTCAGAAGACACACTTTGACTTGTCTCCAGGTATCACTTTCAATGTGGATTATGGAAGGAGATTTTTACTGCTTAAGGGAAAATTTCAAAAACTTAAATTTCCACAATATTATGAACATAAAGGGTTCTGGGATTTTAGCCTTACAGGTGTCAATGGACCATATTTTCAAACTCGTTATCAAGATGATCATAATGTATGAAATGATGAATTATTGATAGTAAAAATTTAATGCATTGTGATGGGAGTTTGGTTTTGCAGTATATTCATTATTTTAACAGTTCCTTAAGTTCAACTGATGAACACCCACTTATAACTTCTTTAGATGTTATTGTTTAACACCATAAACCTTATATATACACGACATACTGTTTAAAAAATTATGGTCTCATGTTTTGAATAATATTAATTTTTTTTATATACACAATTTGACTTCCAGTTTATCCTATAATAATAGATAACACTTTCTTATTGAAAAAAAATGTTATTGACAAAAAAATTGTCAACTATGCTTTATAATTTATAATTACTGTATACTGTATGAATGAAGGCCCTGTTGCTGTCAAAAATGACCCATGGCAATTTCCTTAGGGAATAAACTTTCGAGATTTTCAAAAATATATAGGGGGAACATTGTTTTTGTTACAATTGAAAAACAACAAAATTGACTAGTTGGTTTTCACTGCAACGAGGTCACAATATTGCTGATGCATCGTGTAAATAAATTTTCCAGTGTCAGGGCAGCAAAAATTGTTTCCTCAGAGTTATATTGAGACAGCAATTCATGCACATGAAACATCTGTACAAACCATCTATTCATCTTTTTTTTTTTTTTAACTGGATGTTTGTTACAAGTGACTTAAAAATATATAACTGGATAATAAAGTGTGATTTTGTATTGACTCCATTGTAGTTCTGTTATTCCTCTCATGTATGTCTAATTTTCTTTTATATGTATATACATATATATATATAAAATTTAGGAATAATCCTCCAAAGAATTATAGTAATACCATCAGTTAAAGGAGGTCTAAATATCTAAGGATGAAATAAAGTAGAGTCCATTGTCTTACTAAGTAAGCTGATAAGAATCAATCCTTCAGTCCTTTTAAGAAAACTTTCATTCACTAATCTGAGGGAGAAAGTTGATACTGCTAATTAATTCATTATTAGCTCTCTGAGGAGGCAAATAGCTTGTGAGGGATATACTTTTGATAACAAAGCTTAAAGACAATATTTTCATTATTTGAATTGTTTTCTTTAATGGTATAAGTGATTTTTCTTCCACCAGAGGTTATTAATATATTGGCCATGCAGTTTTATAGAAATTATCTGACCGAAAACAGGAAACAGGTTTTAGAAATACTGCTTTAATAGATTTGTCTAGATATTGAGAAAAACTTTGGAAATTATTTTTGATATGAAGAGATATTGAAAAATATAGTTTGATGAATCTAAAACTTGCCTCTTTACCATTACTTCTTCTTGGAAGTTGAGGGGCGCAAAATTGGCATGGGGGCTTCCACCCTGCCACCAAAATATTACAGAGAATTTTAATAAGGTGAGGTATTCAGGTAAAGAGAATGCGGTGAGGGGTGTACCCGGCCGTAGTTTGAGGGACTGCCCAAAGATGGCGCCGGTGTGCCGGTGTCAAACAGCGGTGTTATTTCAAACCGGCGTAGCAGGTGGGATATACGTGGTCCTTTCGGGTTCGAGAGCTCTCCGAGTGCCGTTAGTCGGGAAGTGGGGGAGACCAGCGCCAACCCGGTTAAGTTAACAGCACTGACGAATCGCCTCCATTCGAGAACCGTCCAAATCCGGGATGAGCGAGAAAAGCGTCGTTCTGGCCTACCTGCTGTGGATGGTCGGCGGGTTCCTCGGGCTGCACCACTTCTACCTGGGCCGGGACCTGCAGGGCTTCCTCTGGTGGTCGACCCTCGGCGGCTACTTCGGCTGCGGCTGGTTCCGCGACCTCTTCTTCATCCCCCAGTACGTCAAGGACGCCAACAATGACTCCCAATATTTGGCCAAGCTTTCCGAAAAGATGCGGGCCAACAGGACGGTCAGTGCGAGCCTTATTTAACTCGGACCGGCGACTTTAACGCGAGTTCGAATTGACATAAGTCTAATCTATTAATATTAATACTTGACATACTTGCTAGTCCGGCCGGGATTCGAACATGTGAAAGTAACGCGTAACGCCGTGCTACTTTCTTTTGACAGAAATAGTGTTTCAGATTACGCCTTTCGCCCTTGCGATAATAAATCATAAATATATATATAGCCTAATAATTTATGCTCGAACTATAAGATCATAAAATGTTTTGAATGGATATAAAATATTGTCAAGAATTAAAAAAAATAAGTCGTTAATTAAATTAATTTATTGTCAGACCCATGACTTGAATAATTTATTTTAACTGTTGTAAACTCTTTTTATGTTCAGCCACCATTTTCAACATCCAGATTTACAGGAATGGTAATTGTTGGATATCTGTTTGGTTCCATTGTTAGCAGTGCTATCCCGCTTGAAGAAGTAGCAGGGATTGACTGGCAATTCCTTCAATTGCTGGTACCATTCGGCTGTGCCATAGGTACTAACAATTTGCAAAATAATTTGTACTTATTTCGTAGTATATTAAAATAAATCTCCTCGTAATAAAATATCTCAATATTTTCTTTCTTTTCTAGGAGTGTGGTGCGTTGGTAATATAGGACACGAAGAGGGAGGTCTGTTATGGCCTGTACTTGCCGCATATGCCTCCTACCCCGTGTACAGATATTATGGTGGAGAAATCAGCTTTTCTCTAATGGTAATGGCTGCATCTTATATGTTTGACTGGAAATGTAAAAAGTGGCGAAGAAAGATGACTCACAAGAAGGGTCTACTGAAGTGAGTTTATACAGCGATAAATTCTTTATATAATTTATTCAGTCCACTTTGGCACTGGTATAGTATGGAAATGTTATGCGTAATTTTGTTTTTCCATTTTTTAAATGTACACTTATTTTCTTTTTGTATGACTTACAAAAAATAATTGTATTTGCAGGAGGACAACAATATTGACATCCAGCGCAATTCTTTACTTGTCTCTATTGGGCTGTAACATTTACTTCAACGGTGTGATAACCGACTCTGAAGGTGACCAGATACCGATCAGTGAGGCAATTAACCATTTTTTCACTTCACCATGGTGGACAGACCTGGGACAATCAATTCTGGACACAATAGAATACGCCAGGAATCATGGTTGGGAAGAAGTATGGAAGATGATGATAGAACTCTCCGATCCTCATGGGGAAAATAATGCATTCAGGGTTAGAACAGATAATAATTATCAGCTCGATATATAACAGTTGAATAGTTTATTATTTAATAAATACTTTTTTGTACAAATATTATTTATTTAAGTTAACCATAATGTACATTAATTTTTCTCCTTATAAATCTTTGCCAGAAACCATTAATACACTTAATTTCAATTTTAAATTACTCAACATACCATGAAGGACACATGTTATACTCCCGAAATTTAATATTTTTAAAACACCTCGCTGATTCAATCCAGCCATTGTTCTTGTGCTAACATGTAATTTCTATAATTTCAGATATTGGAACTTGACTCAGGTGCCAACCAAACTGTGATAAACAGCAAATGCCGGCAGCTGTCAGTCAAGTGGCACCCCGACAAAATTAAAGACCCCGCACTGAAAAAAGAGGCCCAGGAAAAGTTCTACGAGGTGCAGCAGGCATGTGAAATTTTGTCAACTAGCAAAGCAAAGCGCAGGAGAAAGAACAAGAAGTCAGCGGTATGAGACAGAGGTGTACAAAAGAAAACAGTGGAAATAATTGACTTGAAATTACCAAAAACCGGTCACGGCTGGGTTCAAACACTGGCCTTGATGTCTATAATCACCTGAAAATAACTGCTGGCACTATTTAGCCAGCTGATAGCAGAAGCTTTACACACTCTCAATGTGCTGAACTTATAACATTGTTCAACTATTAATTTATTGTAGCGCGCTTAGTTTAAAACAAGTCATATTTGTTAATTGTTTTCACATCACATGTTATGTACTATATTATTTTTTTTTTTTAGTTAACTCTGTAAATAACTTTATATTTATTAAATTGATTTTAATATAAAATGTTAGTCTGTCTGCAGAGACTGTGAATTTATTTAATTTGAGATTACACTTATTGTAAATATTGAATAAAACATGTAAGAATCATTTGTAAGAAATATATTTCTATTAAAAAAATTTATTTTTAATTTCTAATTTGTCTTGTTGTTCGTTGCCCAGTCAGTAATCTCTTTTTCCATAATTTTGTACTAATAAATTAATATACCCACACCCATACATATATATATATATATATATATATATATATATATATATATATATATATGCATATATTTTTTGGTATTACTGAATTTGAGTGGTTCAAGTTTTAATCCAACAATACAGATAGTGTCATTTTTCAAGTATTATAATTGTGCAATAAATAATTGATGATGCATATAGCCTTTGATTAAATTGCAAGAATATTAACAGTAAAGGTGTATAAATATAAAGTGTATAAATTAGGTTTTGTTATGGTAAAAAATAAGAACACATTAAGAGTGTATATTAAGTGTATTTAAATATAAAATATAAAAATTCTATATAACTGAAACCTGGCATCCAACAGGTGTTGCATATGTGTTTGTGAAAAGGGAATTTTAGTTATAATTAGTGAAGCAAATAAATGTTATCTGTGCCTGCTTAATTACAAGTTGAGCTAGTGACTATTGTGAAATATGGGTATGCCTACTTGACTATTTATTTTACATACTACATTAGCTGAAACAGTTTTATCTTCGAAAGCTTAAAGGTATAATTAAATCAATTGAGAGTAGAAACAATACTTCTTAGATATAAATGCCCAAATGTAGAAGTCACTGATTTCCTGTACAAATTTATATGTAATTTCTGGAATATTTATTTACAGTAATATCTTCATTTGAATTATGTGGTAACTAATATATATCAAAAATTGATAAGTCATTTTAAGCGATATACTAACCACAGTTTAGTGTTTTGTTGTATGAAAACAAATTTTTTTTGGGATTTCAGATTAGTATTAAAATAAATTAACACTTGGTAAGTACTGACATTACTAGTAAAGTAAAATATTAATAATAACAGTGGGCCTGAAAACTGATACTCTATTAGTAATATTGTAAAATTGTTATCAATTAATAATGAAAAATTAGTTTTATTTCTGTTTATTGACAATTAAAAGTATATTTTGTTGTGAATTTTGACCAATACAATATCACCATTATCTTTATTTACTTTATTATTTGAAAATTTATATTGCAAACTTGTTATATATATATATGGAGTTTATAATTTTTACTACCAGTATTTCCGAATAATGCTTTTCAAAGTTCTTTGAAAGTATCAAAAATTAAATGTATTTAATATTTTTGTGCTTAACTGTACTAAAGTCAAAATTCTATTACTTATCCTTAAATGTTATGTCAATTAAAAAAACACATTTAAAATAAATAATTAGTTATAAATAATTATTTATTAAATATAGCTTGAATAATTTTTAATTAAAAACATACAACATTTATACAAGAATGTTTGTAACATTGTTTAACATTGTTTGTTTGTCATCTGTATATGTGTGTATCTTGTTCTTGTGTTTTTGGGGGATATCTTTTATCTTATTTGGGTTAGGAAGGATTTTGTTAATTGGCATAAGTCTTCACATATTTCACAGTTCTGCACATTTTTTATAACTTACCTTATTAATTTATCTAACAATATTAAGTTTTTATTTGTCTGTCTGAAAGTTTTGATTCTCTCAAAATATATAATTTATTATATTTATATTTATATTTATATATTTATATTTATATATTTATATATTTTACATTTATATTTATATTTATATTTATTTATATTATTATTTATATTTATTTTTATATTTATATTTATATTTATATTTATATTTATATATTTATTTATTTTATATCCAGTTATTTATATTTTATTTTATAGATAACTAACAACCTTTAGGTATAGATATTTTTTAGATACTATGTGCTGTACTTTTAGGGCACCACGCGCTGTTTATCGTTGCAAGTGAACCCAACGAACTTTAGTTAAGTATTTCCGCACCACAGGGGCGCTAGTTTATCGCCAAGCTGCAAGTGTAACAAGTGTAGTACATACTTCCGCCAGTTTATCGTGCGTTCCGCATATACACTCGGGGGCGCTAGTTGATCGACGTTATCGCCGTGTACCAACGAACTTTAGTTGTACTCGCACCTATACTCAGAAGGGCACTAGTTTATCCGTGCAAGGGGCGCTAGCCGTTGCAAGTTACGTAAACCAACGAACTTTAGTTAGTACATTCCCGCACCACTCACTCGCGCTAGTTTATCAGGTTAAGTGTTACCAAACCAACGAACTTTAGTTATGATACATTTCCGCACCACCATCACGGGGCGCTAGTTGATCTTTACAAGTTTACCCAACGAACTTTAGTTATGTACATTTCCGCACCACACTCGGGGGGCGCTAGTTAAATAATTTTTATTTAAAGAGAAAGCAAAGCTTTCATAGACGAATAAAAACTTAATATTGTTAGATAAAAATAAAAAGGTAAGTTATAAAAAATGTGAAATATGCCAAGACTTAAGCCAATTAACAAAATCCCTCTTAACTCAAATAAGACAAAGAATATCCCCCAAAAATCCCCCTCGTGGACCACAAAACCGGTATGTTAAACTAGTTTAATAGTCAAATAAAAAAATGGGGCCTAAACATGGTATAATTTAAATTAAATATTATTCCAACTATATTTAATAAATAATTACTATTCTTATTATTCATTTTATAAGTGTTTTTTAATTGACATTATTTAAGGATATTGACTGGAATTTTAATTCATTTATATGTATATTTATAAAGGTCCATGAATTCAGACTTTTCTAGTTTATTATGAAATAAAAAAAATTAATGTCTCGATTTTTTGAATGCACTTCAATCTTGAAATCAAATTCAGGGAGTTGACAACTGTAAGCGGAGACTGAATGAGCGGATTAGTTTGTTTTCCATTAGTTCGCTCTTTGGCGGTTGTACAGAATTGGAATTGCATTCTTACCACTTTCTTCCTCACATCGGTCTTCTGATTCTTACGTGGCGGCGCATGCAGAGGCGGGAAATGGCCGATTAGTTTGTACTGGAGAATTCTGCGCGGAATTTCAGGTGTCGAAAATGTTCTATAAATTCGACGTTGGTTCCGGACGGGTTGATGCCACCACAGTTGGGCGATATAAATTGGCGGGGCGGTACCCCATTAAACTATCGAGGGGCGGTGGTTTTGCGGTTAGGAAGCTGGAGGCAATAGCGACAGGGGATGAGGCCCGCCGATAACTCAATGAAAGCCGTTTCCCTTTCCGCCCGCTGACCTTAACCGGGCGTCCCGGCCTCCCTTTTCCGGCCTTTTCCACCCTAACGCCCACCCCACGCAACCCCCGCCGCCCCGCCGCCGAATTAACCGCATTTATAAGTTCGACAGTACCGCCCGAGAAATTGTGTTTCGCCGCCGGGCACACGGCCCGAAAAACAACCGGAAATTGGTACCGCGGAACGTTGTTTACTTCTCCGGATATGAACCGAGCTATATTTCATTCTCGGCGTCGACTCCCGTTAGTCTGAACGTGAGCAATACCTGCAACTCGAGCGAAAGAAAAATGCTGGTCCAACGAAAAATCCTTCAGCACCGGTTGTACTATAGCAGTCGCGGTATTGTAATAAATGTTTTTATTTTTATTCCCCCAATCTCTCTCTATTTCTACATACTGAAGACAAAATTAAATTTTAATCAGACAGTTTAAACATACCTGTTTTGTGGTCTGCCAGGGGTTGATTTCGTGTGTTTCTGTCTCCTCTCGCCGGTTCGGTCTTTTTCTAGACCGGTTTCAGTCACTTTTGGCACTTTGGACGTTTTTCGGCCATCCCCACTGCACTGTCACTGTCACTTGTCCTGTATATACACACGACAGACAACCACCCACAACACCGCTACTGAAGATGGCGAGCAGCCGAAACCGGTCTAGCAAAAGACCAAACCGGCGAGAGGAGACGGAAACACACGAAATCTACGGTATTTAATCAGACAGTGATAGCACAGTGAGAGACTGCTTCATACCTAAGTACCTCACCTTATCGGGGAATGCTACGATGGCGACATGCGGAAAAACTTTGAACAAATGTATTGTAATAATTAATATATTAAATTTTAGACTTAAAATAATAGAGTGACAATAACACTCGTACTTCCTTGTGCCGATTTCTAAAGCGGTGTCATTATTTCCCTCCACTATTAAGCGCTGTGACTATTAAAACTACATGAACGTCTCATCCATGCAATTTTCTATCGTCTTTGTGGTTTTAAGCTAGACCCGGTCATCAGTGGCATTCCGCCAGCAACATAGTGAGGTAAAATATGAATATCGAATATTTAAATTTCTAAGATTGTAGGTATCATATTAAAGACATCTTTACGGTCCGGGTTATCAATCGTCGATCGTGCGTACTTTTTTTCAACTGATTATTCTTGAACCAGCTTTACTTCTGAAAAATGTTTCATCCTCCAGAAAAGAAATCCATTATTAAGCGGTCCCTAATAACGAGGTTTGACTGTATCAGTGTAGATTATAAACTTTTTTCTGGCTTAATGTACATTTATTCATGAAAGGCCCTTTAACCCCCCCAACCCCTCCCAATATTCGGTCCGTTTAAGCCCCGCTGACCACAGAACTGAATTCATTAACTATCGTGTGGTCTCATTTAACAGGGGCTTATAATCGTTGGGAATATGATAATTCTGAAAAACTCTAATCTGGTTTTAGATTTTGGAAATTGATTTCCCGGACGGGTTACTGAAGTTCGAGCAGTCTACTGCTTCGGTTAGTTCAAGTATATTTATTTCAAAATAATGAAACAATTGTATCAATTTATGATTTAACCTTTTTAATAATACATAATTGAAATTAAAGAAACTAGGGCTGTGATATTCAATATACGTAAGTTGTTCGTTAGTAACATAAATACATCTGAGAAGGAAATTATTATTGTAGTATACAGAGTGTTAGGGTAAGTTAGTAGGGAGGAAGTTAAAGAAGATTTAGCTTCAGATTGAGGGGATGGTCTAAAATCTTCTCACAGACTTTTAGCTGTTTATTCTTTGTATGTTTAATGCTGTATTGTAATTGTATGTAGTCAATGTGTTCCTCAATGAGCATTACGCTTGTGTCTTCCAATATGAGGTTCCAAAATCGGTCATTTCTTCCTAAATTCGTGATTCTGTAGGATTACCCGGTCATTATACGTCCAGATCTAAAATATCGGCTATTTCCGAATGTCCCGGGAGGACCCCCCCCCCCCGGTGCGGAATCGGTATCGTCAATCGGGCGGCATTGAGAGGAGGGCGCAGAAGGGCTTAAGCGGGAAAGGCGGAGAGGAAACGGCGCGAGGGCGAGCTCGTAAAGCCCCGAATTTATGTGCTCGGGGGCCGCGCAAACACTTTTTCGACACAAGTATAAAAATGTTGAATTGCCCGGGGCGTTGTCGGCCCCAGGAAATGGGCCGCGGGCCGGAACTCCGGCTCTACTCCTTCAATTCCGCTTATTGTTGAAAATTTTCATCCCTCCCCCCCCCCCCAGCCGGGTTGGAGAAGAGGCCCCGCTTTAACCCCCTTCTCGGACCCCGACATCCAACCCTCGGTTATTTTTTTTTGTAAATGGGAAGGGTAGCTGTAAAAAATCACATTATCACGCCCGCGAATGGACCCCAGCCAGTAGCTGGGGGGTGGAAGGGAGGGGTTTGCCCGCCTGCGCCTTATGGCCCCTTTTTGTTAATGCCCGACAAAATAAAATAAAAACGGAGAAACGATAATTTAATTCCTGGAAAATTTTCTACCTTTGAATCTGAGCTTATGTAATCTGTTTAACTCTTCCTTTCCACCTGCAATCGGGTCCTTTTTCTCTAATTCTTTCCTTAATTTTCCAGTTTGTTGAAACTGAACCGTTTTCGGATTGAAAAAATCCACCGTTATTCGCTCGAAGTGCGCCACCCGGTGTTGTATAATACCGCGAAAGATAATTTAATTTCTCTTTTCAAGAAACAAAATGATTGTCGAAATGAACTGTCGATACAAACCCAAACAAATTTCTTGGGAGTAGACATATTTAATGCTTCTTGATGAGATATTTCCCTGGAGGGAGGAAAGAGAGCGTTGTCCCGCGATGACGAACTTGTGAAGTAGTTTTATGCTGCAATTATGAAAGCGGTCGAGCGAGCGGTTGTTCGATGAAAGCGAGCCGGGAGGGTGTCGTGGGGGGTTGGGGGCGGCGACCGATCGCGGGGGTGGGACCGAAGCCCCGACGCGATTTTTTTCCCGTCAAGTGCTGGCATCTGGCGGAACGACGGCGTAACGCGGATCCGCAGTCTGGAAAAAGGAACGCTTCGCCAATTATAATAAAGGCTTTTCGGACGGTCGCAGCTCCGACGGCGTCCGCCAGATGGCATCGTCGGTAATCTGTTAAGGAGCAAGCAGCAGTTACCGTCTGAATGTACTTCGCGTCGGCATTAGCCAAAGCTTCAAATTTTGATCGGACAATCACACTTTGTCTTCAGGAGAGTATTTATTTCTCTTTATACGACTGTATTTTTTAGACACAAGAAATACTGTCATCGTGTCTCTATAGACGTATTTACAAAAGTAATGGAAAATGGGCCTGTGAATAAAGGATTACGGCAAGGTGGAATGCCATTTCAAGTCCACTGTATTATATATTTAATACTTTAAAATGCTATGATAAGTACTCCAATTTTATACTTGTTCTAACCCATCCTGATCCTGGTACAAATCTACCAGTAGTATGATTGTTCCATCAATCAATCTCCTTTCTTGCCTAACATAAAAAATTTCTACTCGAGAATGATTCGTCACTATTCTAATTCTGAAGGCTGGATTACGGTTATTGTAAATGGAGCTGAAAACGTAACTATTACATTAATAATAACGACTCTCATAAATCGGGACATTTCTCCAACTCCCAGTATTTCCTTTCTCTTTTGTCTCGACGATCAATCTTTACGAGAATAAAATATTCCAGACCTCTTTCTTTACGGCCTACATCGGGTCGAGTCCAGAGACCGGCCTTTTCGTCAGATAACGACTCGGACTTAATTCGTCGATTCGGAGATTTATGCCGTTTTGTCTTACATCGGTATTTGCAATTTACACCGCCTCTATATTATTCGGCGGCGCGCCACTTTTCGTGTCGAAAAGTCGGTATTTTCCGAATTTCCGCGACTCGGCGGGAGCCGCTTTGAAATAAGCTCGGTAATCGCGTACAAAGGATTCCCGGGCCCCTTTTTATCGGAGCCTTCGAATAGTTGGGCGCCTTCGAAAATGTCCGGAGAAAGGAGAAGCTGTAGGGGACAATAGTAGAAATGAATTTCAGGAATGTTATTTAAAACAAAAATTATCGAATAAGCTCTCCTATAGTCGCTTATAGCGCGTATGGGGGAGACATCCGCCGTGGCGTTATGCAGAACGGTAAGCACAGAAGCGCTACAGGTCGTAACAATGTGCATGTCTCTGGGCCTAGAGTTAGTCAGAAAACACTGAGAATGGCTATAAAAAAATAATACTTTAAGTTATTTAAATAGTATAACCTGTTATATCGAGCGAGAATGGAGTGGATAACAGTTATATCACCGGTACATTAGGCGTTATAGTCCCCGTACTCTATTCACCCCCTCCGTTAGTTTCTTATTGGGGAAACGTGTCAAAGGATGAATGGAAACGACAAGAGGAAATAACAAATCAGGTAAGTCGACATGCTGCAGCAATAACTGGTCGGAGAATCCCTTAATAAACTTATTAATAATAAGAAGTTAAAACATGTTATATCATCAGAGTGATGAATGTTCAGTTTAAGTGTGTCCTAATTGTGAGTTGGCGTTTTAAGTGGCACATTTTCCACGGATAAAAGTTCTCAGCAAAGCGTAAAAATGTATAATGATTCAGTATTAAATAAAATTCCCAAATAAGGCGTTTCGGAAAATGAGGGGTACAGTAAAGTCCCGCCTTTTTTTACCGCTACGAGTAAATAGGAATTAGGCCCTCTCCTACTAAAAGCGCGGTCATAATGTTTGTCGATTGTCGTATTGCGTAGGAAATAAAACACGCCAGCCGGCAGAATTTATGAAAGCCACAGTGGCTGTACAGCCCTACCAGTAGGGAGGTATTATTAGGTAGGCCTAATTCATGCGCATATTCAAATACGCGGTCCTCCGCCTCCGATAAGCAGGAAAATAACCGGCGGGGTTGGACTTAAATACTTGTTTTACAGCGCAAAAATGTCACGCTCTCCAACCCCCCCGTCACCCCCCCTGCACATTTCCCTCTCTCTCACTCTCTCTCCTACCCCTTCTTTCTCTTCTCTCCTCTCTCGTCTCGTGCCCGGCCCCGAATAACGATAAAAACCAAAACCCCGCCATTAATTTACCGGACAAAGGGTAGTAAGAGGGGCGGCGGGGCGGCAACCAGGTCGCTTTATCCGGTCGCCCTAGAAAAAAAGTGACCCCCGCCCCTCTCTCCCGGCTCGTACGTTGCTTTTGCCCCCACTACGACCAAACTGAAATTCCCGTCCCTTTTCGTGTCTGGATTTTCGAGCCACCCGAACTGGGTTTTCCGGACCTCGTTCCCGGACCGAAACTCTCTGTTGTGTTGTACGATTTTGAAATTTTTGTTACTGTCTGGAGACAGAAAGGTACTTTTCTGTTAGCCGGGCGCAAGCGAAAAATTACCAAATAATATAGAATTCCTTATGTGGAATTCCAAATTTCCTACGATCATAAGGGAGAATGTTCGTTTTGGGGTCATGCCCTCTATTCTCTGAATTCATTCAAAACAAAGCAAGTTTTCCTTTTTTTCATCGATCTTAATTTTTGTAAAAAAATAAGATGAAAATTTTGGATTTAGCTAGAACTGAAAAAGATGCAGTCTCTTTTTTTCGAGAGAAAGGTAACTTAATGGCAAACTATTGGTTATTCTGGAAAAACCAATAAGCATTCTTTTTGGGTAAAACTGTTTTGTATACAATTTATTAATATTTATTCATACTTGAATTTGATTTGCTTCCTGCCCAGTTTTAAATTTAGTTGAAGGTCAAGACATCCTAACAGCACCAGGTCATCCTGATCAAGTTTTATCAATTAATATTAATTTATTTTGTTTAACATTATCAATAATAATAATACCTGTTATGCTTCATTAATTCTACATTAATTGAGAGTAAGAAACGGTCTTTATTTGATTGATATAACTAACATACTGAAACGGTCGCCCATATAAAAGCGGGAAATTTAATCTCGATATTTGCTTCGTTATTAATTGCTCCTACTGCTTTCACATGCTACCTGTTATCAGAGTTATTATATATTACATATTATATATATATATATATATATATATATATATATATATATATACCCACACACACACATATTCCTGTGGATTCCAATCTCACAAGTAAGGCCAATTGGTAATGTTGTACCCGACCCGCAGGCTGGTCCGGGACACCCTTCAATAAGGGGAGCAATATATAAGCTGTTAATTCAAGTGGGAAATAACCGGTGGTTGGGGCTGCTTGCTCATCGCATTGTAGTTTATATATATATATATATATATATATATATATATATATATATATATATATACAGGCTGGGGGGATGAGGCAAAGCCAATAACCGACCTGTACACAGAAAATCTAGTGGCAGTTAGTGGTGGCCTCCCTCTAGGTTTTGGCCCGTGAGGCCCCAACACCACATCCGGACGAGTTATTGCCCGGGAGAGTTTCAGGGTTTTATCCGGTTTAGTGGCTCCCTCCCCCGCCCCATATATTGATTCCGGTAATGCCTCTCGGCCGGACAAGGAGGACACGCCGCCCAATTAGGCCCCGCGTAATTCGGAGGGCGGGCGGAAAATAGCTGATTTTTCGAGCGCCAAGAATTATGTCCAAGAGGCGCCGACACCCCTCGGGAGATGCGAGTGTAGTGTACATGGCGTCAGAACATTTCAGCTGAGCGACTACAGAAATTAAAGCCTCCTTGGGTATAAAACAAAAGTTACTTCCATTCAAATATAGCTCATTTTAATCCGGTTCATCTTCTTATAATCCTGCTTTCAGACTTCTATGTTTCATATTATTAATGAGGTCGAATAAGTAAAAATAATGTTGTAGCGTTGTAGCGATAATCATTTAATCAGTTTAGAATACGTTTTGTGGTCTGCGAGGGGTTGGAATACCGTTGATTTCGTATGTTTCGGCCTCCACTTTCCTTTTTATTTTTATCTTACAATATTAAGTTTTTATTTGTCTATTAAAGTTTTGCTTTCTCTTTAAATACAATTTATTTGATTAACTTTAGTTAGGTACATTTCCCCAGGGGGCGCTACTTTATCGGTACAAGTGTCCCAGCGAACTTTAGTTAAGTACATTTCCGCACCACACTGAGGGGGCGCTAGTTTATCGGTCCAAATGAACCCACCCATAAGTACCGCACCACACTCAGGGGCAGTATTTATTGTTGCAAGTGTAAGTAGTAGTTTACCAGAGGGCGCTAGTTTATCGGTTGCAAGTGTAACCAACGAACTTTAGTTAAGTACATTTCCGCATACTGAGGGCGTTAGTGTAACCAACGAACTTTAGTTAAGTACATTTCCGCACCACCCTCAGGGGGGCGCTAGTATATCGTTGTAAGTGTACCCAACGAACTACCACAACAGTACAAGTACACAGTGGCGTTGAAGTACAGTGAGGATGCCAAAGAACATCCAAAGTGCCAAAGTGACTAACACCGCTACTGAAGATGACGAGCTGCCGAAATTTCTGCGGTACTTTTTGAATTATTGCTCTATGCAAAACACTCGGCATCTTGTTCACGTCTGCTCTAATAATGGTATTTCTCTCGGTTATCTCTAGGAGATAACTATTATTATGTCGAGTGAGAGGGGGGCTGTTTCGATTTCAAGCCACGATATCGCCGTAGAGAGGGGGGCCTGCTGGTCAGGGGGGCCTAGGACGTGGGTTTCCTGCCCGGGAGTGATCCTCCCTCTTATCTGAAGAGCAATCCCCCCCCACACTTTAAGGTCAGCCCAGATAGAATCGTCTCGTGTAATTACATAAAGGGCCTCCCAACGGCCGTTTAAGGGCTGCCTCGCGCCCCATCAATCCCCCCGCCGGGTATACTACAAAATATTTCATATTCTGTGTTTTTTTTAGAAATTCAATTTAATTCCGGTACTTTCGAGGCCGATTATTGCCACGATATGAGAATTCTGTATTAAATGATTACTTACCACCAAAAGCATTAGGTGATGGAGGTTTGAAAATAGTTGAATTTCTATTTTGTTAGATATTTGTAAAAACATTAAACGATCATATTTTTGATTAAATAAACCTCAATGTTTAACGTTCGCATCTTTAACTCGTCAAATTATAGTAATAACCCGCTGTTGGTGACCGAAACGCATTTCCGACTTCCTTCAATTGGCAAAAGGTGAGACTGAATGCGGTCCACTTTGTTGCTTCCCGGAGAACTCGTAGTGAATGGCGCATTTCAATTTCACAGTGCCCACCTTATTACCACTACCTTTTTTTGGCCCGCGTGTGCGTTTAAATGCAAGGGAGTGCAGTAAAGATAGGTGGGGCGGGGGGTGGCTGTGTGTAAATAACAGCGGGTTCTAACGGTAGGGTTTATTGCCTCTTTCCGGAGCCTCCACCGGGTTCAATTGCAGTGTCGCTTTATACCGTAGTGGTATGGGGTGAGAGGGGGTGGCCCGCACCGTTGTGTGCGGCTATTGACCGCGCATCCGAGGTTTACGCGCCCGGGGTGTGTGTGTGTGTACCGGCCGTTAATAGAGCTGTAAACAGCGGGGTTTACTGCACACTCCCCCCGTCCGCCGGAGCCACCGCAATTTACCGGCCCGGAGACCGATGAGGGGCCGCCTTGTACCCAATTTTCTCCGACCGCCGTAGGATGCGATAGATAGAACCGTGCGGAAGGGAACGTTAGGAAGGGAACTGTATATATTGGATGAGGCCATCCCGGATTCGGTCCACGAATTATAACTTAAGTTATTCCCGGCGCGCTCTGCTTTTATACTTTCCAATCTTGGCGAGCTACCCCCTCCTTCCCTCGTCCACTTCGCAAATCTGCCCGCTGAAACCTATTAGCCCTCTCCTGTTGTCGCCACCGCCATAAGTCACTTCTCTGAACCTCATTTATGAGGTACCGTAGATCCCTAATTGCGCCCTATAAAATGAAGTATTTGAGTACAATAAAATATTGTATTGAGCTATTAATTGATACACTCACAATGTTTTGATTTCTCGCAATCGTCAATTTTTCAAATAACAAACAAAGCGGATCGCAAACTGGAAAAATACTGTACGATAAAACAGCACACGAACACATTTCTAACGTATGCCGTTTGCATTACAAAGTTCATAAATAAAAATTTTCCCATTAGTATTCTTTACTCAAGACATGTTTTGCACATTAATTTTGCTAAAAACGTATTTATTATCTAATTTCTAACACGTATTTAAGGCCTAAACTTAAATATTGAAACGGTACAAGATGAAGAGCCGTGTCGTCGGAGTCCGGCGGTTAGTCATGATAACAAGGTCTTGTTAGTCGAACTCTAGCCCGCGCCCGAAGCTCGAGAGTTACCGTAATTACGACGCACCAATTTACCCCGATTAACGGACGGCCGTGTGTGATGATGCCCATCGGCGGCTAATTTATGGAGGAAACGGGGGGAACGAAAATGGGCATCGGGGGGTAGTAGGATGGCCGTATCTGACAATCTCTGGGGCTGGACAGCTGTACAGACCCGTACGGCACGGTGGCCCGGTGTACGTACCGTAGCTCTACCGGTATGTAACCGGGAACAGAAATTAGAACGGAGGACTATGTTCAGGGCCCATCAGCAGTTTAACATCTCACCAGGTGGAACAATCGGCATTAAACCGGTGATTAGATTTTATCCTCGCCTAATAGACAATTTTCGTACTGATCTCGATCTGATAAGTGATCGTAGCTCAATATTGTACATGTCTATAATAAGGTGAAAGTGTATATACCAAGCAACATTGCGTTAATAACAGAAATTTCTCCCTGAAGAACAGTTGAGGAGCCGTTCTTGGAGGACCTGTCGCTGAGTTGCAACACCGTCATAATTATGGCGCCGCCAGTGTCACCAAAATTTCTTCTCCATAAAATTGAATTTTATCGTTTCATATTTCAGTTAAGTTTTATTTGGTTTGGTTATCTGCCAACCGACTGCGATTTCCGTTTAAAGCGTTCATCGTTTAGAAAGATTTAGACGCCTGTGCAATCAGGGAAACTCAAGAGTCTCTGGTTGTCCGCCTTCCGTGGTTGCCAGCCTTCATCATTGTGTCTTCAGGATCTAATTTACGTCTAACCTAATTATACGGGATATTTACGAATTGTAAATGAATTGTTTTAAACCCAACTTACACATTGCGGACGCCTGAAAAGGAGGTGGCGATTTAAACATACCCAGAACATAAATACAATTTTAAAAAGTTTAACATAAATTTGGCTATATTTTACAGTTATGACAATAAAATATTTTTAAAAAAATGAAAACGGCATATAACTAGTTCCTGTTTTGAAGGGATTTATACATTTCTTGATTTTATATATTTGTATGTAGCCGATTCCCCGCACCATTTTGCCCAATTAAAATTTCACACACCTCTGAATTTTTCAGGCGAAAGTCATTTGAAAACTTTTTTCGAGGCCACTCAGCGCGCCCCCCGTCCGGACCGTTCGGTTGAATCTTTAATGCGTTTTATTTATCGCGTTAAAAAGCTGGAAAACGAGCCGCGGGAAATAAAGAACGTTATGTCGGTCGATTTGGTTTAATTTCAATTTTTTCCTTTTCCCAATCTACAGTTCATTTCTTCGCGCTGAATTGTCTGTGTGCAATAAGAAATTGATGCGCGAGGGCAATTAGTGTCGGCTTCGTTTTAATTCGCGTGAGCCTAATTGGTAGAATCGAAATAGACAAAGCCCCCCTCCCCTCAGTTCCTCCTCCCGACCTTTGGAATTTTTTGAAAAGGTCTGAGAAAAGACGATTTGGCCGACGGCCAAACGGCGTTAAAAAAAAGGGAGCTCTGATGATTTTCATTAGGAATACAATTAAGTCCATTGGACGCGTCATGGGGCAGCGATTACCGTAACAGAACAATACAAGCATATTTAGACCTAATATTAATCCCTATAAATTTAAAGAAACATAAAGTTAATACGATCCGAAGATGACTCCAGTATATTATTCTGTGCGCAATATTTAATATTGGTCCCGTTTTATTTCCACATTGTACTGAGAATTTTGTTTTAATAAGGAACGTTTACGTTGTAATTTCCAATGCGCGCAGAACGATCCACTTTTGGCGGCCACTTCTTACCTTCTTATTTAATTACACCGGCCACAAAATGTCTTCAATAATGAAAGGCAATTTCAAACGAGATAAATTACCGCGAATACAGTTCCCCCGTGTGGATTATAATTCTAGGACGCCGAAATTATCCCACCTGTCAATACAGCCGAGGCAGGAGGTATGCCCGCGTGTAAATTCCAATTGAGAGTATTTCTACAGCAATTGGTTTGAGAAATTCTTCCGAAACGTCTTCTTTATTTGTCGACGAATACCGTTACTGCTGTTCATTTTCACCGGTTCCAACTCGTTAGCCGCGACTTCGGCTTGCGGGTTCCATATTTTTTGTCTTCCCAAGCTTAGCCGATACCATCTGCCCGGCGTTCGAAAAATTTATCCTCGATGCTGCAAAAGAAACATCTCAGTGCGAAATAAGAGTTAGCGAATATTTAAAATATAACGGTGTTTTAAACAATAATCTATATACCGAAATTATCGGCACTGATTTGTCTAGAATTGCTACTTTGTTTCGTGACCAAAAACGGGATCGTATTCTCTTCAACTATTTAGTACTTATTACAAACTCTATTACTTTAAAAAGAGAGAAGTAGAAACGTTTATTCCTATTAAGTTACAAATCATTATTTAAATTAAATGATTTCATTGTTGATCCTGAATGATAGATGGATGGATTAAGGTTGGAAAATAATTACACGCCGCGTAGGGCGCTCAAGTGACCCAGCACAGTTTTGAATATAAAATTACCTTTTGTCACAAAAAAATCTCTTTAAAATTGTATCCAATTTCCAAACAACATCGCCATTATAAGTTTACGAACTTAGCAAATATTGGGCCCCATTAGGGACAATTCTGTAAGGAATGAAATTGATTGGTTAATTGATTTCACCGTGGCAAAGAAAATGAAATATGTTGTTACGATTGAAAACCTTCAATCGACTAGAATAACACGCCTACTCGATAATTATATAAAAGGCTTTCCCATTAAGGTTCGAAAAGCGGTTTCAATTCTCTTGAAACCGGAACTCGAATGTCCGATTCCGTCAAAATCGGTTGTCCCTAATCGGGTCTAATTGCCGGTTAAGGTTTCGGGTTTATTGAAATACTCGGACCCGGGTCCGATAAATAGAGCCGGCCGGGTCCGAGTCGGCTAGGTGACCACCGCCGCTCCCTAATTGTCATCGCTTTAATAACGGTGATTAGACGATTGGACAGGAACCACCCAATCAATTATCCAATTAGGCGCGATCATCGTCCAGGGCGATCTTCCAGGCCGGCTGACCCACCGCCCCCACCCGGGGTCCCCACCTATAATACGATGACCCCATAATTCCTCATTCAACGTAGTCGCAGTTTAAACATCTAAAATGAATTTTTTTTAGACGGCGTTTATCATCCACTCTTGCTATTAGAATATACGAATGGGCTCCTCGCTGTTCGTTGTATCAATGCGACAATTTCCTGACCAATTTAAGCGATATTGAAACTGATTCGGGCTCGCACAATAGAACCGGGAGTTTATTTATCTGAATTTATGCGTGAAGTAATTATTCAGTTTAGGCTTTCACTTACCTACGAACTTCCGCGCCTGTGTTTTCCTCCGGCGGTGGGTCCGGTATTTATTGGAAAAAAATACCGAACTCTGGGGGATATAATAAAAAAATACTCTGTAGACTCCTTACTTATTCCACGGTTTCTTTTAAATCTTGTAATCCATATCATCACCAAATCATTTTGAAACTATATTGGTTTATAGCTTTGTGTATGTAACGTTATACAGATGTCTCCTTCAATCTACACATATGTTATAAGGAACGGAGAAAAGTGGGTCAAAGATCGAGCTGGACTAATATAGTTAATCCTAAAACAATCGTTATACAGATTTTGTGTATATATTCTTCATTTTATTTTTTATTGTTAATTTTATTCTGGCAACCATTTTCAGTTCTGATTTTCAGAACGAAGTCTCGATAGGAACTTTTGGTTCGTCTGGATCAAGAATATATCCTCCGCAGGAGTAGGGCTTTAAATGAAATATGAATAAGCGTCAACCATTGGTAAACGTTGATCCTGCCCGGTTTTTTCGAAGGAAAAATTGGAAACAGCTTTCGTTTTAATGGTGGAATCGAGGCCAACCGAATTGCGCTCAACTGGCGTGATAGAATAACATTTGAGTAACAAGAAATTTAAGATTTATTTTTCGGTAGAAGAAAGGGATTATGTAATTTTGTTGCCGGCAGGATGAGCCCAATTTGCCCGGTAATAGACGGATGTCATGAACAATTTTATTAAGAGATCTTTCCAATCCGATAAGACGAAGCAATCCCGTCTCTATGAGAATTGGGTTTTTAAAATGGAGTGATAAGGAAAACTGTACGGCTTTCGGCCAACCCCGCCCCCGCCACCATTCTGTTTTCACTTAATAATAATGGCCGTTCGAAATTGTACGCCCACAATGTCCAATCGATTACTCGTTCTTCAATTCGTGTCGCCCGGCAATATTTCCATTTTTGGTTCCGACCGAATCGGAACCGTCGGAAGGTTATAATTAAATAAATACATTTCGGGTAGCAAATAAACTATCCGTCTATTAATTAAAATCCGGGCATATTAATTGTGGTACCCGCTGTAATACCAAGATTCGTGCATATTATCATTGTAAATTCGATCTACTATCAGATCCCTTATGGCACGAGGCCCTCGATTCCATTTTTCTATTAATAACACAAGAAATAATTTTACGACTCGTAGTGTATTTAATTAATTTGATCACCCAGCTTCAGATTTCCAATACATTAAATTACGATGCAGATAAAAAAATCTTATATAGAAAGAACTCGATAGAACTTCGAGATCTGCAGTAAAAGCTCTTATAAGCTAGGGATTACTCAGACGGATACAATATTTATATAAATGACTGTAGTTTACTAAACACATTGTGTTTAGTGTAGTTATGATTATAGAAGAAAAGTTGTAGTAATTTAATGAATGCGGACATTTTATTATAAATAATTTCTAATATCAGAAAAAATTGAAGGTACTCGGATACAGAAAATTCGATATACAGTTCCCTTCCCATTAGTCCTTTGGGGACAAAGGCTTGACCGCCCCTAGAAGGATTAAACCGCAATAAATTTTCATAACACGGCAAGATAATCCGTCTTATTCACAGAAGAGGGGTCCGGGTAGCGATGGTGAGGAGGAAGGGAGGGGGGTTAGGAGGAAGAAACAAAATTAACGAAAGTTAAAATAAGTATCTCCGTTTTAATGAATTCCCCCACCGTGAAAGGGGGAGTCCTCCTCGATACGGCTGCAAAGTTATACAAATATTTTAAGAAGGAGAAGAGATTGGGGATGAAGAGGGTCCTGGGCTCCTTAAAACGCTCTAAATAATGGTGCCCGGCCGGCGGATGTGGGCCGAAAGGGGTGGGCGCAGCAGGCATTAATCATTTTTCTTTGCTCGCCGGAGCTAACAATAATTGAGAAGGTTTTAATTATGTTAAAATATTCCATTAGAAGAGAGGCGGCTAAGGGGGGGGGCGGTGGCGGTGGCGGGGGTAGTCGGGGGCCGGGCTGGCAAGAACCCGCGCAAAGAAGTTTGGTAATTAATTGGGAAAAGTATAACACTCGAAGGGAGCCGGAGGAGATCTGCATATCTCTAATTGAGACCGCCATCTGATTAGGGAAAGCTTTAATTAGCCTTTTGTTTCCAGTTTATACAGTGTGATATTGGTCACGGGGGCGGGCATCCCCTCTGTCGAACCCGCCAACCACCACCTCCGCTTCTTCACTCTATTATGCCTAATCCCCCATTCAAATGTAAACGACGGGGTTTATATCCCCGAATTTAATTTTGGTGGGAGGGGGAGGGGGAGGTTTTGATAATATTTTATAGTGACCGAAAGGAGGGGGGGAGAGGGGTTCATTTAAAGGGCAGAGAATGACAGTCATAACAGCCAAATCGGCATACGATGAACATCTCGGTTTCAATTCAACCCAGCCACTAGACAACAGTCAATTTTTCTAAAAAGAAATCGAAACACGTAATATTGATATCAGTTTAGCATTCATATTTTGCAGTCTGCGAGGGGCTGGAATACCTTTGATTTCGTATGTTTCTCGATAGGTTACTCTAATCGCCAGGATTTTGTTAATCGGCTTATCCTTACTGCATTCACTTCACCGTCACTTGTAATTCGTGTAATATTCTGTCGTGTACAGAGTGCGGACATTTTTAATAACTTACATTTTTATTTTATCTTACAATATTAAATATTTATCTGTCTGTGACAGTTTTCCTTTAAATAAAATTATTGATGATTTACTCTCTAAATGTACTTGACTAAAAATTATTAGATGGAACTAGCGCCCCTGAGAGGCGCGCGGTTGGTCCAGGAGCCCTGAGTGGTGCGGAAATCTAAAGTTGTTACACTCAACGATAAACCGATAAACTAATGTACTAAAGCCCCCAGTCTGGTGCGGACTGGTGCGATGGTGTCTGGTGGTGCGGAAATGTACTTAACTAAAGTTCGTTGGTTACACTTGCAACGATAAACTAGCGCCCCTCCCCCTCGTTCGTTGGTTACACTTGCAACGATAAACTAGCGCCCCCTCAGTCTGGTGCGGAAATGTACTTAACTAAAGTTCGTTGGTTACACTTGCAACGATAAACTAGCGCCCCCTCAGTCTGGTGCGGAAATGTACTTAACTAAAGTTCGTTGGTTACACTTGCAACGATAAACTAGCGCCCCCTCAGTCTGGTGCGGAAATGTACTTAACTGTACTTAACTAAAGTTCGTTGGTTACACTTGCGATAAACTAGCGCCCCTCAGTCTGGTGCACAGTGTACTTAACTAAAGTTCGTTGGTTACACTTGCACCGATAAACTAGCGCCCCCTGAGTGTGGTGCGGAAATGTACTTAACTAAAGTTCGTTGGGTCCACATGCACCGATAAACTAGCGCCCCCACTGAGTGTGGTGCGGAAATGTACTTAACTAAAGTTTGTCTGGTACACTTGCGGATTTAACAAAGTTTTGAGTATTGCAAAATGCATCTATTGAATGAAAATTCTGTTCGCTTTTTATTAACTTTCTGAATAAATAAGAAATACAAGTAATAAATAAAATAAAATAAAATATAAATAATAAATAAAATTCTGAACGCTAATTGGTATCGAAACTTAAAAACAGGAATCTCGGCTCTTTTGTCAGCGTTCTAACCGATCAAAAATTCTCGTATGCCCACGCAGTTGACCGTATAGGCATACCAGGGAATCGAAGGAATTCTGAAACTGTTATTTTCGATATTCTCCATCAAGTGCTATTATGGTTTCTGAAAACGAGTTCTCTTCTGATAACTGGAGGTAGCGAACATCAAAGTCCCGCACAATACTGCGACAAAAAGTAGGAATCTACGTAAACTGATTGAAATTAATAATTACAGTCCTCGCATACATGTTTTATGCATTATAATATATTTCGGGAAAATGTGCTTTCATATTTGATCTATCATTATAATAAAAATATGATTATTTCCCCGTTAAAAAGCATAATACTTTGCGATTGGACTCGCTTTTGATAGCTCCCTGCATTCAGTACTTAACAACGGAGCATTAAACAAACGCTTATTAGCATTTCAGATAATTTTGGATTAATTGAAGTGATTCACCTTGACTTGTCAAAATTGATCACTTATCCAAAATAAATATACTACGTACACTGACTCTGAAAGCAGTATGTCGTGTATTACTTTGTAATTTTGAAACAACGAAGGCCGGCGGGCATCTGCAGGATAAACCCGCTTAACTGGAATACGAACCGGTGTTCGAAAACAATGTATCGAGATGAGGGTTTCTTGGCATGCGAATACATTGTTAATGTTATATACACACCACAGCGTTATCTCAATGCGGGTTTTCGGCCGCTGATACGACATTAGCGCTAATGGGATGGCGGGTCGGACCCGACTACGTTTGCTCTGAGCTGGCATTAACATTTCAAACGTGTTGGTCAAAAATGTTCAACTCATTGGGCTTATTTTGCGGCAGTGAGATGTTACTTGAAATGTTTAATAACTTCCTGACTACGTCGGAACGTCAGAAGGACTGATAACGTCCGAACCCTCGCAGACGACAAAACAGGTATGTTAAAATTGTGATAATACATTTTCAAGACAGATTTTATGATAGTTTTGCAATAAACGAAATGGTTCTAGAGATGATTTAACACAACAATCTGCAGTGAATACAAACGGTTTCCCTACTAGCTGGAAGCAAATATTCCGTTTAGAATTAGATAATTTTTCTATTTTGATATAATTAATTTTTATGCAATAATTTGCGTATATTCCACAAAAAGTACATCCAAATTAATGAAACTGATGGAACATTTGAATTACAAGCTCGCTAGTTCTAATTGTACTTTTCTCTTCGGTTCACATTTGGATATCGGAATAAGATATTTAGAAAGTGTCACCCTTCGTTCATCGTAGATTCTCCTAATTGGAAGGAGCATTATCGACAATAGCTGGCGGTGGGCTTTCTCTTGACGGTTTTGTTGACCTTCCCGAAAGGTTTTTCAAATTCCTAAATTCTCCGCTGTTACAGAAGAGGGCCCCCCTCCAATTTGAATAAGTTGGTTCGTTAACGGAGCGGTCACGGCCGATCGGGCCTTATTTTTTGCCACCTGTCCTACCTCCGAGGATTCCTCTTATTGGCCCGCAGCATTTGGCCACAGGAAGATTCCGAAGATTCGGCGAAAACATTCGTCTTTCAAATATTCCTTGACCGCAGGAGCGGAGCATTTAAAATTCTTATACATTCTGAACAATTCGAGACATGCGTAATAATTACTTTTTACAGTATTAAACACTCTTTAGCAGTACCGCTTCAAGGTAGGATACATCCTAATAATCCTGCTCAATCTATGAATTTGAAATTTATGATAATCATTCACGCGAGTGAATTTCGAATTCCGGGAAATTACTTCCCGGTTTAGCTAATTCCTGTAACTTCCTTGCTATATATCACCCAGTCGCTAACAACGAATCTCCTTGGACACTTCCTAATAATAATTTTTACAACTAATTATAGATACGCAGTTGGGTGATCACGAAAACATTTATAATCCCACGATCGTTTTTTTTATTGTTTCCTCGTGATATTCAACTTCCTAGTAATTCCTCGCTTGAGAATTACCCAATAATTGACATTATTTAATTCTTAATATCGTTTGTGTGATGAAAATAGGAACTGCGCTCCGAAAAAAGGATTAGGAAGTGAGGGCATGTTGATATAGGTATATCTCACACTTAAATCAAAATCACATCGCATTGAAGCTGCTTTTTAAAATGATTTCTACACTAGTTTTATTCAGTTATTTTTCCCGTTGTTAAAAATTTATTATTTAATTATTCCTAATAAATTCGTTTATACAGACCAATTGAGATTAGTAATCATTCGCTACCCAGTTTTAGAATACAATTTAGTTTTTTTGACTACCAATTGCATGTTTACAATCAAGAATAAATATCAGTAGTGGTTCTTATATCTTACAACATATTTAAAAGAAGTTAACGGTATCCGTTAATTAGGTACAGCGCATAAATGCCTGGGATTTTTGAAAAATTAACAACCCAGGGAACTTAACTATCTCCGAGTTTTCTTTTCTTTAGAAGAAATAACGGTAATAATGATTTAGATAATTTGAAAGTACTTTAAATTTTTTGCGATATTTTTTCCATTTTGAAATAATGCTTGATTTATAAAGTGCAGTTGTGCACAACCGATACGCGCTCGGGCTGTGGTAATCCTTTAGAATTTATCTAGTAGTTGTGTTTTTGCATTTAATTTACGCTTTATCTGCGGTTCGAAAAATGAAGTTTAGTTTGAACATTTTAAATGTTCGCCGTAAGTTTTCTATAGAGTCTGGATGTTGAAACGGAAACGAATAATACGTCTTATCAAATTGAGGAGCGGACTCGGTTTATTAATTTACATTATATGCGCGCCTATTTGAAAATATCGGTCGGTCCAGGGAAAGATAAGCAATCTTTACATTGAGCGTACATCGTTCAGAGAATAACTATCGTACGGATTAATCAGTGTACTCTCTGACTGTACCAGCTTAATTTACTACAATTACCTACCTATTTACGCTCATAAAAATTCATGTAGATGTCTATCGGCCGGGTTGATGAGGAGCCTGAATCGGTGAAACTCTGTACAGCGGTTCGCAGAGAAGACATTTTTTATTTATTGCTCACTTTTCGCGCTCCACTATCAAGATTTCGCCGAACAGTGAACTAATAGTTGGCCTCTATTTGCAATGAATTAGCTCGCAAACTTACACACGAATGAAGTTTATTGCTTTACCCGAACAAAGTTTAATATAGTTGTTTCGCTTTTTTTATACTTCCCTAGTTTTAAAAAAAATAAAACCCAGGCGGGTTCTACGAGTATGCGAATCAAAAATTGAAATTTAGGAATCGCACTCACTGAAGTTTAGTAAAATCCTTCCTCTGAACAATTCTTTGCCTTTCTTGATGGACAATGTTGGACAGCAACAGCGTCTATGATAGTTTATTGTATACTCTTTTGGATTTGAGTTTTCTCAATTTGCGCCGAAAAACTGCATTTTTTGACTGATTTTTCGCCTAAAAACCGCATTTGTGGGACAATTTTGCCCGTAAAACCACATTTTTGGGATGATTTTTCGCCAAAAAACCGCATTTCTGGGCCGATTTTGCGCCTAAATACCGCCTTTTTTCGGCCTCAAACGCATTTTGGGCTGATTTTGCTCCTAAAAACCGCATTTCTGGGCCGATTATGCTCCTAAAAACCGCATATTGGGCCTAAAAACCGCATTTGAATGAATGCGGATGAATGAATTTGGAATAAATTTGCGCCTAAAATCCGCATTGTTGGGCCTGAATACTCCATTTTTGGGCCGATTTTGGTCCTTAAAACCGCATTTAAGGCTGATTTTGCGCATAAAACCCACGCAAAAATTTCGCAAAATCGGCCAAAAATCGCGGGTTTTACGAGCAAAATCGGCCCAGAAATGCGGTTTTTAGCCACAAAATCGGCCATGAAATTCGATTTTTCAAAAATTAAATTTTAGGAATCGCACTCACTGAAGTTTAGTGAGTTCCCTCTGAACGATTCTATGCCTTTGTTGACGGACAATGTTGGACAGTAACAGCGTCTAGGATAGTTTATTGTGTACTTTAGTGGATTTGAGTTTTCTGAATATACCTTAAAAGAGTATATTGGGTTACGTTGGGGTAGAGACATAACAAGTTGAACCGAATATTCTATTTAAATCTTTTGTCTTAATTTAATAGTGAATCACAATTCAATGTTTACTGGATGATTGATCAGGGTGTTGCAATGATTTGCCCCGTTCTCTTTATTTACACGAGATTAGAAGAGGGAAAATCTCGGTAAAATATGAAATTTATAAAAATAAATTCTGATTTCAATTTGGACTCCCCCTCCCCCGGATTTAGGGTCCAACTCATGGGTTAGTTGGGTTATAAGCAGGGTATGTTAAAAAGTGTTCTTTGCGAAGTGGCGAACTACAGTGTTATTTGGGGGCGGGGGCCTGAGCATGCAAACTGGGTAATGGCGGCGGCCGGAGATGGTGGGGGGGTTTACCGGAAGTGGTAATTGGGCATTAGCGCCCCGCCTAGCTCACCTCACGGTCGCCATCACTTTTCTTTTCCTTTTTTTTTTTGGAGGGTGTTCGGTAGGGCTTCGCAACTGTAAATTAGTTGCGAAACAGTTATCGGGTATCGGGGACCCCTGGACTTCGTGCCGCTGGGCGGGTTGCACAGTTTACACTGTGGAATAAGTCACATTCAGAAAAACTTGTTTCCGTCATAAACTCCATCTTATCGTCAGAATTTACCAATATAATTGCAATTTGGGTGAGGCATTGGAAACAGCTACAGTAATTACAATTTCTTGACGAAACCATGCTGCCGTGTTATGTTTACAACATATTAATTGGCGCTATTAATTTTTAAGCCAGTGTCGTGAAATACCGCGTCTCAACTGTTCCTCAGTGCGTTCAACACCCTTACTGCGTACGAATGCCCACTGTATCTAACTAATGGGCAATCTACGTGAATTCTGAAAATATATTATAATATATACCCCATATATAATTATATTGCGCCAACATTGTCTGTGTTGCCATCATACGAATAAATACCTTAAATTGGGGAATTGGGCTGAAATTCGTGCTCTTTGCGGTAACAGTGCAGCATAGAGTATTATGTTTTAAGCATAAGATAAAAGAGGCGAAGGTTTAATCAAAGCGAAATTCACTCATTTATCATTCGAATATATTAAATATTACGATTTCCTGTTCGAGTTTACCTTAATAATATCCTAATTTTACGCTTCTCTCACATTGAATAATTTAATTATCGGGATATTAGCGCGGTATATTGTGTCCGCGATAATTGTATGATTTTAAAGTAGCCTCTTCAAATTACCTCAATTTTTACCTTGAGCCTAATTTACGAGACTGCTGTGGAAGGAAGCCGTATACTTAGTAAATGAATCGCAATTATAAACATGAGAACGGACGCGTTCAATGGTTGTGGTTGGAGGGGGTGCGGGCAAGCTCTCTTTCGTTGAAATCGCGGATATTCATATTCACATTCATATTTCTAATTCAGTCGTTGTCTATAGAAAAGGACATTGCTTCCATTCTTGGAGTCTTTCTCTCTCTCTTGGAGGGATAAAATTCCGCCCGTACGGCAGTATATTAATTCAAATTTCATTCAATCAGTAATCATTTATTGGAATATACACGCTGTTCTGTATGCCAAAAAAGTTTTCGACTCTATTCAAATTAATTAATAATAAAAAATAATTAATAAAATCGATTAACACCATGGTATTTGTGATCTTAGGCCTGCATTTTCACAAACCGGTTTTGGCACCTCTCCACCCTCAGTAACTTTCCTGTCCGTGGTTCGGTAAATAACATATAGGATTACTGTGCGGCACTCCCTATTAAATATATAATAGTTATAAATGTCACAATTTTGCCGTAATCGAAGATTTTATATCTAAAATATTCGGGAAACGAGTTAAAAGGGAGGAAAAAACTGTACGCCTCTTCTAGAGCAACAGAGATTGAACAATACTTACCAGTGTATGACCGTATTACATGTAATAATACGAATATGTTGTAAACGAAATGAGTTGACTGTTATTGACAGCAGCGTCGAGTAGTCATGTTTTCGCCGGAATTCGGTCTTGAAATAACGCGCGAGCGAGCTAACGCATTTTCAGTTTATGGACGTGAAGAAGGGACGGGGGGAAAAAGAAGTAAATATGGAGAGATGAGGGCGGATATTAGAGTTTACACCCGTGATAATTCAAACCGATATCTCGGGGGCGGGCCTGATAATAAAAATGAGAAGTTAATCCGCGAAGGGCCCCGGAATCCGGGGATGAGGGAGTCGAGGGAGTCGGGGGGGGGCTTCTCGAAGCGAGACCGCCTAAATCGCGTTTTAATTCGTGTCGGCGTTATATCGGCTTTCCTATAATTTATTGGACGTTTCAACGCCACATAAAATTCCCTCCTTCTTCCCCGTCGTTTTTTTTCTACTTTTTTTCCAAAAGAGAGGTAGAACTTTTCCTTACTTCGTTCCTTACTTCGGGGGCGGAATGAGTTCACAACCCCCGAGCCCTGGCGTGGACGGGAGGGGGATGAAGCGGTGATTTCCACCCCCCTCCAGTGCTTAACCCCTCCTTAAATAAGGACCCGGCTTTGAAAAATGATTCTCCTCAGGGAATTGAGAGGCGTGAAATTATTGAGTTTCGGAAACTCAATACCCGACCCCCAAACCACCCCTCGCCAACCGGGCTGGCTGTTGCTACATTCCCGAGTATCCCAAGTACTAAAGCGTTACACGAATACGAATAAAACTTTTTTTTAATTGCAAAAAGTAATACCGGACTTTATTCGGCGCGGTTCTAGCACGCGATCCTAAACAAGGTAAAGTGCCAATTACAGTATTTCGTACAGTATTGAATTTGAATATTATGAATAAATCTACTTAAAAAAAGCTGTTATAAGGCAGTAATTAGTTTAATATAACAAACACGAACATTTGAGTGAATACAATTAAAATAGCAACTAAAAACACTTCCAGTATACAGACGATATGCCTAAAGATCTCACAATACTAGTTAATCGATGAAGCATCCACTGCATGTTTTGTGTCCATAGCACACTATATATTATATTCTTATTTATGCAGAAGAAAATCATTCGAGATAATTAGTTTGGAAGAGTCCCCATTATGAAAGATAATACTTCTGTATTTATTGGAATAATTATAAAGGCAACCATATAACGCTATCTTGTAGAGAAAGATTTTGGCATTGTACCTGCTGAAAATATACGTAAATGAATGGATGAAATTTAAGCGCATAAACTCACAGTAGAATTGCCCTTTAAAAATTTAGTTTAAACAAATAAAGAAATGTATTATAATTTTCCAGCTGGCCATAAAGTTTAGAACCGAGTTCGGTCGCTGGGACACGTGTAGGAAGATCAGGGAGCTGATCGGAGCTGGCATGTGTGCCCAACCGGTTTCTAGCCTCGTTAAATCCTAACGAGTCCACGTAAAGCGTATTTTCTATTATTAGTGCTATTAATATAAAATAAGTACAGTCACTATACGGGAGAATTCCGGGCCACTGAGGAGTTACGCGACTGTAATAAATTACTACAGTAGCTGACTCTATCAACTCAGTATTGGTAAAAGGATTACTTTGTCTTTCGTTTAGTTCTTTCTATGCTATTAGAGTAGGGCAATGTTCTGGATAAAAATAAATCTCTTTATCGTATTTTATTAATAAATTAAATCGATGAAAATAACTGCGATAACCCTTTTACTTGGTGGCAACATCAGAGATCGTTGGATATAAATATAAAAAATGTGTGTTGCAAGAAATGTTTCTTATTCTTCTTCGACTCGGAAAGGGCACAGGAATTCAGGTCGAATAAAATGCAAAAACTAAATTGTTGCCAATAATACTCGTTATCGGTTAATAGCCGGCACCTGGACACCGGAATCATCGCGGTCCAGTCGATTTTTTCTGCGCCTTCGGACCGGCTAATGCAATTGCCGGGAGCGCAAGAAATTAATTGAGAAAAAGAAGAAAAAGTGAAAAACAGGAACCGATCCTTCCGCGCCGCAAATAAGGCGGCAATTAAATAGAAACCCGATTCTTTTCAATATCGTTTGGGCCACCGTCGAGAGAAATTCCCGCCGGCGGCCCATTCTTCCTGCCAAGTATTTCTTGGCCACGGTTTCCGCAAGATACAATCTGGCATCATGGCCGCCCCTTCTGGACACCTTCAACACCAAAGCCAAGTCACATACAAATGAGGCGGCGGGGAAAACAACTTTTTTCATACGATCGTTAGTTTAGTATGTCGTAATTATTTCTGTGAGGGGTTATGTATACTGAACTCCATATATTTTTATATATAACTTACAGCGGTACTGTAAAATATTTTACTTCACAACATTTGGAAGATAAGTTCCTGTAAATTGCTGTAAGTTCCTGATGGGTAATACTATTGCACTTCATGTGTCGACTATTCTGAATATTGGATTGGGCTAATGTCATTTCAGCCAGAAATATGTTGTTACTAATCGCCAGATGGCGGGATGACGAAACCAGTCTAGCATACCTTAATTTTTCTTATTCGATTCAGAGAATACGTACCAATATACGATACCAATTCCGAAACCTGTCTAGCTTGTTTATAATTGTTTCGTTCCTTTTTCTGCTGTAATTACGGTCTCCAAACCGGGGTGTTTATATTCGACGCATTGGTATGGAATCACACAAAAATTAAAATTCTAGAAAAACAATTCTTAGCTGTCTTACTTGATACGTGAATCATAATTCATCCTTTCCCAAAAACAATGAACTCAAAACACGCTACAGCGAAAACGCTGAACCGGCCCGACAAGATAACAAGATCAAATGTTTTAATACTTCCTGTCGGTTAACCGAATTTAATTAAGGTAGAGAAAATGGTTGAACAATTAAGAATTCGGCCAGAAGCCGAATATTCGGTGGACACCGACGAACCGGTCGTAAACAGAGACCGGAATAATTTTACCAGTCGAGAGAATGGGAAATGCGCAACGGACGGAGGAGGCAATTTTATGCGAGTGTTCACTTTTTATTGCTCGCCTTCCACAATCAATTCAAGGGCTAAAATACCCCCCCCCCCCCCCTCTTTTCGGTCCGCCGGTCGGTTTTAACATTTGGCTTCGTCCATATTCGACAGATACGATAAAAATAAGATTTTTCTTTAGGGTAAATTATTCTATATTCATAATTATATATATATATATATAAATATAATATTGCATACCTAACTCAATTCAATAGCAGAGCGTTGTCAAGATATCAGATATTAGGATCTCTCATCCGTGTACGGGATGCCGGCTGTCACTGTACTGTTACTGTCAGCCGGGAATACGCTCCAACCGTTCCGCCGTAACAGTACACAGTAACAATCAATATTTGTATTCAGATTTGTCTACAGATTGTCGGGAAATTAATGTAGCCATGAGTGAAAAGTGGCGTTCCCCGACTATAAAAATGGTAATCTAACATTTATAAATAATATAAACAGTATTTTTCTACCGGTAATTATACCGCCCTCCCCAGCCGACAAAATCCCGTCGCAGTTCGAGATAGGAGCCGGCCATTAAAACCCGACTCTGCAAGCTACGATATTTCACCGGTGTATTATCGTAATTTGTGAAACAATATTTAAACCAAAACACGTGCACTGGGCTCGGCCACGCGACCAGATCGGCTCCGAATGATATTTATTTAATACCGTACAAGTCACTTACCGGTGCTCGGTCGATACACTTTAATGGCAGGCCTGCATCGGCCACCCCTTTCCATACCCCCTGATCAATGGAACACCTTGGCCGGCGTCGCCCTAATTTATCCTAGCGCAGTGACACGCTTAAATCGACCAATTTTTGTACATTTTGTAGTTTTGTACAAGCAATCGATGTTTGATTGCATGTAAAATGAGTGATGTTACAAGCGCAGTATTCGCGGCGGACTGGAAAGAGACAGTGTAAAACCGCTTACCAAACTTTAGTTAAGTACATTCCCGCACCACACTCAGTGGGCGCTAGTTTATCTATGCAAGTGTACTCAACGAACTTTAGTTAAGTACATTCCCGCACCACCCTCAGGGGGCGCTAGTTTATCGGTGCTTGTATACCCAACGAACTTTAGTTAAGTACATTTCCGCACCACCCTCATAGTTTATCTCATTTCCGCACCACCCTCAGGGGGCGCTAGTTTATCGGTGCTTGTATACCCAACGAACTTTAGTTAAGTATATTTCCGCACCATACTCAGGGGGCGCTAGTTTATCGGAGCAAGTGTACTCAACGAACTTTAGTTAAGTACATTTCCGCAGCACCCTCAGCGGGCGCTAGTTTATCGGTGCAAGTGTACTCAACGAACTTTAGTTAAGTACATTTCCGCAGCACCCTCAGCGGGCGCTAGTTTATCGTTGCAAGTGTGCCCGACGAACTTTAGTTAAGTACATTTCCGCACCATACTCAGGGGGCGCTAGTTTATCGGCGTGAGTGTACCGAACATTTAGTTAAGTACATTTCCGCACCATACTCAGGGGGCGCTAGTTTATCGTTGCAAGTGGATCCAACGAACTTTAGTTAAGTACATTTCCGCACCATACTCAGGGGGCGCTAAAAGGGGGGGGGGTTATGGCTTAAGAAAATAAGGGTGCAGTGTACAATCGATGTAAAAACACCTACATCATGATTGAAACCTGCATATTTTCTGTACTGAGGTGAATGGTTAACTTGTCAAAATGTAGAAGTAATACCAAATAAGTGTAGACTTAATGCGGTGGAAAATACCCCTCACTGGTTATGTCTGTCATGCTACCGGTCGCGCGGAGGCACAGGTTGATTAGTTGTGGAACTAAGCCCTCTTAAAATAGCCGAGAATCTAAAAACGTCTCCCTGGAAGGAACTCTTGGCCGGGGGACCTTTCGCCTAATGGCCCCCGAAGATTTAATGCCTGGAAACGACAATCAGGAGTGTAAAATTGTATCGGCTTTCGATTAACTTCCCTTCTTTCCGGCAGTAAAAGTAGATACGATAAGTAATTTCATTAGTCCGGTATCTCAGGTGGGGTCGCTTGTTAATCGGGCCGAGAGAAAATCGGCGTCCTTAGCCAGTCATCTGGGTCGAAGGAGTGGGAAGGCCCTCGAAGAGACATTGATTACTCCTCCCCCCTCACTCGCCGAGTTAAAGGCTCCCCCCGGTAAATAGGTTTCGCTTGATGAGACACTTTTATTTCCCTTTAATCCGCCTCCCCCCAACCCACACCGAGTTCGGCCCTCTAATAAGCCAGCCTCGGCCCGGGGCGAGAGGGAGAGAGAGACCCTGCGTCATTTTAAACTAGCTCATTTTCTAGTCGAGTTCTCAGGTTTTCGTTAAACTCCCGGTCTAAACGAGAAGTGGGGTGGTGGGTGGGTGGGGGGACGGGGTTTGTTCTGGAGGCGGCAGTGGGGGCGGCTGCCATAACGACCCCATCAGCCCCCTCCTCCGCCGCTCCTGTTCCCGACAGCGCATTTACCCCGCACATATATAAACATGACCCCGGGCGCTCTCTTTCCTCCTCCTCCTCCTCCTCTGTTACCGCACACCCACCTATGAATAATGCCGCTATCAGTCTATCTGTTGAAAGGTGCCGGTAACCGCGCTTAAGGTTTTACGCCCCGGCTCCTCCTTTATTGGTTTTTTCATCTTTCATTTCCCATCGGTTAAATAGATCTCTATATGTTACGTCGTTCTAATTAATAGACATGTAGTATATCCTTTTTTAAATTTGCAATTAATCTATTTACTGAACACAGTATTCTGTAGGTAACGTAATACATTCTGGAGACACGCCTATTAGAAATTGTAACAATCGAATTTGCAGATTCTTTTTGAAAACAACATTCTTCGGTTTTTGTCTTAGTCCAGATTTTCGAATGTTTTACGCCCTGAAATCCGAAGCAGTTCTTTTCTGGGAGAGCGGAAGAGTGATACTACATCTCTCGTGTTTTAATCTCCAGTATAATGGGGGACGGAATCGTTCAGGGGCGAACTGATGATACAAGCCCGCCGTCTTATAAGACAACGGTGCCAGAAATATCGGTCGCATCCATCCTCGGGGGCGTTTAAATAGGCCCGACGTAAATTAAGCGGCCCCCGTATCTTTTATAAGGGGGCTAATGGACGGGAGTCCGACAGCGCCCGCCCCCGGACGCGGGGGGCGGCGGGGGGCGGGTCGGTCTCATCGCCCGCTAGAGACGGCGAAATTGTTAGATTGTTCCTCCGGGCAGGAAAGGAGGAGGTAACGAAAAAGGTCTCTCTGAGTGCCGAACTACTCAGATCCTATCTCGGCCGAGTCAATTCCAAGTCTCATTTATTCGGGAGTCTCATTTATTGTCGAGATGGTGGGGCGGGGGTGCATGCTTCCAAACAACGGGGAAATAAATTCGATTATACTCAACCCACCCCCAACCCTCCCATCATTCGGTCAACCCCCTCCACCGGGACGCGAATCAGGTGTTCTATTCAGAAGTGCCGATTATTTATATCCTTTCCAATGGGCCTTCTCGGGGGCGGTTTTATATTGTGGAAAACTCCAATTATAAACGGAATGGGGCGGTGGGTCTCGCGGTAAAAATGGCCTAATTTCCCTCCATCCCCGGCCGTTCGAAGATGAGGGGAGATTCCGCCCGTTTAGTCAACGTCGTATTCGGGGGTAGTTCTGGGAACGCAGGCGGATGGAGCGGTTGTCAAATGGGGCCCGCGCCACTTCGTCATGTCCCGCCATTCGAAGAGGCGGCGCAGCTTTATTAATCGCTTTTCAGCGAATTTTATTCAATTTCGTTCGACTGAAGAGCGATGTTCGACTATGACGTACCCCTTAATCAAGGGATTAAAATCGAACAGTTTACCTAATTATTTCACTATCAGCCTGTTAAAAAACTATATATACTAATTAATCTCATTGACATGTACATTAATTATGACATTGTATTATAACTGATACAGCAAATGGATTTATGAAGTTTAAATTTACTTAGTAATTTGTTTCTTTCTTTAATTATTATATTCGTTTCTTTATTTGTAGAAGTTTGTCTCCTACAATAACTGTTTGAAAATGTGACTGAATGAAAGGATTGAAAACCATAAAGTATTCTGGAAGCAACATTCATAATTGATTTGGGGGTCGGTTGTATTAACGATAGTACTAACTTATTTTTTTATGCTGATTCATTTTCATAATTTTTCCAGTGATACTATAATATCATAATTCACCCATTAAATCTTATTTGGGGAAGAATAGTATAATTACAATGTTTCTACTATAACATCTTCAAATATTTTATTTATATAAATATACGTTTATATATAATATTCACATATTTTCGAGTTAAAAGGACAGGAATATGAAATAGGTCGACGTCGGATGATCCAGCGAGGCGCTTCTAAACCAGCGTAACGGCAATTAGAAGGCGATCGTCCCAGGATAACCGATGATTATTTGCCATCCGATTATTCCGTTAGAGGCGAAGCCCCGACGAGATGATCTGAAACACAAAATAACGATCTGAGACCCGAGGACGCCTGTCCACGTACCACTTCCGCCTCCCAACTGTTATTAAGAAATCGTTGGGTTTATCTTCCTTCTCTTCCACTCCCTCCACCCGATAAGGGCCCAACATCGTGGCCAGAAACGTACAATTATTTCGGTCTCGGGGTGAAACACAACATTTCCGATCTTTATCCGGGAATAGTTTCTGGCCAGGATTGAACCGTTGAAAACATGTTCAGGTTGTTTAAACTCTTAAGCGGATAGGTCGCAACTGGGGGACGTACATTGTAGTGTTCAATTAATGTACAAACCAGCCTGTCTCTTAATTCTAGCAATAAGCTTTTTTAATATTTAAATTTATTACCTCTACGAAAAACACCCAATCATTTCGAGCAACATTCCATTTTTATTGTAAATTATTACAAAATGTAATGTAATATGAGTCTAGAAATTATATATTTCATGGGTACTGGAATGCTTAGTAAGGGAATGCTATAGGGGAATGGTGACAGAAAATATAACTAGTTTGGAATACCTGTTTTGTGGTCTGCGAGGGGTTGGAATACCGTAGATTTCGTGTGTTTCTTTCAATACAAAGAAGACAAACAACATCCCCCAAAAACACAATAACAAGACATGTATTAATACACACGACAAACAGACAACCACCACAGTACAAATGACAGTGACAGTGTCTCAGCGAGAGGAGACAGAAATATACGAAATCTACAGGAAATATAATTTAATTCTTCAATTGTTCCCACATTTAAGTTCGATTAGTTTCTAATTTTCTGTAGCTTTCTTGTTTAAATATACGGACGGCAGGCGGTGTAAATGATTGAAATTTTAAAATTCAATTGTCTATAAACTATAAATTGATTGAGTTATTTAACTTGAATAAGATATCTTACTGTGATTAGCTACAGCGCCGCAGAATATCATCACCGGGAATAAATCAAACGCTCGATAAAGCGCTCTTTCAAAACTTAATGTATCAAATAGACCGGGCAACAAGGATTGGAGAGGAGTGGCCCCCTTCCATTAATCCCGAGGGTCCTTCCCCGAGAGGGCGCCGAGTAGAAAGGATTCGATGGTAATGTTGATTGATGAGGAGGCAATAACGTGAGCCCGAGCTCGGTGTTTGGTTATCCCGTGTCGCCTACCCAGATAAACATCCAGCCCCATCCTCATCCCCCTCATCCCACCTCCTCCTGCCCTCGGCTAAGTGACCGTTATGTATTTGAATCGTCCGACGTTTCCCGGGGGGCGTTCGGATTGCAGTAAAGATAATATTTTGTGTGTCGGTCGGGGGGGCATGTGTGTCCTAGAGATATATCGGGACCAGATAGCCGCCCCCCCGCCCCCGCCACCCTCTTCGGCTAATGTCCCAGGCTACTGCGGTTCCACCCTCCCGGGGCTGGTTTTATTGCGGTCCCATCCAGCAATAAGTGAAATACAATTGAGGGGGGGGGGGTAACGTTTGATCGCTATACCGGCATGTGTTGAATGTTCTTGTCCGTCCATTTATTAATTAGTCCACCATAATGGTTAGCTTTTAATGTAATATTAACTGAATCACTCATGCCTCAATTACCCCCTGAATAAATATATACTATTTAATGATTTATTTCAGTACTTCATGACACTCGAACCTGATTAATCAAAAGTTTCTCACACAGAAAAACTTTTCCAATGTGTCGTCACAGTGAATTTCGCGTCAGTTTTGTAAAGTGAAATTATTTAATTCTGGGTTAACGACAGAAAATGTACATTTCTAGTTGTCTTAATTTTAATTTGTTCATTATCACCCCTACCTTCGAGTTTTTTTAAGAAGCATTCGATTTAAAAGGGCAATCGCGATATAGTGAAGTTTACTTAATTTCCAAATAAATTTAGTAATTACCACGACATGTTCCTGAACAGCCTTTGATATAGTCTCACTGAGCTATTAAGAATATACTGTGCTCACTGAACGTACCACCGGCATGTAACGATAGGTCGAGGGGTAATTCTCCCCTTCCTTTTATATTAGGCCGGTAAAAGTAAGTATTTTCGCGGAACAAAATTAAAATTTGTTCCTTCGCCCGGTAAGACAATAATGAAGAACTCGGCAAGGTGTTGGCAAGGTAACGGCCCTAGTTAATCATCGAGTCGAATATTCGAGGGCATTATTAGAACGGCCGTGTATATCCTCCATTATGGTCTGAGGCCGCCTAAATAAAATGGAGCGAGGGGGCGGCGGCGGTGGGGGCGGGGGCGGAGGAACAAGGCGTTACGCGCATTACCCCCGAAATGAAACCGGCGAACCGCTCGCTCGTAAAACTTTTAAAAGTTATAATGTAAAAGCCGGCGCCTTTCCGCATAAATTATATCCTGTCATAATTAAGCCGCCTCATTGCCAATTTCGGGCCTTCGGATATTTTCTTATTTCGCGGCGTAAAAATGTTCGTGGAATTGCCTCCGGCGGTAATGTAACTCGCGTTATATCAGGGGGCGGCAGCTATATCGGTGTATTTAGTTTACTATCACAGGATCGAGTACTAAAAACTAAATTAAACTCGAAATTCTAATCCACCACAAGTTATGTGGTATATTCGTTAGTTTCACACGATTGATGATGTGCATTTCTCCCATAATTGCGTTTAAAACCACTGTAGTCGGTCACACATGATTGTATCTTAGAAGAACTAATTTATATGTATGATACTATAATGCAATGATGAATGCGGTGACGATGTTTGGAAAAGGAGTAGACAGAGCAAGTGCTCAGAATTATCCTATTCGGAAGGGCATTAGTCCATAGATTTTAATCGTTGAGGCAGCGGAATGCTCCCCGAACGAGAAGAATATAAAATGATTAAAAAAAAAGAAATAATTAAAGAAAACAGTAAGACTCAATTAAGTCACGAAAAGCGGACGCAGTAAACATTACGACCGGGCCCGGTCCGATAATTGTGGCAACACAACAGTGTTGCGGAGAGCACAAAGTGCAGTTGAACTCAGAATTTCGCGAGTAAATTAAATAATTGCGCATAATCGGCCGTCGTTAATATAAAATAGCGGAAGGTGGAAATGGCTGGAATGAAAGAGAGCATACCAGTAATGAGTATCAGGTTCGCATCTTTTGTTATATCATTCCTCGAATCCCGAAGAGTTAAATTCATCCTCGGCCGTAAAATTAATACCGGAATTCGTATTAGTGTAGCGCAAAATATTTTTATGCACTCGAGGCGGAAATTCACCGTTTAGAGCTGACAATTTGTTGTACCCATTTCCCTTTTACCGGGTACGAGCTGTACGTCCGTGTATGGGATAGGCAACCCCCCGCCCCACACCCCTGCTCGCGATAACTGCACCCTACTTACAAAACAATTACAAACCGACACATATACAACAGCGACCGCCCACTAAACAACACCCCTCGCAAGTGCCTAGCCATTAGCGGCACACACTTCAGAGAAATATCTCGTCCAGGAGAGCACGTTTAAATGTGTTGTCTTGAGACACTAAGAAAACAGGATTATTGTGGCACCACTGGGGAAATCCTAGGACACGATAAACAGTATTGAAAGGAATAATGAAACGAATCCCCGTTCCAACTCGTTCTCCTGCTGTGCTAAGCTGCTGACGAATCATAGTGACACAACGCATTACCAAAGTATTACACAACGAATTGTACTACCGCTATGGTGTTTGGTAAATGAATAATATTACAATCGATAATAACGATAAAATACAGTTTTTATAGAGATCTCTGCAGGTTTGAGTACATCACACATAAATACCCTAAGTGTAATCTGCCGCCGCTCATTTGGCTGTTTACCGTTCCGGTTTTTGCTCCTCGAACATCATAGGCAGCGAGCGTTCCCTTTGCGAACTGAAACAATAATCCATCTTTGTACATGACAGTATTGTTTTATTTTCAAGGCGTAGGCCGTTCATATTAAAGAACAAGAAATTATTCGCCATATAAGGAAGTTGTAGCTTACAGTTTGTTACTAACTTCCTTAACGAAGGCTCAGTATTAGAGAATGAATATCGAAGGTTTGGATAAAGTTTTGTTTCCCCTAAAACCACAGGTGAGGGACATTTGAAAGCCGGATCGTACGGTGGAAAGCGGGCATATAATCGGGTCGCACTGTTAACTTTATTATCCGGTCTGCTTTCGGTATCCGCTGGCTGAGGAACCGGTCGTGGCCCTCCCCTTCCTCCTGTCCCTAATGGACGCTTGTCAATTCAATCTAAGACCAAAATAAAAGAATCGGCTCCAAAAAGACCTTATTATCGATTGGTCGGTCGCCCCAACTGAAAAAAAAGAAAGAACAGACTGCGACCGTCACCTGTCCGAACTACCGTTGAATGTTGGACGCTTCACAGTTCACAGTTCTTACAGAAACTCACTCACCATAGGTGATACAGCAATGATGGATTTTTTAAGAACAGACTTAAATTAATCGAGTAAATCGTATACTGATTGTCGGAATTCCGTAGATTTCGGGTGTTTCTGTCCTCCTCTCGCCGGTTTCGTCTTTTGCTAGACCGGTTTCGGCTGCTCGCCATCTTCAAGAGTGGTGTTAGTCACTTTTGGCACTTTGGATGTTTTTTGAGCATCCTCACTGCACTGTCACTGTCACTTGTACTCTGGTGTTTGTTTGTTGTCGTGTGTATATATACGTGTCTTGTTATTGTGTTTTGGGGACGTTGTTTGTCTTCTTTGTGTTGAGGGGTAGGGGGTTGGGATTTTGTTACTCGCCTTAAGTCTATATGTCGGATCGGGTTCCTTCGGGTTCTCTCCGGTTCCTTCCGGTTCTTTCCGAAGGAGGTATTCCTTCCCCTCGCAGACCACAAAACAGGTATTTTAACCTAATTGTAAGAATTAAAGCAATAGGTTAGCCAGTTAGGGCCATTCGAGTTTTAGATATCAGGGCGAATTGGAAAAAGTAGTACTTCCGATAATTCTATTAGATGGATTACGGTTTTGGGGGTGTTGACTGGAATAGGGATTTAGAAGGAGGGGATTTACCGTTGTGGAAATGTTTATGCTGGATATTCTATAGGTAGGAAAGAAACAAAGGACGTTTAGGAATATGTGTTTCCTGACTATAAGGTTTATGTGCTCTTTATATGAAATGAAATAAAAGAATCATCACATATGTGTGCGTTGTTATTTACTTTCCTTAAGAGATTAAATCATAATTTACAGTAGATTATATTTTTTGTGCAAAAAATTTTGTGATTAAATTATTATTGTGCATGTCTCTAATGAAATCTGATCAGTACATTTTGTCAGAGACCTGCTACATTGCATGCAAAGAGGCAAGAACAAATCATGAATGTATTTTTCAATAGAAAAATTATTTGGGAGAACGCAATACCGCTCTGTCCACCAAGCCAGCAATTCACAACCGGAGGATCTCACAGGTGGCCACTGACTGAAAAATATGGGAGGTACTTTTCAACTTTAGAAAAAAAATTAAGAAGTACTCCGGTCTGAAAATAAGCCAGAACATTCAACAACATTTATATGTGTGTTCTTGAGATGACCGAAAACATCTGTTTGTCTTAAGATACAAAACCAGTGTATTCTCTGCAGTGTTTCTATAAACTAACTGTGACATAACTTTTCTCAGAAAGGTACTTAGTATTTATTACTATATTACTTAATTACTGTATAATGTTGCACTATGAAATAATTTGCCTGTATCTAAGCAGCCAGACTAGTGAACCAACTAAATATATAACCAAATATATTATAGTACGTCTCATAATTTTGTCAGAACTCGTTGCTTCGACACTACTTCTATTTTAAATTACTATAAACATAACTGTATTATTAATAATATATTAATTATACTATGCGCGAGAGAAGTCTGTTGCGATTTGATTACCTAATTGAGATTCCCAGAGGGCGATTACGCATCTTCGGAGCATTGTTCGGATTGAACGCGTTTCTGAAACCTCCTGACGTACAGTTATTAGCGTTATAGCATTCTCGGGGTGGGACGGCGTTGAGGAACTGCTCGGGATGTGAGAGGCGACGTCGACTTATGCATTTTCGCTAAGCATCAGTCATCTGAGTAATCGCACAGGATCTGAAAATAATATAAATTCTTATTAAGCAGGCATTTTACACTTTGAAATGAAAGCCCGCGATATTTTTATTTATACACGCAAGATTCATTCCTCTTTGAATCCGTTATTTTTCTTTCATTTCAAATTAAATTTTTAGTCGCAATTAACAATATATAATTTAATCTGTTATTACGGAAAATTCGATTAGGTGAGAAGAATAAACGAATTATGATTGAAACTCGGTTTTGTTTAACACTCCCGCTCCATAAATTTCTTTTCTTGTTATTTATGATTTCGGAATATAGTTAGAATGTGCAATATAGATTGATTAAAATAATTTAAACCGTTATGAAACATTAAAAACTCTTGGTATAATTTCTTCATGACTGTCTACACTTGTCTGTAATGGACATATGTTAAACGCCGCAACTAGAGGCCTCTAGAATAGTAGTATTATTCCAACGATGGATTTCCACTCGGACGAAATAGGAAAATGCCCGAGGCATAAATTAATAAAACGTCGTCTAATCGTTATTTCTCGGCCTACTGTATTTAAAATGTAAACTGTCAAATTACATTTCATTCCAAGACAGCGCCTCTTGTACGCAGTCCGACGGGCGTCCTCATTTGTGTTAGTTTAAGGCAATAGGGCGGAGAAAAAGCGGCAGGTGACCGTAAATTAGGGTTTAACTCGGTCCCTAATGTAAGGCGCCGGAAGGTACCTACAAGGGTCGAACATTGTTTGCACTGTGAATATATACAATTAAGTGGCGCGTGTTTATTCGTAAAAGGATATTTTGAAGAAGCGCGTCCCCTTCACTTGTCAAGTGCGTAGTGGACTACGGGTTGATTTAAGTTAATTTATTCCCTTCCCGACTTCCTATTCTATCGCCAATAAACAGAAACTACAAACAAAACTCATTATGTATATAATTTATTAATTTCTCTCTTGTTTGTTTTTCAGTGCTGATTCAGATTTTGTCTGTATATGGTCGCGTTCGTCCTGTATGCAATTGATGATATTAGATTCTACCTCTAAAAAGTGTACTCCGATGTCAATGTTCAGAATCGATGGAAAGGTTAATTTTCATTTTCTATGCCAGAAGGCAGGGGTTTGGAAAATGTTTTTTCGCTTTGTGAAAAAATACTCCGACGCGATTTATAAAAACTTGGAAAGTGAAACGAAACATTTTATTACACAAAGTGCGATATTGTAGTTGCTGGGCAGGGTCGAATTCACGCAACAACAAGAACAGCAGTAGCAAATCGGTAAACGAACACAGATCTCAGTATTCGTCTTATATATTCGGATCGTGGAATTGTGGGCGTGCGTGTCTCTCCCGACACGCGAACGCACCGACACGTGTGTGTGTGTAAGAGGTGTGCACGCACACGCACCTTTGAGGTCCGAATTGCAAAAGGGGCGCGAGAGGTTTGTTTTACATACAGCTCGCGCTCGCCCAACATGTAACCCCAAAAGGGCACATTAAATTATCGAATCCCGGATTTTCATTCGGCAAAAATAGCGGTCAAAGAAACGACTGAAATGAAAATTTCAAAGTGTCTAAGTGCTCAACAGATTATTGCCCTAACTTCCTGTAACAATAATAAAAACCCGAGCGCATAATGTATAAATAATATACAATGTGGATTGAGAACTATGTAAAATTTCAAATATGTTTTGTTCACGAATTCGAAGTAAAACTTTCCATTGATTTTTAATATTGACCTCGCATTACTGCTCAATAACCAGTTCTTTTTATAATTAGACTTTAAAAGCACTAGGCAAAGTACCACCGTCACTTTTTTAAGGCAAGGCAGATCTTAAACCAAAAAATTGAATGAGCGTACAGGAAATATAAATATTTCATTCTAATTTTTATAAAATCCAGGATTGCTGATACAATCGACGAGAACAATTCCCCTTGTTTAGGGGAATGTTGTTGAGCACTTCTTGCCGGAGCGCTGGCCCAATGCGGAATATTCATGTCGGCTAGTCAACAATAGTTATTCGCAACACGTACCCAATCCTCTGCGAATTTCATAAACAGAAAAAAGAAAATGAAATGCGCACGTATTAACGAAGTCGGAATGCGAAAGCGGGCAGAACGCAATATCACATGTGTATAATAACACGTTTGCAGTTCGGTGAACTTTCGCTATCCTCGCGCTTATATGTATATATGATATATATATATATATATATATATATATATATATATATATATATATATATATATATTTTCTTCCGTCCCATTTCAAAACGGGAAAAGATCAATGCCCACAATAATTTATTCCATCCTTTGACTGTATGAACTAAACATTATAGCTTGGAGTCCCTGATTTTTCTTATTCCGTAGACGTTTTCCATTATGGATGTATATATTTTGGTGCATTACATAAGCATTTATAGGCAATTTCGGACAACTGAAATTTCATTTCAAGATATTCTCAGGACTGTTACTGTCAGTGCTCCAAGAATACCTTAATCTAATTTTCTTTTACATCGAACTTCCCCGCGGTATATCTCGGGAGAAAAGAGTATAATTAGCGACGAATTTTCAGTTATAGAGTGAATGGGGTTTGTTGGTAGCGGTGATGGGGGGGAGGAGGGGTTCTTTTCAGAAAAAGTTTCTCTTCGGGAGGGGGCCGTAAAAATTAAACGGGAAGGAATATAATAAATGCGCCTATAATTGAGTGAAAAGGACGGAAGGGGCGAGCGAGGGAGAGAAGCCGCCCGGTTGGGGGCGGGGGCGGGGGCGGGGGGGGGGCGACTTTGTAACAAATTCAGCGCGGGTAAACAAGCCGTCAGGGTAAGTGGAGCAATCAATTCATTAGGGGCCGGGGGCGGACGGTCCATTAGTGGGATCGCCCCCGCCTCAACCTCACCGCCGCCCCCGACCAACATCCAGTATAGACTTGGGCTAACTAAGCTGCGGGGCAAAAAGAGGAGGGATGAAGGGGGGGGGGTTCTGCCCCCGAGAAACAGGAGTGTCCATTTTACCTGCCTCCCTCCATCCCTCCCTCCCTCACCCTCTCTCTCTCTCCCACAGGCCCGACATTACCCTTCCCTTAATCGCAATTTATTACGGGGAACCCCCGAGAGAGGTTATAAAAATAAACGACTTTTAAATTTAAATTTTAAAACGGGCCGCCGGGACAATGCCCGGGGATTTGGCGCCGCATTAACAACCCGTTTGCTGTTTCCCGGTACCGTTTTAATGTTCCGATCTAATGAATTCGGCTTTTTGCCACCGCCGATTTATTAAACGCCCCCCCCCCCCGGCTACAACGTATTTCGACAAAATTCCGCCACCGCGAGTTAATTCGGAAAATATCCGAACTCGAGGGTAACATCGCTGTTATAGCATTGTAGGCCACATTACCGATACTCTGCGGGTGATCCGGAACACATATTATTACACCAATTTAATGCTAAACGACTGATATCTAGGAGAGGCAGATACGCTAAATTTAAATATATATATAGGAATAGCTCCTGCGATGTGTTAAATATTCCTTGTAAATACTAATACTTTGAAAATATAAATTTAATTTTTTCAGTAAATTATCACTATATAATTGTGTACTTTTTTGGTTTTTAAGTACAAGATTTATGCTATATTTATGCATTCCTTTATGCTGATATGGCCAGCGATATTGCTCCAAAACTGGTACGGTTTTACAGAAGAGGTAAAAGGCGAATCCGGGTGTAAACATATCCGTTTACGTATACAGCCGGTTTTCATATTTCGAATAAATGTTTACCAGGCCTTTATTTACGGGCCCTATAGGGTCGGGAATCAATTGGACGGTTGCCGTCGAAGACGGGGCGCCGACAGAGAATTCGCAATCGGACTACGGCGTAGTCATACTAATGACCCTTCGGCGGCAATCTGGCAGTATACAGGAATGCCAACACTGCTAGCGCGGCCCCCCCGGAATTCAATTACGCCCTCACCTCCTCCTTTATCCTAATCCTCGTCCTCTTCTTCCCGACAATTTATGACTTGTATTGTACTCAGATTGAATGGTCGGGCCTCTGTCGAAGAATGCAATAAGTGGTGGAAAAGAGGAGCGGAACCGAGCCGGGGGGCGGCCGACGGTTCACTCGCTTTCGCTTTAACTCCCCGTACAAATTCCACGACATATCGGCATTTTATTTATATGGACCCGCGAGTTTAGGAATCCGACGATTGGGACCGGTTTCGTGGAGTGAAGCGCTGCCCGCCAATATCCCACTGTGCCGATGATTCGTCTCAACATTGATCGGACGTTTCGGTTCCGGCATATTGTTTCTATGTAAAATAATACATAAAATGCCAAACCGGTTAGCTATTGTCGGCTTAATTTGACGGTATGTTTTAGTCCAGAAAATTATATAAATCCACATAAACTAGTTTAGAATACCTGTTTTGTGGTCTGCGAGGGTTTGGAATAACGTAGATCCAGTGTCTCTCTAACTTAAACTGGTATTCATTTGTAAAATTGCAGTATTTTGTTAAAAATCACAATATAACGTTAAAACTCATTCAAAGAGCTGACCCCTAATAATATGTTATAAAATAAATTTTAACTCCCTTAAAATTTGAGAAACTCGCTGTACGGCGAATAGAATTTATTTAACCTCTAAATCCGTACACTATTTATACTCGGTTGATTTAATTTCGTGCTATTTAACGGCCAGCCGTTCGGGATAAAAGAAGGATAAATTGTGTTATAAAAGTTGCCCAATAGCTGGTATTTACAGAATGGTTACATGTGCGGGTTGACTGGACCCATTAACAGAGCGACCGGCGCGAAATACTCCAGATGGCTTTCTAATAAGTGCTCCTGACTGTCGCTCGATTTGCCCTTTTAATTCCGCTAAGTGTATTGGATGAAAACCGGTAAAGGCCGGGACTGATGTGCGACCGAGACACAATTAAGTTGAGCCCACGTCCCAGTGTCGAACCCTCCAGTAAATCACTCGGACCAAACGCCATAAAAATAAATTTCATCAATAGAGTGATGCGCATTATTAACTCCTTACGTTTGCGGATACAATGCTTAACACTTGGCTTTTCAACTCACTTATTTCAGGTAGTGAACCTGCGTACGTTTATCGGAATTGAAGTTAACCCTATTTCATTAAAACGTTTTCACAAAAATTTATTTTAGTGCCAAAAATTCTGTATCCGATCATGCCAGTGCAAATCCAAAAATGTAATGTTGAATTCTTGAACATGAAATTTCTGAAATACACAAAAATTGTGCCCAAAGATTGCTTTATTAAGATAATTATGTATAACCAACTGCAATAATTTTATTCCCAACATATTCGACGGTGTTAGGTGCACATATATATGAATATTGAAAATTCTAGTATACAGGACACGAAAATTTATGTCAGAATTTAATTTATAATTCCCGGTCGTTATTATAATTTGTTCTGAATATTAAAATAAATTGAATCATATTCGAGACACGATCGGCCGAGTGTTCTATCAGACGTACTGAAATAAAGGTGGATATATACCCGTCTACTTTCTTGTAGTTTCGAAATCAATTTCATACGGCTTGTTCCAGTAATTAAATTTCGTAAAAAAAAGAGCAATTATAAAATAAGTACACCGATTTACGCATTTCTTTATGGAGTGATTAGCTGAAAATGTTAACTCTTCCCCCCCTCCACTGTAATTACCTCGGACGTTCTATCTACAGTAGAAAGAAATAGCAATTACGTTTACATTACGATGTCTTTGCCCCGCGCTCCGTTTTTCGGATTTTTTACCCGTTTCCTGTTTTTCACTTAACGAGCTCTCGTCGAAAAATTGAAAATGTTCTAGATACCCGTTTTTGTCGCTAACCGGTCGATTTAGACCGGCTATCTGTCAGTTCGGCGCGGCTAATCTGAGACCAGCGTATTACCGGTAATAAAATGCATTACGGGGTCATTACGCGAACGAGAGTTCGCAATTGTTTCCTTGAAAATAACCGAAATAAATTAGGTTATTGCAGCTTCGAATATTTTGAAGTGCGATATGGGAATAACTTGTCTTCATATAAAATAGTAAACGGCCGATTGATTTCCTCAAAACTTTCGGTTACAGTTAGAAATCAGTTTAAAATATCAGTTTTGTGGTCTGCGAGGGGTTGGAATACCGTAGATTTCGTGTGTTTCTGTCTCCTCTCGATGTTTGGACTTTTACTAGACCTTTTTTGGGCATGTTTTTTGTATATACTGTACCCGTATATATACGCACGGCAAACAGACATCCACCACAGCATGTGACAGTGACGGTGCATTGAGGATGCCCCATAGTGCCAAAAGTGACTAACACCGCTACTGAAGATGGCGAGCGGCCGAAACCGGTCTGGCAAAAGACCAAACCAGTATGAGGAGACAGAAACACATGAAATGTTTCGCCATATTTGATATTGGCACCTGATCGGACCTCGTGGAACAAATATCGTATATAGTAGATCGGTGGCGGCGGTTCGGAACTGGGAAATCGAACAACTCATAAAATACAGGCCTTCCCCGGTTGTACAATTTTATATTGGAATATTTTCGAATCGGTCTTCCGATTCGGTCCCGATCCGACCCGGAAACGGGTTGGAGGAGGTTCCTCGGACGAGTCCTCGTTGATAATTAAGAAATATTTCTGGTATTGAGGCCGGCGGCGGCCGACCGACTCAAAGTCGATTTTTATTATATTTCCCGCCCGGTCCGGTCTTCAAGTATTTGACGAATTCCGATCGGGAATCGATCCTCCTCTGGCGGAGGAAAAATAAAAGAAAGAACTGAAAAATGTCCCTCTCTCATTCCCCTAACGACTGCTCTCCTGTGCCGCACTCAACTGAAGTGCCAACCAAGACTTTTTCATATAAACGTACGTTCGTTCGTAATTTACAACTTTGAATTAATCTAATTGGAGGAATTATTGCTAAAAACACTCAGAAATAATAATAGTATTTTATTATTATAATTACTTTCAGTAAAAGTGGATTGAAAGTGGGATAACGCGTCCGAGATGAACAAAAATTGGCTGCGCTAATTTCGATTTTCTCGAAAGTACGCTGTACTTGTAAAAAGAATATTATATTGCCTCTATCGTTGTCATTAAAATATATTATGTTTTAAATTTAAAAAGCATTAAAAATGTTAATACATACAATAGTTCAAGGCGAGAAGTGACGTGTATCGGATTCACCGCTCTTATCCACCGGCCACAACCGTCCCAACCTTTCCATCATTTTCCGTCTTATTCCCTCCTCGATTTTCAGAATGGATTTTTTTTTCCATTTTCAATTTTCAACCCGACACATTATCAGATCCAAGGCCTGGGTAGCGGACGGAGGGGTCGGCCGATCTCGAAGGAGGCACGGATAAAACTGCATTTTGTACGGTTTAATTTCTGAATTGTACACGGAACAATTCCTGTCCTTCCTAAGTGTCTTATCTCACCTGTTCCGCGTTCGTTCCTCCTCCCCGCCGGGGCCTACCATGGACGACTGTTCCCTCCATTCTCTTTTTTCTTTTAATTCCAAATTAATAAGACAGGAGTACCGGATTAGAAATTCAATTTGGGGAGAATCGATCGGAGATCCCTAGGCTTGTCTCTGTCCGAGTTTATTTTATTTTATTTTTTATTTTTTTTTTGTCGAGTTGAATATATTAAACTCTGGAAAAGGAGAAAGTCTGGGGAGACAGAAAAAAACTCGACGTCGGTTATTTCCATTTAAATTGAAATAATTTGTGCGCGCATCCCAGAAACGAACAGTCCCCTTAGAAATGAGACGATCCTAAACTACAGAAGTTTTGCGATATAATAATTGTTACAATAATTGATTGCTCTGTATTCGCAGTTTTCTATAAACTCTCAATATCTATAATTGTTGTTGGGAAAGTGAGTTTGCAATTAAATTTACTTTTCATTATGTATATAACGTAATATAGATAATAGGAGTCATTATTTTCCGGGACATGTTAACGGAATTAATCCGGTTTTAATTTTTTAATAGAAACCGTCTGACCTTGTGCCCAAAGTTCTCTAAGCAAGAGATACCAGCCTAAGTTTTTTCGAACTTCAATCGATTATAATTATACCATTAGTCGATAATCCTTGGAGTTGCTATCCCTGGCGATTAGGGTTTGAGCCTTGTCATTTTTTGACATATTAGCGAAACGTAATGCAAAAAAATTAGAAAAATATTTCTCAAGCAAGGTGTCATTGATAAAACCCATATAAATGAGTGAGTGTGTGTTTTTAATTGGTATTTCTTTAATAGGTTATCTGTATATATTATTTCACGTTATTACAAATTATTGTGGTAACTATAGCGTCAGACCCTTTACAAGAAGAGAAGCAGTAAAACCAGCAGGATATTTTAGAGTTAAAAAAATACTAACTAGGTTTAAGAAACAGGGAATATCAATGTACTTTTAAATAATATAATTGTGCCGGGTACGGATTCTGGTAACAGACACTATGAACATGCGGCATTGCTTAGTTATTGAAGCGGTGTTCCTGCTGTTCCCGGCCAATTAAGGAACATTATGCCGCCCGAATATCGCATGTAACGTCGAATATAATGCGACTCGTGAGGCGAGCTGCCGAGCGGAACCGACCGAGGATGAGTTTCGTGCCCTCGGAAAAATTTATAATTGTCGAAAAAAAAAAATTCTCCCAATTTTCTGGCTTCGCCGCGGGAAAATGTTTATTAGCGGCCTCAAGCCGGGGAATCCGAGCCGCCCTCTCGGCAACTGAAAATAAAACTCGTTTTCCCATGTAATTATTGTGTATTTTATTGGACGGGAAGAATGGCTCCCGGCTCTCATGTCGGTCCCCGGATTACGATCAGTTGCGCCTTGTTGTTCGGAAAGGAAAATGGTTGTTGTTCCGGGAGAACTATTTTGTAAGTTTAATCTGACTCCAGTTTATAATACGTACAGCCTCCTACACGTATGTGCCGTCAGCGGTTTGTATTTTATTTAGGCCTTAACAGTACCCGAACCTTCAGGGAAACGTTCGTTTTAAATTTTTATCTAATATTTTAGTCAGCCACTTAGTCTCACAATATTTTAATTCCACCCAGCGAACTTTAGTTAAGTACATTTCCGCAACACACACTCAATGGGGCGCTAGTTTATCGTGCACCAAACGAACTGCACCACCCTACATCACCACTTTACACCAAACGGCGCCAGTACAACGAACTTTAGTTAAGTACATTTCCGCACCACCCTCAGGGGCGCTAGTTTAATCGCGCTTAGTACACTGAACGTACTTTAGTTAAGTTACATTCCCCACCACCCTCGGGCGCTAGTTTACCGGTGCGAGTGCACCGAACGAACTTTAGTTAAGTACATTTCCGCACCACCTCAAGGGGCGCTAGTTTAATGTTGCGGTAAGTACCGTTTTAGTTCCCGACCAAGGGCGCACTTTACACGTTAAGTACATTCCCGCACCACCCTCAGGGGGCGCCAGTTTATCGGTGCTTGTATACCCAACGAACTTTAGTTAAGTACATTTCCGCACCACCCTCAAGGGGCGCTAGTTTAATGTTGCAAGTACACCAAACGAACTTTAGTTAAGTACATTCCCGCACCACCCTCAGGGGGCGCCAGTTTATCGGTGCTTGTATACCCAACGAACTTTTACCGGTGCAAGTACCTAACGAACTTTAGTTAAGTACATTTCCGCACCACCCTCAAGGGGCGCTAGTTTATCGTTTGTATATCATCCCGCACGCGCCAACATACCCAACGAACTTTAGTTAAGTACATTTCCCGCACCACCCTCAGGGCGGCGCTAGTTTACTTGCTTTATACGACACCCAACGAACTTTAGTTAAGTACATTCCCGCACCACCCCGCTCAGGGCGCGCCAGGCACCACCCTGCGGTGTTGCATACCCAACGAACTTTATCGTGTAAAGGATTTACACGCAACTTCGAAATGTTTAGTTAGCACATTCCGCATAGGGCGCTAGTTATCGGTGCCGCCAAACTTTAGTTAAGTACAGGTGGGGCGCCAAGCTTGTATACCCAACGAACTAGTTAAGGTTTCCCGCCAACGAACTACCGGTGCGAGTAATTATCGGTGCTAGTTTACCGGTGCGAGTGCACCGAACGAAATGTTGCAAGTACACCAAACGAACTTTAGTTAAGTACATTCCCGCACCACCCTCAGGGGGCGCCAGTTTATCGGTGCTTGTATACCCAACGAACTTTAGTTAAGTACATTTCCGCACCACACTCAGGGGGGCGCTAGTAATCTATATCTAATAATTTCTATTTAAAGAGAAATAGACATTCATAGACAAATAAAAACTTAATATTGTAAGATAAATATGAAAAGGTGTTATAAAAAATGTGTTTGACTGCGAAATTTCTGTCAATTTCGACCGTATTTTCCGCCCCCACAATATTGTTAACCGGTAAATAAATCGGAATTCAATTTCGCCTGCGAATCGAGGGTTCAACTCCGCAATGTTAACGCTCGGGAAAGAAAAAAAAGGGATACGCAGACGGCGAAAGCTCTCGGCGCATTTTGAAACAACCGCCCGATGGGACGGCCTGTGGGCGGAGTGCACTCGTACAAAAAGTGCGGTTAAGTGTTTGCCAGGAACTCGACGCCGGCGTTTCGGCCCGGAAGTCAACACGGGCGCCGCGTTTCGAACGCCACGGACGGAAGCGAATCGAAACCTGAAGTCTGAAGTTGTCTGAACCCTGTGGATCGGCCAAGACTGTCGGGGCTATCTGAACATCACATACTGTCCAAATCTACCGATAAAATTATTTTATACCAGAAATATTTTAGTCTGTTTAGTCTATAGTTACATTTTAGCGGGAAAAATGTCAATGCCGTGAAGTTATTTGCATAATTCAATACCTAAGAAGTTATGGACAGCAGTTTCTTAGCTACTCTTTATTTATTAAGTGGAAGGAAATGAATCGTTTAATTTACTCCAGTCCTCGGAAACTCGGCCCTAGGAAGGAAGAAGTCTCGGTGATGGAGTTTCCTCCCTTTAAAGAATTCCCTAATAGGGTACTAACACATAAAAGTCCCCGTAGGACTATCTGTTTGGCCCTTTGAGGAATTTCCAGTAGGTAAGAAATTCCGAGGGCGGCTTGCAACCCCTAAATTGGGGTCGAGGACTAGGATGAAAACAGAATGGGAATAGTGTGAAAGCCAATAGACAATGTTTGGCTGTAAAATGAGTTGTTAATTATGCAAAATCAGAATTAATAATTTAAAAAATTAGATTTTTCGGACAGTCGAAAGCGGCAAGAACAAAATCATTATTCGTCTCAAATATATATTTTTCTAAATAGTTTGTGTTTAAGACATGAAATTAATTTAAGATTTGTGTCACCATCATAAAAATAAAGTCACATTTTACTTTCAAGCACGCAATATTGCTTGATTCCTTGTACAGCAAAAGGCGAATTGAAATAAGAATAAACTACACTAATTTTTGTATTATCAACGAAATGTTCTCATATGATTCTAAATATTAAATTTTTTTTAAACATGTCCAGTAAACAATTATAATTAAGCCAGCGGTGAAAATTACCGTTTGAAATATTTTATGAAATGCTTTAGGTATCATAATATTGGATGATTATAGGTGGCCTAAAGAGGGCATCAGTTCTAAACGACCGAGGCCTTGTTTTTTTCTTTTTTCAGAAGGGCGTATATTATTAAAATCTCCAGAGATTAGCCCCTTGTACTTTGTACTCTGCTGGCTTTTTTTGTCCTCTGGAACCGCCTTGAGGGCCACATATATGTATAAGACCGGTCTTCAAGCCCTGTCTCTTCAGAATCAATCGGTTCCCTTGAAATTCCATCACCGCTAAATACTTAATCACTTAACCAGTTTCGGTTCATCCTTCGAGACATTATCAAAAAATACGTTAATTAATTTATTTTTGATAACTTTCCCGCTACTATTCCTAAGAATTTTAGGAAGATATAACGTTAGCTGTAAAGAGACTAAATCTTAGGACGAGAAAGTAGGTTGTAAACTTTTTAAAATGCGCCTATTGAGTAGCTGTTTGTATTAATGTTTAATTGCTATCAATACTGTTATGATGAAATTATATTATATTATTAATTTTTTATGTTCCCTAAATTAAGGAATTACTATATTGTATATTGGGTTATTGGGGGGGCCATTTATATGCGCCTAAACTTAAATTAATTCTATAATTGATATTTTAGGTCAACTAAAACGGTCGTTATTATGTGTTCCATTAAATATATTTAAAATACGCGAAAGACTATGGTATTTAATGCAAAATAAGATAATAACTTGGGTTTTATTTAATACTGCATGGAAACAATTTAATATGCCCTCTTGATAGAATATTAATGAAATCCTGTTATATGACATCAAACAAGGTTTTTTTTGGCGGTAACATTTTGAGGTTTAATCCAGTCCTATCCATATGTTGTTCTGTTTTTGATCGGTTGCGCGTTTCAGGGTAAAACGGGGTGAATGGCTGGCGGGAGATGGGGGCCCGACGGCCGCCAACTGACGGCCCGCGGCTCCCGTCAATCGGATACTTAAATAATCGCTCGCTTCGATCGGCAATTTCTGTAAAATATGGGCCACTTCGGACCGAGCTTGAAGATGGAACCACCAGTTATGAATATACTCCAGTTAGTTTAAAAATTTTGGTAATGAAACAAGTTTTATTTCATTGGCAATTCTGATTTAAACATAGTAATTATGGGCAAATGAGTCTTTTTATATTCCAACTTTTATTTCAATTACGTTTCGCTCATAACATTTATTCCAATTTTCTTTACTCAGTAAACAATTTTGTATATTTTGTTATACACCTATTCAGACACCGTTCGTACATTAGATACTAAACTACTTCCATATTTACAAGTATACCCACAGGTTTATATTAACTTCTGTAAAATTCGTTTACCTGTTTTGTGGTTTGCGAGGGTTTGGAATACCGTAGATTTGTGTTTATGTCTCCTCTCGCCGGTTTGGTCTTTTGCTAGACCAAACCGGCGAGAGGAGACAGAAACACAAATCTACGGTATTCTGTAAAATTCCTTTATTGCGACAGCATCACAACTAGACGGTAGCAACCTAAAAATATAAAGTGATGGCATTAACATAGTGAAATGTAAATAATATATGGGATAGATTAATCTATAAAAAATAAATATAATTGAAATGCGATGCTTGAAATAGATTCGTTTGATGGGACAGTGGGGAACCTTGAAAATATTATTTTCAATAGCTACAACAGTTGAAATAAATCGTGTAGAATTTAATTATGGATATTTTTTCTGATTTGCACATTATACTTGAACAGGGCGTCTGGGAATGAATTTCATGGCCGTTCTGGAGAATGCAAATTTAGAAGCCGGCATAAACATTTCTTACGTGTTGCGTACCATGTGAACATTTTTCAAATTGTTCTTAACGTACTGTCATACGACCGGGATTAATGTTAAAATAAAAAGAACGGGCGAATGACAAATATTTTCAAGTGGAGTCGTAAGTACGATTCAACTTCGGGGGACGATCCCTCTTTAACGCTCCGGCAAATAAAATTCCCCACACGGTTTTTCTGACATTTCATTGGATTGGACGCTATTTAAGTTTCTTATTTAAGCCGGAGAAAAGGTCTTGAAGGTAAATAAAGCAATCGAAAGTGGCCACCGCGAGTCAACACTTGCACGGCACTCGTGAACCTCAGCCATAAACTATTCCCCGTTTTCCCTCTCGTAGGTGGCAGTCCCGTTCTTTTCCCCGCTGTATAATTGAAGTTGTAATTGTCACAAAGCCCGTGTGTACCGTTGTGAACGGCCGCCACTGTAAAAGTGTCAAGGTGAAGGATGCCGAATTAGCGCGACTCGTTGTACAATTCCGAACCTTTTATTGTACCCGAACGTTTCCAAGGTTGAAAACCGCAGTTTTAATTGAATACGCGGTAATTGATTGTAAACCCGTTTTGTTTATTTGTTGAGAAAAAAAAATAATTGCAAGCTCTCGCTCCTACTGCCGCTGTCACTCGGTTCCCGCCGTTACTACGAGCCATTAATCATTATTACTCTTTCTTGTTACCTTTCAAGCGCGATAATGGATGAAATTGACAGTCAGTTACATAAACTTTAACTAGTTTTACTACGAGCCGTTCGACAAGATGGAAATGGTTAAAATCCACATATTTATGCCAAAGGATAGCTAAAAATCTAGGCTTAATGTGCCATCTAGATATTATGAGAAATAATGTATTTCTTAATTATATTTCTTGTTTATTTTCGATGATTTCATGGCCCTATATGCAAAATAATTGTGGCCTATTGGAAAATAAACTGCTGTGCCCTCTCTTTGCTAGCGGACCATTTATCATTGTTATTTTATTATTATTAAATGCTATTACTACGATATATTATTACGATTAATACATTAATTTTAAATTGTATTTTATGTATATGCATTCCTTGTTCATTATTCCGTAGAATGTTAATTCGCGATTATTTTTCTTTATAAGAAAAGAGTACGAACAAAGTTTGTAATTATATATATATAATTAATTAATATTTTAGTACTCGTAAACATTTTGTACATAAATGTATTCGGGCATGCATGAATACCAGTTTTTTTTATGCGTACGATACAAATTTGAAATAATTTAGAACTGTATATTTCGCGTCTAAATTGAAAGAAATAAAATAATGGTTTAAACCGTTTATTTCGCAAAGTGTGTCAAAACATTTTGTGTATTAAGTCAGAATGGATTATATATAAATATAAAGTATATATATATATAGTGTTAATATTAAATGTGATGCATGAATGTTTCGACAGAGAACAACAATTAGGACAACAACGTTTTATATCGGAAATGTAATAGTTAATTACCGTTTAACAATTAAAAGGTAGGAAAAGCTGAAAGGGACTCGGTGGCAATAAAGGGCTGTTCAAATTGTCGACTCCTGATTAGGCTCTGTGTTGCACATTAGAGAGAGGCCCACCTCTCTGGTGGCCGTGATGAATGGTCACGGGGCCCATCCACGGCGCGTTATGAGCATTGTAATTGAGCTGGCTGTACCAACCCCTTCAACCCCCGCCGGCCACCACCACCCCCGGGCCGGGGGTTGAGGACGATCCCGTACCGGCGACACGTGCACCACTTTCACACCCGCGGACGCTAATTTATTTACCCGACAGAGATTAATTTCAGACTGCAATCAAATCTTAACTGTAGACTGTGGACAGGTTTAAAAGTCTGTCGTGCATTTAACACGACCGGACGACTTGAATCGACTACACTAAAATGCCACTCCGCTTTGGCATAAATTGCCAGCCTAATAGCATTAAGTCCGCGACTAGAATCACACAAGTAGTAACGAGGTCGCTGATTTAGTGATTCCGAACTTATAGCTTCAATTCCATATATTTATTTATAGGGCCGTGTCGTCTATGGGCCGTAATACCGAAGATGTCTAATATTGGCCCCGAGGGGAAGTCGGACGTCGAATAGATTAGCCGACGTTTTCCTAATAGAGGGGAAGTTCGTATTAGTTTTTTTCCTCTCTCTAACCGGGCTAATTACAAGTCCCATTACCGGAACGGACTTCAATTTCTATAACTGGCCGGAAGTCGTAATTATCGGTTGCGCCGGATAAGCTTTCAATATTTCATTTATAGTTTTCATCGAGAAAAAAAGATGGTAATTGAGATGGATTGGGTGCCGATTTTTTTTTTGGGGCCGAACAAATTATTTCGAATTTTACAGGAGGAATTTATTTTAAGATAATTAATGTAGTGTAAGAGATTTCTTAGGGTGTGGGGAAATTTCAATTTATAACAGACTTTCAAACCGTAGACTAAGTTACGCTCTCGGATCCTCCGATGTCCAATTTACGATACAAACAATCAATTTCCGTTTGGGAGCGCATCACGAAATGAAATACCACAATTTATTTATTTTTATTCACTTTATTTAGTCATATTCATTATTATATCGTATATTATTACGTATTATCATATTCATTATTTTTATTTACGTTTGTTTAACCCAACTCCAACACCGGTCGATGTTGGCCTTATAAAACACGGGCATATTTGCGATCGCCCACCTCTCACAGTCCACCTCTATTACATACTGAATGAAGCCATTATATTTGCATATAAGTCCACGGGGGGCGGCGGCGGGGCGGGGTGGGTTTGAGGGAATCGCATGCAAATCTCAACCCCTTTTTGCCCACTGTTTCCCTTTCCCCATCCCCGTATTGTCTTTACTTAATACATTCGATAGAATGAACTTATAAACGAATACGAAATTTTGCACGAGTCCGAAACTGGTCCGGCGCTGTTTTTTTCTTTTCGAAAATTCAACTCGCGAGAGATCATATTCAGAATTGAGGCAGCAAAAGCATTTTGAGTATACTGGGTCGTCACCAAACAGTAACACGGTAATGACAGACTGGCGAAAAGCTTATATTTTTGGTAAGGAAGTGATACTTGGATAATATGAAATGTGAAGAAAATTTATAACTTCAAATCTCTTTGAAAGGAAAATTCCAATAAAAATTCGCCGGAAGTGAAGACAAGATAGAATTTTACGATATTACGGCGGGTATATGGAGCCGTACCGTCGGTGTACTGGCGCAAGGACGCATCTGTATAGCATAAACAGGGCTAACTTAGCTAACGATCAAAGGGCTCATTAGTAACTCAGGCTGCGTCCCCGCCGGTCGGACTACACGTTGTATTCTCGTTGTCGGGGCTAATTGAACCGATATTGAGTGGAATAGCGCGGCCACCGTTAAGTGCCCCGTGGAAGATTCCGGTCACGTCTATCGAGATAGCGTTGAATTTATAGGGTTTTTCTTCGGCTCTGAAACTTCGAACTCTTTTTATATTGTACGCGACAGCGGTAGAGTAGGCCACCGCCGTCTTGATTTGCGTTGTACACTGTTACGGGCTGAGGGACAGGGCGGTTTCAAAACGATATGGAATTTTAATCCAAAGAACTTCGTTATAATTTCAAGTTAATTGAAATGTCAGTTACCTGCGGAACACTGCAAGTCACATTAGATTGGATCGAGTTATTAGGAAAAATTCTTATTGGGGAATGTTCGTACAAAAGGTAGAAATTGATTCGCGTACGATGATATAAATACTACTTCCTCTATGAACGAAACATAATCGAGAAAATTACGCGGGTTTATATATTCGATTCATATTGGAATCAATTTTTTCACTTAAATGATGATCGGGCGGGATGTGCCAAGGAATCAACTCAGGAAATTTATCCGAAATTTATTCGTAATATTCATTAATAAGATAATTCTGTTTATAGGAGTTAACAGGTTACTGTTTGTAATGTGTAGTGACAGTTCCAGAATTCTGCAACCCATTCAAGTTTCTTTTATCCCTTATTTGCCGGGCTTGAGCTATTCTCAATTATCAGTGTTTGGTTAGAAGAAAAACTGGCTAATATTTTCGGTGGGAAAGGGTGTATTTTATTTCTACGGCTAAAAGATACTGGATATCTGAAGAGCATTCAATTTTCGTCTGCTTGATAGTCGTATAAGTTCTCGAGTTACTCAATTTGACGAGCAGTGATTGAGAAAGACTTTGATCGGCTGAAAATCGATTAAAAAGTATGAAGGCGGTAAATATGTATGCAACTATGTTCCCTGATGTTCCACTCTGAGTGGATCCGTTGGATCGAAACAAGTGGTGGGTACAAATTATGTGCACGGCAAATTAGTTACACCGAGAGAAAAACCCCCGGGGGCCAATTTTCAGATAACCACATTCACGATGAAGCGGTTAATAGCACGGAACGGACCCGTTCTTAATTAGTTGCCTATTCACGATTATATTATAACAGGGAATGAAATGTTTTCCCTCTGTTAAATATTTATTTACAGAACTTCGGGTCGGGGAAAAGGGCATCGATATGTTGTCCGAAAATTGGTTTAATTACGGGTTATAAGTACGGGGTATCCGTGTTCCCTTCGTACGATCAATTTGAATAGTTCTATATGTCTGTTCTTATTTTCTGGCCTATGAATATTTAAAGTTACCGAGAATCGGAAATCGTTACTAATTAAATGAGTTACTTTCTGAAAGGGTTCATAAGATTTATGAACTCTTCGCGGGCCCGGCAAATTAAGCAATGTATCGCTTTACAAAGTATAGAATGTTTTCATTTAATTGGTCAGTGTTGAGCGGGACTATAGAATACAATTTTAGCAAGCGATAATGATTTTGTACTGAATAAAAACTGAACATATATAACTATTTATTTTAATTAATATACGCTTTTATACTTGAAAAAACTGACAAAACAGAATAAACTGTTAATAAATTATGCGAATGGAGACGACATGTAGTGCGGGCAGTCCCCGGCTTGATCTCATTCTCCCTCTTCCGCGCAGGCGCACTCCGACTGTCCTCCATCCCTCATCCTATTTTCCCTTGAAGTCCTCGACTTTTACAAGCTTCCCCGAATCATAACCTAACGAGCCCAATAACATGAGGTACCACCCTTCGGAGGGCTCCCATTCCTAATTAACTCGCAGTATATCCCCGGTTGGTTTACCTCGGGGCCAGGTATATTTTATTGTACGTACTGCGGAGGTACCGCAGTGTTCCCGACATTTTTGCTGTGGCCGCCGCGGCGGGGGGCCGGCCCGGAAATACAGGCGGTTGACATTTGTAAATTACCGGAAGTGATTGATGGGACCGAGGACTGATTAATCAGTCTGTCAATAGCCACTGTTTCTCCCTTGGGCGGGGGGGGGAGGGGTGGACGGGAGGGCGCTATCCCCAATCCCGTTTTTCCCCGCCGGCGAGTGCAACTCCGCGATAAAATTACACGCCCGTTCGGTATTATTATTTGTTGTTTCGAAATCGGCATATCGGTTATTGCGAACCCCGGGGGCCAATTATTCCGGCCGCCCTAATCATACCCGGGATATTCTTTATTGGCCGCGATGACGTCGGCCGACATTTTTGTATTGTCCGCGCGGCTCCCGGTAAACATTGGGCCGGCATAAATTAGCGGCGTTATTTTCGCGATTATATTGCACCGCTGCTACTCGGCGATAGAGAGTTCCAGTAGACAGGTGTCGATTGGACAGGCTGGGATTAAATTCGGAATTTAATATACAGGTATACGGCCAATCGACTCTAATGGCATCAGCCGCATACGCTTTACTATATTACAAACTTCGTATTGTTACAACGTATCATGCGTGAGCAGTGTCCTCCATCCCTCATCCTATTTTCCCTTGAAGTCCTCGACTTTTACAAGCTTCCCCGAATCATAACCTAACGAGCCCAATAACATGAGGTACTAACATCAGCCGCATACGCTTTACTATATTACAAAGTTCGTATTGTTACAACGTATCATGTGTGAGGAGTATCGCCACTCTTGCTATGTAGGTTAGATCGGTGTGGCTTTTCGGTCAATATTGTAGTGAGGTAGTAGAACGCTTAGTATCTATGATACAAACCATAAAAATGAACTTCCATGGGTTTATTTACAATTAAATTATCTGATCGTCAGTTGCTAACAATATAACTCTTATTGCCTATAGGATTTAAACGACTCATAATTATAGTGTAAGACCAGTGAGGATTTAAAGGCTGGTAATGTTCGGTTAGTAACATTTCTACGAAACCCACAATCAATGACCATATAATAGTAGCATGCGTAAACATGATAAACTTTAATACAAAGGATTTTACCGGATGATATTTTCGAATAATTTGAATACGTAACCGAACGTAGGCTCTTATAAGAGTAATCGTAGTTGTACAATAATTTTCGCCGTGTTTCGCGCCGGGGCAAAAAACACGTCGGCGGCCACAGAAAATGGCGTCCCCCGCTCGCCGCCGGTACACCAAGTAGAAACATCTAATGATGGCGAAAAAACTCGAGTTCCGTTACGCTATATCCTGGTCCCACTTCCGCCCGTCGGGGCCGACTAACGAGCCGCAATTCGGGTAGCGGGAGGGGGAGGGGGAGGGGGCCGGGTCTCGGCGGCCTTTATTCTATTTCTTTATTGTCTCGAGTAGGGACAGAACAGACAAAGAAACAGACAGCTCTCGGGGACCTCCTAATGGGACTAGGGAAGGGCCGAATGTGAAAACTTATACCGTCGTTAATTGGGCGTTAATCGTCAATAGGTAGTGGTACAGGTGCGGTCCACCAGCCTTCGTTATCCCCCCGGCTGAATATTCAATTGTGAGCCGCTCCTCGGATCTAACTCGGCTTCGTTAAATGGCCCCGATCAAATTTTCCCTTCGTTATCCCCGTGTAAAATAATTGGAAAGCGGGTTTTGAACATTGGAAAAACTGCACTAAACGGGCGCAATTAGGCCTACCTGAGTCCGCCCGGGATAAGGCCGCGCGATATTGCATAATGCTACCTTTTTTTGGAAAAATTGTTTCTGGGCACCGAACTGAATATTCATCGCATTTACAACCCGGCCGTTTTTGATATGTCATTATACTAGAGACGGACAACGAGTATCCCGGAACTAATTTTACCCTACTTATTTCGAAATTGGAAACCCATTAATGCGCGGTCGGCGGTAGGACGTTTATTTTCTTTAAAATTAGCGGATGTTTTCACGAAACCTCCTTAACTAAGGGAGCGTACGAATGATGTGAGAGGGATAATAATTAACTATTACGAATTGATATTGCATTTAGATGGAGTTTCGATCGAGTACAGCCGCATAATTTTCCCCATAATCTGTAGCACTCCGTCAACAATATACTGAGGTAATTATGGGCATTTAGGTTACCTGTACAGGAGTACCGTAATTGGGTACCGTCATTGAAATAGGTGTTTTAAACTAAATGTTCGTACAATGGAATAATTTGTAATAAGAGAAGTTCAATTGGGGTTGGCTAAATTAAAAAAAAAAAAAAATCAGTACGAATTATTGCCATAAAATATTTACAAGAGAAATAAATCGACTTTAAGGCCTCGATCCGTACAAATAGCTGTACACTCATTATTGCCGCATTTACAATTCAAAACTCAAATCGCTTAGGAGTCGAACTAGAGCGGATTCGGGGTCCGATAGGATCGCTACATCGAGAGTGGGATTTCTCGTGGTCCGGTTTTTATTGGCCGGCCGCTATTATTCCCCGTAACGAGTTAAAATTCTTTCAGGCGAGCGCCGAATTCCAAGCCCAATCCCAGTCCTTCTTTAGTCGAAGGAGGGAGGGAGGGATGGGGGAAGGGAGGGTGGGAGGGATTTTTACTACAAATTCGTGTTGGCTGCGGGGGGGGCCGTGTGTGGCCTCAGCTTTTCTTCCAGGGGATCGGGTTTTATAGATCGGATCGATCGGCGCTGAGATCGGCTGAGTGATCGGCCGTGGTTGTGGGCGGAGGGCGGGGGGCTAAATATTAACGTCGGGTGGTGGGAGGGACGGGGGTGATCACGCGAGATCCAAACACAAACACACGCAGTCTCACATACACACAGACACACACACACGCGCAAAACGCAGGTTGTAAACACGTAACCCGTCTTCTGCCTGTCGTGGGGCGGTGGCGGGGGGGGGGTCTCTTTGGAACAAGGGCCCAATTACTGGGGCCGAATTCTAAGCCCGAAGCGGGGGCGGCGGGTTACTGTCGGCCGAACACGAGTTTCATTGTTATCGGCGCCCTCCGCCCCCGGGCCATGTGAACTTACTAATAATAACCGCCCCCACCGCCCCCCCCCTGACTCCCTGCTCGCTTGCTTACCTACACCACGATTTACAACTTGCCGATAACATCTTTATTAAACACAAAAAAATCGACCGGCGCCCCTCCTCCCTACCCACCCATCTAGCCGCGACTATTTCTTCCTCCCTGAACCACTTTTATATACTCATTTATGATATGTTATTGCGCACGGATTAATTAATTACATAATTAAAACTATTGAAATACATAGATTATTACCAAATTAGTTGAATAAATACGCATTAAGAGTAATCGAAAGGAAATTAAAATCAATAGGAATAGTATAAAACCGTGATTATTTTTTCACACGGAGTCTATTACACCGAATAAATTCTTCACTAATTATATTTTTCTGTATATAAGGTTGTTACTAAAAATAATTGCTTTAGTAAAAAAAGAGGTAATAAATTGTTATCTATTTCAAAACTAATTCGTTACTTTACATACTGCCGAACAATTTCTCAGGTTACAACCTACAAATTATTGAGTTCAACTCGGCACTCCTTGAGAAACCGAATCGATAATTTCAACTTCCTTTTCTTCTCCCCTCGTTCCGCAACCCAATATTCCTGCGGAAGATATATATCCGAGAGACGATATCGGACTAACAATTAGCTAGGGCCCGCCGTGGCTCGTTTCGCAGCCGAAGAACTTCGGGCGAGAAAACCGTGACCGCAGTTTTGTGCCCGGACAAAAAGATCTCTGAGAGAAGGCGTCGTTCGGGGGGTTGTCGGTGGGGTGAGAGGGGGTTAGGACGACAAATAAGTTGGAAAACAGGTGGCGGGGGCCGGGGAGCGAACAATACTCGTGTAGCGAGCCTCGGGGCAGGGGCGGGGGCGGGCTCCGGGGCTAAGTTCCTCTGAATGGAAAGTAGATGTAGAGGAGTTTCGAATCTTGTGCATACTTAATGCCGCGGGGCGAAGGGGGCGTCATCTTGAGGAATAATTAAACAATAGCTCGGAGCGGGGCCGCCTCCCGCCCCACGGCCCCCGCGAGAGGCGGCTGCTCGCCCCAGATAAACTTACTGAACGCCAACTTGCTTTCCGGCGCCGGGGCCCGCCCGCCCCCCTCCCCTTGCCGCCCCCCGACAACTTATATTTTATCAGGAGACACGGGGTTTCGCTGAATAATATAGCCCCTCCTTTCCGCCCAACCGGCTGCCGCCTCCCGGCTCCCCTTTTTGTCCTGTCCCCCAACACCACCCCGCACCCGGGTTCCGATTGTTCCTTGTTCTCGGAGTGACGTCAAAGAGACACTCCGCCGTGGATGAGGAGTCGGGGACCCCCCTCCGCCCTCTTCAAACCCGGAGAGAGAATTTCCTCGACAACGTGCTTCCATTAACAGTTAAACTGTAGCGTTAACACTGACTAAGATATGCTCAAATGGCTTGTTTTTCCCCTCGGGGAAAAAGTGTCCCTTTAAATTACTCAGACTATTCAAAAATTACAAAGGCAATGTTAGCGATTGTAATAATCGAAGTCATGAAACTGTAACTAAAAAAAATATTGAATGAAGCCGTTATTGTATTAATACATAATTAATTCACAATTTTGCGTTAATATTTTTATTTTATTTTGTAGGTTTTATAGCGTTAGTCCGATTTTTAATGATAAGAGTCGTCTGCACCCTAAGTTTGGGGGTTAGTTAAAAAATAACGCCCCCCATGCGAGTAGTTACTGCTCTACGAAAATTCTTGCACTTTTTATTGTTTAAATATTTATATTCTACATTTTTTTGTGCCGCAGCTACCGTTACTGTGGCCCGGAACAACTCGTCTCCGAATGATGTACACCCCCGCTTTAGAAACAGTAATGCCCCGTATGTACGCACAGTTTTATAGCCCATTGGGTTCGGCCCTAACGTTCTGCGTAACTGTGGAGCTGTAACTGACGGATTCGAGCATTCGGCGCATGCTGTAAATCCGGCGGCGGTCCGATAGCATCTCCGGGAACACGACTTTCAATATGTGTCCCGCCCTCGGAAGATCACGCACGCACTCGGGTCGGCCCCCCGATCGATCCTACCGATCGCGTTTTCGCGGCGTCGGTAATTGATAAAAGTACACACAGGACAGGGGCCTCGCTCACGAAGCCGTTAGTCATGCGGGGAACGAATGGCGGCCGTATCCCGGGGCGTGCTCGTCCCTCTCCGGGGAGGGTGGTGGGTGGAGCTGAAGGGGTTGTTGGGGGTTGGAGGGCGATTCTCAAATATATATATTTCGGCCCACCCGTCACGCGAACACCGGCCAGGTACGACAAATCCCGAAGCCGTCGTGTTTTAAAACCGACTCCGCAGGTTTTATGAAGCACTTTCTTTTACGGGGCCATTTGTCCCGACACGCAGCCGAGATCTAGATCTCTTCGGGGGCGACTCTAACGGCGGCGAACATTTTACAATTCGGATCCTTGATGTCTCCACGGATGGACTTTATTCTTTAGTTAAAACTTCGAAAACCGACAATCCGGTAGCAGTTATTAAGCGGTAGGCCACCGGTATTTTCAAATTGAATTACAATTCGCAATTCCCTAAAAAATTCACCATCATTCGGTTGCTCAAGACGTTCAACTATAAATAATATGGGACAATATATTAAAAAATTTTAAACAAAATTTTAAATTCGACCCGCTGACGAGGTAATATTTTTGTATTTTATTGAACCATTAAAATTTCAGGAAACAAAATTTAAAGTGTTTAAGAGGGAGGAGGATCAAAGAAAGTTCGTGTACTAAAGTCGAGTACTTAAGCTTGTCGGTTGAAAGTAACTTGTCCTCTGCCGAGACGATCGTGGGACGGAAAGCTAGAAGCAGAAACTGGTATAGGATAACATTAAATAATCGAACGGAGACAAAAATAATTCCACGTTTTTTCTTTCCGTCAGACTTGCGAATGATTTACGGTCTGTAATTTACCGAAGACAGACTCAGTGTTGAGGGGAGATAATTTACGTTTGAAGTTTAAAATATGATTGTCGGTCCTTTTTCAAAAAGAATTATATTAAAGGGGCATTAATTAATTTACGGATACGGAAAATAAGTACTGTTAATTAATTCTCGAATCGCGTCCGGAGGAATAACATTTTGTCATCGGTCGTGAAGGGGTGGTACGGGGGCGGGACTCCTTTACAAAGGTTCGCCCGACCGTCTGTCTCTCGGCTTCAGAGACAAACATTACATCTCATTACGCCCTTTGTATTCATAAAAGGGCCTGCGTTCCTTGTACCGCGTCCCGGCAGCCCTGTTAGACGCAGCCCCCGGCACTACCTTCTTCCACCGAGAACACCGTACGGGGGTACCTTTCATGTCGCGTAGAAACAAATTCGTACACGCTCCGCCATCTTGTACGTCCTGCCGTTCGATGTACCCCGGTCTTTTAATACAGTAATCTGATTCCGCGAACCTCCGTCGACCATGTACAGTACCATTTTTACTATGCGAAGGAGATATATTTTTCTGGTTCGAATCCACCTTTCTCTGGCTGTTCGAATTTACGGGTTTGAAGATGACGCTTTACTCGAGTTGCAGTTGTAGTTAATTCTAATTATTATCCTAAAATTTACGGATATTTTTCAAAATTTGAGACGATACCTTCTGAATTGTATGTTGGTTAGGATCAACGGTTTTCGGCCGAAAGGATGTTCCGAAAAGGTAAGGAATGGATCTCTTCACATAATTAAAAAACATTAAAAGTCGACAAATGAAACATATGTCTTGCATTAACGCAATTTTTCGTCTGTGTAATACGTCCTTCGTTTACTCCTTCGAAAATGTCGCCACGCGTGTATTTTAATCCGCAGTTGCAATTCTAACGGAGAGACCAGTTTTACGCTAATAGTTGTGCGATAAAATCTGGATGATCGCATAAATCGTGCCCCAGTCTCCGGTCCGTTTGGTCGCTTGAAGGGCGCGGGCAACAGACGGTTAGTTGCGGTACGCGCCCAGTTAAAGGCATCCTCCCCGATTAGCATCGGAGCAGGACTTATTCGTCCTTTAATTCCAAGCCGACCTTTAATTTAAGCAGTAATACGCGACACGTTACTGCTGCCCTCCGCTGTCTGAAGGTTATCGCGCTCCGCTTAACTTAACGGTATGAGCGTATAAATATCCTCCTTTGAACAAAAAGAACCGAGAGTCGGATTTCGACCGGAAGCTACAGATATAAAACGTCCGAGAGCGTGTTAATTAATTATAAACAGTAACAGTGTGCAACCGTTCATAGGTACGTGTGCAAAAATTACAATAATCATTATCATACTGGCACTATTTATTACCTTCTTCTACCGTGGCGCTCCCACCTCGTCTTAAGCTGGACTGGAGTTTAAGCCGATTCACCGATAAGATTTATGTCCGAAATATGACGATTTTATATTTTCGTACGGGAATTTCATATCGGAATTAATCTGAAGCTTGTCAATACTTGGTACCATCAGTCAAAATTGGCTGTCATCATTTAAAATACTATCATACTCATTGTATGCCAATACTATCAAATATCACATATAATGGTAACGAAATTTTGTAAAATTTAGTTATTTTCCAGCATTATGTCAGCCAGATAGATTTCTGGAATATACAAATATTCCTGGATGGAGTTGAGGCAAGAAGTTTGTTGACACATTTTGTAATTATAGTAGTGCATGAGTAACGAAGTAATTATTACGATATTCCATGTTGAATGGAAATCTTAAATTCTATGAATATTTTGTGGCATAATTCTGTGCCTTTGGAATTGTATTTAAGTCGTAGTGCTGAATGCCGAAATCAAATTCTATTGTTAAATGAAATGGCAGTACATCAGGCCCTACAGACAGAAATACAATTTCCTATTTTTTTAACAAACACTTGTAATTAGAGTTTTTAGACGTTGTCGAACAGGAAATTCTTAATTTTCGGCCCATTTCCCAGAGCCAGAGTGTAATTGGCCTTCCATTACCCGAATTAAGATATCTCGGAATTCTTTCGGTTGCTGCGAAGCGAGAGCGTTCAGACAAATTCACATTTTTTAAGCCCGTCCTCCGCCGTCCGCCTGTCGAGAACTTGACGGCCCATTAAGGCTCGAGCATCCGCTCAATGCCGAATATTCTCTGTTACCGCAATAAATTCACCGCCAGATTTAAATCAGTTAAAAGCTATTAGCGATTTAAACTGAAATAAAGCATGATTACTTCATAGGATTATTACCAAAACCACAGCATAAAAATAATTTAAATAAACGGCTGTATCGGTAAAAAAAACAGTTGCAATAAGTTTGAGTATTAACGCGAACATAACATTTTAATTTTCTACATTTAGGGTTTGAGTGATTACTATCGAACGAAAGTTAATATAATTTCAATAAATATCCAATAGAGTAACAGAAATAGTTTTTGGTGAGACAAATATCAAAGTATGGATATATTTATAATTTATGATTGCATAAGAAAAATGGTAGTACTAAAATGAATACTATCCAATATTGTGTATAAGCAGGTTTGTCATACAGATTAACCAGCGCCCACTGAGTGTGGTGCGGAAATGTACTTAACTAAAGTTCGTTGGGTCCACTTGCAACGATAAACTAGCGCCCCCCTGAGGGTGGTGCGGAAATGTACTTAACTAAAGTTCGTTGAGTACACTTGCACCGATAAACTAGCGCTCCCTGAGTGTGGTGCGGAAATGTACTTAACTAAAGTTCGTTGAGTGCACCTGCACCGATAAACTAGCGCTCCCTGAGTGTGGTGCGGAAATGTACTTAACTAATGTTCGTTGAGTGCACCTGCACCGATAAACTAGCGCCCCCTGAGTGTGGTGCGGGAATGTACTTAACTAAAGTTCGTTGAGTACACTTGCACCGATAAACCAGCGCCCACTGAGTGTGGAGCGGAAATGTACTTAACTAAAGTTCGTTGGCTTCACTTGCACCGATAAACTAGCGCCCCCCTGAGGGTGGTGCGGGAATGTACTTAACTAAAGTTCGTTGGACCCACTTGCACCGATAAACTAGCGCCACCTTGAGGGTGGTGCGGAAATGTACTTAACTAAAGTTCGTTGGGTCCACTTGCAACGATAAACTAGCGCCCCCCTTGAGGGTGGTGCGGAAATGTACTTAACTAAAGTTCGTTGGGTCCACTTGCACCGATAAACTAGCGCCCCCTGAGGGTGGTGCGGAAATGTACTTAACTAAAGTTCGTTGAGTGCACTTGGACCGATAAACTAGGGCCCCCCTGAGGGTGGTGCGGAAATGTACTTAACTAAAGTTCGTTGAGTGCACTTGCACCGATAAACTAGCGCCCCCTGAGTGTGGTGCGAAATGTACTTAACTAAAGTTCGTTAAACTAGCTGAGGGTGGTGCGGAAATGTACTTAACTAAAGTTCATACCGATAACTAGCGCCCTGAGGTGGTGCGGAAATGTACTTAACTAAAAGTTCGTTGGAATTCTGCACCGATAAACTAGCGCCCCCTGAGTGTGGTGCGGGAATGTACTTAACTAAAGTTCGTTGAGTACACTTGCACCGATAAACTAGCGCTCCCTGAGTGTGGTGCGGAAATGTACTTAACTAAAGTTCGTTTAATTTTTATGATCGTAAATACATAATACCAGATAGGTTTCCTGTCATATATTTTGAAGACAGAACCTAATAGTTGCGATCAGTTATGTGATCAAATATATATTTCACCGATAATCCGATAAAGATTTAAGCCGTATAACAAAATTCCTCCCAACCCAAATAAGACAAACAATATCCCCAAATTCACAATAACAATACCCATATAAGTACACACGATAAATAGACAACCACCGCAGTACAGTGAGGATGACCAAAAAATCCAAAGTGACTAACAGCGCTACTGAAGATGGCGAGCAGCCGAAACCGGTCTAGCAAAAGACCAAACGAGGGAGAGAAGACAGAAACATACGTTACTTCAATGTAATTTGTATAACGATTTTTTATTTTTTGTAAAGACGATTCTATCTATTATCCTTAGTATTGTGTAGTTGAAATCTCAACCCGTACGAGGTACTTTATTATTATATGCGCGAACAGAATGAATCGAGGTACTGACACTAATGTTCGGCGTTCATCATATCTCCATAAATATTTTACACGACGGCGTCATTGTGGGTCGAACGCTCGGGGTCGCCTAAACGGCCAAGCAGGTTGGGTGCGTGCCTTGTTTGTACAAGGAGGCGGCCCCGGCCATATGCCGGTGATGGACTGCGCATAATTGCTACAAATTGTTATTTACGCCCGGCCCTAGGCCCCCGCCCGGCACCCTGTTCATAGTGGCCGCCCCCCGTCCTAATGGCCCACTCTGAATGCGGCCGGCGAAACGGCCGAGTTCGCTAAACGGCCGCCCCTATTTATAGCTCGTTGGCGCCGTTATTTAAAATGGAAAATTAAGGTAACTTAAAAACTGGTACCAGTGTCCCGGCGGAGAGAGAGGAATCGGCCGAGAATTCATCCGGTGGTGTATCATTATAATTAACACGGATGAAGCGGTATTCCTCGAGACAGATTGTAAACCCAACTAAAATTGGGCATCGCTAAAAAATAATGTGTTTAATTGTTCACAGTCTATTCTATTCCATATGGGAATTTACAGTAGCTGGTGTAGAACGGCGTTGCCCCATTATCGTATTTTTGTAATCAAAATACGCGAAATTTTCTGTGGGACTGAAACGCATAATTTTATTTGCATGTGTGGGTGTAGATATTTTTTATCAAAAATTCTTTCGAATCCAGCGAATTAAAATTCATAGGCCGCTACCTTATTCCAGTGGAAGAAAAGCGTTAAATGTCTTCGCATTTTTCCCATATCTAGGGCGAAAAACTGTCCGGAATTATAGAATCGCAATTTTGGCCAACCGAATTACCCTATCTGTTTTCAATGTATAGGACAAATTGGGGGCCGGCCAATTCCTATGGAAATGCACACGGCCGGTATCGAGGTTGAGAAAGCTGCGCCGGGGGAATACCTCGGTCGCTAAATGTTAAACTGGTGCCAGCCCCGGTAATTATACATTGGGTGGCGGTTACTATCGACACAGTTTGACAAAGCGTATACCAGATTAAGCCCGGCTAATGATAGGCTATCGTCGCCGGCGATATGCAAACCGCTCCGGTTTATCAACGGTGATTGCGTTTACAAAAGTTAATTACAATATTGCACCTTACCCACTAACCAATGTTCGAGCCGAATGGTTTTTTTAACGTCGTACACATGATTTATAGTTCGGCTTCGACTTGCGGAGACGTATTAATTACTTTAAAGTTTCTCTGCGTGTTATCGACACCCTTCAGTCTGGTTTATTCCTAAGGCTTTTCGCGGTGTTGTAAAAATGGAATTTCCGAACTTTCAGATTCCATAAATTTGTCAATTATAATTATTTAGATTATTATTCTGGTCTATTTACATTGGCAGAACCGACGGGATGTAGCTTTACTACATTATGACTAGAACTGTCGTGTTGAAATATGCAATTCAATGATGTGGATTCGAAACGCACGTTGTGTATGAAAATGGAATGGATGTCAGATTAATTCAATACACATCCGATTTCAATTTATTTACCGATCGATAACAGAGCTATTATTGATAGGCGGCATCGCATAAATAATTGAAAGAGTCACAGAGAGAGTATTGGGAAAAAATTAACAAAATCGAAAGAAAAACTTCAATTAATGATGGGCATTAAGCGATTGTATTTTCGTTAAACTTTCCGGCGAGAGTGGTTTATATCGGCCTAATTGAATTCTAAAACACACCGGGAACTACAATTGTGGGGGCCTCTCGGGCCGACTGTTCGAAAGCATCGGACCGCTGACGGTACAAGTGAGACCCCGTGTTCTGGAAGTGGGCAATTTGGCGGCCGAGTACCGGTAAACTATTGAGTTTGCCAATCGTTAAATAGCGCGGTGGGGTAATTTACAACTCAATTGGCTACAATTAACGGCGCGTTTTCCCAACCCGGAACCGGCCGATTCCTCCTTTTCACCGAATAATTGTACCCTTCTCCCTCCCCCCCCCGCGGTCTTAAAAGCCTACACGCATACCGGGTCGACCCGGCGTTCCGTTCGTATCCTCCCGCTAGGATATGCAAATTCGGTGAAAATTCGCCCTTTCGATGCGTCGTACACGAAAAACGGAAATGGGACGGTGAAAGCGGTCGACCGGAACGCGGGCACTTTCCCGGGACGTGTACCTCCTCAAAACCGACGATTCGGGCGAAAAAGAGCCTAACGAACAGATTGGTTTGCATTAAGAGAACACGGAAGCGACGGTTTCTTACGAAATTTCCATAAACACGGACGTTTCCCTAACTCCCAAGCTGGACTTAGAGCACCAGTTTAAATTTACTAGAAATAAGCAACGTAGCTGTAAAATGAGTTATGCACCTGTATCTACTGACTGAAGAGAGGGAGGCATTACTAAATTCTACCCCTGAACATAAACTTAACTATACCTTCTTGATTAATAAGGTTTGTGCAATTATCATTTCATTTCAAATATAATGTTAATTGGTTAAATTAGTTTTTATTATTCACCTACAATGATGATACAACTTTAACAATTACATATATATATCGTGATACTGAACGATGAAATCGACAAATAAGTACTTTCGCGCAAATTGGTACGGGGTCTGGATTACATTCGAAATTACAGCGAAAGTTTTCGTCGATGGCACTTTCTGAATTATAGAAACTAGAGTCTATTTAATTCAGAACTCTCAATAAATCTGTTTATTGAGTTTCAGTTTTCAGTATCTGGGTCCAAGCCTTGTACCGGATTCAATTTGAAATTTTCTACCTGTAGAATATCCATTCATTTCCTGCTCTTCTTTCCTGCGCGTAATTATAAATAAAGAGGAAACTAAAAATGTGTATAGATTTTGCGTCGTTCATTTCGTTCGAATGATCAAAATCGGCGATAAATATCGTGCCCGGATCAGATATTATGTGCGGTGTATCAGATTTTCGAGGCTCGACACGTACCGGACTGAAAACAATTCACCAGGGGAGTGTACCAACTGCAGGTATGGGGGACAGTACAATTTGATTTTTTAATACTTTGTTTTTGAAAGTCACATGTATAAGCCCGATAAGTATAGTGCCCTACCTCCAATAACTCAATCACCATTCATTAACAGACCGACTCCGGATGTCTGTGTTCAACAAAAGAAAGAAACACATTATTAGTGATCATCTATAGAGGCGGGGGGGAGCCGCCCCCGGGGGCCAGAGTTTAAACCTGTTATCGACCAAACCCCCCTATTGAGACAGAGCGATAATTTCACCGGCCTTCAATAATGCAATCGATTATTTCGATAAGTCGATTAAATATACAAGTCCAGTCACTCGCTTATACCGGCTGAACATTTCTTGTCCTATTTTGTAAGCGTTCTGTAACAAGAGTTAGTCCAAGTTGCCATGTAGCGTTCCGATAAAAAAGAATTGTCGCTATAGGGCCGTAAAAAAATTCACCAGGTATGGAAATAAGTGGTGAGCTAGAAAATATCGAATGAAAGTTGTTTGATAAATATATTGAATTCATTTAAAGAAACATTTAATTGACAGGTATTAATGTTCAACTATGTCAAAAATAAAAATAACCCTGCCGAGTACTTTCATTTCTTTTTCTTAAAATTAGGACATACCGAAATGCAAAATACTCGCAATCTACATTTTCTAACAATCTATATTTTTATATAATTTAAATGAGTACAATATACATATATAGGTTCACAGGCGTTCATATGTATGTATGTATGGCTATAGCGAACCCTAGAAGCCGAATGAAGTTCAGTTCAATTTACGATGGTATATTTCATCAGTTATAACATATATATAAATACATATTGGTAAACATACAGGTATATTAAATATTCTAACAAGTGATGAATTTTCCGCATATTGCATTCTGCTGTAAGATAATAACGTAATTCTATTACACATTCGCTAGCGGCGAATAAATATATAAAATAATGTGTCAGTAGTATAAATTATTTCAGTTTAAAAATAGCTTGATAGATATTTCCGTATACAATGCCCCAACACACAGTTGATCTCACACACAACAATATTCTTCTTATGCGAATAACTCTAAATTATCTTATAACGTAGGTTCCCACCTATAGAAGACGGAGGTTCCGTGACACCTAATCATTTGGGAACCTGTGAGAAAACAGGCTGTTATAAAAGTGCCGCACTAATGCCTATAATTTGGTGGCGGGGGTCAAAGTCTCGTCTTTGAGTCTTCGGTTGCCCACTGGCTCGTATCCAAAGACCGAATCTAATCCGACAGCTCGAGTCTACAATTAGCCCCCGTCGAACTTCGTGGCGTCGCAATTAGAGGTGCGAAAATGCGCCGAATAACACGTTGTTAAAATTGATATAAGAAATTGGGAGGTACCCAGACATCATCGCTTAATTAGCACTGGTAATATATCACAAAATAATATGTACGCATGAAATTTTTGTTTAAATCCGAAACATCGTAGATATCGTCTAAAAATACACGGGAGTTATTTTATCCCGATAGCACTCGACAATTCAGTCTAATAAATAACCTTTAGGGCGGAACATTAAAAGGGGCTGTGCTCACATACTGTGGTAGGACACCAATTAATATTTGAATTCAATTGTTAGTTTTAAATATTCATTTTAACGATATTAAACAGGAGGTTGGTATAAGTCAATTTGGGTAATTTGTCCCGTTAATAGATAGATTATTAGGTAAAATTAGATAAATAGTCGCGAGAGTTGAACAACCCCTCATAAATGAAATGACTGGTTAATCCCTGAAGGATAATGAGGCGATAATATTGGGAGATTACTTCATTAATTCGATATTTAAATAATTATTCAAATAGGACATGCATGGAGCCTCAATTGAAAGTCTGTTGTACGTTAGTTTTCATAATTATAGCAGCGAAACCTTACTTCAAACGGTTTAAACAAATATTATCATTGCTAGGAATATGATTATACTTCACAAGTGGGTATGATTTCCTACCATTGGGTTCCTCCACTTCTTGGCAGCGTGAGTTCAACGAACATTTTTCCCTATTTCATTCCTTCTAGACTAAATCAGGCCGGGGTGCGTCAACTACAAATGAGCCTTATTAAGGATAGAAATAAAAGAAAAATGTCTTATAAATGTTTGTTCGACCGCTATCATAGGAGTCTGACATCCTTGGCCATAAAAGGCATGCTAAATCTACTTATTGTTCCGAAGTACTGAATATACTTGTTTCGCTTATTGTTCCAGAGACAACCCGGTCGCCGTCCTTCGGTGGCAGGTAGGGGAAGCCGGTCGCTTACCAGTATCGGTGACCGGTACCCCCCGTTCTTGGCGGCCTCGCTCGCCTCTGACTTGCTCTTCGGAAGCCAATTACACGGCCATTAGCCCCGACAGGGGCCCGGCATTACAAGACCACTGAACGGGCCGTGTTTTGCGGAAATGCACCGTCCAGTACCCCACAACTTGGGTGAGCGGCCGCGTCCGCCTACTTTCCATAAGGATATAACATTCTCGTCCAACTAAAAATCAGATCCTTCCCTATACCAGAAATCCTCCCAGTAAGTCCTAGTTAGTTCAAAAGTCCTTACAGTAGAGCGCACAATGAATTAAAACATTATATTTCCCCTATCGAATGCAGATATTTGGAGCGGGATTTAAACTAGAAAATATTCTATATTATCGAAACTACGAATATTATTTTTGCACTACTGCCCCGCGTAAATTGCTCAATTTCACTTAAAAACCGATTGCAAATGCATCCACGGAACGACTGCAATTATTTTAAAAAGGAAGTAATAATATGTTATTATTATAATTACTGATATTTCTAGGGGGTTTTCCAATTTATGCTTCCCGTCATGGAATATATGATTCGTTGAAAAACGGAGGAAAACAAAGACAAGGCATTTTGTTAATGTTAAACGATGCTACGATGTGGTTAGACATGTGCATAATTTCTACATAAATGGGTTTTGAATATTTAAATCGGTGTAATTTTCGAGTTAATATAATGAAAATTTGAGTATAATCTTAGTCACTCGATTTCGTGTGATTAAATGCACGGAGAGATTAATTATATTCATAGTTGAGCCTCTGATTTCGGATAAATGAACCCGAAATTCTCTTAGAAATAACAACTTTCGAGGCGGGCTATGCAAATGACACGCACCGGAAGTCCATTCCCACGGTCCTTCAGAGACTGTTTTATTGCCTGTCTCGTTTCACCCAAAAGACCAGAAAGTCTCGTTTTATTCCCACATTTCGGAAAATATACGGGTTACCTTCCCATATTTATCATCGGGCTAATTTGCAGCAGAGGTGACAGATTTATTTGGCCGATTCAGAAACGGTCGGAATTACTTAATGCGGTGATATGTTCTAGTTTTAGTATGTTGAAGGTTATCATTTCAAAAACCATTATGATAGTGTTATTCTAACAAAATTCAGGATAGCGAGGTAAATATCATGTCGATGAGTTTAATTAAATACTCGTGTCTATTGTGTCTGTGAGCGTCCACAGTATACGCAGGTTTTTCTGTTTGCCCGATTCTCCAGAATTTACAGCTAAAATTCAAGTAGTCGGTACATTCTAAAAACCGTATTTCCAACCATTAAATAGTGGAGTAACTATCGTATATTCATATCTCTCTAAAGACAGAACTTTGCTCTATCAGATCGCTCGTTCTCGAACTAATCAGACCACACTCTGAAAAACCGGGAACAGGAAGCCCTCGTCACATTGCCCCTGTTATAAAAGGAATGAAAAAAAACACCGACATAAACAAGTCTGACTGGGAAAACATAATTTAATGAGTCGATAATTTGCAGGTCGGGCGGAACGCCGCGCTTGTAGGACAGGGGCCCGGGGCACGGAAGGCCGTCTTTCATTAAAATTTGCCAGCGTTATTATATCGGAGCTCTCCGCTCCTGGAACTGAATTCCCCGGGTATAATGGCCCGCTGATTAGTATGCATGAGGTTACTGGCCTTTACTTAGTAGCTGTAATAACACCCCTTCCGAGAGAATTAATATAACTTCTGTCCCTAGGAGTGAGTTCGCCCCTAACCGTTCCGAAATTCGCTCTTTAAAGGCGACCAGTTTTACTCAAACAACAAAAGCTTTGCGCTTTCCTAACCCCCGTCCGGTGGCCCCTAATTGATTTTTCATGTCCCCCCGGCTGTCTCGGGAACCCGTTTTAACCGATGAATTAAATTCGCGCCCAGCGCCCTCTCTCCGCGGGTCCGATCCGGTACCCACTTACAGAATCTATAGCGCGATACAGAGACAGGCTTGGCGCGGATCAACGTTCGTCAATTGGTCAAACATCCTAAACTCTCTATAGATCTGACTCCTCGGGTTCACTTATTTCCACCTTTTGCTCTGAAGTTTTCTACTTTTCCCATTCCTCAGTAGCAGTTGCCGCTGTAGCAGACAAAACGCTTCATCGGCAACATAATTTGCGCGTTCTGGAGACGCTAGAGTGACCCAACTTTGCACATCAAATGTATCGAGGATTTATCGAGAACGGGGTTCTTATTTAAAAAAAAAAAATTATCAAATATAAAAAGATATGGTTAGGAATTATAATAATCGAATTTTTTTGGCATACGTCAAAATAATTTTTTGTAATCAATACACTTTATGAGATAATTAAAGAAGGATTTCAATTTTGGCCGAGCAGTGAGAGCCGGGTGCGCTGAATGAAGAAATTGTAAAAGGAATCGCTGTTCGATTAGCGCCGGCAGATACATTTGCATGGGACAGACACCCTTAATAGTGTGTAATTATTCCACTCTATAACCCAGTAATCGGAAAGTACCGATCAAATTAATCAGAGATCCGGATCGATAATATCCTGGATGATTAAGAAGGTTTCGAATTGGGTTGGGTAGGTGGTTAGTAGTGGATGGATAGTCCTCTCACTTCAGTGCCGGGCATTGGATTTGTATTCTAAAATCTTTTTATATTTTATACAAATTATACTGTGGCAGGGTTGTTATCACGTCACATGCATGTATGTAATGTTTGATAACCGAATGTATATACTAGAATATTCCCCTGGTATCCAGCCCGGCGTCCGACTGGGGGAGGGTACGCGTTATTTTAAAACGCTGTTTAGCGCCCTTCGGGGAGGAGTCGGGGCGCACCCTCGCCACCATCTTATTTGCATGTGTCTCCTGCATGGGGCTCCCGGCTCCTAATGGGCGTATCTCCTACGGGGACTGTTATAACCGTAAATTTTAATGGCGATATTAGAGCCGGGGCCGGCATTGTGTCGCTCAGTTATTAGAGCTGTATTATCGCGGGGCACATGTTACGGGGCGTGTACAGCCCCGGCCCTAATCCTCCCTTCGCCTCGAAGAAAGCCCCGCTGTGTACTACTCGGCCCATATATGTCCCTTATTAGCCCTTGCTCCCCATCGGCGGAGATAATATACGGACGTGAATTAAAGTAAAAGGGACGGCGCCCCGAATACGACCGGCAGTCGAAGCCCCAGCGGTAATGGAAAGATTCGTTTCAATAGCTCCAAAAACATGGGGTGATTATTACCCCGGAGTGCTGTTCCGAGAAGATATTTTCTTATCAACGAGTCGACATTATAATATCCATTTAAAATTATGACGCCTTTAAATCCAATAAAAATTATATTAAATTTTAATATAAAACTTTATATTAAATCATCCTAATGATACAGACATAACACACCCGACTAATATTGGAAGAACATTATTAATTTTTCTTATGAATATTCATCGCAACGTATACTGTAATGAACGTGTTTGGGCTTTCGAAAAAAATTTACATTCATTCCTACTGCTTGAAATCCCCTCGAACCTAGAAGCCCCCGCAACTATATTTTGGTTGGCCGTAAACAAATTACACCCACAGAAACGATACGTTTCGACCCATCTGTCCGTCCAATTAGGTCGGGTTTTCGACATCGAAACCGGGGATGACGGGAGCACCTGTTACTGGAGCCCAAGTCCGCGGCCGCTCCTTCGGCCACTTCTCGCCCTCGGATGGGAAAACCGTGTTTTATGTTAATTACCCGCGACAGGGCTTCAAGGGGCGAAGCGGTATCGATCACATTTTTATATAATGGACCGCGCAACCCCACAAAAGTGTTCCTTGCACACAGCTTTGTTATTTGTGCGCTCCGGCCTCGATGAGCCGGAAGGGGTCGATTTTTGTTGGGGCCGAAACCGCCCCCATCCCCCTCGTTTGACAGTCTCCAACCCCCTCGACCCCCGACACGCACACACACATTCGGGTTTTTTTTCACCCCTACTACCTGTGATATCGCGGAACCGATCCGTCCCTGGCCCCCCTAATGGATTGTAGATATTTCATGAACACTTTTACATATATTGGCGGAATTTATAAGCGGAGGGATCGGGCCGTGAATACTGTATGAGCCTGGCAATCCCGGAAACCATTCACCGTCGAATGTTTGTAAAGGTTTTTCCGATTCCGGGTTTTTCTGTTTTTTTTTTTTTTGGTTTTTTGGATGGGGGGTGTGTCTGCCCGGAACAGCAACCCCCAACCCCTAAGTGCATTTTAACGTTTCGGAACGTAGCGCGCGGTGGTTAAAAAAAAATGATTTTATTTATAATCCGTGTCACCACTGACGGAATTATTATTTTATTACATATGCACGGAAAGTGGCGTGGGAACGAGCTCGGTATTCAGAATAATCCCGTAGAATAATTTAAAATACAATATAGTGTATAGGGAAACAGTACAGTATATTGTAGGGAAACATGTATGTACGTATTTTTGATTATTTCATCAAATAATAATTTATTTGATTTATTTTTTAGGTATCCTTCGTCTTAAAACTCCTAAATAATTCACCGGCCCCTATTTTGCTGGTTTGCCGCTCATCTCAGTAGCGCTCAGTAGCGCTGTTAGTCACTTTCGGCACTTTGATGTTTTTCGGGCATCCCAACTGCACTGTCACTGTCACTTGTACTGCCCAAAGTGCCAAAAATGACTGACACCGCTACTGAAGACGGCGAGCAGCCGAAACCCGTCCAGCAAAAGACCAAACCAGCGAGAGGAGAAAATTATAATTCGATATGGGTATAATTTACTTTAGCTATTTTACAGCGTTTGGCGTATTATAAGTCCTAAGATATACCATATTTTTTTTAAATATAAAAAAACGTTAAATTGCAACATTGCGAAATTTCCTTTTTGAGAATTCAAGTGTAAGCGGCCTTGTACATTTATATATTTCTGATACCGTGAATTGTGCGATATCTAATTTTCTTCGTTCCGATTTTTTTTTTATTCCTCCCTCCCCCCTCCTGAATAATAACTATAAAACTTTGCTATCGGAATTTATATTCGGAGGGAATTCGTTGGAGAGAAGCCGGCTGAGGAGTGGGCGGGGGGAGCTGGATAGTGACTAGTGTACCTCTGGGCATGATAAGATTTCTTTACTGGTTGGCATGTTAATGTACTCCCAGGGCAAGCATAATGCACCATTTAGCGTTGCTCTCCGCTCTGTTTATACCCTCTTATATACGTGTTGCTCTATAATATAACGATGCCCCATCCACGGCCCCGCTTCATCTTTTTCTCCCGCCCCCTCTCGCTCTCTCTCTCTCTCTCTCTCCCTCTCTCCTTGTTATAGGGCGAGAAATGTTCTCCGACCTCTTATACAAGGGCCCCCCCTTTGTGCCTGCATTCGACACTATTTTTTTTTTTTTAAGTAAGATTATACGACGGTCGTAAATTCGTGACCCATGAGATATACTACCGACACTGTCGAGATACCGTTCATTTGTTTAAACACACGATATATCGTCCCTTTATGCCGTCACTCATGTCATCTCCCACTCGTTTATACTGTACTGTAGTAAAACGGCTTCATCTCCTATACTATATTGTCAGGAATTTAGTTTCGTGCAATATTTTTAACCTTTATTTTCAATAATTCGACGCAATTACTTTGTTAATTATGTTAATTCTATTGACGAGTAAGGGAATAAAGGCAAACATATATTCAAACACGTATCTTCCAAAATTCAAAACCCTTTAGCAAGAAATGGAATAGGGACCTCCTATTTTAAAATATTTAGACTAACTACGGCAATGACTGGATGTACTTTATCCCATTTATTATTGGAAAGCGTCCAGGAAATATTTCAATGATATTCGTTATACTCAATATGTTGGGTTATTAGAAATTCAGGCTAATGGCATCAAATAAACAGGTAGACCGAATAAAAGTGTCCATTATTTTATTTATTTCAAATATTATGAAATTTCCAAAACTTCTTAAAATTCGTACTATAAAAGTGGGTAATGTGATACAAATACTCTATATTTATTATTACGGTGTTGGAGTCAAGTTACAAATATAGGTATATCCTTCGTCTTATAACTCCTAAATAATTCACCGGCCCCCTATTTTCTCCCTCTTCTCGGTACGCCGCCGTTCGGGTTATGAAAGGATCTTCACGCGGTCGATATTTTACGGCTTGAACAAGAAGAAGAAGAAGAGGAAGAAGGAAAAAACGGTGGGGTGGGGAAGGGGGTAGAAAGGCAGGTTGATAAGTCTCTTCCTCCGGCGTTGAAATAAGGTTGTCTTCGCGGCCAGGGCCGGAGGTGTAAATTGAGCCTTCATCCGGGAATAACAACCCCTTGTCGAGGGGTATAATCAAGATGAGGTAGGGCTACCACCCCCTTCCCAACACCCCTCTGGCTCGCCATCACCGTGATATACAAATTACCCAGCTCTCCGCGGCCTATTCTATTATCCCGTCTGGGCCCGTGTAACGACCCGGCTGTCTGTTTTTCCCGGCCCCGTTCACATATTTCATCCCCCTCCACTCCTCGCTATCATCAACTCACGGTGTAATTTCGTGTAATTGCCGCCCGCGAAAAGAGTCTGTATTAAGACGCCTCGAAACAACCCCCTTCCCCAACCCAACCTCAACCACCCGTCCAGCCGAATCAGTACCGAAACTTTTAAGATATACAAATTTCTGTTCAGTCATACAGTTCAAATGTTATTTTTTACAGAAACAGAAAATGTATCATTATCAAAAGAACTGTATACTGTGCCAGCAAACAGCACATTATATCTTGACTAACCGCTGTATTTAGACGTTGGAGATATGCCGAAACCAAACGACCAAAAATGTTCTGTGTCCAGTCGCCTGTATGGACATAAGCCTGACATATTCCCAGTGGGAGGATTTATGTTATTTACACTTCCTTTAATGAAACTTTTCTTCAGCCCAACAGCCCCGCTGTGTTCAACGATTTTAAACAAATGAACGTTTCGCGGACCACCATAATTTAAATTCGGTCGTACAGTTAGAGTTATAACAACCTTAATAAGAGGTTATTATGAAGAATACAAAGATTTAGTACCCGTCTAGATCATCATTCAAAAGATATCGTACCGTTTTTCTTACAGACTATTGCTGTCAGTTTTTCGCTAGCGCAACAAAATCTGATATGGAACTGACTGAAGTAGCCTTGTTCAAACGCCAGAAGCCATCGTTCAAATGCCAACTGCGATTCTTCAATTAGGTTGATTTAATTAAATCTTCCGGGAAATGAAACAAAATCCTTCTCATTATTTCAAGCATTAATCAATTACTACCTTGAACAGAAACATATAATAATGATATTTAAAACATCTACAATATTTCACACGTATTTAAAACTCATTGGTGGATAATATTTGTCCTTATCCCAGGGAATATAGATGGGAGATGAATGAAATAAAGACATCATTTTGTGGTTCAGAATATAAAATATTATGCAGTCAGTTGGGAATTCGTTCCACTCGGAAAATAAATTTTTCTCCACGGACGAAATACACTACTGAAGCATTTCTGTACACGAGGTTTGCAAGGTATGGACGGATTAAATTTATGTAATGTGAAAATTGAATCATTAAAATACCCGCACAGAGGGGAATCCGATATTTCGGGCCTCTCTACCTCTTTTCCTCTTACTGTTCTACACTGAATTCCACGACTCGATAGGAGAAGAAATTCCGACGAAAAATAATGTATCCTCTCTTCTGAGCTAATTGAACGATTTACATACTGTAAATTAATTAACCGCCAACTTTCATATTATATTCAGTTGTAATTGAATAAATTTAACCTCCGGCATCTAATTAATTTGGATAATAATCAATTCGGGGGGCGCTGTGGAATAGTAAATTCGTATTTCATAGGACCGGTCTATCGTAGGGCGGTTAATTATGTACAGATTTGTCATAATTAGAGGTTCAACACGGCGTGATGCCGGAACAAGAATTTTTCTTCATGGCCCGCTACGGTCCGGTTCGTTATTTCGTGGAATTATGCCGGTTATCGCGCGATATACACGGCCGGGGGGCGGCAACGGCGGCCTCGAGATCCGCCCACCTTACGACGCTTTTAATTGGACATTCTATAGACGTTTTTCCACTTTTTATCGTCAATTTCGGCGGGGCTGCGGAAACACCCGAATTCCTGTGTACGGTCCCTTCACTTCGTGCCACCGCCCGGGGGGATGATAACAATTAATTAGCCCGAGAGTCCGAACCAAACGGCGACGTAACGAGCCTTTTAAGTGCGGCGGGGGAATGCGGCTCAGGCCCCCGATAACCGTTGTGAAGTCCCGACCCGGGGACTTTGTGTTCGAGTAAAGTATCAACCGGCTTAATTCCCCGTGCTCACCAACGCAGCAATTACAACCAAGGCCAAGGACTTCACATATTACAGACTATTGTTTTCGTGTTTCAGTTTTCGACCCCAACTTACATTCCACAGTTCGCTTCCCATGAGAGCAGCATACTTGATATAGTATGGGATTCTTTCAGAACATATTACCTATATCAATCTGTATAATCTTCTGATTCTTTGGATTTACTAGAGCTACTTAGTCTTTATAGAACTTGATAAAGTGATTATTAGCTCTATCACTATCCCCGAGGACCTTCTACCTCCTCTCGCCATTTAGGTGTCCTAAATTGTGTCAGACCGAGATTAGCAAAAAACGAATACTTGAGACTGAAATCCTCCGAATTTCTCAGGCCTATCAGAAATTTTTACCACAAAAATTATCAGCGGTCGTCTTGTTACGGCAACAGACCGTCGTAGCGGTCGGAAAAGGTGTTTCTTTTTTTAAGGAACTTCAATTTTTCAGCAAGATTAATAAAAGGGTGTGAACGCAATTGAAAGTTACACAGTAAAATTTTTATCCCGGTCCGAAGGCGGGACAATAAATTATTTCTTGTCGAAGCTCAAATCGCCATTAATGTTTACTACGTATTTTTTTGTTCTTTTCCCCCCCCCCTCTCCCCGCGGCTATCTGATTTAATCAATCGACCTTTCATGTTTCACGTAACTCAATTTTACGGCATGCTAACAATCTGGGCAACAATCTGGTGCCGGAGAGACCCACACGTTTTTGTCCGTCGGCAACTATATAATGGGAAATGAATGGAAACTAGCATTTTTAATTTTCTTACGGAAAAACTGTGAACGCTCCAACGCTTTTAGTGATCGTTTACAGAAATTAAATATAAAAAATGTATCCAAATTGATGTTATAATCATCGATTAAATACTTTCATATTCTTCAAACTTATGTTGAGTTACCATCAAAAGTTTAGTCCGACATTTTCTTTTCAATTTCTTACAGTTACTGTAGAAAGTTATCTTATAACTAAATCATTGTATGGGTACGAAATTGATTTGAGCTAAAAATTCACACCAGAAAAATGATTAAATAGGTTATCTAATAAAATATTAGTTAGATAAGGTTGAGGTTGAGGTTTATCCAAAGGACCAATAAAAAGGGAGAGAGAGAGAGGCGAGTTCGAACACTAACCGAACAATGGGACGGCGGCGAAAACCTTAATAAAAACAAAGGGTAGAACAATAGACTTACAAATGGTCGGGGATAAAGGAGAGTGGCAAAGGCGAAGGAAGGAAGGAAGGAAGGAAAGGAAAGGCGTAACACAGGTGAGGCATGTACGGCTCCCCTCCATCAACGCTCACAGTCGCGCTCACAATTGCCTTCACTCAAACGGCGCGGACTCCATTTTTATTACATTAATTATACTTACGGCTGCCATGTTTAAGCGGGGGCGGCCACGCAGGCAGCCCCCCCAGCACACGATACAACCGGACCAAGTCAAATGCACCCGGGTTCGATCCCCGACCAGAGATAGTACGGTCGGATCTAGACTTCATTACTCAGAAGAATTTTGTAAACCTACAGTATGGGGATTATAAGAAACCCATGAGTCATAAAATACCAAAGAGTGATAAAAAAAATAAAACAATGTACAAAGATAAATGTTACATTGGCAATAATGTTTCGGACTCCTATATGCTCCATTTAGTAGTATATAAGGTCGAATATTCGATATAAAATCCATAATGAAAGACACCTCTCTGTGTTCGGTTAATAGCCGGCGATTGAATTTAATTAAACTGCACAGTGTTAATGTATACGCCGAATAAAAATTATAAATCTTGAAATGGATAGAAGCTTTGAATCTCGCCCGAGTGTACAGTCTGAAACGGTGGCCAACTTCACCTTCACTTAGCGGCGATGTTGGCCGAGGAAATTTCATTCAGAAAAAAGGGACTGACCCGTTCGTTAATCGCCGGCGACGGCCAAACGTGCCCGGTCCGTGAGAGGTTCGCGGTCCAACCTATAATCGTGGTCTCGGCTATTCGATTCTCCTTCCTCCCGCCACCCGGAGCGCAGACGATGAAGGAATAATACGCCTATAATTAAAGAAATTGATACCGTGCGGGGGCTCGTTAATGACGTCTAATGGCCTTGCGGGAAACTAACTCCCCCGAACCTGCCCGGTGTAGAAAAAGCTCTCGCTCTCTCGGGTAATTTTTATTTTTTTGTGCCCGCGCTCATTCTCTATTTGAAAACCGACTTATTCGAAACCGTTATTATACGGTTCATGTCCGAACTGGAGCTAATTACTCTCACTAATAGCATTGTACGTTTTACCCGGTTCTCTTAATTGTATAGTTTATGGCCCTTCTTTTCTATTTCTTTTTCTGGATATCTCAGAATCTCGGCGCAGTGCCTGCGGCCGTCCTACAGGGAAATGAATACCCTATAGAAACGCTTTTCATTTTTGTGGAAACAAAATATTCTAGTATAAGTGGAAAATATTTAACCATCCTAAGTGAAAGTGACCGTACTGCTCAATTTCATCTGTTCAGTTCCCCCATAAGAAGTAACATGACTCAAATTTAATGGCGTTATTAAATAATTGATGTTTCGAATGGGCAAAAATAAGTCACATAGTCACTATCCCGAAGACCAAGAGTCGTCTTCAGTTGTATATCATATGTAGAGGATGTTCATCTTTGATCTGTGACGATATCGAAAAATAGGAATGACGCGAATGTCATGTAAACCGTCCATTTTCTACAACTGTGTGCATTTGTACATCACCAAACAAACAATATATAATACAATAATACAAGAGTAATAATTATTACTGGTCATTCTGTAGTGCCCAGTAATAATTGGTAGAAACCAAGACGAAATAGGGGGGAATACAGTAATAAATCTAAAGCAATAAGGTCGAATATTCGATAGAAAATCTATAATGAAAGACACCTCTCTGGGTTCGGTTAATAGCCGGCGATGAAATTTAATTAAACTGCACAGTGTTAACAGGAAGGAGGAAAGGGATGAAAGCGGAAAAAAAGATATCAAACCCGGGTTATTTTTCCCCAAGAAGCAATCGGGGGAAGATTCGCTCCGACTTTGTGATGCCCCCGATCATTAAATAATCCGGTCTCTTAAGGAAGAGAGTGAGAGAGAGAGAGAGACACCTCCAACCCCCTTCAGAAAAACTTGGATGGAAATCCTATTACCAATATCTAGAATCAGCCCTCTCCATTACTGCTCTTCTAACCCTCGAACCCCCCGCCCACCCTTCCCAACCCCCAAAACGTTCCATGGACTCTGTATAAGGTGTTGATAAATAAGAACTCGATCAAATCCCCCGCCTCCGCCCCCCCGACACAGCTCCGCTTTAATGGTTTATCCATTAGAAGGAATTATACAAAAAGTTCAATTATAGGATTATCTGATCGGCCGGAGGGAGGAGAGTAGGGCGTTATTAAAAAATCCCATCCGGTAGTTAGATCGTTGAGGGGCGGCGGGGCGGGGCGGGGGGGCGGCTTCGGTGTTTTATGTGAAGGGCAATTAAGAGCCACTCTCACACCCCACACAGACTAAGCTTCCCTCGGGGCTGTAAAATGGGGCGAAGAAAGAAAATTTCCCTTATCGAAGTGGTGCCGGGGTCCTAGAGAGGCGTTGGGACGGTTTTCGCGTTTCGGCGACTAATCTATGCCAGACTGTGGTCATCATTTCACAGTTCTACTCAGCACATGTTTAAACAGCCAGTATAGAATAACTGTTTTGCGATCTTCGAGGGGTTGGAATACCGTACATGAATACATACTGTGGCGATTGTGACGGAGAGAGTGTAGTGAGGATGCCCGAAAGCATCCAAAGTGCCAAAAGTGACTAACATCGCTACTGAAGATGGCCAGCAAAAGTTGGTTTAGTATAAATAACACGTTTAAATAGATGTTGAATAAAAAAAACATTAAAACATATGCCTGTAATTTATAATATTTAAAATATAGTGAGCAGATGTGTAGTTTAGTGGAAACAACGGTGTGCCATAGTTAACAATTGTTTTTTTAATCAACGGTAGGTAAAAAATGTTTTGAACCCAGCCATAGTCTATTAGAGCCTTATAGCTTTCGTTTTTACCTATTCAAATTTGTGTAATCTTACCGATAATGCCCTATTGGAAGTACGTAGACAGTAGATGTGTTTTTATTTCTCTGAAAGTTGGTTACGGTATTGTACCGAACCTTTGAGTCGATTAGAGGATGGAACTGTCGGCGGAATTTCGGAGTCCGACTTAAAACTTCGCCTCAGGACTTCAAAACGCCGAAAAGGTTCTTCGACCGTTTCTTGGACTTTTTCTGTGCGGGCCAGCACTAATTACAATTTTAAATTTCGACCGCTCAGACGGAAACCGACTTAATTAGGGAGCCGGTCCCGGGACGTATCCACTGTTTTTGGGAGTCCACGAAAAACCGAATATATTTATACGGAAAATTATAATAAGGACATACGGAAAAATTGAATAGAAATCCCCGGTGGTCGAAGTCGGGCAACGTGGAGGCGGATTTGTACGTTTCTTCGAGCCGGATCAACCGCTTATTGATGCGGGCCAGAGGTTTTTTTCGGTTTCTGGTTTTTAACCGTTTCTTTTTTTTTTATTTCACCTCCTTTCCCGTTATCGGAAGCCGAAGAAGGGATAACTCGATCGGGCCTACCCGCTTTAATAGCCCACTCCCTATTAGTGGGGGATAAAAAGGGCCAAAAAATAGTGGAAATATCGACCGGTTTGTTAAATCTAATGAACACCTTTTTTTCCATTCTCCCCGTTCTTCGTCCGTCCTTAGGTTTTGTTTTATAGCCGGTCCCGAGAGGCCGCTTATGTAACCGGGCCACCCGCCGGTAATTAACTGAGTTTTCAACCTCGCGGTTATATCATTATGTGTCGTGAGCCGAGGTCATCCCAGTCAAAGTGTAACTAGATCCGAGCAGTTATTTAAAGTTCGGTTTCAGATGCCTTGGTGCTCTACATTTGTAAATTGGCGATGGTCAAATTTTGGGAGAGGCGTTCTATTTGCAAGTAATTGTATAGAGCATTATAAACTCGTGTACTCTAGAATTTATTTAGATTCATGACAGAATTAATAGAAACATTTTAAAATGTTTCAAATATTATTGGAAAATTATGACCACGAAGTTTTCTCATTGCCGAATATCGAAGATACAATGGATTCAAAATATATTTTCTGAATTTTTCCCCCGAAAGAATACAGATGGCATTTTACGTTACTATGACGCCCGTGTAAGGGAATACACCCCTAATCTAAATATTAATAAACTGACCGAAAACACGGTCCACCGATTGATTCGAATTGTAATGTAAATTACAAGGCAGTAATGAAACTGTAATTTCCAATTAGCATAGTATTAAGTAATATTATTCTTTTGTAATTCGTATAGAAGCACCAACGCACTAAAAAGTGAGTCCTTAACACGGCCAATTATGAATCATTCAGTTATCCAAATGAGCCGTGTAAGCATATTCTGGCTCGTTATAATGGTAACAAATTTAATGAAGTCACCACTGTACATAATTTTCATATCTATAATCTACTTAGTAAATAATAAGAACTAATAATGCTGATAATGAATAATAATATAGATTGCCTTGGAATTATTAATATTACAGTATACATAAAATAAATAAATTCAAGTAGCGCTCTGTATACAGCGTGTAAATAAAGTAGAGGAATTATATGATAGACGAAAGGATATTGTTCTGAGCTGGTAGCTCTAATTATCAAGGCAATAACCAATCCTGGGTAGAACAACAAATTATCAAATACAATAGTAATTATTTCGCAAGATGCATTAAAATTCACGTTGATATCCTTGCGCGCAATAGAAAACTAAAACAATTTCAAAATGCCGTATAACTTGGGTTAAAACATTCCTAATTTCCTCATTGCAATAAAAAGCTCAGAAACTATTAATTGTTTTCTATTGTTACACAGGAGACAACAATTGTTACAGGATTGCTAAAATATTATTGTTGCTAATTATTCGAACGAATGGCTGAATGAAATAAGCGGAATGATCCAAAAGAGTGCTTAGTCGAAAGAAAATATTCGATAAGGACATTCCATTTAAGCCTTGAAGAATGTCTTTTTCAATTCGGGTTCTCCAAAGGCCCTTAATGTATTAATAGAACAAAAAGGGAAATAATACATCAGATTACAGAGCTATTCCAGCTGCTCTGAACCTAGTAATATTCGTGAATAACAAAAAAGCATAATGTACAACGCTGGTTCTTAATTTATTTATTTTAATTGATTATAATGAATGTCGAATGGATGTTCCGCGTTCTCCGTTCATATACCGCCAGGTGGATACTTTCACACGACAATATTGAATCGTGTGTGGAAGGATTTCATTAAAAACCTAGACCCATCATTCTTGACATCCGGGAGCCAAAGGACTACTCACAGACCTAGGTAAATGAGAAAGCATAAAGTCAAGATTGCACCAATATAAGAATTATTATCTACTATTTATCCCTAGGTTTTACTGATACTTTTCAGGGCGGTCTCCTTTTTGTTATAATCCCTTGATTTCCCTGAGTATTTCTCAGGATGTTATCGATTGTAGTTGGTGTGTACTCCTGTTGCGTTTACATATTTGAACGATAATACAGGGGCGCCACAGGAAAGAAACAAGATAGCAATAGGGCCACGGGTGAAGAGAAAGGTTGAGAAAACCGGCTTTAGATTAGGACCCGCCAACCTTACAACAAATAGAACGTCAACCGCAATAATGAAATCTCTATAATTCGCCAGTCGTATAGCTGGCTGTAAGAAAGGTTAGTGAAAGGAAATGTTTGAAAAGAATCAGAAGGAGCCGTGAACTCTATTGAGTGGTTTTTCCAAGGCGCACTCTGAGTGGGCCGTCGACAGCCGAAGGAGAAATATTCGTCAGTGGGGGTCGGGGCCCAGTGAAAGGCCCTCAACCCCCCGCCTCCGGAGGCGGCCCTAAGAGAGGTTGGGCCCGGGCCATTGTGCGGCCGGAGGTGCGCGGGGTCGGGGCTGGATGGGGCCACAAAGGCCCCCGGGCCCCCGCTATCTGGGGGCCGGCATTTGTACGGCTCCGTGTTCAACAAATGACCCGGGCCCCGACGCCGCCCCCGGGCCTTAATCAAAACCCCTTCTAAAGCGGCCCCGGGGAAATGTACCGCCTCCGTCGCCTCAAAGAAATCCTATTAACAATATCTCCATCGACGGGTTACACCCGACAATGGGGCCTCCCCCCCCTGCAAATGGATCTATAGTCGGCTCCACTACAACAACCTCCCCCCGGTCCTTTCGCTTGTCTAACACAAACCCCTTTCACTCTCCCCCGTGTACAAACATCGGGTTATCTATTTCCTCACCGTTGCTTATGTTAATTTGCATCGGAAGCAGTCGATAGGGGTCATAATGGGGCCGGACTAGATACGGTTTCGGATTAATTACTGATTAAATAACATTTATAACACACACTTTTCCTTATTTATTTCCATTTTTTTTTAACTTTTTTATTTTGCACAATCAACTTTAACAGTTATAGGTGCAATTGATACAAGTATATTTTCACATGTTTGTCTCGACAAAGAAACCACCCAGTGATGGCGCTTTTGACATGATTTAACTGCTGTCCGAGATGATCTCTGGACCAGTGGCGTTTAAGCCGTCGTGGTGGGGATAGTGGATGGGTAAAGGAGGAAAGGGACTGAACGAGTGGATTGGGATGAGGAGAAAGGCGGGAGTGGAACTTTAGAAACATTTTACCGGGGAGCATTAAGGATAGTGCGAAGGACTTTTGATTGGAATCTCTGGATGCGAGCGATGTTGGACGTCTCGGTGGAACCCCATAGCTCAATACCGTATGTCCATGTCGGTTTGAGTATTGCTTTGTATATTGTTAGTTTGTTACTTAAGGTCAATTTCGATGTCCGTTTTAGTAATGGCCTTAAGAGTCCAAATTTTCTGTTTAAGTCGATTATTTTGAGTCGCGTGTGGGGATTCCACGTGATATTTCCATTCTTAATTAAATTGTTTTGACAATATTTATTTATCTGGTATGTTTAAATAAACCTTGGGCCTTCGCCGGGTAAAAATTCCCAAGTTTAAACATAAAATGAAGAAATAGATTAAAAGTTAGGACGCTGAGGGATAGAATTAGGGGAACATATTCAAACGTGTGAAGTTGTCAGGTAACAGCGTATTGAAAGTGAGTGGACGTTCTTAGCCTGTCAATAGCCTCGTTAATGACTTTCACTCCGAGTTTCTTTTCGAAGGCCTAATGCGAGGGTTCATCAGGAGGGAGACGGCCGGGACGTTTCTGGGTCACGGGGATGTCCACGGTGTCCGCCCTTCGACGGATTAGAAAGGCGTTTGTCAAAATCGGTTGTCGCGGCTAAAACGGGCCGTTGAAGATCGCCCCAAGCTTCCGTCATCATTAACACCGGTGATCTGGAAATTAGAGCTCTTCCCCGCTGGTTGCGTAACGGGTCCCGGGGACCGGTATTCAAATGGACCGTTCGAAAATGAGTTAATCACCGTTAGGTTTATAAAAGGGGGAGGCCTATTTTACCTCCGGTGTCAGATCTGCTACGGGTTGACGGGCGCATTAGGATACCCACTTAGGGCAAGTTGTGTTACAAAACTAACAACTAAGCGGTTAGTCCGCAGTCGCCACTTATTAGTATCGAAAATTATGAAACTTGTACATTCTAAAAATCTACTCGATTTTCGAATTTCAGTTTATATAAAACAGCGTTTATTTAGTTGATTCTCTCTTCAGCGTGGCATGTTGGAATGTTTCGCTCTCATTACTACCTGGCGAATGATTTCGTTTATTCCGAGATTGCAATTTGTTAATGTATATCTAGTGATAGTGATATGATTGACACTTTTTACATTGGTGGTACTCCCGCTTCTGCCCTTTCTAGGACCTTTCGGAAGGTAACGTGAGGAATCGAAGGATTGGAGTTACCAGTATTCCCCTATGTTTTGGAACTAATTGAATTTGTCCAATGTTAATCCTCCGATAAAATATTATGAAAGAAGGGGATAATTATCCGCTATAAGAACGTTAATGATCAGTTTTTAGCTGTCCCATGTTAATAAGTACAATATTGAGAAAGTATAATTTCACATAATAATAATAATAATCCATAATTATCATAAATTTATAGAGTCCATTCTGAATAATTATTTTAGGAAGCTTTGCTCAAGTTCTTATGAAAAATAAAACATGGGTAAAATGGGTAAACTAGAGTTGGCGAACTCGGTACTTCGGTTGGGTAGTATAGAACAACTCATAGAAAAATAAATAAAAATAAAATACAGTACACGGTCATATTATATAAATGACATACAATAAAAATTATATAAATTATATGCAATTAAGGCCAGGGGGGAGAGGGTTAAACGCATATAATTTTATAGCTTTCTGATTCTTCGATGTTTAACCCGGCCGTTATTACCGAAGTGCTGCTTATTTTCAATAAAATAATTTACTACAGGAGATTAGAAGATAATGAGATATAACAAGTAAGATGAAGTGAATCGAATAAATGTTGAATTACGGGTAATCACCTTCAGATAATAATATTAATACAGTCGATGGTGATAGTATCGTTAATAATATTACTAATTTCTTTCCATTTCCTGTAGTTTTGTCGATTCACAGCAAATAATTCGTTTTCCCTCGCTGAATAAATTTTATTTTGCGCTTAATAGAATCGTATTAAACCTAACTCCCGCAGGAAAATTGAAATTGTATTTCTCAGAACGATTACTAAATTACTTAAAAAACGTTTTTAAGTTTTTTTAGCTAGAAAAATGTATGTAGTTAGAAATTATTTTTTTTAAACAATGTGAATATGTGGAATAAACATTGCTGCAATATTCTCAGTCTACATATTATAATAAATATTATCGACTGCAAATTTTAGGACTAATATTGGTATTCAGCTAGGCCAGAAAATCACCAAAAAAATATTGAATTAATGACAGTACTAGAACCAAACTGTGTCAATAGAATCTACACGTCGTTTTAAGTTGCTAATAAGCACTTTCTCCTAGTTGAACAGCGTAATTACAATTTTAGTTATTTTTCAGGCGTGACAGCTTATCGTGACCGAACGGGCCCCTTCGAGAGGACACAATGTAAATTGTTCCCAGCTTGAGGGGAGCACTTTTTCTAGTTCTACTACAAAAGTTTTTTTTACTCTGGTGACGACTATTTTATATTCTCTCAGAAATTAATAGTACTATCTTTCCTAGAACAGGAAATTATAACGTAATTTGAGGGAGGGGAATCACACGAGTGCATTTTAAATACTTGTCTATAACTGTGATCAGTATTTGAATTTAATTTAGTAATAAATTGTGGGAGGAAACAATCGCGCGGGTATTTATTTAAGTCCTTATCCAGAAGTGTCCTTGTTTCTTACACAAATTATGTACTTATGTATTTTACATTTCTTGTAATGCGATAACTCTGATTTACTTTAAGGCACGCGTTAACAAATGACACTAGTAGTATTTATTCAAGTCCATGTTTGCCTTGTAAAATAGTAGTGTACTTCATATATAATAGTCTATATTTAAGACTACATATAAGTCCAAATAGAGACTCTATAGAGCCTTCATATATAAGAGTCCATATTTCATTCTAATTTAAGGCTGTTACATACTTTTACCGAACTGGCTGTGTAACACTTGTGTCGAGAATAGAGTTTAAAAACTGGTTTTCAAATTGCCCCCGTTCACAGGTTTATTTATATACCCGACGAACGGGCTAATTGGCCCAGCCACACGGTGCCCGCCCCCACAATCGGCCCTTCTGAAAGGCCGCTATTAGCGCCCTTTAGGTCTGGATTTACGACGCGGTCTAGAAAATTAGCCGGGGGCTGAGGAGAGTTCGACGGTGGCGTGACCCGGGCCGCAAGCCTTTGTCGGAGCTTGCACGAATGTGACAGTTCAATTTCTTCTGTCCTACAAGACACAGTTCAGGGGGAGGTGGACGGCCCTCCGCCGGGAGCTCTGTAACAAGACCTGTCACACTGTGCCCACGCTTACTATTACAAACAGAACCCACAGACAGCCCTATACAATTTTAAAAAAACATTTATCCCCCTGACATTCGCTCACCGTATTCCGATTATAGGTCACCGCAGTTGAGATTCCGGCTAATACCGGGGTATTGACGTGAAATAAGCTAGAATTGAAACATGCTATTATTGATATGAACAAAAAATTATCGTCTGTACAATAGAGGTACTAGAAATATCAACTTCGTATAATTCATTCCAATAATTTAATGTTCAATTAATAATTGTAAATCTTTTGTCCGAACCGGCTACGTAAGAATGACAGAAAATATCAAGAATGGTGAATGATTAACTAACATATATTCAGGATGAATTGTAGACCTAATTAGAGCTAATAATTTAAATAATCATAATGTGTTAGTTTAAAATTACTAATGACATCACTTGTTTATAGAAATAAGTATTGAATGCCTACAATATATGCTTGATTTTATTCTATATTCGACTGAAATTCCCGAACTCCTTCCAATATCATCCCCCGCCCCGGTTGGCTGTAAGCTCCCGTTCCCTTAAATATTTTTCAAGTCCGTTTTCGTACAAGTTTTTTTCCATAATGTTTTAGCTTAGTATTATTAATAACATCACTTATTTATAGAAATAAGTTCCGGACAATTCATAATATATATTTGTATGCTTGATTCTATTGTATATTCGGCTGAAATTCCCGAATTCCTTACATGATATTGTAAGGAACCCCCACCCGGTTGGCCGTAAGCCACCGTTCCTTTAATTATTCCTCATGTCCGTTTTCTTACAAGTTGCTTTCCATAATACGTTAGTTTACTATTACTAATAATATCACTTTATAGAAATAAGTTTTGAATGCCTACAATATATATTTGTATCGCTTGATTCTATTGTATATTCGGCCGAAATTCCCGAATTCCTTCCTAAATCATCCCCCGCCCCGGTTGGCCGTATGCCCCCGTTCCTTTAATTATACTTCAAGTCCGTTTTCTTACAAGTTGGCGGCTTTCGGCCCCTGTAAGAAATACGATCTCGCGGGGCGTGGTTCCGGCCTGCACCAATGGCGTGCCCGCCGTCTCGAACTGCCCGGATACGATCCCCGCCGTCCGGCTTTTACACGCAACACATACAAATTACACGGGTTCTCCCTCCCCCTCTTTCTCTCTCACACCCCCACCCCCTCATGAATATTACCCGGCGGTGTGGTTTATGTGCGCGCCCGTCCTGAAAACTCTAGCATTTAGTAGGGCCCCGTCAAAACGGCCGATCTGATTTATTTGCGCCCCGAGCAAGACCCCCGCGGCTATTTTCCGTGCCAGTTTTGTTTTAGCGTGAGCGGAGGAGGGCGGCCACGATTTGGCTGTACGAACAACACAACGTGTTTGAATATGCGGAATTGATTGAACCGATTTTTAAAACGCCCAAGGACATTGGGAAGTCGGAAGGAATCAAACCGATAAATAACTCGGCTGGTAACAAGGAAACGTGAATAGAAAATTTCGGTCAATGCAGTAACCAAAACTACAAGTAAAGTAGTTTAGAGTACCTGCTTTCTGGTCTGCGAGGGTTTGAAATACCATAGATTTCGTGTGTTTCTGTCTCCTCTCGCTGGTACGGTCTTTCGCTGGACCGGTTTCGGTTGCTCACCATCTTCAGTAGCGGTGTTAGTCACTTTGGATGTTTTTTGGGCATCCTCACTGCACTGTCACTGTCACTTGTACTGCGGCGGTTGTCTGTTTGTCTTGTATCGGTGCAAGTGCACCGAACGAACTTTAGTTAAGTACCAGTATTTCCGCACCACCCTCAGGGGGCGCTGGTTTATAGGTGCAAGTGCACTAAACGAACGATTTTTGTGAAACTAGCGCCCCCTGAGGGTGGTGCGGAAATGTACTTAACTATAATTCGTTGGGCGGACTTGAATCGATAAACTGGTGCCCCCTGAGTATGGTGCGGAAATGTACTTAACTAAAGTTCGTTGGGTACACTTGCAACGATAAACTAGCGCCCCCTGAGTATGGTGCGGAAATGTACTTAACTAAAGTTCGTTGGGTACACTTGCACCGATAAACTAGCGCCCCCTGAGTATGGTGCGGAAATGTACTTAACTAAAGTTCGTTGGGTACACTTGCAACGATAAACTAGCGCCCCCTGAGTATGGTGCGGAAATGTACTTAACTAAAGTTCGTTGGGTACACTTGCAACGATAAACTAGCGCCCCCCTGAGTGTGGTGCGGAAATGTACTTAACTAAAGTTCGTTGGGTACACTTGCACCGATAAACTAGCGCCCCTATGAGGGGGTGGTGCGGAAATGTACTTAACTAAGTTCGTTGGTACAATTGCACCGATAAACTAGCGCCCCTGAGTATGGTGCGGAAATGTACTTAACTAAAGTTCGTTGGGTACACTTGCAACGATAAACTAGCGCCCCCTGAGTATGGTGCGGAAATGTACTTAACTAAAGTTCGTTGGGTACACTTGCAACGATAAACTAGCGCCCCCTGAGTATGGTGCGGAAATGTACTTAACTAAAGTTCGTTGGGTACACTTGCAACGATAAACTAGCGCCCCCTGAGTATGGTGCGGAAATGTACTTAACTAAATTTCGTTGGGGGCACTTGCCCCCATAAATTAGATTATTAAAAATGCACTTTATTCAATAAGTTTTGGATCAACAGGAAAACTTTTATGACCATAAATACACAGTACCAGATATGTTTCCTATCAAATATTTGAAATTCAGAACCTAATAGTTATGTGATCAAATATATATTCGACCGATGATCACTGTACTAAGACTATAACAACTATTCAAGTAATACAGGTAAAAATTTATATTTAGGAACCAAATAACTGATAGCATGAAATCCTGAATTTTTCGATCCCGATTAATTAAGAATACAAGTCCAAATAAATGTATTTTAATTCTATATATTTACTGCAATGAAATTATAACCAAATTTTAAAGATGATTGTTAATATCATTTTACCAAATTCTGTTTTTAAATTCTGTTTTAATGCCTGGTCTATAATAGTAGTAATTATGAAAGTATTATTTTAAACGACCAAATTTCCAGAAAGGTTAAAACATTAAACTGGATTTGCAAAATTTAAGAGCGTCTTACAATCATCATGAGTGATTCACCGTGACTGAAATTAAATTTTCCTTGAGTATTGTTAATTCAGTCTGAGATATTTGTTGAACAATCTCCGACTGGAACTCGGGTTGGGCGGAAAGTCAGCGCGATCCCAGATTAAGTTCATACAACCTATAATTGCCCCTTTTGAACCATTATATTCCTATCTGATTGGAGCTCACAATAAAAACCGGCGTACAGCAGCAGTAAAGACGCATTATAAACACATAAAAGGGGGCAACATAAATTTTGAAACGCCGAGATCGTTACCTTTTTTTTTTTATACGCTCCACGGCGGTGTTAATTGCGGTCGCCGTCCTACCTATGAGCTAGCCTTTCGCCGATATCAAGAAGCAAGGCCGGGGCAATAAAATAATGGCATCAATTGCCACAAAACATGTTTCTAATCCAAACAACATAAAGTTTTAAATAAGCATTCAGTCACCTTACTAATTGGAGCTCTTGGTACTACCTTATATATTTTACTGTACCTAATATTCTGATACAATTGTTTTTATTAATTACAGTGAACCTATTATTCAGAGTGCTAAATCTATTCTCGACAATTTTAGAAAAAACTGCAATTAAATTTTGATTATATACTGGAATTAGTAACTCTTAATAGGCCCCAGGCACGTCTCAAGATTCTTAATAAAAGGCATTATTTTTAGTAAATATAATATTTTCTACGTAACTGGTAAAGAATATCTTATATTTCAAATCGAACAACAGTTTAAGGCGGGTATTTGGGGTCCTACTTAATTTTCTAATTTGCTCAGTTCTTATTTGATAAATACTGTCAGCAAAATAACGGTAGGGTGACAGTGCTGATGGAATGCTTCAATGCTTGCAAAGATATTGAAACAAGAGACACATAAAATCCAAAAGCAGAAACAAAGTATTTTAATTTCACTAACATCAGTGTTAATATTTTCTGGAAACTGAGCAAAGCAGTTAAAATTTTAACTTAATGTTAATCCTACTTAATGTAGGATTTTAATTTTAAACTTATTTTTTCAATCAAAATGTAAATGATTTTACCTAAGCCTTTTTGAGTGTAAACAAAATATTTACGAATCCCTGGTAATATAGATCTTGGAAAAAAAGTAAATGGAAATCATTTTGAATACCTGTTAAATGAAAATCTAAACCAAATTTCTTTCGAATCCTTGTGTTATCCATAAAAATTAAACGATAATAAGATTAATATCAGTCTCAAGAAATGTAAACTCATTTCGCTAATTGAATTCAAGTTGGAATATAATTCAACATCATTGTGCCATTCTGTTGTACGGCCGTAATTAAAATTAAAACCTAATTAAAAATAGAATGAATTTTACAAAAAACAACCCACTATCTTAAATAACCATTGAAATTTTCAATTTTGCATTACCAAGATCATTTAAATATGTAATTTTCCGGTCAATATTTTGTAAGGTTATATTTGTCATTCCAGTTTATTCAGCTACTCAAATAATATTATCGATATGTAGTATGTTTTAAATTTCAGAAATAACTGCTTCAATTTTTCCTCGAAGAATTGCTGGCTTTAACAGTTTTCCATCGACGCAAGTGTTTTTCCAATGAAACGGGGAAAATTCCTCAAGTTCCGGTAACAGTTTCTTCTCATTCTACAGTGAGGCCGATTTATCGGTCGCTTATTTCGAGACGTTTTATAGTTATTTTTTCTATGGGCTCCTTTCCAATTTTTTTTATCAACTCTCTTTCGAGAGGTATAATTATCAGATAACTAGCAGAGATAAGGAGTTACCTGTAATATGGCGAACGAAAGCCCTCCCCCCATAGTCGATTCGATATGTGGGTCAGAAAATCGGTAAAACTGATTATTTCTCGAAGTCCGCAGTACGATTGAAGGAAACGGAAGACATAACGCTGTACCCCGATCTTAATTTCTGAACGGGGCAGGATAATAGTGTCAGGACCCTGGTAATAGACACTGGATAATCATACCTGTACGCCTCCTCTATTCTTCGCCGGTCGTACGGTGCTCCTCTCATCAAGCGGACTCTCTCCGTCATTATGTGTTCACGATCTGAAAAAACATTGAACTTATTAAATTGGAATAGAACTTCCGTGTTCTGTGTTCCGTGGAGGCATTGGAACTTATCACTCAACACTTGAACATGCTCAGATTCGAATCCGCACTTCAGAAATGGAGCTCACACAAATGAAGATTCGCTAGTATCGCTAGGACCGAATAAGAGTCATAGAATAAGGAGGATAAGATTGTATTTCAAATATTCTATTGCCTCCCCCAATAATGTATTAAAAATTAAATTTTTAATATATATATGCATCGTTTTAATGAATTCAAAAATTGAAAAAATAACTAAAGAAAAGCTACCTGATTACTTATTCACGGCCAGAAAATAATCGTGCTTCGATACACGTTTTAATCACATGGCGGATTGAGAACATGCAGTACAAAATATGTGACATATTAAAATTTTACGTTGTAGAATATAAGTTGTTATTTTCCGCAATATAATTGACTTTACTCTAGTATTAGAAATTTATTTGACATGAATGTAATTTATGAATATCTAGACAGGGGTTGGCGATATCGACAGTTCAAAGTTATATTTAATCTACCTACTACATTTTAAAGTTTTCTGTATTTTTCCATATTTGGTAGTTCATTTGATTGGGAAATGTACCGAACCCTGGTCTACGGGTTATATCCGTTTGAATATAAATTGAAACTAAATAAAGCAGTTTAATAATTAGGTTCGATAACTGCTTGCTGAATATGAACTACATAGAATTGCTTTCACTCAGTCAAAAATGAAAGACAGCGGTGAAAGAAAAATTCTCCATAAAATTATAAATTATTGATTATATTACATCATTAAGTCAAGATTGCGATGGAAATAGTCCTCCTAAATAGCTCCGTCGTCTCTGTTATATATCTGTACTTCGAATTCGTCTCGAACTCCGATTCTACTTAGTTTTCCGCGCTTCGGCTATTTGCCTCGCGTCCGAGACGAGAAGTCCCTCCCCGGCACAACGGCTCAATTATCATTCATCGGCCATGCAAATTTATTCGGCGCATTAAAACGGACGAAAATGGGCGCCGGCATCGGGGCGGGGGTGGGAGCTGTCACGGTATGATGAACACACGGACCGTGTCCCGGGCGGAGGCAGTGGGGTTGTTGGCTAACACTCTCCTGGGGGTAAATCCGGCCACCTTTATTAGTTAGGGGCGGGTGGGTAATAGTATTCGCGAATAAACAGGGTGGATTCGGGGGTATATTTCGATAAAGTGGAGACTTACCGGAGCGTTACTGCGGATGCTGTGAGATGATCTCTTCTTGGTCCGTGGCCCCGGGAGAGTGCCCGGAGACCGGTTGTCTGGATGTTAATCGGACGGGTCCTGTGGCGACTGCCCCCCCCAACCCCCCCACTATCCCCACCGAGGGCCCCCACGCACCCCGAATACGGACAAAAAACAAAAACAAGAACGGGGAGGGCGGCGGGGGAAAAAACGAAAAAAGGAAAAGAAAACAGCCCAGAAAAGAAACAACAACCCGTTCCAAATTGGAGGTGTGCCCCTTGCCCGAGTTATCTCGTCCTCACTTATCCGCCTCCCCATTAGTGCGCCCGGAGACTCTCCGGTCCCCCATCTGTCCTTCCACGTAATTAAATTTGTTTCTTAACGAAACCCTCCCTACCTCCATCTTCTCGCTTTTTTGAATACCTCTCCGGTTCCCCGATGTTTTACCCCACAGAACGCCCCGCGCGGGTTTCGGTCACCGCGGCATTGTATAAATTAACTTTATACGGATAATTGGGCGTCGGAGGAATAATGGGGACATCGAAGTGGCATTATCAAAATTCTGGTACTAAGATTTCCCGGTCCCGGGATTATACATTCCCCCTACACTCCTGTGATCAAAAAGAACAATTTATTTTTTTTTTAATTCCATATTATTCCCTTTCTTAATATTTTTAATTATTCTTCATATAATTTACCGTAGTCCATTCAATAGCATTGATATAAAAGGCATTCAATACAGGTGTCCATTATTTTAGGTACTATTATTTATTAATGTGTAATATGTAAACACTTCCTAGAAGAAAATTTTGGTATTGATATTTGAATGGGAAAAATCGAACAAATAAAAACTGTCGACATATTGCGGGTAAATTATAATTAAACTTTATCGCGCATCTAAATTAGTTTCTACAGGAGAAAATGTCTGTAGCTCATTTTGACCATTGTAAGAATTACATTACTTCACTGATTACATGCCGCTATATTTCGTTATATAGTATAACGTTTATTCATAACAAATATCGTATATTCAAAAAGAATGGTAGAAATTAACAGCGTATGTTATTTGGGAATAAAAAAAATGGGCTAAGAAATACAGCTTATAAAACCGCTCTGATGAAAGCCTAATAAATTGAGATATTAAGCCGCTCCGGTTCTTGGGACCCAAAAACTGTGTAAAACCTGCAAATTGAATTTCCCACACACAGCAGTCTCGTTTAAGGGAACTGCGCTAATAACAGGGTAGGACGAGCCATGGCTTCAATTCAATCTTCGCTGGCCGACAATTTGAAACTGAACTGACAGAATTTTAAAATGGGCCGAATTTCAGGACTGCTTAACACTAAAATTCTGCAGGAATATTCATTCGGGGAAATTTTCAGAGGAGTGATTGCGGATTATCAGGATATTATATATGTTATTCAGCCTGAACATGATAGGGCAGATTCAGATTATCGTTATACTTTCGCATTTACAGTGCACTATTTCCAATTATTGATATAGTCATGCGCGTTAAGACCAATGCTGCTTTTGTTTTATTCAGGTCTATATGTTGTGTCCCAAGCTTTCAGATTAGATATACATTAATATAAATACGATCCAGATTCCTCTCCAGGACTGTGGCCCTGAGTTTAGCTTATGTTGTTTGTAGCGAATAGCTTGTATATGTTTAACAAAATAATGATATTTGTATTGTAAATAAAACATTTCAAATCGGATCTTGCTCAAATCTCCTGTTTCTGCTGGCGAGAGCCTGACTGGAGAGACTGGAATTCCATCGGGTGTTAGGAAATGCTAATTAAGTCGCCAAACTCCATCACTCAACAATCAGTTTATGAGCCAGGCCGCGCCGTCGAATATTTATGAAATATTTAATACGCCCAACGGTAATTAAGAGCTGGGCCAAATTGAGATCTTCCACCGTTTGCTTACAGAAGATGTGTTACACACGCAGGTGAAACTAATTGCGGTGGGAGTGGCGCCCCGTTTAAATCAATGTTCACTCGCCAGCTGAATTGATTAAAAGGACTCGACGATTGATCAGATTAAGTTTTCAATTACTGGTATTCTCTCTCTCTCATTTTGTTATACCCGCGACTAAACTATAGGTACTAACTATACACCATTCAGTCGGTCTAGGGTCTACCGACACTTTGATTGTCGTTCAGATAATTGTCTAGTTACTGTGATCCTACTTATATTTAAGTATCATAAATTGGATTCCAGTTAGTAAAGGATCTGGGACGTGTAACAGTAATGATCCAGATATACAAATATTGCATTGATATAGCCATACCCAACACAATTAGCCTGGTAATTTTCATCTAATATAGTCTGTAATTACAGCTGTCTCATAAAACTTATGGGATATGGGGGAATTAATTAGTTACCGTTGGCAATAGTTAATTAGGTATTAAGGAAGCACTGAATCTAATTCAGGATATGTCAAATTTGCGGTATAGTGCCGAGTGAAATGACAGAGAGATGAACATTAGATTGTAGCGTCCAATTTGAGATGAAATTCATAAAACATGGAAAGAACAATCGGCATATTTGGTTCGAATCAATCTCGCGAAGTTATCTTCTTGCGGCGAAATATTTTATTCGATCGGCAGAAAAAGTTCGGAGAATCTGCCAAAGGCGGAATCATATTCAATAATTGGTGGTTTCATTAAAATTTCATACTGCTACACAAAAGGCGAGCGTAATCGTTGCGATCTCAGCGGAGCTTATCTTGAAAATTTATGAAGGCGGGGGTTTTATTGCTTCCAATTTCTCAACCGGCGGACTTATGTCGGCCGCGGCATAAAAATTGTAATTATCATCCGAGATTCTGATTTAGATTAATTTTTTCCTCCTCCCCGGCCCCCGGTTTACACGGAAGGCAATTAAATATTTTTTTTGTTTACGATTTCGAAAATTTCGTATGGATCTTTTTCATCTCACGCACGAGTCAGAAATGGGATATCGAATCCCATTGTCCTGGCAGCGGGGTACATTTATAATCTGCGTTTCGGACATCGAGGTTTCCACGTTTTTATGTTTGCTTTCTATATTACTTATGAATCTGCGCGGGGGAATTTATTTAGTGCTGAGGGGGGCCCGAACACGAAACGCTGAATTAATTGCCGGTTTATATTCCAGGGGCCGAGACAATGGCCGCCGCTATCTCGACTGTGTCATCGCGAAGTCCAGGAGATAACATCTCGGAGCCCAATTAAGTCACAATTTGTGATTTGGAATGCTCCAAAGTGCCCCGCTGTTCGGTGGCGCCTCGGGAAACGTTCCGGAGGCGGGGGTGGCGGCGTAGGGAGGGCTATGAAATAAACATGACTTCGCCTTCTTCCACCTGTGACAGCGGGATCACATAAATCCGACACGAGGAGGTACACCTGTAATTACCAATTCTTGCATTAGGGCGTGCCAAATTAAAGGAACGGTCGTGAGTTAAATTTCAAACATCGGTACGCATTAATTGGTTCGATTATACACCGAGATATCAAAACAAGTAGAGACTCAGAATATCAGTAGAAACAAAGAAATATTTCTTTATATTTATACTATGTAATTAGATTTTATACTAATTATTCGAGAGGAGCTTCACATAGTCCAGAATAAGGATTATTTAGACGTGCAATAAAAGAATGTCGAACTATTCTTAATTTAATAAATTAATAGAATTATCAATAGGGTTATCAATTTTATCGTCATATAAAAATATTAAAACACTCCATGTAAAACGCCAAGGCGGAGAAGGACGTTCAGAGAATGTTCAGGATCAAAGTATATAATATGTATTAAACGACGCCCCTTGACTGTCTGAGTACTGAAATTATGCTTCAATGACACAATGATTCTGACATGAAAAACCGGTCCAACTCAAATGTCCATAGAGAAAATGGGAAGAGTGGTGAAACAGGATATTAACACCGAAACAAAAAAAGGCAGCTATTCCTAAACAATTACTGTTATTATTATTATTATTAACATTGCCATATTCTTGTGCAAAATATATCGGCTTCCTCCCTCTCTCTCTCTGACCGTATATGGAATAGCGCTGGTGGTGCCCGGCGTTGCATTAAGGTTAACCAACCATAACAACAAGTCTCACAATCAACTGAGAATGTCTTATTCGCCTTTTCCAAGCCACTTCCTGACTGAGTATTGCGTGAAATGAAAATAATAACCGCACAAAATAATATTATGCAAGCACAAAAATTATGTTACCGAGCGGTAACAACATATAGTACAAAAAAAAATCGCCGCCGTACTTCAGTGTAAAATACGCTGGAACGAACACAGTGGTTACAGCGAAAAACTTTGCAGTAGCTTTTGCTCTACCCGTGTAATATTTTCGGCTCCCCAATCGCTTTATAAAACGAGCCACTTCTCGGACTTCATGACCCGCCGTTGTTATACCCGGGTAAATTGTGATTTATTTTGAATAATGAGGAGAGAAATAGAGAGGAAATATTAAGTGAAACTGTCGATGCAATCTGTTGAAAATTTCTGTTGATTAAGCGGCCGAGATACATTTAATTAGTAAGAATAACTGCTTTAGTTTACATCTGTTTACGTTAAACGGGCGGAATTCCAGCCCGCTTTTTGTTCAACCCGTGGACCCTGTTTTCGTGTAGGGGCCGATTTTCTTCTCACATTTTCGGTGGAATCGGGGAAATAAATACCAGACGGAAAGTTCTGTTTCCTTGTTCGGCGGTAGATTTTCGTTGATATCTGTTCATTCCGCCGTTTCCTGATGTTGTACAGAGCGCATTCTTCTGCTTCTGAAAACAAGAAAGCCCTTTTGTTTTATACGAGGTAATAAGTCGGGCGCTGAAATTTCTGTCTCGACGGCGGAAGGAAACATGATTGGAGCGATCGCTTCCTCAAAGGAAACCGAAATGAAAATAAACCTCCGGAACTGTTCATCAAGTCGTAAAATCCGACTAGAATCAAATAGAATGGTGTAATTTATTATTTGTTATCAATTAATAATTCATCGATTAAACGAGCGAAAAATGCATTTCTTTTTTAGTGTTACTAAATCGAATAATAAAATTGTCTCTCAGTTTCACGATATTTACAAAAGCAACGTCTACTTACAATCCTACAGTATAACTTCTGTCTGAAATTACCCCCTAGATTTATTTGATTTTACTTTCTTCGTTGAACTAACTAAAAGTCTACACACAGATAAAAGACCAAAAATATATGAAATTGAGAGTTGAATGAGGCTCGGGGCGTTTGCCTCCTTAACCTTAGCGCGGGTGAAATAAAATATCGATGGAATCTTTGATCGGATTCGTTCGAATTTTCTGTGAATAACATTCGGCAAAATCCCGAGACTTTCACGATCAAACTTCAGCCGCGGCTGGAAACGTCAAATGGAAGGAAAGGCCGAGCGGAAATTGTTTCGACTAGAATAATTACCTCAGAACTTGAATTATTTCATTACCTAATAATGGGTCGACTTCGGGAATGTGGCGTTTTCGAAAAATTGATTAACTTCGTCCAGAACTTTAATAACTTAGATTTTCCCCCTTTGAAATGTGTCCAACTGGAGAGCAGTTGGAGCTCAGTCCGTTGTTTCTATTCACGATCTTTTATATACCATACCATTTCTAAAATTTAGGCTATAGGAAAATACCGAAGTATACTTTTTAAATATAATCTGTAGCGTTTCCGTACCGTCCATAATGAGATTGGGGTATTAGGCGGAGGCCACTAATTTTAGAGGTTTTTTTTATTACCGCAGACCCAAAAACTACATTATTAGATGAAACAGATTTCAATTGACTAACTGTACAAGTTACACGATATTATGACAAGTTGTTATTTCTCCATTTTGCCCCACATAAGCTCTGAAGCTTTAAGTTGAACCTGCGGTTAACTGTAAAACCGAAATCGAATCCTCACTGACACCGCTGCCTTTCGGGAGGCAGAAAACAATAATAACTTGCCATAATAGCGTGTAACTTGCACAGTTCTATCTAATAATGTAGTTTTTTTGGTTCTGCGGTAATAAAAAAAACCTCTAAAATTAGTGGCCTCCGCATATTACAATGGTGCGAATTTGAATATTTTGAGTTTTTATATTTTAGAAAACCATCACGATCGAGGGGAGAATAAATATTCTGACAATGTCTACAATAATTTCATAACTTTCTTTTGTTTCCTACAGTCAAAATGGAAATTAATGGAAATTGAACGTGACACGGGTTCTGTAATATCTTCAGGAGTCGACTGGAGCGGCGTCATTTCTCACATTTTACAATTTTACCGTCGGTAATCGGCCTACTAGCTTGGGCGAAAATTCAGGTCTTAACGATGGAAATTGGGTCACGCCCATACCATTTTATCACCTGGCCCGGAAGAAGAAGAAGAAGAAGAAGATTCTTCTAATTGGGGTATACACCACTCTACACGTGTTACACCACCTGACTAATTGTTCCCCCCCCCCTTTTTCCCAAACGCTCTCCGGGAAGGGATCACGTCGTCCCCGTCAATAATATTCAGGTACCGTTTCCGACCTTGACTCGAGTTAAAAGTTGGATTACAGGGCAGTTTTTACCAGTCGTTATAATAGTATTCCCCCCCGAAGTGACAACCCGAATGTGGGTCAAACGGGATTCGAACTGAACCTCTGGGGCGAGGCTTTAACAATATTTCAGGTCCAACACTCGAGACAGCTTACGTTTACACAATCGAGGTTTAGAGCGCTCTAATTGTCAAGAGGATATCACTCAGGAGTATGACACCAGTCATTATTAAGACATTTTTTAATTGATAAATAAATTAGAACCATGTAACATTTAATACAGATACCTGTGCATATATTTTTTAACCCAGTAATAAAGACTGTCTTATAATTCGCTCTTTGGCTTTGCAAGCAGAATCCATTTTACCTATTATTTATTTAGTATCTGCACATCAAATTTTCGAACGGTCGGCGCTTCATTTTGATATCATTTTCCCATTGTTTGGAAAAAAAATTAAATGTTCGGCAAACGTGTAAATGATTTGGCCCATCCACGTTTTCAGAGACGGGCCCTCATTAATTGCAGGAACAAACTGGAAGGGTAGTAAATGAAACGAATTATTGTGAAATGCCGACTCGTTATACACCGGTGGAGGAATCGAACAAAAATCGAAAGTGCATTCGAAACCGGCGAAAGGAGGAAAGCAAAACGGTCACTCGCCATTATCTTCTCCACAGTATGTAGTCGGCTGTGGCGGGAAGCCGAAAACATTCTACTGTACGGTGATAGGCGTTCCGAAACCTTCATCGCAGTAATACATTGTGTGTAACGCGTTCATTCAGTGCGTCACCGAACTGTATATAATCGGAACGGAAAATTCGACGCGCGTATTTATCGCGATTGCTAACCGGGGTGTGCAAAAAAAAAGAAACTCTCGAAAAGGTCTTGTTCAAATATTCATCGGGAAAAATCGATTCGCAACTGTTCGGTAGGGGTGGGATTGTTTGGGGGGGGGCCGTTTTTTACCCCCCTTTTATCGCCGGCCTGTAATTGCCGTTCGTTGTGTATCGGCCCAGCGCTGTAAATATCCAGAGCGCAAACCCCCTTCAATCGGAAACGGCCGTTCTCGTGGACGGGGTCATTCGCGCTCCGGGCATTGTCTCCCGTTATCAACGCCATGGACACGACGGTAAGGGTGGCCGACCGTGTGAAATAAACTCAATCAGCGGTAGAATAGTTCTGGCTCCTTAAATTTTGACACTAACACTTTTTTTTAAATATCATTCGGACTGTTAAACGTCTATTTGCGTGTTGTACAAATGATAATGGAAAGGACAGAAACTAATAATAGCTCGCGAGAAGTCTCACTTAAGTTCGCTTAAGAAAACTGGCTTCAGTCTACCGAGATTTCTTTAAGGGCCGTCATATTTTTAACATAAATTCGACCATTAGTTCACCCCTGGGCAGGCTTCGAAAACACACCCCCGCGGGACACATGTCTTCTGGGACACCCGCGGGGTGAGTAATTACCTCTCGCCTCATTAAGCCGCCCCCTTATCCGGCCAAATATTAATAGCGGGCCGTGTCGATTTTTAATTCCGGAATTTAATTACGCCCCTCCCTCCAATTACACCCCCAGCCGCCCCTACGGCGCACCGCTTCAGACGTTTTTTTCGACGGGCCCGTCGGGTTTTCTTCTTTCGGCCCCCCGGATCATCATCCGACAGACCTCCGGGACTCCCCTTCCCAAACTGCCCCCTTCCTAATAGCCGATTATTTGGGTTATTCTATGGGGGTTAATCTATGGTATGGCGGTAAACATTTTATGACTGGTTGATTCTCAATTTTAACACCGTCACCTATTAATACAGTGAACAGCAATGTTACAACAGGAACAGTGTAGTGACATCACTGCAACCTCACTGTATACCGAAACCTTAAGACTTTCTGCTAAGGAGGAATAATACCCGTAACCCCGGATAGGTAGTCAACGAAATATTTGCGTATCCCCGTCATTTGAGAATTGATAAAAAAGAAATGAAAGAAAAACGAATATATTAATAAAAAATAACCGCTGTATTTTTCCATAAATGAAGTCAATACAAATTACGCGTATGTATGTCGAATACGTATTTTTGACGCTCGCGTTTGGGTTGTCAAAATAGAACGCAATCACCTTTCTGTTCACCAATGTTAAGCCGACAATTCAAATTATGAGCTTCAACATTTCAAGTTGATGAAGCCCCCGGTCCCAGTGACGGGCCACGTTCGATCGCGTTCACTCGTCCCCTTCGTGTTGTCTAAACTCAATTGCCCCGTCCTACAACCTGCAAATTGGCTGGGAGCTTGCCCGAATAATCAATAACGGCCGCGGAATTTACAAAAATTAGATTGACGGGAACAGGAATAGCAGCTTTTTAATCCCCCACCATTGAGTACATAATGTAAGTTGGCTCTCAGTTGTTCATGCCAGACCCAATCTAATCTCTAATCATGAAATCCATCATTTCATTGTGTTTTACCTTCGACGTTTCTGTTTTCAGTATTGACTAACTATTGCTTTTAATTAAAATATATCATTAGAAACACTGGTTTACTTTATAGCAAAACCAAAAAAAAAGTGAGGATGCCCAAAAAAGATCCAAAGTGCCAAAAGTTACTAACACCGCTACTGAAGATGGCGAGCTACCGAATCCGGCCCAGCAAAAGGCCGAAACAGCGAGAGGAGACAGAAACAGACGAATCTACGGTATTCCAACCCCTCGCAAGCCATAAAAGAGGTACCATAATGTTATGATAATATAATTTTTACAATCTCTGTATTTTGATTTTTTCTGTCTCAACTTCGTTTTTTGGACTTAGGAATTAGCAAATGACCAAGAATAAGTAAAATTTTGACCTATATGATTTCCTCTATTTTTATGGCCTCATTACAATCCTACATAATCCAATTTCAAATATAAATATGAATCTTATAATTATTTGTCATGACTTAATATTCGCTCGTCCTATACATTGAAACAACAGATTTTGTAGTATCCGGTTTTCCAGTCACCGCTTCAGATGGGGGGGGCCTCAGGATCGGGGTCCGGGACTGGTTGAAATATTAGTTTAGGATAGGGAACGGCGGCTCGCATATATCCGCTGGATTTGGACGCGCGGGAGGCTTAAACGGTTTTTTTGTTTTTAAAGTTTATTCAGTATATATATATATATATATATATATATATATATATATATATATATATCGTGAGAGAGAGAGATGTATCGGAGCCATGAATTAACCAGGAGGCTGGGGCGGGCGGTCCCGCTCACAACAGAAGGGAGGCTGTTTGTGAGTTGACGAGTTGTGCCTGTGTGTGTGTGTGTGTGTGTGTGTGTGTGTGTGTAGGGGTGTCGGTGGGGGGGCGAGTGGTGGAGGGGGCGGCTCGGTATAAAATAATTGCAGGTTAAAAAGGCATTGTGGTCGGCTCGAGCAATTTCCATGTTAATGGGAGGGTTTTAATTAGTTTTGCGGCTTAGCGGCCGGAATAATGGCCAGCGCGGAAAACGCAAATCAGATTACCGCAGACGGCCGCCCCCCCCCGAAACCGGGCTCAAAACTCCCTTCGGAGGCTGTAATTCGGGCACAAAACAGAGCACAATACACTTTATAATACATTATCATACAATGTGCCGCGGCCGCGGGGGGCGGGGGGGTATAACCGACCGCCCCTTAAGCCGGATTCGGGGGTGACGCCGGGGGGCGGATTTGCATATTCCGCTTTGCCATTTGGGGGGTTTCGCGCAAAAACTGTGAGCGGATCTGTAAAATCGTGTCCCCCCGTCCGCCGACGGAATGATGTGTTTTTAACCTGATCCTGGGGGTGGCAAAGTTTACGTTGCCTCCGATTGTACAGTTTTTCGGTGTTTGGGGTGGGGGAGGTGGATTTTCACGCAAAAGTTTTTCGATGAATATTTTCGTTCATTTATCGAGTCAGTTTAACGCTGACCAGTTTCCAATATTCATTTCCGATATCCATACGGCGAGATTCAAATAACCAATCGAAGAGCGGTGTGTCTCCTCCTCTAAATTATAAGGGGCGATTTATTTCATTTCGGATTATCGATTTCACTTATTTAGAATGCCTGTTTTGTGGTCTGCCAGGGGTTGGAATACCGTAGATTTCGTGTGTTTCTGTCTCCTCTCGCTGGTTCGGTCTTAGATAGAGTTCGGTGTTAGTCACTTTTGGCACTTTCGATGTCTTTTGGGCATCCCCACTGCACTGTCACTGTCACTTGTACTGTCCAAACGACAACAGAAACACACGAAATCTACGGTATTCCAACCCCTCGCTGGCCACAAAACAGGTATGTTAAACTAATTGTTGTTGAAGTAACACGGACGCAAACAGTGAGGATGCCCAAAAAAGTGCCAAAAGTGACTAACACCGCTACTGAAGATGGCGAGCAGCCGAAACCATGTCTAGCACAAAAGTAATCGGTTGATGATATTAAAAAGAAACTCAACCACCCCAACAGGCGCGGGCGGTAATATTTTTCAATTTAAATTATTATCGCCTGATGTCATAACCAGCCTTTGGGGAATCGAATATTTACGATGCGCCGACAGGAGGAAATGGAAAAACGGCAATTCTCCCCGCATACGCCCCCACATAATTCAGATGATACAGATACTGATAATAGAGGCTTTTAACACCGCCGGCTTCAGGAGGCTCTGAACGTGTACTTAAGGCCACCCTGGGGAGCCATAGCTCTCTCTCTCTCTCTATCTCTCTCTCTCCGCTAGGCTTCTACGCCGCCCCCCTCCTTATATGAATCCTACAATCATTACGGTTTATTACGCCCCTTTCCGATGTATGATCTCCGATATGAGGCGTTAAGGAAATTATCTGATCTGGGCTCTGATGATTTATCGATTCTTTGACTGCTGCTATAGTTTCGGCAGTCGCTACCGGCTTTATCCAGCCCGGGGATATTTAAGCATTCGCAATAAAAGCACACATTCGATAATATTTTAATTATGCCTATTAATTCAGAAAAATATGATATAATTGGGAATTGTGTCGGGGGCTTGCTAATAATGGTCCCTGGCGTGATTTTCAATGTATAAATTCATTATAAAAGCAATTATTCTTGGATTGAAAATATAAAATTATTAATAGATTCATCGCTACAATAGTGAGTGGAAATCTCTGAAGTTAAAAATGGCAATAGCGAATATTAACTCGCCTGGACCGCCCTCTCGTTTTGTCGTTGATTTTTTTTTCCACCCCAACCGCAGAGGAAATACATTTTAAAAGGGGTTTCGAATAAAGAAGGGAAACGCTGGTCGAGAAAACTGCTGTAGCAGCGGGCGTTACAGAAAATTACGGGCAAGAGGGCAAGGGTTAATTTCTGGGGGCGGAAGCGACCCCTCCACGGAAAGGGAGGGTTCGGGGGAGGAAGAAAAATCGGTAAGAAAGCGGGGAGTTAAGAGAGGAAGCGAAGTAAAGCCTCGAGGGCGGACTTAATATTAGTCTCCCATTCCGGGGGTAAGAGAGAGGGAGGGAGTGAGAGAGGGAGAGAGAGATCTTGGTGTAATTTAATTTGCAGCATCTGGGAACTGTCAATGCCCTCCTCCTTCTCCTTCCCTTCTGGAAGAGGGGCATTATCCAATTATGATTAAAAGGTTACTTTACTCCCTGTATAAGAGAGTATTAATTAGGATAGGAGTGGGGGTGGGGGGCCTCCTCCTAATGGGGCCCCTTCCCCAGTGTGATTTTCAACATTTGTTTGCAAACTCCCTCCAGCCCCCTCCATTTTCGAGTCGAACAATGGTACAAACAGCCCTGTAGGGTTGTCCCGGCTATTCGGGGCTCGAACGGCACGTCCTCCCGCTCCCCAGGCGGCATATTCCCCAATCTGAACAGGAATATCCTGTAGTATTGCGCCCAGAAGAGGTATAAATGTTGGTAAAACACTAACGATTGTACCACGAATTCAATGCGTTTAATGAAACAATAAGGTATCATTTTACCTCATTAACTGGTCTCTCTGGAATATCCGAGAGATTTAATAAGCCTCTGACGGAATTATTTATTTCCTATATAGCCCAAACGTCAGCTAATTTTCATCAAATTATAAGCCTTCAAGTTGAAACAATAATCATTATACATTTATATGCTCAATAGTTTTGCAATTTCCTCATCCAACTTGAATATCCACTCGGAAATTTGATAGATCTAAATGGTTTCAGGAGTTGATAAAATCCTCGATACGAATTTGTAGTTTAGCATTAAGCTATCTCTGAAAAATTAGAACATGGAGTATTGGAGTCTAATGGCAAAATCAAATAAATAACGATTCTACATTTCTGAGACGTCCTTCAGGTATTCATTTAAAATTAAATAGTTCCATTTATTTCTATCACATAATGAATACAAACATATTTTATGAACTATGCTACGTTTATATCTGACATTCGTGCTTACGCGCGAGAAGAAAAACCTTCCTATTTGTAAGGATAGTAGAATCCAAAGTTAATTATTATTATTGATACCGCCATACAATATCATGATTAATATTTATATAATAATATATATTTATATGCTAATAAAATTCTTGTAAATAACTATTGAAAAATATCTCATTATATTATGGCTTTAAGCTGGCTAAGCGTTTATTACGAAATCTGGGACATAAAAATCGAACATCAATAAAGCTAACGTTACGATCTTAACCTTCGGGATTTGTTTCTTCTTGACTTTTTCTTATGTCCCGCATAAACGTCATTTACTACAAACAGGAAGATAATTGGTTATTGCCCTTTTAACGACTAAACATCGATACCGGGAGCCCATAAAACGGCGACATAAAACAGAGGAGGGACATTAACGGCATTATTTCAAGAAATAAACCGCCCGGTTTATATCGAGCGGAAACAGAAAAAAATCCTCCGTCAACGGAATCGCCTATCTGAGCGGCCCGACTGCGGCAAGTGCTGCGCTCTAGTACATCCCATCGAAACTCTCACTTCACACGGGCACTTATTTCATTCCCAGCCTTACGTTATTAGTAACTTAGTAGCCTCTCTACGCGTGCAATTAAATATTTTTTTAACGTATAAATATTTTAAATTGATAGGGATCATTAATCACCTTTAACGTTTGAAAAACTCTTACACGTTTTCATGTAAAGGATGTCTGGAAGGAATGAAAATGAAACTGAAGACCTTAGAGGTGACGTGAGATACAATAATAGTGAGTAGTAGCTACAGTGATCCAAGAATTACCTGCGATAAAATCCCTGAAAGAATTACTAGCGATAAAAACATTTAATACTATTTTATAATCACATTCCAGTTTCTGTCAATAACGGATTAATAGCAGTTCCTAAATTCCAGAATTTCATTGAATATTCAAGTGAATTTACAAAAAATTGTCGCTTTGCATCCGCGGTACTTCAATAGCGTATAAGCTAAGCTCTTTTACTGAGAAGTTACTGCATTGTCTCGCTCCATTATTTTGTGTTTTTGCCTTTAAATTCTGGTATTAAATGCAGTCACTTACAGTGTTTTTCATTGACCGATATTCGCAATCACCGCATAGTGATTACTGCAGATACCGTACGATTTCGTGTGTTCGGCTGCTCGCCATCTTCATCTTTCTAGACATGAAACCGGTCTAGCACAAGACCAAACCAGCGAGAGGTGACAGAAACATACGAAATCTACGGTATTCCAAACCCTGGCAAAAAAAGGTATGTTAAACTATAACTGCAGAGTTACAACCGACAACCGTGCGCCTCTTGATGCTGGTAAATTTTCGTTCTATAAATGGTTGACTGAAAAAGGTTAGTAACAATTATTTAGTTCATAATAAAATGGGATTTATTTTTTGAGGCATTGCTCTTCCTAATTGATATCGGTGGGTATACAAAAGGGCGGAGTGTTGAGCGCCCCAAGTGGGGGCGGGCCGTTAAAGCCAGTGGGGGCGGGCCCTCGGATAAGAGCGGGAGAGCGAGATGGAGAGAGGGTGAGAGGGAGGGAGGGATGGAGGGAGAACGGAGGGGTTGTTAAGGTTAAGCCCAACCGATGTGCCGGTCACCCCTTTACAGTGGGACACATATACTACTATCCAATTTACTCGGCTCCCCGACCCCGGATTAAGATAATAAAAGTTACTTACTCGCCGCAGCCTTACCGGCCCCGGCCGCAGCCCCATAATCTGATTCCACCGCCCTTAATAATATCCGCACCGCTTCCTTTAAATTAAATTGCCCCTTTCCAACCCCCCCTCCAAACACCCCCGTGATACAATTTGAGCCGAGATAAGAAATAATTTATTTTACCCCGCCTCCTATTTCCCTTTTAGCGGCAGGAAAAGAAAAAGAATCGTATTAAGGAAAAAAGCTGAGGATTCAGGACTTTCGATAGTCCGATTAACAATTTTCGAATAAAAATGTTGCCTCCGCCATTGCAATGATTACATAATTAAGGCTGAAATATTTTCGATTAGGCGAATGAAATATTACAAATTTTTTTTACCTATTTGATATTATGCCCTAGACCAGTATGATTTCTGACGGTTTTCTACAGACATTATTTTTTCCGGACACATTCTTTTAGGGACACTTTTCCTCGTTTTTCCCGGGAAAAGCGCCCTATCCCTAAACACCGCGTGGAGGCGTGGGAGAAACCTCGCAGACGGTAGCGTAAAATGGAGGCTGCTCTAAGAGGTTGGTTTATGGTGAAAAAAATAGTTTTAACACCATTTTTTTATATAAATATTTTTGCAAAACCTATAGTATATGCGTATAAATACCCCATACTTATGTTCAAGATTGTCTATCTGGATCCCACGGTTCCCTGATTTATCCCTTCTACAGTAGATGAAGAAATGAAATAAATTTAGTTCTTGCTCTTTGATCAATCTTGTAGTGAGAACACAAACAAGTTCGAAATTCCAGACCAGCTTTCACAAAGAGTTTACAGCAAATTTTATTGTTACCGGTCTGGTGATTGTGGAAAAATCACCCCGAGATAAATGGGCTACCTACCTGAGCATTTGATGGCATAGGCTCGCCCCAATAAGGAGGCCATTACCGGCCGTTATACCTGTTTAAGTTGTGTAACAAGGCGCAATTAAGTATAATTAAGGATAATAATTACGGCCGGCGGTATTTCCCCTCGAAGTTTATTCCGAATCTAAGGAACAGCCGAGAGGATGAAATTCTGTTACCGATTTCATGCGCCCACCCCCACCATCGTATTCGTGTTTCGGGCAGCGTTTATCCGCTGTAATTAAACGCACTTAATGTCGAAAAATTGACAATTAACCACCGTAATTATTCTATACATTACCGTGGGATCCCCCGCTCTTGTTTTCGTCCGCCCGATCTGATTTCAGAACAGCTCTTGTTACGAAACCTTTATTCACTTCGTCACAATTAATTTATTGTTAATCCACGGAGAACGTTGTCGAGAGGCAATTTCATAACGTTATATTCTAGTTATTGAATCGAACTACTGTCCGTTTAATACAGCTTTGTATTCGTTACATCCTGCCCGGCTTGTATACATAACATGCATAAGGGTAAAGCATTTCGGGGTCTGTAGCAATTAATGATTAAGTACTTCCCCTTAGTCATACTATGAACTTCTATTTGTTGTCGCCTAGGATTACTAGTTTCAGATCTACCTATAGGATAGAAAACAATTCAGAAAAATCACCTTGTACTTTATATTCGATTGTTCATTGGAAAATGGAGCAAATCAAATATTCACCTTCACCCTTGCGTTATCCCATTACGATGGGATCTGTGGGACATATGCCACCGTGTTCCGCCCCCTCTCAATACCATCAATAGGCTTAGGGCAAGCGAGACCTCCAACCTGGCTGCCGAAGACGGAAGCCGTCCACTGTAGGCGGGACAGTGTCGGGGGTCATAAGAGGGCCGTTTTAGGCTGTTCCACGTATGTAAATCCTCGATAAAAGATATTAGTCCCAGTCCACACGGCCCCGGGACTGTGGACCACCCCGGGAGACCCGGAATCTGTCCGAGAATTGACAGGTGATAGTAATCCCCTGTAATCCCAGGATTTAATCCCGGATTCCTCCGTTAAGAGAATTAAGTGGCGGTATAAGTAGCCACTCGGTGGTCGTCCAGCGACGCAGTCTCCATAATTCGGATTCTAAAATTTCAATGGACTGGACAAAAAAAAATGTTTATATATATTAGCGGACGAGCCTTGTTACTCGTCTGAAACAGTTTTGAACGTATTACACCCAATATCAGAGAAATCAAGTAATATTGATAGTACAGGTAAGTTAGACAGAAAAAAATGTACAACATTTAAATTTGAAAGTTTACAAAAGGAAAACTGAAAAGGGAGTCGTTACATTTTTCTTCGCTCAACTTTATACACGGATGATATTTATTTTATGCCGGAATCAATCTTCAATGAAACATTTACCGTGAAATTGAAAATGTTCGATGCGACTTATCCATTTTTCAGAGCGGCGGGATATTTTCGCAAGGAATACAGGGTATGTCAATTTGGCAGTCATTAAATCGTCGGGCATAAGAGTTTATTACATTCGGTGGGGGGATGATGGCCGATTTTTCCCTTTACGCCCCTTTAAGGCACAGGTTTTACGACGGCTTTTCACCGCGTCAGCTATGCGGCTCGCTTTTCACTTCCGATGCGTGGTTCGCTTTGGTTAATGGCCAACTAACCGTTTTCAAAGATTAGTTACGTTTTCCTTGTTATAGCCACTTCTGAACTAATCCGTCTCCATGTTGTGATTATCTGGAAAGGTATAATAAATGATTGGCCGACAGTAAACATGTTCAGAGTGATTACCTTGATGTTTAATGTTGGGCACGACAATATAACGCGGTATTCAAATTGCATTAATTCTCGGCCCCTTCCATTCATTGTTCCGCCACTTCTTTGCCAATGCCGAAGTTCAACATTCGGCCGGTAACGGAGGGCAAAAACAGGCTACTGAGAATGCAAATTGGCGGTCATAGCAGTTGGAGTAAAGTTGCCCCAGGGCGGACACTCAATGCTAATTCCGGGCCATAATCAACGCTCAAGGTTTCGGGTCCAAATGGATTTCCTCAATGTGTACGCCTGAAGTTTCTTACGGCTCCCGGTAGACGTCCCGAAATAACAGCGGCCTTACAGCGCGTAATATTCCGGAAGGAACAACATTATAATTAACCGCTGATATTAAAATAATTAATTGCTGTTATAGCAAACTAGTGTGGCTTAAAGTTTTAGTATACCTCAATGTGGACCATCAGCCTACATGTAATGCTCAATTTTCATCAAAATTCATCCTCAGTAAAATTTGCCCTCTTCATTAGGAGACTAATGACATTCTCACGTCAATACAACAGATTTTACAGGCATTACATATAGTTGGGCCACCATCATATATCATAACACTCCCTGTTTGGGCCCTATCTTGACCCTATCATGCAATCTTCAGTTGCATTCAGTTAACAATAAATACCGGCTAGGTATACAAGGAAGGGAATATTCCCTCATCGTGGCTCTGGATTTGTTTCCACCCCCTCATTCAACGGAGCACGCATGGGCAACGGGCCCGTAGATTATGTTAATAACAAAGTCTATTTTCTTCCTAATCGCATCGACAATCTTTCGCTCCGAATCGCTCGCTATTATTAACGCGCCCCCGCCGGAAGAGCGCGCTTAAACGGTTCATTCATCATACATAAGTAGACGGGGCGCGGACTGCATTTCGGTTAATTGCCCTACTCGAGACGCGCTAATGCTCCGCTAATATACCGGCGTCTTGTTGGACTGAAAAAAAGGATAATGGTTTCCTGCCTTATTTACACATAATTAGCCGTTTAGTCGATTCGTTTGCCCTACCAACCCCCTCCACAGATGGCCACCACAAGAAATGCAAAATTACAGACTTAAATTATTTGACTCGCCCGGTTGCGAAAAACTTTGATGGAGTGCATACTAAGTGTTTAATACGATCGAAAGCTCTACTGACAGTTTTTCTGCAAAGTCTACAAAAGCCGTCAGCTACAGTTCATAACAGAAAACTCTTAACCACTCTGGAGGCATTGTCACGGATTATATTCAAGAAATCTTCTTGAAACCTGTTCTGAAATCTGTTCTTAAACAAGTGCGATTGATGATAACGCCGGAAGGCTATGTTTTTGTACTTGTTATTCGGATATTTTTTGAACACTCGTCTCTATTATTGAAAAGCCCTCGCATTAACAGAAGGCGTGTCGTTCAAGCCCCTCGGCGACGGTAATTGCCAAAGATGCCAGATCGGCTGTGGGACTTGAGTGTCTCAGTCTTCTCCCCCGAGATCGGGGGAGCCCTCCTCTAATGGCGACAATGGCTTCGGAGACCGGGCCCTCGGATCTCCCTTCTGGGAATAACCGGGATGAATATTAGCGCCCTTCCCCACTCCCCCTTCTCGACAGTCCCGTCATCCCCCACGAGATGTGTCATTTATGCGGCGCAGCCGGCCTTCCTCCCCCAACGACAATAAGACCACTTCGGGAGTCCCTGATACTTACGGGACCCCGATATCGGGTGGGGTCACTGAAACACAACTACCACCGGCCGCAAACATCGGATTAAATGATTTTCAGATATGTGACGCTAATCAATACAAAAAAGAGGTTTTATATAACATAACTTTAATATTTTATAACCTAGACATTTTTTAAATCTCGAATAGGGATACGCAAATAAATCTGGTTTGGGTCGAACTTTATTTGGAGGCCACCGCTCCAACTTATTGACGTTGATCACCAATATTTTGGCTCAACGACCTCCGCGCGCCAGTAAAATTTGTCTTGGACATTTCAAACATTCAATTCATTCAATTTATTTATTTCCTTACATTCCTGTTCCTTAAGTCTTTAGCAGGAGCGACCTTTCTCGCGTACCGTTGGGATTTAGATGTCCCACACGGCCGTAAGGACGGCGGGGGCAAACGTGGAAGGTCCGCCAGCCCATCGGATGGGGGTTATATTACCGGAATTTACGAGGGGGGTCCGCGGGGGCGTTAACGCCGCCGGCCCCCCACCCCCCGCCGTGTCAAACCCCGCCTCGCCAATAAAACTTTTAACATTCTGCGTTTTACGGTCCCATTTAAAAAGCGTTAACCTGAGCGAATTCGACCTTTTCCAGGTCGGGAAGACGGAAGTGTAGCCTGTTTCGTTGAGGGGGGACGGTTGAAAGGGGCGGGGGTGGTCCTGGGACATCGGTGTTTTTGAAATCGTAAATATGATTTTACGCCCTGCAAACATAAACTGGAGCCGGATAATGAAATGTGACTGTTCTTTATATTTGTTTATAAACTGGCTGACGGCAAATTTCCACCTGTTTCCGTGTCGCTATACTTGTTGACGCCATATATAATATATATTTAATGAAGTTCTATAATGTCGTTAACTTTCTTCCTACACGGAGTGCATATATCCTGCTTTACAGTGTACAAGTTGTAAAATACTGAAACGGTCTCCTGAATTCATGAATTCAATTCAATTACACGATCACAGCGCACATTATATTAAATATGTTGCAATTCGTAGATATATGACGAAATTTGAACGCGATTATTCATTATTAAACTTCCTTCCGTATTTTCATCCTAGTTCAGTTTATCGTGATGTCGCTATATAAAATTCTGCACCGATAAACTAGCCCCCCCCCCTGAGGGTGGTGCGGAAATGTACTTAACTAACTGAAGATGGCGAGCAGCCGAAACCGGTCTAGCAAAGGACCAAACCAGCGAGAGGAAAGAGAAACACACGAAATCTACGGTATTCCAACCACTCGCAGACCACAAAACAGGTATTCTAAACTAGATAAATAATAATAATTCCGTAGAGTGCGAATGTGCAGTTACCCCATTGCGTACAGCCGTTTAAGGGTTAACGTTTGGTAAACCATACCTGACGACCTTGTGAGTGCGGATGGGGGCGGTAGGGTCACGGGACTGGCCATTGTGGAGGCACCGGCCCGAGAGGGGGAGTAATGGGGTCCGGGGCCCGAGTGTCGTTAACCGGGGGCGGCGGCGGAGGAGGAGGCGGGGGCGGCCAGGAATTTAATTATCCCGGTGGCGAGGGTCCCGCCCCCGGTCATTAAGACGCTATCGCCCGGCTCTCATCCCCCGCAAGTATTTATTCAACTGCCCCCTCCACCCATCCGCGGTACAACTACCCCGGGACGGCTCTTAACTTTGTATCGGCCCTCAGGTGGCCGCTGGGGTTATCCCGCCCCGCCCCCGCCCCGCTCCCGGCCACCGTCGCCACGTGTAGGACAAATGTTCTCCACTATACCGTGAACTCCATTCTGGATTATTGAACCCGCAGTCTCTATTCCCTCCTCGAGTAGACCGGTGTTACCGCTTTAATTAATTGGCCCGGTACAGTGTAATCCGCTGGAGGTAACTTGTCTGTAGTTCTGCGCGGTAGAATGTCACCGGAGGGCAATACGAAAGGGTTTTCGTGTTTGTTCCTAAATGTCATTGGATTTTATGCACCGGCAACAAAACACAAAGAATTAACAAGGTGTCGAGGGACCGACAAAGGTTCGGAACATTGAATGCGGTAGCATTAAAAGTAATAAAAGTAATTATTACCTTAAGGGCGTAAGGTGGTGTTGGAGTTAATAATTGGAGAAAATGCCATACTTTTGTTGAGAAATGGACCGAATAATCGAGCACACTGCTACTATGGACTTTGTTTAATAATGGTTTCGCCCGTGTGGATCATTCCACAACTATCTATAGTAACACAAATTCCGGGAATGGTCGGGGAATAAAATAAATTTTTAATTTATTCTGTTAACCTTTGGCGACAATCTCAATTGAGCGGTGGCTGGCGATCCGCGTTTTGTGAGTATGTGGGGCGAGCGTCAGTTTTTGCTCGTTTTTCGGCCGAGGGATTTAATTAATTTTTCAGAATAGGACATCCGGACCGACCGACCGCCGAAGGGAGGACCGTAATTAAAAACTCGGCGCAATAGATTCCCGGAGTGGGCCGCCGGCCACACGGCCCAAGATAAGCGTCCGTCCCACTCCCCGGAAAAAAGGATTCTCCCTCCCTTCCTCCCTCCCTCTCACTCTCCCGAAAATAAAAAAAAAAGAAACAGAATACTGTTTCCCGTCGTAGCGACTGGTTTTACATTTAATAATTCTGGTAATAAAGTCCCGGAGGGACCGCCGGTGCTTCGGAATTACTTTTCGTCGACTCTGTCCCACACTCTCCCCCTTCGGCACTGAAATGATATTCAAGTTCAATTCCCGATTATTCCTGGCATTTATTCTGTGCTCTGGGCGCATTTTATGGATAGAATAAATATGCTAAGGGAACGTACGAAAATGGAGTCGTAAGGTTAGTCGCCATTTGCACATTGCGATCAATTGGAAATAAGTCCAATTTTTAAATAAAACACAAAAGACGAGTTTGTTCTACAGTCAGGCAAAAGAACGAAATAATGGCCTTCATACAGATACGGATACAGAAACTAGTCTTACGAAGACACAGATCCAAGTTCTCGGAAGCGCTGTTGAGAGCGATGTTGTAATTGGTATTATGCTAGCATTTCTATACTTAGGCAATAAACGATAAGGACTAGTTAGGAGTTTTACACTCTAAATAAAGCGGTATTAACTGTGTAATAGCCTCATTGCAACTCTTACGGCGACTAATAGTCACACGCCGTTGTTTACTATCGAGAGCACGTGCACCACTGTCCCGACTGTCGAACCCGTTTAATTTAGCCAGTGTTAAAATGAAAGAGAGGGTGAGATGACACGACGCGAGGGTTAAACTGAGGCCAGAGAGAGAGAGAGAACGAGAAAGAGTGTGAGAGGGAGAGAGAGAGAGAGAATCGTCTATGTCAAAAGCCCGTGGAAAACATGTCAATCACCGCTGGCGCTCAGGGAGCCCCTGCATCTGGCTTCAGACCACACACACTCTCTCTATCTCTCTCCCTCCCTTCATTCTTTCCCTCTCTCTCTCTCTCTCTATCTCTCTCCCTGGAGAATCGCGCAACAACACTCGCTCACAAACAACGTCAAAGGGCCCCCCCGCAAACCGGTGGTCCGCGGGGAGCGCGTGACTCAGCCGAATATTAGTTCTGTTATTAATTGTGACACCCCTCTGTACGTCAAAAGGTGACGTCCGAACCGCTTTTGAGTTTCACGACATCTGACCGGATTTGTCCCGGTTTGCCCGTTCGACAACAGTTACTGCCTACTGCTCAGCACCAATCCCTATTATCTACTGATTTGGAAAAATTGAATTATTCAGGGCCGTGCGAAAGCATCGTGTCTACACTGTTACTATGATTTCTGTTTAAGTCATTTTTTTTAATCTTCATTTTTCTCTCGATATAATACTCACGTTATACACGTGTAATACACATCGTGTTCAAGCACATATTATATCAAATAATAGTCATATGAGTATAGGCAGTTTGAATAGCGAGAATACAAATATATAAAATATACTGAAATGAATTGTAAAAACACAGTGCTGGGTTGCAGTGAACTGCCCCTCTATTGGAATATTTCCTCTCGTCCGGCATGAGCCAATTTTCGGCGCCCGTTATGAACCATGGGCAGGGGGCAGTTTTACATTTTCCGATCGAGCCCCCGACCCAAACACGGGAAAATCGACGATTGGACAAATATGATTATGAAAAGCGTCGGCCACGCCCCTTTGTTTTCATTGTTTTTATTAAACGGAGCCCGCCTTTCTGGCGATAAAGCGTAAATTAGGATTGTGTATGTGTGTGCATTGTGGTGGGTCTTTTCAAAACCGCGTGTCCAAATGAGTTGTATATATAACACTATAGTTGTATTTGGTGCTGGGTGGTGGGGGAGGGCTGTGTATAAATGTCTATTGTATATAAGGGATATAAATCATTGTTATGGACACCGAGTGTAAAACAATAATAGGTCGAGGGTGTCGATTACACGGCCGTGAGTATGAGAGCGGACGCCCCCCCCCGCCCACAACAATCGAAAATGGCGGACGATATTTCAACTTGCGTTCCTCTATCTCTCCCCGTTCGGCGGGCAATTCCATACCTCTATCTCTCTCCCACTCTGGCTGGAATATGAGTGGAGGCGGAGCGTAAATCAATTTACCGGTGCGTTGCAGGAGGGGGGGGGGCGGAGAATCATTACAGTTTAGCGTCCAGTGTGCGGAGGCGGGAGGTTTGTGTGCATTGTTCGCGGTTGTTCTGTATTGGCGTTGTCCCGTTTTTCATCGGTTCGCGTTCACGTTATATTGGTCCGCGGACCGGGGGCTCGTCCACAAGCCTATATTATACGGTAAATCATCGCGGACCCGCTATTGCAATCCTCCCTTTTTGCCATCCCCGGGTTAATGAGAGTTGTGCATCGGTTGAATAAATTGTAAAAAGAAATTGCCGAACATTATCATCTAAAGGGAAGACGGAATTATCAATTGTACGATTCTGTCTAAGTTACCCGAAAGACGAGGTCTCGAAAGCTTAAACATTTATTTTATTTCCTATCTAAACCGTGAATTCAGAAACTGAGGATGCCGGTTATACCTAAAACATTTTAACAATGAACTGAGAAAACGAGTGAACAGTGAAAATTTCATGTCTCAACGGAAAGCTCCGAAGCCTTGTCAACGGTCGAAAAATATCCGAAAAATATTTGAAAATTTTCATAATTTGAAAAATCTTCCGTGGTAAGCAAAAGTGGTTATATAGCGCAGATGGAGGAAGGATGAAAATTTCAACCCCCATTCCAACATTTTATAATAAATTTCAAGCCGCTTGGTTTCCACCTTTTTTTATGACTAATCCTATTTATTTTTCATTTTATTTTGTTTCCTCCTGACAGCCCAAAACAAGATTACAAATGTAATTTTAACCTTTTAAACAAAAGAAATCAGTTATAAATGATATGAATTGTAAAATCCGGGTGTTTAATGTGTTGGTGTATTTACATCACATGGGATAAAGCGAAAGTAAATATGGACTATGGGCACCCTTATATTATAATGTAACAAGTAATTAACGTATTTGTATTCTCAGTTGGAACACTATGATTTTGTTTTCAATCGACTTTCGCATACAGCCAGCTGTCCAAAGCGCGTCATTTGTGAGTGATTAGCGCGCTAAGGCTGCGCTATTATTGGCGGGTATTTATAACTGCCAACTCGTGGACCGGTTGGTTAGGGCCGTCGCTGCGTTGTACTGCAACCGAGATTACAGCGGCGTGCAGCCGGGAGCCGCCGATCGAGTTTGCGTTCGGCTATTAATAGCGGGGGCGGGCAGAAGATAAAGCCCGGGTGCTTGACAAAAGGGCTTAGGCTGAGAAGGGGGAGGGCGCGTGGCCGGGATTAAGAAGGCGACAGGGGGCGGTGGGGGCCGCGAGCTCCGGGATTAGCCCCCGGGGCAGGGCCTGGGAAAGGCAAACAGGGCCCTCTAGCTGGCCGCGGAACACCCTGGCAAAGTGACGCCTTCATCTTATGCCCGGCCGACAAGCTGTGGAATACATTACCAGGCTAATTTTAAACCTTGGCGACGTTTTGGACGTGTTTGAGATAGCGAAAAGATTATACGGGCGCGGAATACGCCCGGCTGGCACTAATTAGAAAGTTTAATCTTACAGTAAATCGTGCTATGTTTAAACAAATAATGTGCACCGATGAATTCTCTGAAAGCCTTGCGTTGTATAAATCTGCATAAAAAAATCGATTACCTCATATTCGAAAGTTTTGAATAGGAACGAATAGACATGCAATCCTATTATTCTAGGTATATATGTATACTATACACATTAACATTACAAAATAATGTATAAAACATTTTAATAATCGTAGATTTTTTGTGTGTCTGTCTCCTCTCGCTGGTTTTGTCTTTTGCTAGACCGGCTTCGGCCAAAGTGACTAACACCGTTATTGAAGGTGGCGAGCAGCCGAAACTGGTCTAACAAAGGACCGAACCAGCGAGAAGAGACTGAAACACACGAAATCTACTGTATTCCAAACCCTCGCAGGCCACAAAACAGGTATTCTAAATTTTAATAATCCTCTTTTTATGTCTAGCAGATACTGAATTCTGCAAAAACCGCTATTTAATTTGTTGTAGAAGTTTGTGGCGTCCAGAGAGCTCGACCACCCGCCGGATATTATTCGACAATGGATTTTGGTACGAAGCAAAGTGTTTTGTGATAATAACTGTGGCACAACAGCACTGGCCTACTGTTCCGCTAATAACCCAATCGGTATTTTCCAAGGAGAATTTACAATAGAGGACGGTAAACATAATTTAGCGCGCGGTGTACCAGCAGTGCCATCACTGAGGAGAGGGTTCGCCGAATCCATCACAACTAGACGAAAGCAGGTGAGGTGGCAGGGGGGGAGGGGGTGGAGGCCGTTCGCGGATAAAAGCCACCTTACACGACCCCGTGTTTTAAACCTCTAGGCTGAGTGTGTAACAAAGTTGTGTGTTTGCGGGCCGGCGGGGGCGGAAGAGTGACAAGTTGAGCGTCAGTGTGAGTGCGTGAACGGGATAGACCGGGGGCGGAAAATGCTTTGTGCCTTTGGGGCGGGGGTGGAGGCACCGGGGCAGCTTTGTCTGAGCTACATGGAAAATCACTCGTTAGACCGGCGTGCGATACAGGGCCCCGTCCTAGCCCACCCCGCCCCTCCCACCGCCCCCAACCATCACCACGTCACATTGCACGGCAATCAATAACTGAACAATACCAGTGTGGGAGGTGAATCCACCCCGCCCGCCCCGTTCCACCCCAGGGCAGATCGTCGTAGGGTGCTTAGGTGGGCCCCACTGTGGACCACTATTGTTTACAACGCCCCGGGGACTCAGCGGCATTGTACCGCCGTGGCTTTTGCTCCTTGTTTAATATCGGTACGATGTTGTTATTTTCGTGCTTTTACTAGCGATCCCCCCCTGGACGATCGCGGTAAAAATTAAACAGGAGGGAGGGGCCCTCCGTCACGGCTCATTTCCCGACGCGTGACACTCGGTGTTGCCCCGGCTTAAGTTATTAGTAATGGGCGGGGGGAGGCAATGTGAAATCAGGACCTCAAATAAGTACTTACGACTGACACTCAGATACAGACACGACTGACTGGATATCCCAAAGATTTCTAATACAAAAGAAATAAACGGCCGGAATACCGTATGGTTTTACGTTTTCTATACCTGTTTCTGTTTTATAAAACTGATGATCATTATAAACGTTATTTTAAGATGAACAATTAGAAAATGCAAATTGAAAGTAGTTTAAGCGCATGATAGGTAGTTTTGGGCTGTCACTTCAGTGCGGATGATTTACATACCCTCACTGGGCCACAAACAAGTATGTTTATGTTTACAATGAAGTACTTATAAACTGTCACATGTATTTCCATTGCCCTTAAGGTCATTAAACCAGCATTAGCCGCAAATGTAGATTAGCCATCATTCCTTAAATATTTTTACGAAATGTTTAATTAGTTTGTAATTGATTTCGAATCTCGTGAAAATCAACTGAGCGGCATTCAACTCTGGGGGCTGCCGAGTATCCACCGCTGGATCGATATAAATATAAAAAAAAGTCAACAATATAAGCGATGAAATGGAGGCTGGTGAAACGCGTGGTGCGGGGTATAAGGGATTGGGCAATGTGTCTGGTCGGGTGTCGGTCCGATGTAAACATTAGCCGTGGGTGCGGGGGTGGGTGGGTGGCTCTGTGGGAAGGAGAGGGCCCGGGGCGGCACAGGGGGGGCCCGCCTCTCCACTAATGGGTTTATTGTGGTGATGCGGTGTCTAAGGCCGGCTCTCCCCCTCGGCTCGTTACGTGTAATGATGATGGATGACCCTCCCCCCCCTGGATAAGACCTTTCTATCCGAACGGCCGGCCACATACGCTTCCGTCGGGGGGTGGTTGAAATCGGCGGAGATTTCCCCGTTTAAAAACCTTCCCTCCACCGCTCACTTTCCCACATTACTCGGGCCTGCCGAGGCGACGGATAGCCATGAGACTATGGAGGGTTGCACTACTGCGCTATGAGTGAAAACATACTTAGCAATAACAAACAAGCTATTTCTGTTCTGTTTTATTTATAAGAAGATATTGAGCACCCTTCGGACAGCGGCGATGACGGTTTATAAACCCTCATTTTCCATTTGATGGGCCGGGTATGAAGTATGGAAATATTTGGCAGTGGCCCTCGGATTTTATTCATGAGCGGCGTGGGTTGGAGGCCTCGTGTCCTAGCCGGCTCCTCTTCTTCTTCTTCTTTTCTTCCTCCCCTAATGCCAGGCTTGTCGCCCTGGGCTTTTATTACCGCCGCTTCGAACACCCGCTTTTTAACCCTGCGTCGATCGGGGGATAGGGGTTGTAAGTAGCCGGTTGGGACTTAGGGGTCCTGGAGTCCTTAAAATATGTGGGTGAAACTACTGTGGAAATGCGTCTATGAATAAGCATAATTATTGCAATAGTCCATATCCACCTACTATCTCCAGTACTACCTGGAGGAGATCTCTCGGCCACTAGTGTTTGAGAGCCGATAATGATGTACGGGGAAAAATCCATTTCGTCAAAGTTAGCTTTGTTTGATATGGTGGTGAATCCTTGATTTAATATGTAGCGTGAACAATGATGCATTGTATTCAACGCCCAGAGCAGTATGTGTAACCGACGCTTTGGATATTATCGTGCTAATATTCGGACCTACAAATTACATTAAAATAAATTATGTAATATTAACATCGATTGGAAGGACACAGGAGGGTGTTACACAATGTCCTATTTTCAAGACAGTTCGACTTCTCTCACCGTCGCCACTGGCATAGAACCAATTAGGTGCGTAATTTGGAACACCAGGAACGGGAAGAGTGTACAATTTCAGTTTATCGTAGGGGGAACGTTCGTCAAGTAAATTATTTGCAATCTTGACTATCCCTCGGGATCTTGGGCAGTGGTCAACCGGTTGATTTATATATGAGGTCAGGTCCCGGTCTAATTAGCGGCTGTCCCAAAGTTGGCTGGCTCGAGCGTTGACCGCCCAACCAACGTGAAGATCCCATTAGGCCAATTAAAGGAAATCTTGACCGAAGCGTCAATTGTTAATAAGACCCTCGGACGAGTCCACTTCGCCTTGGTGACCGGTCATCCAGTGAATCTTCCATGAGCACCACTATAGAGGAGAAACGGCATTAGATAATTATAAATCGTTTAATAAATCTGAGAAGGAAGGAAATTATGATCACAGAACTGCTTCAATAATTGCCTTTATAATATGTAGAATAAACAACTTAAATTCAATTTCATAATGTGCCATATTAAAATGGACTATTAGCCAGTATCATTAGTTTAGATGATTATCATTTCATCACATTATATTTCACCAGTGAATTCGATATATAAACTTACCTCCTATTCAAACTCCAAGCTAATAACCGAAATTACCAATGTAACTGCAACAATGTAAGTCGCAATGCCGAAGTGATGGGCTAACATGGGATGGTATAATGGGGGGCAAATCCCCAACGCCCCTCGCCAAAACACACTTTTCGATGCAGTTCTTTGTCGCCCGGTGACCGAGCGAATTTAAAACGCCAAATTGGCGGCCCTGAATAAATTTCCGACGGGGAAAATTTGGCCGGAAAATGGGGCGTAGAATGGGCCGTTTTGCAGGGTGTGCTCTGGGGACAGGGCTGCAACATTGATGGGCCCCGGCTCACTTACCCGCTGCCAATCGTAATTAAACGTTTGCCCTCCTTTCACCGCCCGCCGCCCGCTAAATAGCTCCGCTGTTACTTCGCCGCATTTACAACAATGAAGCCCGACCGGGCTCGGGATGGAATAAAATTAGTTAATTTATTAGAATTAATTCATCGTGATTTGCCGTTATCGAATCGTAATAGTGGGAGTGCGTAAGACAACGGGGAATTCACCTTTTTACATTCCTGGCTAAATTATGGCTGATTTCTGTATTAACCAAGCTGATGACTATGACTACACATTATTTATTTCTGTATGTATTCTACTAGTAATTATTGCATAGAATTTGGATGGAGAATTGAAACGAATAATACCAGATATGAAGTGATTCATCTTGTACATCCTTATCCTTCAGCATCTGAATATTTGATGTGCCACCGATTAGGTTAATCTTAACACAGAAGGTTGCCCTGGTGACCACTAGAGGCCGCTAAAATGTACCCCATTGTCGCAGCCCCGCTCCTGAATTATCTATCAGCTTTGACCAATTATAAAAAATAAGTATTAATCGTAAAGTGCCGAAATGAATTCTCGCAACGTTATTTTTTTAAATCCCAAAAAAAGAACGTGTCCCAACCTATTTCGAAACGGAGATACGACATTAATTCAGAGGGGGAAAAATACCAGTAATGGAGTGAAGGCAAATTAGCTTCAGCGGCAACTGTCCCATTTGAGTAGGACCCAGTAATTGGAAATAAACAATAGAGTGTCCCTCTCCCACATTTACCAGAATTGTTGAATATTTAACTCGGGGTGTAACTCGACCGGCCTCGTGATTTATTTTCGGGGCGGGGGTATCCGGCGGCGGTTCGTACCGCAATTAACTAAACATGTGGTAATTAGCCCAGTGACATTTAAATTATACCGCCGGGAGCGGCTCTGAATTTTACATCTTGTATAATAGTATTCCCCTGTACAAATGTTAACAACTCGTTCGCAATCCGGTCGCCGATTTATTGCCGAATTCTGGAAATTGTTTCGGTTGATTCCGAACTAAACATGGGAGGGGGAACATGAACGTGGATGTTGGGTCGCAAATTTCACTACGGTTTTGCTGGTCTGGGGCGGCGGCGGGGAGGGGGCTGTTGCAACGCTGTGAAGGAATGAGCGAGTACACGCGGACATTTTGCAGTATCGAACACAGAATGATTGCATTTACAGCCTTGTCTATTCTTCGATATTGAACCAGTCTTACGAAAAGCGGGTATATAATTTAAGGTAACGACACGACTACAGGGTAACACAAAGAAGACAAACAACATCCCCCAAAAACACAATAACGAGACGCGTATATATACACACGACAAACGGTCAAACACCACTGTACAAGTGACGGTGACAGTGCAGTGAGGATGCACAAAAAACATCCAAAGTGCCAAAAGTGACTAACACCGCTACTGAAGATGGCGAGCAGCTGAAACCCGGTCTAGCAAAAGACCGGAAACACGCGAAATCTACGGTATTCTAACCCCTCGCAGACCACAAAACAGATATTTTAAATTTTAATAATCTTCTTTTTATTTCTAGAAGATACTGAATTCTGCAAATACTGCTATTTAATTTATTGTAGAAGCTTCAGTTTAAAGTCACCGCGTGGTATCGAGAGAGCTCGACCACCCGCCGGATATTCATCGACAATGAATTTCGGTAAGAAACAAAGTGTTTTGAGCTCTGGCAACGACTGGCTTACATACCTGTTAAACTAGTAACGATTGTATTATCCAGAACTGCTAGTCAATTCAATCAATTTGCCGAAATCAATTTATTTGACGAAATTAGAACTATTTTCCCTAATTTGTGCCCGGTCTTGAACAAAAGCCGAGTCTAATTATCTCAAACTGGACCAGTTTCCTGTAGGCCCCCCTACCCTCAGGCCTTGAAACGGCGATAAATCTGTGCCGGCCCCGGTATATAAATTTCTAGTGGCATAACCAATTCTCCATTGGGCCGTACCGCAGAACCTCCCCCCCGTACACAAATCATACACCGGAGTCTCTATATCCACCCCCCATCCCGCTCTTTCTCCTTTCTCCATTCTCCCACTTACTTTCTATTGTGGTTTTCCAGCCTCGTTGGTCTGGGGGCGGTGGCTAAACGCAATAATGGAGATTCGCCCCCGGCCGCCCCCACGTCCCCAGAAAGACCGAGTTCGTCAACAGTAAAGAGAAGGAAGGGTTTGAGGCAGGGCGAGTGGAACGGGGCGGCCCTCTTTGTAAAACTTCCATTATACGGCCCCCCCCCCCCAAAACGTTTTACTACAAAGTTGGTATTCCAGTAAATCTATTCCAGGGGAGCGAGCGAGGGAGACAATGGCGGCCAGGACCTCTCTTCTTCTTCTTCTCTTCTGCTCCCGCTTTTCTATATTCAGCTCTCTCTCTCTCTCTGTCTCTCGCCAGGGAATAAATTAGAATAAACTTCAAATTTCAGTTTGCCATTCATGTGTCCCGAAGCCTGTGGCCGGGAGGGTGGGGGCGGCTGCTCCTTTATTGCGCGCTGTTAGTACATTCAGATTCTTGACTTGAAATGTAAAGGCGGGCGCGCGGTAAATCACGGTGGCCTCTTTCCGAATACTTGAAGGGCCGCCCCCCCCGCCTTAGAGAATGGGGATGATTGCCCCCGCTAACCGCCCCGTTCCTGAATCTACCCCGCCACTTTTCCCAAGCTACATACCGGCTGCTTAGTGTCGCTCTGGTGTTTTACAGATATTTCCCTCGGGAATAAATGTACAGCGGCGGCAGATAAAAATCCGGGCGTTCCGGAGCATATTACATTTGCGCTGAATTTCATTGCCCGAAAATAAATTTCCCAGTCTGTAACGCCTCGGTAATCATTCATTAAAGGTCCCTACCACGCAGTGATAACGTCATATAATCTGTCAATAGCATTACGATAGTTTCAGATACTGACGGTGATGTCTTAGTGAGATATTTATACTAATTCAATTATTTTGGCATTATCTGGATCTTGAATTTTCAGCGCCTCCAGAATATTTGAAAAACAGATTTTCAATGCTACTGGTAGAGGCTAATATTTCTCGGCTTTCAGGTTTTTCACTGATTTTTCACGACGCTTACTAGATAGTACACACAAATTATAAATGGCGAAGGGGGGAAATTTATTTATTTTTACCGCAATTATTTTTCATTACTAATTCTTCCCGCATCGTGCAATTTTCCTCTGAAATGGCTGAGGCGTAAAAAAATATATATTCAAGTAGGGCAGCTGTCAGCGGGGCCCCGGGTGCGGTCTCTCATTTTGCAGAACACGTTTCTCCTTTACTGGTGCACGTCACCGCGGCCCCGGGCACCGACGGCTGACAGGCCCCCACCTCTCACGGTTGACATTTTTCTAAAACTATCCACGCCGATTCAATATCGCCTCCAGGGCTTGCCAGGCAACAACGAAAATCGGAGCCTGCGGATAACAGTCCGTGGATCGACGGTGGTGTACCGCGGTGGTTTATTTCGGAGTCGGTTTCGCCGAAACCGGAGTTCGGGATCGAAGGCTTAAGGGCACGGTTTTGCGTCTATGTTATTATTGCACAACATTGCGTTTGTCTAAATACGGCCAAATATACGGTAGAAATATATATATGAATGAATTAAATGACATGAACAGCAATTACAGTCCCCTAAACTTTAAATCCGGGAGAAAATAATTTTTACTTAATTTCATTGACTCTTGTTATCCGTAACAAAACCTGTACGAATAGAATGTGGATTCTCGAAGAATGCTTATTTTGGTTTTAATTTTGGCTAATGTGATGTGTGTAAGAGACTAGGATATATTGGCAGGGATGGAGGTAGGGCAGGTAGACGCTCCGGGTTAGGGCCACCGGGTAAGGGCTCTCTGTCGCCCCGATAGGGCCGGCCGTCGGACCGTTGGCTAATATAAAGGGACAGCGTCCCCACAGATCGGAGCCGCTCGCACTCAATAATAGAGGGGCCGCCTCATTACCGATCTCTCGGCGGGGTTTTGTCGCCCGGTAAGCCGATACTTGTCAACCCTCGGGGACACTTTTTGACCCCCCCTCCCCCGTTCTCCTCCTCGTCCTACCACTACACCCACCGACCCAGATTAAAATACCCGACGAAACTCCCGAAGAGAGATCCGAATCTTTGTGAGCTTAATGTGTCCGCCTTCTCCGTTTCTTTGTGTCCTCAACGTCCCATCACCGGGGAGTATATAAAAAGGGGGCGTTTAGTTAAAAACATGTTAATACCTCCGGGGGATTGTCCCCGGACTGACAGGGATTACCGTACACTTTCCCGCACGCTCCGGTGGACAGATTCCGGATTTTGGGACATTCAATTATTTTTAAACTCACGGCCCCGGATAGTTGGGCCTTTGTGGACCCGGCTCGTAGGTAGCGATTAGCTTTTTACCACCGAATCGGTTTTCACGAGCTGATTGTTCGCAGTGATCCACTATAAAAATTAGAACTAGACAGGTTATAAAAATTAGCTAGACCTTATTCGTCGATAGGGTGGTCCAGTTGGTCTAATGGTTGTGTGCGGGCCGTCACTGTGGACGTGGCCTTTTATGTTGTTCAATTATCATTTGAATTTAAATAAATTCAATCTTCTGTCGTTTTCGATATTAGAATTGTTCTTTTTTTAGATCGGTTGAGATTTCGGGATGATTTAGTTGCTCGCACCAACGACGTTCCCAAATACTAATAATGGAAGAATCAAATGAATCATTATATATACACCACACGTAAATAAAACAACAAAGTAGGCTGAATTCCATAGGTATACTATAAACATTAGGTTTTACGCCAAAAGTAGGCTACACGGTTTTGGAGGGTCAGGAACCATATGCGTGTAATAGATACCCATTTCGGTATTTTGGTTATTCGAACAGATGCCATTTTTCGGACACATATCGGACACGCTTGTTATTCGATTTCTGGGGGGGGCGGAATTTCGGAAGGAAGCGGGCGATTAGCCACACGAAAGTCGGCCTGTGCGGTGCGAGGGGACTTACAACTTCCTTTTGTAGTGTCGCAATAGAACAGGGAAATGACAATAGGGCCGGGGAGACGTCACCCTGAGGGTGACGAGTCACCGAACTGCGGAGTGGCATCGGTGACGTTGCCCGCCTCCACCCTCATCCCCCCATTGTGACCCGGCCCTGTACGCGACATTGCCGTAACGGTCTCACAAATGGGATTTCCCTCTCACTGGGGCCGCTACCTGTTGTCGCACTTACGGCCCGCGGAACCGGGGGCTTAGCCGGGGGACGAATAAGACGGGTGCGGCACTCACCCCGAAACGGCAAAACCACGCCTGGTTGAACAACAAGGCGGAAAATTAGACTTTTTCCTTAATAAAATTATTTACGCTGACTTCTTCCGTTCAACAGGAACCTTGTATTGGACTCTCAGTCAATAGCATTCTGTCGTTGACATACAATACTTAGGCGTGTTGGCTGTCAATCAATGTCTTCAATTCTTGTACTTACAAAAACTGAAGCCTTCGTACTTCTCGATTCTTTCGATTTAACCTAGAATGGCTGTATAGTTTGAAATCTATCAAGATAACACTTTAGTGGGACAAGTTAGTGCCAGTTTCAGTTACTCCGGCAAAACTGTTACTGTGTTTTGGATGAAGACGAGGAAAAGGGTAGGAACATCCAATTTACATATCCGAGAGGGTGATGAACGTGATTTTCAATTCGAACAGTCTCGGTTACATTAATTTCTCTGCACGAATTTTTTGTCATTCTTGTCGATTACCACGTCCCCGGAATTTTATTATGGAACTGGGATGTACAGAAAGTCTATTATATAAAATTACATAAAAAATATATCATTAGGGTCATTTGATAATCCGCGCGACATTAACGTGTTTTGGTTACTATTTATGTAAAACGCTTAGTTCAAGTTAAATGATTTATTTATGGGTTATATTTCAAAGTGTGCCGAGTCTTTTTTATTGTTGTCACTAAATAGAAATAGCTCCGTTAGGTGTCGTAGCGTTTTATACAATAAATTTGAGAGTGTATTGTAGACACTGAATCAGCAATGTTAATTAGATATTTGTGTTTGAAATGTACACGGATGAGGAAGAATGCGCCGCAGGGTGTTGGGGAGAGGGGACTGAGAGGTACCGGTTTCGTCATTAGCGCCTTACCGGGGGAAAGGGGATCTGAAAATCAGTGGCATAAATAATTCATCGGGGCTCCGGCGGAGTGGAAATAGGATTCCGCGGTAGTTGAGCCCAATAAGAGGCGTGAGGTGTGTTCTGTTCCAGGACCGGGGTATTGGGGTGTTGAAGAGGGCGGGCTCACTGGAGAGCGGGAGCGAAGGGAATATTGCCGAGGCAGAAGATTCGGCAGAGTCTAAGGTTTGAGAAGATTGAGGAGGCCGTGTAGCGTTTTGTCGGATCCCGTGTAATGGGATGTAGGTGTGCCAGTGGGCGCGGGAGCGAGGAGCGAGAGAGGGAGGGAGGGAGGGAGGGAGAGAGAGAGCGAGAGCAATATAGCGACGTGTCTACATTGACGGATGGGGCACTTTGACTTGGAAATGCAGACACCTCTGGAGAGAGCTACACGTGTAGCTACCCGAGGAAACAGCTCCAATAACTTGGCTGACACCTCAGCCGATACCCGCCCTCTCGCTCCATCTCACGGCACTTCACGCTCCGCCTCTCACTCTCTCTCTCTCTTTCTCCACCATCTTGAGTCACCGCTTCGACAATTTGAGGTCTTTTTCCCTTACAAGGCGTCTTTTACCTAAGGGGCTCCGTTCTGCATACTTGCCGCCGCCCTGGGCTGTCGATATGCCTTGTTACTACAATACGCCTAGATCATTCAATAATTTATATGAAATGTGCAAAATATTATTAAAATTCCTCTTTCTTTTTCCTAAGATGGGTAAATTTAATTTACGCTTTCTCAAATTAAACTACTACTAGCTACTCCTGTCATTCTTCTTCGTCCGCATTTTCTTGCTATCAAGTGGGTCATTTATGATATATGTCTCGGCTAGTAATCGAAAATAACCACTGCCCAGAAGAATGTCAAAAGTTTCTAAGTAATAGTACGGGCGCGATATTTAAAATGACTAGAAATAAGAGATATTTATTTTTGAATGTATGGCGCGAGGTATGGTGTGGTTTCGCCATATTTTGTTACAAAAGCGAGGGGCAGGCGGGTCGGAGGGGAGGACAGGGAATTCGCGGTCGATCGTTTCTTCCCTTCTGGGTGCTGAAGATTTTATGTTTTTCCCCCCCGACGAGGGCAGAAGGGAATTTATGTCGGGCCAGTATATCATGTATGTGCGGGGCGTGTGAACACGGGCGAAGGGTAGTGGCGGCTGATGTTAGGTGGCTATCTGAAGAGTGGCCCTCGGCGGCGGCTCGGGGGCGGCACAATGCCCGCCCTGGGGCCCGCCCAGAGCCCGCATCGTAAACCGCTCTATACTGGCCTTACTGCCGCCCCCGCCTCGGCCTTATTTTCCCCTAGGAGCCGGCCGCCGCTCCGTGATCTGACTCTTCGAGTGCTCTGAAAGCACCCGTACGGAGGGGGAGCCCGACCGGGCGAAAGTTAATATTTTCCACTTCCTACAAGTTCGACCGAAAGGAGGAAATAAAGAAATACTGTTTGCAGAACCTGGAGTACATATTGTCGTACATCGAACACTACTTAATTTGAGAATTTGTTCGCGAGGTAAATCCCTAAAAAATACACCACGCACGTTTTTTTAAATTTTTATTAATTTAATATACCTGTTTTGTGGTCTGCGAGGGGTTGGAATACTGTAGGTTCGTGATGTTTCACTGTTAGCACTTTGGATGTTTTTTGGGCATCCTCACTGCACTGTCACTTTCACATGTACAGTACATATGTAGCCGGCAGCCGAAACCGGTTTATACAAAAGACCAAACTAGCGAAAAGAGACAGAAACACACGAAATCTACGGAATTACTTTATCACTTCGAGGGTAATGAAATATAATAGTTAAATGAACCTGAAATTTTTTTGCGTACAAATTTCATGTATTGTTTGTAACGATTAATCGTTATTAGGAGACCAAACGAATACAGGCAGCGTACGTGTAATCCGGTAGATATACTAAAGAGTGTTTTCGTTTCACAAATATTAATCTCGGTGAAGGAAGCGCGTCATACATCATTATGCGGCACACACGCCTGTCGGTCCATTAATTTTTATTCACGTATCAATCATGGGCCGATCGGCGAGATAATTTAAAATTAAGCGGCATTTTCGGGACTCATAACGCTAATAAATTGGGCTCGAACCGGCATAAGAGACTGGGCCGAATTCATATTAAATTGAAAGCGCGTTGGGTGTTTTTGGGGGGTTGGTGGGAGGGGAGCGCGTCATCGCCCGAATTTATTTATCCGGGGCCCGTTTTGAAGCTTTCTGCTTGTTCGCGTTAAGCCAGAGTTGGCCGGTTTCGAAGGGGCGTAATCCTTTTAGTTTTTCGCCGGGGCCATTCCCCCCCCGCACTCCCCCCATGCAATATACTAATCCATCACCCCCGAAAGTAATTACATGTAAATTAGCTCCGGCCGGCCCATACATTAATTCAGCGGCCTCTTAAACACCTCTAATTTAACCGGGAAAGAATCCCGGCGGACTGTTGAAAAACGCCGAAGCTTCCGTCTACGTATTATCACTGAGTCGGCACATATTAACAGGCGGCGTCTGTTATTAGCGAAACTGTTCATTTCGTTTACGGCTATAGCATATTCATGAGCGCAATTTCAAAATTTCCTATTCATATTCCGACGGAACGATGATATTTCAATGATGTCCATGCTCCAACGACACCCGTAATCGGCCACCTTTCAAGCGGCCCATTGCATATATCAGAATTTCGCGGAATATATAGTTAGTAGATGATGAGTGGGAAAACCCGCAGCGGGTTCTGAACCCTCTGGTGCTATGACGAGGTATCTTCTGGCGTCATCGTAGAGCTATACCTGCAGGTTTTACGTTGCCGTATGTGTCATGCATTGGTGGTATCCTAATTTACAAATAGGAAATAATTATTCAAATGCGATATAATATGGACAAGTCATGAAGTTTGTCGTTTGATTTCTGTCGTGAGACTGTATCTCAACACTGATTTATACGCTTTTATTTTCAGTTTTCTACAATTCATTTTTGTATTTGGGCAACTAGTTGGGCTGAAGAAAGCGGGACAACCGGCCCCTCTTGTACACAAAGTCCACCGATGTTCCTACCCGCACATACCCCTGGAGTTTCGCTACGTCGGTCCCTTTCATGCTCGACGAGGCGGAGGCGGCCGCACCCCGTCAATATTGGAGAGTCAAACACATTTACAGGTATACGGCGCGCTGTGTTTGATCGGTGGGAACGCGGCTTCGGGAGGGGGGAAAATATTGTCTTAGGCCGGGAGAAAATTTTTCCCGACGGCCTTAATGGAGGTCCCGAAACTTCGGTTCTGCGGTCGAAGAGACGCGTGGCCGAATAAATACCGGGACCGGGATAAATAGCCCGTGCGGAGGGCGTTTTAACGAAACTGTTGACATCTGTCAGCCATGTCAAAACGCGGCTGACTCCCCGTCACCCCCGCCGTTAACGGACATCTGCTCGGGGCCCCTCGAAATGTGATTAATGCATCCTCCCTTGGACCAAGGTGAAACCTATATTTCCTTCTGTCAGCCGAATGTACATGTTTTGAAACTCTTTGCTTAGGACCCCAAAACCACTAAATGTATATAACGTGTTCCTCCCTCCACCCGTGTCACGCGGCTCTATTGCGTGTCAGGCTGGTAACACAATTCGATATCAAAAGAAAATATATCGAAATTTTCAGACGCAATAATTGTGTTTATATTCGAGTTATTTCATAATGGTCAAGATAAAAAAATATTTTATAAATTATTTGCCCAAGTTTGGTGCACCGCTTTATTGACAATTATGAAACTTATTACAATGTACCGAATAGAAATTGTCTATTAGAATTTATCTGTTTTAAACTGTCCCGTACCGAAGGTTTTGGATCACTTATACTGTGTAAGTTTTCCGAGTTTTTTTTTTTATTCAGACTCCGAAGATAGTCGCTGCGCTTGAAAGATATGCTCCCACAACCACTCGGGACTGTTTGCCAGCTCGACGGGAAATCTTAAGTTGTTTGAGAGGATGAGGTTTATCTGTTGAACAGCTGTCAGAGCTTGTCTGCCCAGCGAGTGTTTGAACAGAACCGCTGACCCCGGCCGAGGACACAACAACAACAGAGCGCGTCAAGGGCCTCGCACTCAGCCAACAGTTGAAGGCGGAGTCGCGGCCCGCTTTTGAGATTTTTCCGACGAACGCACCTGGGCCAGGAGGATGAGGAGGAGGAGGAGGAGGAGGAGGAGGAGGGTCCAGGACGATAGCGGGGCCGACTTATCTAACCGTGGGGGTTGTTTGAGTAATATTCCCTTCGGTTATACCTCGGACCACAACGGGGGTTGACAGATTTTAGTTACACGTTGGGTATACAAACGGGGTTCGAGAGATAGACACGACTACAGGTAAGTTCGAGTTCTGAACAGGTCATAAAATTTAACGCTGTATTTAATTATGCGGGGCACTAATATATTTGAATAATAAAGGCTGTGTCAGTGCCTGAATGTATTTCGATCCGCGTTACCTTGTTAATAATACTGCGAAAGTCTAATTAAACGCGGCCCGAGAGGCTAAATGTTTGTCCCGCCCACTGTAATGACATCGGCGCTGAATCCACTGTATGATCCGATCTGGGGTAAGTGGCCGGCCGGGGTACCGCAGAGAGTCGGGTTTTGTTAACATGTGTACACAAGTTGTACTCTTGGATGTTACATTTACGCGTGAGTATTAGCGTTGTGTAACATAATCCCTGCAGCCGGGGGGGGGGGCGGTGGTGGCGTCGGCGGTAGTAGCAGTAGTTGCTTGTTAACCGGGGCCCGGATCGGCCGTGTAATGCCCGTTGTCGGGCTGATGAGAGGAATCCCAGGTACCGGCTGAGCTTAATCAACACCGCTACCGCCCCCGCCGCCTCCACTACACCGCCCCGCCCCGCCCCTCATCCACAACCGGAATTGAAACCCGTCCGGGGGAGGAATACTATTCACTGAACTGGGTTCATCCCCGGGCCAATTTTATTATCGGGTGTTACCCGCAGCTGGGGGTGACAGGAGACCATCAACCTAACGCCTTTGTTTGTAAATTGAATTAGTGATATTACACAATTTCACTATAGTACAACACGCCATAACGGATAATTGATTCTAATAGAAAAGCGAACTCGCAGAGCCCTCCGGGAATATCCGGGAATAATTAAAAATAATTAGGTACCGAAAAATTCTATCTATATGTTAGATATAAGCCAGACTGCTGTTACTTATTAGTATTCGTTGGTCCTTTTTCAGAACTGTAGAATATATTGTATATAATTATAAACCATAAACAATAAAGGTTAACGTCGGACAAGCTAAATTACTGCGGTCATGGTATAATTAATGAAAAAAAATGAAATTCTGTGTACTGAGTGGTCGGTTATTAAAAATTTGTTTCATCACTCGCAACTGGCTGAAATTTTGTTGTGCCTAATTGGGTTTGACTTTTCTCCCGTTTCATTTTTATACTTCGAACCTATCAATATTAAAATGCTATTCCCCGCTGTCGTCCGTGGTAAAATCGAATTCCGGTTTCAGGGGGGGGGGGGAGGGTTTTAAAAAATCCAGGAATGACTGACACTTGAGCGCGATGGGGTTTTCACCCGGAGAAGTCGAAAAACGGTTCTATTTATTTATCTTTTTTGTATTTTTTTTTGTTTTTTAAGAGCCGCCGAATAGCGAATTCATCCCTTATGTATGTATCCCCGGAGAGCGGACGGTCGTCGGGTAAATATTCATGGCCGAGGGGCCGGGCAAACGGGCCGACTTGTTCGGCCCCCGCCCCCGACCGGGGCTTGAGTTAAGTTGATTAAAGCTTTCAATGCCAAGTGTCAGGGTCCGGACGACGGCTGATGGCGTATCAAAATAATTGATTGACTCGGGTGGCGGTCCGCCCCTATAAATAATTAGGGGCTCCGTAACACTTCAGGGTTCGACCAACCCCCCACCGTCAAATGGACCGGCTTAGGGGTAGGTGATGCGGCTGTGGTTTTATCGCGCGCACCCCCTCCCCCGCCCCATCCCACAGCCCGCCGCCTAGCACTGTTTTATGCATATTCCCCAACACATCCATCACCTACCCCCGGACGCGGGCCCCAATCGTATTTTTACAATTTCCGAGGCTTATTTTCTATCTCTCTATTCTTTTTTCTTTTTTTTTCAAGTGGGGTTAAACGCAATCCGGTGTTCGATACAACGTGCCGGTACGGGAGGATTGACAACTTCGTATATCACTTGACAGTATGCCGGAGAGAGGGTCGTATAATTCTTTAGGGCCTCCATCATCTCTTTTCTTGGAACGTATGTCATATTCGTTATTTTCACCATAACCTCTCGCCCGTTGTGTATTGTTTAAGTTTTGAGCTGTTACTCCTATCGGATCCTCAGATAAGGCCCAGTTTTCGGTGCCAATTTCCGTCCGATCAATTGAAAAAGGGCGCTAGATCGGCGATGATGCCCGGCCCAGCTTCCAGATGGTGTTCCGATCGATCGCCAGTATCGGCTAAACGGTTGGCGGCGATCCCGGCAGATGGCACTGCGGTCCACGTCCCGGAGTGCGCCTCTTCCACTTTTTACCCTCCGACTCGAGGAGACTCCTCCTTTATCTGGACCCAGACTCCGCCCATCCGGCCTCCTCCTACGGCCGGGAAAAATGAAATAAAAACAGACCGGAATCGACAGTAATTCAACTCGCTTTAATACGCCACTTGCCCGACGGAAAATGTCAGGCGTCCTCAAACCTGTCTTTACGCTTCCAGATATGGTCGCCGGCACCCATAATATACAGAATCCATGAACATTTATTATACGGCTATTTTAATTCTAAAGTCGCTGCCCATTGGGGTCCGATCGCCGCTCTCAAATACAAAGTGTTGGATACAATAAAAGAGGGAATTTCGAAATCACCGCCGATTAATTCCGGTTGAAATCAATTTCTGGGCTTGAAGATGCTCCCATTATTAATATAATCAATTAAAATAGTATTTTATAAGCGATTAATCGTAACTACAAACAATAAGAAATAGTCATTCGGCTGAAATATTAATACTTCGTTATATTTACTTAATTATCGTATATTTCGTGTTTCTGTCTCCTCTCGCTGGTCTCGTCCTTTGCTATACCGGTTTCGGCCGCTCGCCATCTTCAGTAGCTGTGTCAGTCACTTTCGGCACTTCCGATGTCCTTGGGGCATCCTCACCGCACTGTCACTCTCATTTGTACTGTAGCCGAAACCGGTCTAGCGAAGGACCGAACCGGCGAGAGGAGACGGAAACCTACGGAAATCTACGCTATTCCGGCCCCTCGCGGACCACAAAACGGGTATGTTAAACTACTCAATTATCAATAATAATATTTCATAAAAAGAGCATAAATATTGAAGTCCCGCTAATAATTTTCGATTCAACATGTTACAATATCCCAGCGGAGTGCGGTATATTCGGGTCGAGTTTATTTTCATACAGCGTCCGAACCGGGACGCTAAAATATAAATGCACAAACGGGGAAATTAATATCTACGATAGGCCGGGCAATATCTCATGGACGGGCGTCCAGAAATGTTCGACTTGTTCGGCACCGACGTCCTGAGGGAGAAGTCGACTTGGCCGCAGGCCACGGCGTATATAATTAGTTGACTAACGACGCTGTCCGAAGAGGGCTAATTAGGTTATGCATTTTAAAAATAGAAAATGAATTTCAAAACATACCGACGGCCAACCCCCCGGGCAATTATTTACCGGGGCACTGAGTAAATACGAATATTTGTTCCGTTTTCTTTTTTTATTTTCGGTCGACGTGTGTTTGGCAACGCCGATATACACGCAGACATCGGCTTGTAAACTCCAAAATAAATTCTGAATTCTATCCCTGTATATCTGTGGAGAATACAGTATTCGAAAATGTATTCATTTTGCGACTTCCAATTCGGGTTAGCACAACGTCCGAGCAATAACTTGAATTGTATTTGATCATGTATTATTTTAATAGCATGTTGTTTCAATTGACATAGATAATTAGGAAAAGCTGATATAACTAGGTCAACTCAGAAACTATTATCATTAGACCCCTGCTCAGTCCTAATTAAATAGAAATTTCTTACCCATAAATAAAATTGAAACTATGAATAGTATATTACATTAGCTCGTAAAAATTGAACGGGACCAAGAACGTCATTAGTCAAAATTATCCATTTTGAAAAGATTTTTCAAAGACATTTATCAATGACAAAGTAAATATGTTCGTGTTTATGTGTTGGTGACCACTACACTATTTATAATTGTTTTCATTATGTATATTAATTAACTGAAATTCAGTAGTAAACTCTGAATAATATATTAAATTATATAGTAAAAATTGAACGGGGCAAGGAACGTCATTAGTCACAATTATCCATTTTGAAAAGATATTGGCACATTTACTAAAGATTTACACGACTTTATTATCTATCCAGTACTTTTTAAAGCGAATAACGTTAATTATACGAGTTCTCGCGTAGTAATAATAAACAATAATAATAAATTTTGAGAAATATAATATTCTGAACATTTCGTGCGATAAATCGAATTTTAAGCACTGGGAAACATAATATTTTTATTTCTGTTGACAAAGTTTGTTTGGATATAGTAATATGGTTCATATTGTCTTGAGTGATCGACCGAGGCAAAAATCTCATGTACCATTTTCTAAAAACAATTAAAAGTATTGATTTCATTTTTATTACCAATTTCTCCTGAGTAGAGAATTTGATTACATGAAGATAGTAGGAGTACAATTAATATAGTTTCTAGGATAATTGAAATGTATATGCAGTACCGGGGCACTTGTTATAGTTCTCACTCCAGTTGTGCCCGCAACCGGAACCTGGTGCCACTATCGTCTGTTCTGTTACTGTTGGCACGTTTCCAAGTGTCACTTCAAAACGCCGAAGTATCAATTCGAAGAAGGCCGGGTCGAATTTACATTCGACAATTTGTGGAGGCCGTGTCGACAAATTAACATCCCGCATAGTCCCAGAGGCGTACCGCTTTCAATACGACGTTTACTGCCGGCATGAATTGTAGGAACAGTTACAGAGAGAATCAATGTAAATATTATTCAACGTGTAAATAGAACTTCCGTTTAGGTTACTATAGAACGTGGATATAATAAATGAACATACTTATTCATATAATAGTTCATTATAGCGGTGATTTAATTAACGAGGTCAGATATCCTAACTGCCATTATTTCGGACTCAAAGCGGACATCAGAGTTCCTGTTAGGCCTTACCCCAGTAAAAGTATTATTGTTGTTTCTGGTCGACAGAGACATTGACAGAATTTCAAGTATGAATGGACCAAAGTGAACAATGCGTTATTTATAACTCACTGAGGTGTCCATTTTGGCGCCTAACACACTATTAAAAAACAAAACAAAAATCAAATTAAAGATTCTCTCAACGTACATTTATCAATGATAAAGTAAATATGTTTGTGTTTATGTGTTGGCGACCACTACAATTTTTATAATTGTTTTTATTATAAAAAATTTGTATATTAATCAACTGTAATTCAGTAGTAAAAATTATCAAATTCTTGTACAAATTGGTAGAAAGTATTAAACTGAAATGGGGTAGAAAACATACAGAAGTAATCTTGGTTTGTAACCCAAAAATTAGATTGATAAACTAATATTCTGTACTGAATGGTATGAAACATTTTAAATAAACAGTAAGTGCGGTCTCTAGTGTTTATCTCTATATGAATTCACCACCGAATTTAAAAGCGGCCTTCTGAATCGAACAAACGAGTCATCGCTTTAATTAATAACGACCTTTCACTTCTACAGGGCGAGTTGACCCTCAGCAGGGGGATCTTGGGGGTCCCGATCGCTGCCAGGTGTTATATCGGCCTACTGAACTTAATTGAAATTTCAACTCCTTTTGTTTCGTCCTCCTTCCTGTCGTACATTATGCATTCTTTTTCTCTCCCTCTCTCAATACATCAACAATTTATGAATAAGTTCAGTCTGCCAGGACGACGCGCAGCGAGGGTGAAAAATTACCGAGAGTCTGCGTCGGGCGGACATTTGAAATTGACACTCGTACCAACTTCCGTTTCCTTTTCATAAATCAACCTAATGGATTTTCTTACCCACGCACTCCGCCCCCCCACACCGCCGCCCCCGGCGTCGCAGAGGGCGGCGACTGTCACTCGTTGGACGACAGACGACTGGAGAGAAAAAGACAGCCAGACAGAGAGAGAGAGAGTTTAAAAAAGAATTAAAGAGTATGGCCCAAAACCCATTCAATTATATGCACAATGCGATCCGTGTTTCTTATGACCGCAGAACAGAAACACTTGTCTCCCGCAGTCCGGGCTCAATTTATAACCGGCGTTTAAACAGGCTCGACGAGTTAACATTTTTTTTCGCACTTCTTTTTATAACTCGTTTCAATGTTATCGACCGCAGTTGAACTTTGTTTGATTACGCGGACGGTCGGCATATATCGCGAAATCTAGATGGATGTGGGGCAAAAATAACATAAATAATGATAATGTGTACCGAGCGTTTCAGCGTAGAAATTTTCACCTTGAATCCCAAAAATGAGGTACCGAGTAGTCGATTAGAGAAACAGGACGGTATAGGGTTCGGTAATAACCTGAATTAAGTTGAATCAATGTCGATCAATTATGAGCGGACAGTCGAGTTTTTCCTTGCTTCGAAGACCTAGACTCACGCTTATGTCTGCTCTTTAATTCCTGCGAATATTATTAAAATTATTGACGTAATAAATATATTTATGAATATAGTTACAAGGCATAATGTCATCCTAGAGTACTCTCAAAATGTTTCTGTCCTCTTTATATAATTCAGGCACCACGTATAATTTAGTTGCCCAGATGATATTGTAGGTATTATAAATTTTCGTTAAATATCCTTAAAATGTTGTTCCATTGTCCTGGCGTCTAGTTGAGGTATTCTCGCGTCTGGGAAATGGCCGATCCCAGAACTGTCCGGTGGCGGAAAAAGGGACCCGTGTTTTTCCACCGGTTCGTCCATGATAAATGCCCCGGGGGTTGCGGATGAGTTTTCTTGAGAGGTTGTGCGGGCGGCGGCCCCTCTGGGACCTGGACGTTGTGGGGCCGCTGACCATGATAAAACGCCGCCGGCCTCTCCCACGGTTTATCAACCCCCCGCCCCGGCCGCGGCCACGGGGGTGCCGCCCCCGAGACGACCCCGAGACTCTAATTAAGATAAATACATTTCGCCTTTTTCCTTGTTGCTCCTTTATTTTTTCTCTGTTTTTCCGGCCCCGAAAAATTAACTCCTGCCGTGCAAGTTGGGAGACAATTTTTTTTTCCTGTCCTCCCGAGGGTTCCGTTAACGGGGGACCGTCCCAGTTATAACCCGGATTGAAGTTTGAAGTGGGGAGCCCCATCAATTCTATTTTACGCCAAGGGCCGAATCCCCGCGCGCCCGATCGCCCCGGGAAATTGATGTAGACTTGGCTAACTTTCAGTGGCGTCGGCCGGCCCTCATTCCGCCGGCGTTCGCCACTGTTTCACTTGCCCAAGATGTTCTGTTTTGAAGCGCCGATCAAGAAGCAAACTGTCAACAATTGGGCAAATTAGGTTGACGAAGGAAAATCATTGCGAATGACGCTTATACGCATATTAATCGTAATTTTGTTAAACGCTCTAATAAATCAATTTCAATACACAACGCTTCACTACATTACAGATGGAATGTTGATGTTAACATAGGAACAAATAGACGGGCGGAATCTTCTGTTGTAGAGGAACCAAATATTGAACAATTTGAAAAATACATTAGAAGGCATATGATATTAACTGATAGAATTGAATTAACAGCTGATTACTTTGCCAGATTAGTAATGAAAATTCTTTACTAGACTATATTTATCACTGTCTCTAGTACTAATATTTAGCTTATACTTTTATAGGAATTTTTTAGATTAATACTTGTATATATCTGTTATGTTGTATTATTACGGTGTTCAAGAAATATTTTATAACAAGAAATTTTTAAAAAATTCTTTTTATTATTAACTGAGCGGCGATGTTGAAAATAGAATTTAATTTGAATTTCACAGAACCGGGCGTGTCTAGAGAGAGGCTCTCGGGACCCCCGAAATCGGTTCCAATTCGTCCGGTCTCGCTTTATTAAATGTTCCAGATTGTTATATACGGGCGCGCGTAATATCTGAGAATCGGCTAGATTAATCGTCGCCGGCGGCGATAAAACTTCTTCAATTAGAGAGAGAGTCCGGGGGCCCGCCCCCGCAGAACGGGGTAACAGTTATTGGAGGAGCGTTTGACAAATGCGCTGAAACTTATTCTGTAAATTAATCACGGGGTGGGGGGGGGTTGAAACGCGATTCGCGGGCTGGAGCAGAACCCGGTTTCACTCGTTACCGGGCGTTTTTAAACGGCGATTAAAAGCAATTAAATTAAATCTATAAATTCAAGACGAAAATAGTTCGAAAGTTGATATTGGCTTTGTAGGAGGTACAGGGAAGGAGTTTAGAGGACTGGTTGTAACTTCATTAAATACATAAATAAGTTTTTTTTAAATTATTCAATGAAGTAAGGTTGTTCATTATGCGTTCTGGCCTTAATTCGGAAGGATTCGAAAAGAATATGTTACATGATCTGTTGATCTGTATATTTTTATCAGCCTAGAATTCGTGTGTTTCTGTCTCCTCGAGCTGGTTTAGTCTTTTGCTAGACCGGTGTCGGCTGCTCGCCATCTTCAGTAGCGGTGTTAGTCACTTTGGATGTTTTTTGGGCATCCTCACTAACCAGCGAGAGGAGATAGGAACACACGAAATCTACGGTATTCCAACCGTTCGTAGACCACAAAACTGGTATTCTAAACCGGATAAAAAGAAATATCAGCGCGGATGGCTCTCGGCCAATTTAAAATCCCGTATTCAAAGGGAGCACGGAAGAATGTGTTTCAAATGTTTACATTTTGTGTTTAAACGAAAACCAGCTTGTCGGGCTTTCGAAACCGGGTTCGGGGCCCCTCGAGCTATCGCCAGTAGCGTACTTGGGCTTCGATATCATTGTGATTGGCAACTGATAACTGATTTTCTCAGTCATTAACAGTGCATAATTATTTCAGCGACAACATTAGCTTCCATAATGGCCGCCACGGTAATACGATATAAGGGGACGTGCGATTTCCAAGGAGTCGTCCAACTTTTCTTTCCCCATATTCTGCCTACTTTCAACATTCCCCTCTGCTGTTGAATGTTTGTTCTCGTATTGTTTCACGGGGCAGATGTCCCCCAATCGCATCTGCCGCGGAACGGGGTGGATGAGATCGGACAAACCGCGGGCGCGGGGCTAAGTCGTCCGAGAGGGTCCCGGGGCACGTCCCGACAACAACTCGACGTTACACAAGAGCGTCGTCCCCCCTCCTCCGTCCATCGCCTAATTGTAGTATCGGTTTCGTTGGACGCGAGTGCGGTCGAAAGAAAACATATATATATGTATAAACTTAAATTGAAATAGGGAAATAAAACGAGCCATCCCTCGCCTCTCATCCCGACTGCAATTAGACCGGTTTTCGGTTACGCAATTAGAGTGGCGACATAATTGCAATCCTGCCCCCGTATTCCACGTCCGAACGTATCGAAACCACACGATTGCCTTGCCGGAGCCAACTAACAATTTGACAACTATACCATTTGGTGAATTCCTCATATGACAACGTTCTGTATTATTCATGTTACACTTCAGTAGAAAACTACGAAGGACAATAACGAAATATTATTTAAATTTTCACATTGATGATCTCGTCAGAAGCATCTGTGTAAAGGATATGTCCGGTTGTCGAACAAAAGGAAATTCATTATAGTTACAAAATTAATTCAAAGATATTATTCAGCTTCCCTATCTCGCCTTTTTGGTCGGAAGATGGTATTGTAAAATCCCCGCTCATTTTTTTGTAGTTAATTTGCACGAAAACGTGAAGAAAATCTGCGTTTATTCTTCACTGGCGGGCGCCAGTGTCTGCTCGGTTTCGTCAATTGGAACCCCTCTATAAATTACCGGACACGAGCGCCGTAAGCCCTCGGACCTTTTGATGCTTTCCGGGGGCCCGCTCGGAGGATACGGGAAAAAATATAGCATATATAAAAAGGATCAGAAAAATATCCGCCGCGGCACTTCTGAGCGGGCTACAAAACGGGGCGTTTAATAAAAGATGAAAGGGGCACGGTAGCAATAAGTCAGCGGTTTCTGGACCACCACCCCTACAATAATTAGCCGGTGATAAATAGGGGGCCGGCCCCCTTACAAAGGGCCCTTTCTACTCCTCTAAATCGGTCGGACACTAATTCAGGAGACGTCGCACGGGCCGTTGGCGAAGAATTCTCGGCCCCATCACCGAGCCGAGCCCCGACCCCGCTCCAGACATAGCTCTCCCCTGCATCTGCTACTCCCAGCCCATAATCTATGCCAACAATTACCGTCATCCTATCTCATCCCATTTCCCATAATATACGACGAGCTCTGATCTGAACTTCCCCCCGGCGAAACGTCAAACATTAATAAAATTGAGGAAAATAACTAAGCCTCAAATATCAGCCTATATACGGATCTTGAACTACCATTACTTATTGCGGCCTTAACGTACAAAAATACAACAAATTACACTGCCTAATTACGCACCATTCTAATCCAGAACGTTCATTACAGAGCCAGAAATATCCTCTACTTGTTACTACAGACAGTTTAACATCAATTATTATTTTATAGTTACGACTATAAAAAGTAAAAAAGAAATATGAAACGACGGTTTAATTACATTTTACAATATTTGTTTTAAATAATTCCCCAAAAAACAGTACACTCTCTTTTTTACAGTTTTAAGAATTGGGAAGAACGAAGTTTTGAGTATAATGGAAAATTAGTAATTAAATAATAGACTTGTAATTAAATAAGAGGTATCAGTTCCATAGTCTTTCCAAGGGCTTTGGGAATGTACAGTACAGTAGGATTGTTACAAGTTACTTCATTAAGCTTAGTTTCCTTGCTTGGAAGTTTTATTTGTTAACATGTAACGATTAATTCCGATGCAATATTTTTCAGTTCCATTCGATTATAGTTTATTATTTATCATTTTTTTATTATTGGAGCACCGAAACATTTCTCTTGATTAAAAAACAACTCATGTTAAAAAATTAACGTAGCCCGATTTTTCAGAAGAAATAATTACATTTTAGACTTCATCTACGGTTGTCGTGTTCAGATTGCTTCCTTTCGGAATGAAATATCATGAAAAAGAATGCCCGACGGTAGTTCAGTTGGAGCGCGAATTCCGCACCATGTGCCTTATTATAAACGAGTATTAGCATTTTTTGTTTTTGTTCATACAATTTTTTTCCACGGACCTGAGAATTCCCCGACTAATTAACATATTCACTCCTAATGAAACTGTTAACGCCGAGACGGACCGCGTGATTAATGATCGATGCCGGAGTAATCCGACGGCTCGTAACTAACCGGCGTAATTGGCTCGCTTCTGAAATTATAATTCAGGTTCAATTATATTTAAAGAAGGAGTAGAGGAAAACAAAAAAAGAAAAAACCGTGAGCGACAACACAATTAGTCATTCGCCAAGGCGGATAGGCTTCGCCCGATTATGAAGAGCGTACAGGAGTCGGAGATACTCTGTGTCTGTGTCTGTTTTGGTAGGAACAGGAAGTTATTAAGAAAATATATACAAGCTTGTTAATTCTGAAAAGTCTCACTTCGGTGGCCTCCCTTTCAGTTAAATAAACTTGGGCCTATGACGACTAACGCGAACCTAAATAAAACTTATTAACTTATGTAAACTTGGCCCCGTCAAATAAGTATGTTGATAGTAATTATTATCTCAGAGTAAGCAAGTAAAAAAAAATTAAATATTATTCCTTCTCCAACATGATCTGTTGTAGTTTATTTACGGTGCTAGTAAACGGAATCAACTTATTTAAAGTGTTTCAGTTTTTTCACAGTTTTACATTACCCACATTACATTTCAGCAGCCAACAAGATATAACGCCATCTGACACTTGAAATTTCGACTTTTTAAATACTTTCCACACACGCACTTTAAGTTACACAAAACGATAACATCGGCGAATAATTTAAATAAAATTAAATGTTGGTTTAAGAAAATATCAACGAAGCTTTGAGAAATGTAGGCACGGTCAATAGGTCGTTTGTACGTGATTAATAGAGTTAATCTAGACATTGACTATGACAGGCGAACTCAACTTTTGTTTTTGCAATTTTTAGAATTCCTTACAAACCGGGCAGTATAAAACAAAGAAATGGATTTTTTCATCAATTAAATATGTTATTGTCAACAGAACGTGTATCCAGTTTAAAAAATTGTTTCCCCGCTTAATTTATCTTGTATTTATGAATACTTTTGAATAATTTGGTTTTTTATTTTCAGCAAATTTTGAATTGATTATATTTTTTTGCATTGCCTCCTTCTTTGGCTAATTGTATTTGTGTTCTGTGTCAACAGGAGTTTGAGTACTACTTCTTTTACATTGGAAAAAAAATTGTGTATCTACCGGATTGAAGGTATAAAGACGATAGAAAATGTATTGGAATTATAATTTAATTTGCTTTAAATCGTTGCTTTATTTAGTGTCCTACTCGGCGCTCTATTAGTCATTCCCGGCCCAATGATTCATGCTAACCGAATTGGGGCCTCGGCGAACAACAACTGACCGAGATAATGTTTGAGGGCCTAATGAAGCGCGGGGCCCCAACGTTTGGCAAACGGGATGGGGGATGGGGGGGGGGACCCTGATTTACTGCGGCGCCCCCAATTACCGCCCGGTTCATCATTCCAGGAGCTTATGGGGCGGCTAACGGGAAGGTCTCGGATTGTGCTACTGCCCGAGGGGAAGGAGTTCATCAATCTGCACTACTTCCAGCAGGTTCCACACGGACCAAATCCGTCCTCGTTTCCGTTCAAATATTGAATAATAAAAATTGTTCCCTCAACAAAAGTTTACCCTACAATGCCAGACGGACATCGCCGTGTCCCAACGGGGTTGACGGCCGATTATAACTTGACAAATAGTCACCTGTTAGCCTTGCCAAGACCTCGTAATACCGCGGGGGCCCCCCTCTCTCTAATTGGGGGAGCCCCGAAAGCAAGCCCAAATTAGCGGGCGGATAAATCATACTCGAGCCGGGGACGAAAATAAAAACAACCGAGTGCTATCCCTGTCCGAGATTTGTAGTTCAAAGCGCTGGTACAAGTGGAAGAGGGGGAGGTGTATTTTTCACAGGCATTGTCCGCGCGTCTGTTTTCGACTCGAACAAATTCAATCTCATTTAAAACAATCGCGGCCCGGCGATCACTTTTAATGCCCGTCCGAGAATCCATCATTCGTAAGTCCCTTCGGTTCGTCGTCAAAGTTCCCGTCAAATCGCTTCTTACCGACTCGACTTCCCCCAAAATATATTGCTTTAGAGTGCCATACAGGGTGTAGTCAATTTGAGCTGGGATCTTTCTCCTGAACGGAAATACTGTGTTAAAGCGAGGAAACTAATAGCGGCACCAGTGATTGAACCCACAACGTGGGAGTACTCAGAAAAAATAACCGAGTCTTTTCAACGATTTATAGACCAGGAAAAAACATACTGCTCGGAAGATGACCAATGAAGATATAATTGTTCCCATTGTGCGTTTTCTCACATATCCGCTGTGGAAAAAATTAACTAGGCGTCTATATAAGGAAGAATCCGCAGAATTAAATACCCTTTATATTAAATGATCTGTCGTACATTTTACGGATAGAACACGCACTGTTTAAGACGCATTAAGCTAGAGTAAGCTAGAATCATCATAACTTTGATTTTCTTAACACTTGATGATGCTCTATACATGTGATACCTCGCTATATTTTCAAACAATATTACTGAAGATTGAGTCGCCAGACAGTCCTACAGATGACCGTTTAAGGCCAACACTTTGATAGATACCTAACGAAATTCCTTTAACTTTACAGGCCCTGACGCTCCGGGTCGGTACTATCGTCTAGGTGGCAACCCGAGCCCCTGAGACCCCTTCCGGTGAACGGAAAAACGTTGTTACATTTTGGTTGGCCGCCAAGGGGGCAGGTCGTCGGCTGGTGCGGGGCAATTATTTCTGGAAGAACGGCAGTAGTCGACGGGCCGGGAGTTTTGAGAAGGGGCCAACAGTGTATGAGGGGGGCGGGGAGCCGCCCCGTTAACGGATGGGCCCCGGCCCCGACTCTACTATATATTGGGCCCGTGTTGTAACTATTTGCCGGACAAATGTAGACTCCCTCCCGCTATAATTACCGGGGCATAGCCCCCGCGCCCCCCCCCCCGCCCCCGCCTCTAGGCTACGGTAAATCACCGCCTCCGCCCCGCCTGCCAAACCTGAGCCTCGGGTTATTAGCAACGCGATCTCGGCCAAGCTGGCCCGCTCGGTGATAATTAATAAATCATATTAAAATTAGTAGGATATAACCCAAACATACCACTACCGCATCACCCGATTTACATTATCTGAAATGATATTTTAAACATAAAAATTATAAATTCCTGGAAGCTATTCGGGCCAATCATGGAATGATCGCGGGCTCCTCCTTCCCGTTAGGGCCGTCGTTAAATCTCGCCGTGTAGTCGGCCGCTCGGTCATTGAAAATGAATCCCGACCCCCGGTTTAGGGGTCTAGCTAAGAGATGCGCGACCCCGCAATTAAGTCGGCCTACCCTCGAACGCGGGGGCGGAATTGATAGCTCGGGGGGCGGGCGCCGCTTCATAGCCGGTTAACACGTCCCCACCCCACCGGTCCCGCTCTCCTTCTCATTCCCTTTCCGTCTCCTTTTCTCTCTTTTTTTTAATAACAATAAAACCGGCCGAGAAGATCCTTGTCGGGGCCATTTACATACAAATAAGAGGCGGGATGCCGTGGCTGGGGGCGAGTGAGGGTTAATATCTTGATCCGAGGGGCGACACCGCCAACCCCCACTTATCACCCTCCCGTCTTCCCCCGGCCGGGGTGCCATATTTTCCCCCTCGGCCCTTATTACATTAGCAAAGTTTCGGTCCCCGGCCGCCGCGCGGAACCGGCTCCCACCTACAGAGCATTTTTAATACTTTTACACGGGGGTCATTATACTTTACAATAAGCCCCTGTATCCCCGCTCCCCTCTCGCCACCATTTTTCTTTCTTACTTTTCATTATAAAGCCCGCCCTGGGAGCGGGGAGGAACACTGGCGACAGAGGACAAAAAAAACTTTCCGCCGCGGTTAAATTTAAAATAATGCCATAAAAATTAAGCTCCGGCCCGGTCGGTGTCTCCCCCGAGCTCGGTTATACTTCTAGTTTCATTAACGGCCGTTGTTGTTTCCTACCGATCCCCGGCCCGTTCCCCATTTGCATAAACCCCGCAATCGTCCCCCGGGCCGCCTCCACAGCCGCCCCCGGGGCCGCACTCTTTTCGCACGTTTTTCTGCCCAACCCTTTCCCCGCTCCTCCTATCGCGGTGGCGGGAAGCAGTCAAATCAAATGTAGCCTTGTTAATCCCCGCCCCCGCCGCCGCCTCCGCCCCCGCCCGCCGTGCGTACATTAGTGGTTTTTCTTGTAGCCGCCCGGCCTCCCCCTGCCGGGCTTTCCTGGGGACCTTTCCCCATTTATTTTACGGTCGGATTAATCCGGAATCGATTCCCCGGGGGGAGAGAGCGAGCCTCGGACCGACCCCGGAAATCGGCCCACTGTATAACATCGCCCCAACTGATAGCTCCTATAAGATTTTCTCACTGGGTGTTGATTCACTTCAGTTGTTCAACAGTATACTGTTAATCATTCACTGGCGGAATATTATTCAGAATGTAAAAAGGTATGCAATAATATTAATTAATTATCATTGTTTTGAATCCAATGAACGTTCATATGAACGCTGAATTATTTAAGCGATAAATTGGTCTTTCAATTGGACAGGTTTCTAAAGGCCATTTAATATCTAATAGACGACTATAGATCTTGTTGTTAACTAAAATTATGTAATTCCCTTGTCAGTGTATTCATGTTTAATAAGTATCCCCGAATTCGATTTCCAACTGCCGGCCCCAGTAGACGCCCTGAAATAGTGTCTTAAATCGGCGTTAACAGTGTGTGTCGACTCTTGTGGGTTCTGACCTTTATCCGGGTTCTGAACAGGAGAGCTATTCGGCGCGACCGTGTGTAAGGCCCACCTCTTTTGGCAGAGGCCGGGGCCGCCGCGGCTACGAATGCCTGTAGTGGGGCCCCACAACTATTCCCCCCCTCACCCCCTTGTAATACATTTACCTCGGCGCCAATTGATACAATCGGCCGAACAAGCCCTACTCATTCTCAGCCCAATGATTTTATACAACGGGGAAATTGTTTTCAGCAATTAACGTACAGGAACGGCAAATAAAGATGTACGACTTAAAGTTTTATTTAATTAAACTAATTCCAATTTATAACTGACTTTCATGGAGGCCAAAGTGTGATTGATTGAAATGCAAGTACACGCCGATTTCATTCGATGAAATACAAACATATTTTTCTGAAAATGTTATACGAATTATTAACGCGACATGATGAACAGAATTGTCTGTTACAGCCCGTCATCTCGTATCTGCGGGTCACGATTCTGGCACAGACCGACGTGTCACCGCTCAGAGTGCCAAAGGCATTTCGGTTTATTAAGCAATCTACGGGTGACTTGTATTAAGTTGCTGCGGGGACGTCGTTGTATGTGTTCGACGAGTGGGGTGGAGGGGGCGGGGGACCTGCGGCCCGAGAAGCGAAGGGGTAAGCTCTTGAACCCGGCGTGTTAACAGTTTGCGAAACTGTAGGCGTTGTTGTTCGGGCCCGAAGCCGAGCGGTACATCCAGGTTTATTTCCGGACTAATGTGACGTGTTCAGAATTTCAAGAACGCCTCCTCCTCCTCCTCCCACCACCCCGGCTAGTGCGCCTTACCCTTCCCCCCCGACACATGACATCTCCCCGCATAGCTCCTCTCTACCGTATTACAAAACCCATTTTAATGATTTTTTTGGGGAATCATGAAAGCATATTTAACTACAATATGTCCGTAACTAGTTTAACATACCTGTTTTTTGGTCTGCGAGGGATTGAAATACCGTAGATTTTGTGTGTTTCTGTCTCCTCTCGCGGGTTCGGTTTTTCGCTAGTCCTGTTTCGCCTGCTCGCCATCCTCAGTAACGGTGTTAGTTACTTTTGGCACTTTGGTTGTTTTTCGGGCATCCTGACTGCACTACCGCCGTCTTCCTACACCGAGCCTAGATCATAATTATAGTTAGATTCAGTATTTTTTACTCTTCAATACATTCCCTGTTTGCTGTCAGAAATATATAGAGGGTAATTATCAGGAACTGTAAAACCTAATGTCGCCAAGATATAAGACAATGTATGTTTGTTTATTTTACTTAAGTAATTCGCATAAATATGACCAACTACAAATGCTGTTCCTCAGCATCAATAAAACTACTGAACTATTAGTCCTTATTTTGCATATTCACGCAAAATCGACGTTTTGAATTTCCTGTAATAAAACTCTAACCCGTGTGGACTCTCTCTCTCTCTGTCCCTTTTTCTCCCCTTCGTCCCAGTCTCGTTCCCGCTTCTTCTCCCTCTCCCTCTCCTCTCTCTCTCTCTCTCTCTCTCTCTCTCTCTCTCTCTCTCTGGCCGAGGGTGCCTTGAGGAGGCATTCCGGGCGCGCTCCAGTTCAAATTGAGCGCCGACAGCGGCTGACGGATTGCCCATCGTTGGCCGCCGCCGCCGCCTGCATTCCTCAACTTTTATAGTACCGTTACCGCCCGAGGTAAACGTATGGTCACACTTTAATGTCCATACGTGGATCCTTATGTGAATTCAATACACACATACAAGCGGAGAGTGAATACACTGTCAGTTTATCTTTTCCTACCCTGCCGGAATGGTAACAACGGAAATTGAAGAAAGGGTCCAAAAGCCAAAAGCAGTTAGGAATTGTCCGACCGAGGAGAACGTTGGACATGAGAAAATTTTAAACATGCGTGGCTGCAAACTGTACGCATACAATGCAATTGTGTTCCATTGTATGCCGGCGTACGTTCAATTTATTTTTAAACGACGACAGAACACGGATATCAGCATGTGATATCGAGCGCGTGGAGGAAAAATGTGGGAACCCCATGACTTATGGGAATGAGGGGAGGAAGGAAAATAAAAAAAATAAATAAAAAAATTATTCCCGTTAGTGTAATATACATTGGCTTACTGACTTTCATTAAAGTGTGAAGCTCATTGCAGACGTTTTTGTAGCGAAAGCAACTGTAATTAATTTCTTAGCAGAAGTAAGACGAATTAATTAACACGAAAGTAAGTTGCTTTACTGTTTTGTATAATGGACAGAGTAGACCTAGAGGACCTATAGCATTCCTTTTCATTTTCGCTATAATGAATATTAGTGGAACGGAAGGTACCAAATTGCAAGAATGCTGCATACACTGTTAATCCTGCCTGACGTTTGCTTTAGTAGTTGTCTTCTGTGTGTAGAATTGTATATTAAAGGACGCGGAGGTGTTCAGGGAAATTAGCCGTTATATATTTGTCGGCACTGAGTAATTGTCTGAATGCAGAAAGATGGTCCCGGTGTGTTCCTCGGGGAAGGTAAATAGGGCCCCGCGGTTATTAAATTTATGCTCCTCCACGACCCCGGACTAATCCCCAAAAGAAAAACACAGTGTCACTTTATCATTTAACTGACCCGACGTCCGAGGAAAGTACTAAAAGCGGAGGGTGAAGGAGGGATGGAGGGAGGGAAAAAAAAGTTTGTCGAAAGAATGAAAATTTAGAGTCGGCGGTAGTAGTAGCAGCAGTGCGGTGGTTTAGTGATTTACTGGGTGGAGACACGGCGGCCGTCAAGCGAAACAATTAATATCAATTATCAAGAGTAGGAAGGAGCGAGGGAGGGAGGGCCGGCTAGAGGAGCGAGAAAGGGAGTGGAGGAGAGATCTGAGACTAATTAACGGGGTTTGAGGGACAAGGGAGAAGAATGCCCGCTATCTGGCCGTTTCAGGTCCCTCCTTCAGCCTCCGCCATTCTCGGCCTACCGCCACGCCGCCTCCTCCGCCTCCGACTCCTACAGCCTTTTGTTCCACATTAATTAATCCTCCCCCACCCCTACCATTCCCGGCGTCTCCTCCCATACCCCGTCGGTTTTCTCCGCGCCTCTTAACTCCCGGAATAAAACTCCTAGGCCGGAACCGATGGATGTAACGCTTCCCGCTCATCGGATAAACTGCTGCCGGCCGGTATTATTCACATACCGTTATAGGTGCAATTGATACAAGTATATTTTCACATGTTTGTCTCGACAAAGAAACCACCCAGTGATGGCGCTTTTGACATGATTTAACTGCTGTCCGAGATGATCTCTGGGCCAGTGGCGTTTAAGCCGTCGTGGTGGGGATAGTGGATGGGTAAAGGAGGAAAGGGACTGAACGAGTGGATTAGGATGAGGAGAAAGGCGGGAGTGGAACTTTAGGAATCGAGATTTTGCGACTTCGTTGACTGTCGGTATGTTGAGGTCATGGTGGATTGTTCGGTTAGAAACATACCGGGGAGCATTAAGGATGGTGCGAAGGACTTTCGATTGGAATCTCTGGATGCGAGCGATGTTGGAGCGGTCTTGGTGGAACCCTATGTCCATGCCGGTTTGAGTATTGCTTTGTATATTGGTAGTTCGTTACTTAAGGTCAATACACAGAAACGTAAGTGTATTTAATTAAGACCGCCAGGATATTCCATTTAGTCGGAAGGGCCACACACTGTGCAGTGCGTTTTTCTAATCGTGGAAGAGGCTTACCGTCAGGCAGTTTTTGAGACCAGTGTAGTCGGGGAGGGCGCCTTTTTCTAAACGGCCGCAATATTCAAGTGGAGTAAACTCGCGACAATCAAGAGTGGCCCGGCCATGGGGCTCATTCGGCCCCATATTGCCTACTCCGTCGGTTACGCGGATGGGGGAAGGGGTGGGCGGTCTCCGGCGACGTCCTCCCGTAATAAAAGCCCCGGCGGCCGTAAAAACCCCAGGGCGGGTGGGGTTAAAGGAATAAAAATAATAAGGAGCCCCCCCTCCCCCATAAGAGGGTAGAAAGAGGGGGATAGGCGCACTTGGTCGGGAATGGAGAGGAACGGGGGGTAAAGGGAAAAAGCAGTGCTGTTTAATAAGGAACACACGGAGGAGGGGTCGGATGCGGGGGGCGGTGTATAACAGACCGAGTGACAGCAGTTTCATTTGCTAGGTCCCTTGTCTGCCGCCTCCCTTTACTTCTCCCCCTTCTCGGCTATATTAAAACTTTTCTTCCCGAGTAGTTCTCCCGGGGGATCAACACGGCGCCGCCGCCCCCGCCCCTCAGTCACCCGCCACCGCCGCCGCCGTTTCCCCGGGAGCCGGCTCCGACCAACACATATTGATATCTCTTCATATATAACACGCACTAGACAATTTCCTCCTTCCCCCGTCTCGTCTCCGCCCGCTTTCGAAATCTCCCGATATAAAGTGCGGCCGGGCGGATGAAATTAAATGCACCGAACGGCGCTTTTCGTTCACCCCCGACCCAATCCCATACATATCAAGCGTATAATAAGCATTCTGTACAATACGATCGTAATCGTTTAGGGTAACCACCTGTGATAGTTTTAACAAGAAGAAATTAGGTATTAACATAAAACTTCGATGGAATCTATATTACATTTTAATCATTAATTGCATTAAAGGCAATGAAAACATTAATTGGTACTGGACGATAATAAATGATGGATACTATCGCTAAATGCGCATTCAGAAATCGAAGCTAATCACGGTCCCATAAATGTCCGTTCAGTATTATTACGGACAGTGAATAAAGAGTTCGTTTTCCATATCGGGCTATTGTCGTCCGTAATGAAGTTTAACAACAATGCTGCAATCCGGTGTCCCTATCGCACGATCCTGACGTTAATGAGAAAATAGAATATTTCCCATCTCAATAAAATTGAATCCAGGAAATCGCTAGAAATAGAATGCAGAAATTGCGACGCGATGTATTCTTTATTAATTTCTAATTAATTGAAGATTTAAAATAAATTATGTGCACTGATTTAATTTAACGAACAGAAAAATACGAGCGACGATATCACCCCAACTTTGGCTAATTTAAAATATTAAAGTTCTAAACAAGTTAGCTGTAAAGCGTGCACACTGGCAGGATACTAAGCTGGGAATACCGCCCCCCCTCGATTCCGGGGGCCAGAAAATCTCACTTAAACTAAATTACTAAAGTATTAGCGTAATCCGCGTTTGAACGAGATTCTTGATCTTGTTTTGAACGGACGGTTTTCCCCCGCCGGGAAAACTCCTTCTGGCGGAGTGAAAGGGCGAGATAAGGTTGGGCGAAAGCTAGAGAGAGTGGGAGGGAGGGTGTAAGAGAAGGGGAGGCGGGGATATAAACTGGTGCCCCAGCCCGTGTATTTATGCAAATTGTATCGTGTATTTAGTGTGTAAAGTTGGGTTGCCGGGCGGGGGTGGGTGGTAGGGAGGGAGGGGGTGAACAGGTGCTAAGGTTATTAACCAGTTTACAGTGTAAGGCAATATAACGTGTGCCGCCGCCCCCCGCGGGTCCGATGCCGCCCCCGGCGCCGGGTTATGGCCAGGGACACCAGATGCCTAAACATCGACATTACTCATAAAGGGCGCAATCAAACACACATTTGCCGCCTCCGCCGCCGCCTCCGCTCACCGTGAGGGGGATAGCACCTCCCCTATAATACACTTTGATTCCTCCGGCGGTTTAACAATCTACTTAACTGTGATATTCGGAGGGACCGCTTCGGCCCGAGTTTCCTGGGGGCTGGGTAGCTTTAATAAAGTTTTACGATTTCGTACCGGGTTCGTCCTCGCGCCCCGTTGTGTCTCTTGCTTTGAATTTAATGAAGCCATTTGCGAGGACCAACCTCGTGGCCCTGATTACTTTCAGTTGAATTCATGACATTTTCTCATGTCCTATCCATTAACGTAACTTTATCTAATGCTAAACTATCTTAATATTTACCCTTTAATCGTATATTTGGATATTAAAGTGATGTATAATAAATATGATTGATTTCGGCCGGATTTTTTGTCTATAATACATTTACCGATGCATACCTCATTAATATGGACACTTGTCTTTTTTAATAGATAATTCTACCGGATGTAGTACTAAATATACTAATGTATATTAAATGTCGGATAAGTACCCTTTCAAGGGATTTAAACCTATATTCCTCAACTCATTCTCATTAGCGGCAATTATAATTAGTTTCATGAAGAAATTAGTACACGAAACTAGTACTGAAGCCGAAAATGATTACAATAATGATGGTAAGTGCTGAATATTCCGGTTTAGATATTAATTGATAAGTGTATATTGACTTCATGCAATGGCAATAAAATTGTAGATTTCGTGTGTCTTAGCAAAAGACCAAACCAGCGAGAGGAGACAGCAACACGAAATGTACGGTATTCCAACCCCTCGCAGACCACAAAACAGGTATTCTAAACTGGCAATAAAACTGTACTGAATAATGTTCTCGAAGTTCAAAAATCATTACAGCCGGGGGGTGGCGGTAGGGGGACGACACAGCGAGTCGGGATAACGAATGATTGAGTGGTCTTGAGGTTTGGGTAGAGGGAGACCGACTGTGAGGCTTTGCCAAATGACCCGTGGCATTAGAGAGCTAGGAATGGAGCCGGGAGAGAGAGGCTTGCCAGCAGGGGGGCGGTGTGGAGATGTCGCGGACATTGCGGTAGCCGATAGAGGGGTGGGTGGGGGCTGAAGACAGCGGAGTCATTTGTCTCAACATTCGCGCGGGACAAGACTGAATTAGAGCCGACAGAGGGCCGCGCATTCCTTCCAATTAAATTACTCATCTGCAATTAAGCCAACTCTAAATCGGCACCCGTCCTTACCCAGTGCTCCCGGCTGCTTTTTCGAGTCTGGCTCTCGGCGGAAATTCTTTCCGGACGAGACGGATTCCTCGCCCGTTTTCGATTTCCCCTAAACGGTAGCCCGCCGGTTGTATCTCGCCCTGATCTATGGGCCCGGGTCCCGGCCTGTCATGAAATCCTCGACTCTTCGCTTAATGGGTCGTGTAAAGTCCACCCGGTCCGGATATATATTAGCCAGTTCGGCTTTTGTCTTCCCCGCGAGTGTGAGAAAATTTTTCCCTTTCGGATTGACGTCGCCCGAGTGTTGAAATAATTATTTTTCATTGCAAGAGCGCTACATTCCAGCATATGTGATTTTTTGTTAACCTTTTTTATTTTTGTACAATCAACTACGTATAGTTATGGGTACAACTGATGAGTGTTTTCTTTTCACACGAATGTCTCGATAAAAGAGACCACCCAATGATGGCACTTTTTCTACATGAACAGTTTATGGCTTCGGGCTAAGAAGATCTCTGGGCCAGTGGCGTTTGAGCCGACGCGGGGGAGATAATGGATGGGAAACAGAGGAAAGGGACTGAACGACTGGATTTGGAGAGAGGCGGGAATGGAATTTAAGGAAGCGTGATTTTGCGACTTCGTCGACTGTCAGTATGTTGAGGTCATTATGGATTGTTCGGTTAGAAACATACCGGGGAGCATTAAGAATGGTAAGAAGGACTTTTGATTGGAATCTCTGGATGCGGGCGATGTTGGAGTTCTTAGCGGAACCCCATAGCTCTATTCCGTAAGTCCATGTCGGTTTTAAAATGGATTTGTACATTGTAAGTTTGTTGTCTACTGTCAGTTTTGATGTCTTTTCAAAAGAGGTCTCAGCAGTCCAAATTTGCGGTTGAGGTCTGTTCTTCCTGTGAGTTGAAGCCGAACTGTACACACGAATATTCACCGCTTCCCTCCCCTGTAGGATACAGATTTCTTCTTCCGTCTAATAGCCTCACTACTTTCGGCCGAAGGCATAAAACTCGGAATTTTTTCCTCCCCGCGCGGAAACTCTCCCCGGTTTTAAACAATTTCCACCGAGCCCAGCGGTGTGACCTGCGGCCGCCTCAAGTAATATATCGTGGGAGGTTCGGGACTCGGGGTCTCTCTTGTCGGACACGTGTAGAGCAAATGGGCCGGCTAAAGAGGGTCCGATAGGAGGGAGAAGGAATATGCCAGAAGAAATAGAAGTTGAAGAGAGTGAGAGGGAAGGGCGATGGGTCCAAGTCCCGGAGGACACGTCTCGGGGCCTCTCTCACGGGCCTCACTTCCTTCACCTAACCAAACACTCAGCCGGCGCGACGTGTAATTTATTCCCAGCCTGGGTATGGGTATATTGCCCGCCCTATCTCTATCCCATACGTCTTGGGCTCCGCTTTTATTTATCACCCGAGTTAACGCATTTAGATTTGAGTTCCTACACAACCGCCGGGCCCGGACACGGACTGAAACCGTTCGCTTTCGCCCCGCTATCGGGAACATTATTATGTAAGCGTGTACTTCTTTATTTCGAGCGAACTTATTATAATCCCAATGATATACGGGCCCCTCGCACAACTACACGGATTTCAGTTTAGCTCTGCGCTCGCCGGTTTCGTTTTTCAATCGCCGCATTACACCGCATTTTCATGTTTTATCATTACCTCCGCACTTTCATTTCACATTAGCGATTCCAAGGCTGTACAAGAGAGACGCCCGCCAAGTCTTCAATAAGATGTACTTTGCGCCTTTGACATTATTATTAACACGTGAGTACACTTGCGATCTAACTTAGAGGACTTAATGCCTGCACAGCCGACAGCACGCCCCATCTGACTTATTATTAGCGACAGGCAGGAAATCGGTGTAGACAAAGGCCAAATACGTGACTGGAAATTGTGTGGCGATAAAATACAGAAATATCTAAATAGTATGCAACAAATATTCATGATGAACTGATCAGGCAACAAAATGGTATTTCCGTGGGAATAAAATAGCGAGAGGCTACAGTAACGAATGCGGAGATACCAAGCATTGATATACATGACTATAATGGTATAAATAATACAAATTTTGGATATACGATAATAATGTACATTAAAGTACATTGTTTGTATTTGATCTAAAATTATTTATCGATGATAATTTTGGTACGAATTTAAGGTTTGAATTCAACTTTTCGGGAAAATTAGTTCCTTCGTCGGGGAATCCAACCGAGGGTTCCAAAAAAGGTTATGAGTCTCATGTAACATAATTGATCTCTTAAATGCTAAAAAAATTGAGTTGCGACTCACGGTTAGCCGTTTAAAATTGAAATTTGAAAACGATCAACGCTCTAGGATAAAAGGCTGCCGGAAACAGTTTTGTCGCCGCCTTCCTACATCTGTCAGATGGTCTTATTTCGAATTTCTGGCCCTAATATAAGACCTTCCCTGTTTTGCATAAGGCGCGACTAATTCGTACGCTAATGGCTCTTACTTTCAATCGCAAATTACACGTACTTATTCAGATCGGTCAAATCCCCAGAATTATGTCCGGAGCGATGGGCGATCTAGAGCCGCCTGTGTAATTTGCCACCTGAATCGGTTGGTTAATTTACGAATTGGGCAATTGAAAGTTTCTACACGTATGAGAGCCGGCGACCTGAAGGTAATTGCCCAACGATTGCGGCTTATGCGATCTGTTCTCTGAATTAATCCGCCCACTTCCTCCAAACAGCGGTGAATTTACCCCATGGCGAGTCGCCGCAACGTAATATAACGTCCTTACAATATCAAAAAGAAAGTGTAAGAACAGTTCCAATTCTAAATTCTTTTCTTTTTAACAGTTCAAATTTCAAGAATTTAATTTCGGAATAATTTGGTCCTATAACTCCTAATTATGAGGCCACCAAGAATGTCCATGACGTAATCAGGATGAGGTTCCCTATCGGGAGTGATCGGAGAAAAGTAGAAAGTTTTGCATATTTATTTGCAAATATTGAATTGGAAATTTATTCAAGTTTCCACGTTTCGGATGAGAGGTTCGAGTCTCTGGTGTTTGACGACATAATTTCCAATATTTATTATCATTATAATACTATATTTAATTTTATTGTAATTTATTACTATAAGAATAGATGAAGATAAATAAAGTTAAGCGTACTGGAATTATTTTCGTGTTTCTGGGCGGAGCTGCAGGTGGCCCAATGCAGTTCGTTGCCGAATTAGATAGCGCCGCCGGTTATCGATGCTGTAATTAATTGAGCTCATTTGACACCGCATATTTGTCGGGCCTACGAAACAGGTTTCGAGTGTACCACTCTCGGCTGTACGGGCGAACTCATTTGTTATTCGGCGGTGCTAGTTTCGACTTTCAGCGGAGGGGCGGGGTTGTAGTTGTGTAAGCCGAAAGCTCATGTAAATGACTTGGGGCTGCCTCTGTTTTTTCTTACCAGGTCGCAGATCTGTTCCCTTTATCTTTTTTTTTTTATTATAACTTTTTAATCCTATCGCGCTTAATCGATTTCTTGCTTTTAACTCGGTTCGGATTTAGACCTATTACAGGAGGAGGAGTTTCCATTTGCAGCGGCAATAACGAGGCGCTGCCGGCACTTATTAGTAAGGCATGGGATCATTTAAATGGCATCAAATGAACCTCCGGATCCTTAGAGAGAAACAGATTTTCTTTCTGAATTCGTTTTTTTTTCCTCTGTTCATCCGCCGGCCCCCATATACGTCTCCGATTTGAGGTCGCTGAACGAGCCGAGCATTAAATTCAAGTAAGTGGTGATTCCTTAAGCTTATATCTGAGACCTCCCAGTCTTCTGTCGACTGTATTACACGCGCTGTAAAAGGACTCCGGGCGGGCCCTGGAGAAACATTGGGGCAATAACTTTTTTTACGATCACACGGAGATGCGTGGCCCATTTTAATAGTTGTCCCAGTATGTGCTTACAATGTAAGCCGAGGGACTTTCGGACGCGAAACGTGCTTAATTACAGTTGTGTTGGAGACGTCCCGAGCTTAATCCTGGTAAATCAATGTATATTATATAAATATATCCTACCTACTATTCAATAAAACATCAGTAATATATGTCAAGTGTACTAAATACCTAGGAACATTCATAATGTGGCATTAAATTCACATATGAATACCGTAGATTTTGTGTGTTTCTGTCTCCTCTCGCTGGTTTGGTCTTTTGCTAGACCGGTTTCGGCTACTCGCCATCTTCAGTAGCGCTGTTAGTTATTTTTGCCACTTTGGACAGTACAAGAGACAGTGGTAGTGCAGTGAGGATGCCCGAAAAACATCCAAAGTGCCAATAGTGACTAAAACCGCTACTGAAGATGGCGAGCAGCCGAAACACAAAAAATCTACGGTACAAAACAGGTATATTAAACTAGTTCACATATGAGGTTTTGAGATTTCTTTTAAATTTTATTTCAAATAAAAAATATGCGATAAATTAATCTATATTTAGAACATAATCCGTTCACTAAATAGCACCTGTTGGTAAGTTGAACGACGTTCGAATCGATGAAAATACAGTTTGGAAATAGAGAAAGCTGTGCGCTCTCAGGTGAAAGCGGAAACTGGAGACGGGGCCAGCAGCTGTTTTCTCGTCCATTTCCCGATCTCGTTAATAAGTGGATACACTTTTCTGGGGGGATACACTCGCTCGCTTCGAGGGGGCTTGAAGAAGCCCGCGGTATTTGCATATTTCGAGGTCCGGCCGCATACCGCATTCCCACGCCTTAACACCCCCCATTAAGTATTGATTCCGGCCCTCGGAGGTTCGAAATCCGAGAGCGGTCCGTTTCCTAATATCTTCGGGTGACTTCTTTTTTTTCTCTCTCTTCGACTGTTTTTCGTTTCGTTGCTTTTTGTTTTTGTTTTTCAGCTTCTTTCTCACTGCTCCCGCTTTCGGGCGTCGGTGGTCTCCCCAGGCCACTAATCTTCCTCTCCAGCGAGGACAAATGGAAGCACCGACTTTACAACAGTAAAGACGATTTGAGTAATTTTGAGTATTATCGGAGCTCTTTATTATAAATTCGTAAGTCACATCTTGGAGGTTTAGGACTTTCAATGCAATAGAAACTAACATAGCCTGAATAGTGGCAACTAACTCAGTATTCCTAAGGAATTTTTCGGTTTAGTGTGGAGCTTTGTCGACCGGAAATGAAACGCCGTTACCAGATTTAGGACGAAGTAAATTAATGGTAAATAAGAACCGTGGAGCGCTAATCTACCCCGTGAGAGAGGTTTAAGTGGTTGGAGGTACAAAGGCGTACGGAGCCGATGGGCATTATTGCCGTACAAAACGCTCTCTTTATCAATACAAGCCCTACACTTGTAGGTCCGGTTATACCTCGGCGAGACGTTCTCTCCGGTAGTGGCGGTGGTGGTGGTGTTGGTGGGAGTGGCTGAATGAGGCCCCCGAGAGGGCCCCGTTAATGGACAGGGCCTTGTCTACAAATTAATGTCCGAGTCCGACCGGCGGTGGAGGGGACTCTCTACTAGGCCGATAGTAGTAGTTTTTGTGACCCGGGGAGAGTTCACTTTTCCCTTGCCGAGCGCGGGGACACTTTTTTGTTTGACAAGAAACTGCCATTAGCCGGCCGGTACCTGTCCCCCTTATCTAGCGCCTCTCACAATAATAATTGGGGCACCGAGATGATGCCGGGCGTGGCGGGGGGGCCCTAATGCGCCCCCTTCACCGCCCCCCGCCGTACCCTCAATCGCTTAGTTTCATTCAGTCGGAGGCTGCTTCTCACCTTCGTGTTCTTACCTCCTCGGCCTACAACACACCGCTGATACTGAGTCGGTTGGGCCCCGAACCCGGTTTCGAAAGCCCGACAAGCTGGTTTTTGTTTAAACACAAAATGTAAACATTTGAAACACATTCTTCCGTGCTCCCTTTGAATACGAGATTTTAAATTGGCCGCGAGCCATCCGCGCTGATATTTCTTTCTACCTAGTTTAGAATACCAGTTTTGTGGTCTACGAGCGGTTGGAATACCGTAGATTTCTTGTATTTCTGTCTCCTCTCTCTGGTTTTGCTAGACCAGTTTCGGCTGCTCGCCATCTTCAGTAGCGGTGTTATCACTTGTACTGTAGCCGAAACCGGTTTAGCAAAAGACCAAACCAGCGAGAGGAGACAGAAACACACGAAATCTACGGTATTTCTTTTTGTCATTACACAACGATTCCAAATATTGTGTCTCTAAGGAAAGGGTCATATGTTCTACAAAAATTCTACAAAACCTCGAAGGCGTAGTCTTTTTCTGGACCTGTTTCGGCTGCTCGCCATCTTCAGTGTGAATCACTTCAGCATTGAATGCTCGAGGGGCACCCTGCCTACACGATCACTTTCTCCGAATTGACAATACTAAAATACAAATTGTTTAATGGGACATTTACGATTTTTCTAACAGTAAAGACACAGCTAATGCAATTTAGAAATTATCATACAACTTTGTTCTCTCTCTTTCTCAACACGAAGCGTTCACTTATTAAATATAAGGTGGTGATTAATTAATTTTAATTTCAATTTTAATGACGCTCCACCAGGCAGGATTTCAACCGGCCCTCTAACATCTGCACAATTCCTGCATATATTAATTAAAGACACCTGGTACCTGAATCCGGGTAAAAGCCGAGAGAGAATAATAAACTAAATGGGCTCGGCCGGGACCCGGAGCCTAAGTGGAGGTACTGGGGGTGTATAGATAACACTGAAGAAAGAAAAATCGTGGAGTATGAATGTACCCTATTCTTAATTAGTAGTATTCTAGTGGTAGATATCCGACCTTAACTTTGACTCATATAAAATTCATTTGTAATAAACAATATTTCAAAACATGATTCAGGTGTGATAGTGTGTATGAACTTTTCAATTATTTATTAGCATTTGAGATATTTCTGCCAAGTATAACTTACAAAATCTTCTGTCCAAATTGGCGCTCTGTCGATAGCACGAGCTACAACAAAAAAGTTACACGTGTGGAATCGGCTAGTCGTAATATGAAAATGAGCACAGTGTATTTTGGTATACTTAAGGGTTCCAAATGTACTGATGAGACACATGTGCCTTCATTCATTCCCCATTTAATGGCATCACGCGAGGACCGCATTCGCGCCGAACATTACCGTGGGTGGGGGGGGGACGTTATCAGGCCCCTGTTTTATATCGGGCTCTGAAGACGGCACGAGGGGATACTTAAAGTATAAGTTTTAATATGCTTCAATCCGTCTCGAAAGCTGATGGCTCGAGACCGGTCTTAATGAAGATTAATGGAGGCGCTCAAGTCCAGAGCGTCCGCGCACATTTTATTACCGGTTTCGAAATGTTATCACACGAGGAAATTTAATGTTCGAATTTCGCATGCCTAATGCACAAGGTATAATGGTGAAAAGTGTATCCTCGGAATGGACATGTAAGTTACAACCGTCAATTTCAGAATAAAACGAGAGTTATTTCATTATTATTATATCATACGTTGCGAAGGTACTAGAGTTTAATGAATTGTAATCTGCCATAAGTTTTAAACAAATTATTTTGTAATCCCACTGCTTTAATTATTATTTTTAGATATCTGAACGAACAAGTAACAGTTTCGAAACAGTCCTGGGGAGCTCCTGTTGGGGAGAGTTCATAAAAATAATTAGCTTCATGATATCTTGCATTAAGTGAATAAACGATGTTGCAATGTTTCATTATATGATTATGAATGGTGGATAGCTTAAAGATAATGCTAGTTTAAATGTTGGGACATTGAAAACCTATTTCACATATATAGCGCTCAGCAGTAGGATACAAGCGATTTATGTGCCCGTTAAGGGGAATGCTTTCAAAAACGTGAGTTCGAATGGAAGCCCAGAGGCTGAGGATGGTGGGATCGCATCCACCACAACAAGATAGGACTAATCGCAATAATGCTCGGGGGCGAAGCCTTCCTCGGCTACCGGTACAAGAAAAGCTAATTTACACGGTCGTGGGTCCCGCTTGCTAACGAAACCGTTATTAATGGCCTTTCGTTTAAATTAAAAACCGATTACGGGCCGAACCTGTTCTCCGAATTCGTATCTGCCGGGACCCGAAAGCGGTATCCGCGAGGGACACCTCATTCCCTCTCGAGGAAATTATTTTCAGCCGTTTTTTGTTCTTCAATTCGTCCCAAAATGTTCAAACACCGGCGATAATTGTAGCCACCGTGTTAACGCCCGTACTTAGTGTCGATCGGCCAATAATTTCAATTCGAAATAAGATAAATCTGTCTGTGGGCAGATTGATGTTGTTCATTAGCACAGGGCCGAGAGACCGGTTCGGGAATTTCGCCACCCGGCGTTGGGCAACGAATCTAGAATTCAGCAAGAACCTATCGTTTTTGAGCAGGTCGACAAAGTTATAAAAACAAGATTCTGGCTACGCTTCGAAACTTTCAACTTTTTTGGCTTTAGAGTCTGCCAAAAGTACACTGTGAAAGCCTAGAACAGATTCTAATATTCACCCCAAACCTTGGATAAGGCCAATATTTTGTTTTTTGAATTTCATGTACACATTTTAAAAAAGTATTTCTATAAAAATAATTAAAAAATGCAAAAAAAAAATTAATAAATGTTGAAGACGGTTCGAAGATTTTATGGCGATTTTATTATAATAAATACCGTCATACGTAGATATTCATGAAAATATGGCCTTTGTAGCGAATAAATGAAAAGTATTGTTTTATCGCACTGTCCGTACATTTTTTGCTACAAGTAATTACCGGAATATCGGGTCGAACGTATTGGTTTATAAATGAAAAAATAAAAATAAATAACAACCCGGTGTCACGAAGTCTATTATATAAGGTGTAATTTCATAGGCCCTCGGTGGTTCTTTATTTTCTTATTCGTTCGAATCGCGGAATAACTCTGCGGAATAAATCGGTCTGGTCATTCCATGCAAATTGTCCCCGTAGAACACCGAAGTAATAATCTCACCCTCGGTCGCCGATCAAAAAAAAAAAAACGCTTTTAATTCTTTCCGGGTTAATGAGGGAATTTTAAATTCCTCCCACCCGCCGCCCTTTTGCCACAGGGCTCGCATGTCGCTGCGGCAATGGCGGACCGTCGTAACCATGGCGATTACGCCTGTCCCCGACGACGCGTTACCGAGTTGGATTTTAAAAATAAAAAAAAGAAATAACGGAAAACGTGAAAAACTTACCCGATAACTCTCCCCCTGTGGTCGAACGCCATGAGGAATCTTTCCGTGAGATTGTTTATAAGTTTATAAAAAAAATATTTTCCTAATGAGTCCGATACCTCCTGTTAGGAGTTCGATGAGGTTAGCGTGCGGGCTACCCGCACTCTTTCCACTACATTTTCTCATGGCGTGAATCATTTTTTTTTTATGCCTCGCAAGTTCTGTTCACAACTTAAACCTTGTACACTTTTTTTCACCGTGTTGGAATAATACTAGATAATCTGAAACCGCGCGCCTCAGCCTTAAATCGATTACGAATATCGATGACCGTAATTGCCGGATTGAAGGAGTTCGGACGAAATACAAATAGGACAAAAATGTATACGGGACGGTTGTCTTCCTGCGGGTCCATTAACGATCACCCGAAGTCACTTTGCCCGAGCGTGGACCGTCCGGCGACCGGACGAATTTGGCACCGGCCCAAGGCGTTTCTTTTATGTCGCACGACTCCACTCCCGATTTTCACGAAATTCGTTCGAGAATTCAATTTCACGCCCGAACGACTGAAACGGCCATAACGTAAAATAAAACGCGTTTCGTCATAATGATTAATGAGGAGAAACGGACTGGAAGAGGCCGGGTCGAACTAAAAAGATCCAATTTTCGGTGCCTCTTCAGAATGCGATTGTACGACGGTTTTTATCTTACTAAAATTCTCTTTAAGGTGATAATTTGGTGAGAATTTTAAACGTAGTAGTAATAAAATCGAAGGTTTTAATCGAGGAATCAAGACACAAATACAGGTGACATCCGTACAAGTTTACAGTAAAGAAAATAATTAACGTTTGGAGAAATCAAAGGAAATTATCTCGGTTTCCCATTTTCACTTTGTAAACATGCAGTTATATGTTCCAGAACTGCAGATTTCCTCGATTTAATTTTTAATTTTATTTACTTACTTCTCTATTTTTTGGCCTCTTCCTTTTTTGTTTCGGATGTCTACAGAAATTTAATAATGCCTAGACTCGGCAATTTACGTCTGAAGTGGGACCATCTTCAGGTTTATAATTACGATCGAACGACCGTTTACTTTGGAAGGTTTGGAAGTCTCGGAGATCTTTGGTTGCGACCGATGTGGAAAAAAATTCAGCCGCCGCGAACTCCTTCCTGTTCCCCCTAATGGCCGTGTCCTCGCCCGGTAGTCGCCCCCCCCCCTTCCACCCACCGAGGGTTTTTTCCTCGCTCGGGCCCGCATTTCGTCCATCCTCCTCCGACTCCTAATGGGACTAGTATTGAATTATTCCGGGCGCCGCCGGTGGACCGCACTTTTGATTAACACATAACTCTCTCGCTCATTCTCTCACTCACTCACTCACTCGTTCTCTCCACGATTTTTCATAAGCGACAAAACACCTCCGGCCAACTCCCTTTCTTCAGCCCGAGTCAAAATTAACTTTCACGGACCGGTTTTTATTCGACACAGTGCGGCAATCGGTTTCTCACTGGTGCTGGTCACTTTCAAACAATATATATATACCTGTGTTGCCAATAAATAAAAAGTTAAACAGATTTCGAATTAATATATAAAACTGGAACACTGCATTTAAATTGTATTCATTTGTTATGTGCCAACAAAATTATCAGTGTTTCTAAATATCCAAAGGAAACTAACGTTACATTCGAGAACAGAATTTTTAAAATATACCTATAAACCGTAATAATTTTTTATGACATCCACATAACAATCTGTATTTCTCATTGTCGGGGACGGTTCTAATTTTAAATCTGTCCGCGTTATTAAAACCGTGCTTTGATCGGTTGTGTAACACATTTTCAACGCGCGCGGCCGTTCGGTAATCGCGCGCGTACATAAAATTTCTCGTTTGTCAGCTGTCGTCCACGGCGAATTCCATTTGCACGGTAACGCTGTTGTATTTCTTCGAGTGCAAAATTAACTTTCATGAAGCGAACGAATGCAGCGGCGTTTGACTGAGGAGAGAATGCGGCCCAGTTTAACGGAACCTGCGGCGCGTTCGTCTCTCCCGGCTGCGACTAATTGCATATTGCATTTGTATCATTCAATCTTTGCATTTTTATAGGCCTCGGGAATTGTGACACCGGACTCGGATGACATTTTAATCGCCGCCTTGTATTCAGCTTTCATTTCACTCGATAATGTCTTCAAACATGAATAATACATATTTTAGAAGAGACCATCCTTTAAAGTAAAAAATTAGAGTTCTCAGGATCTTTAACTTAATCACTGTTGTTTCTGTTACTACATAACTAATTTTTATTTTATAACTGTTATTACTATTTTAATTGGCAATCTCGAAAACGATATAGTAGCATAGTAGTTTCTGCCACGAACGGTAGCATTCAGTCTGTAATAGGTTGGCTGTGTTAATGCCAAGAACGGTTTCGGCTTGAATATTCCGACAATATCCTCCATAAGCAGCAAAACTTGTATTTTACTTGTTTTTCTGATTCTTGTTTGACTTAAAATAACATAAAATGGATGATTTTATGATAGAAAAATTGTTTTGTATTTCATGATTACAATTAATGCCTGTCGTTGTTATATAATTTCTCTGTTTCTGTCCTAATTCTTTTCTAAAAAGGCGATAAAGTTTCAACTTCTTGATTAATTAGGTCCCACTCTCTCTCTCTCTTCCCATTAATCCCCGGTAAATAATTACTCGGAAACACTCCCCCCGGAATGTAGGTATAACTTTACGCATTAATACAACATTATCTCGATACTGATCCCCAACAAAAAAAATATATATATTAAGTCTTTATTCAAACACGGAACTTTAATTATGATTTACGACTGCTTAACAAAAATTCGCTACAGCCGGGTCGTTAGTCATCCTGTCATTCGCGTTTTTTATTACGTACCCGGGGTCCGTAATAGTGTCGGACACTGGCAGAGCTCCGTCTTCGATTGCGTTTCATTCTGTTTCGGCCGTCCGCCGTACACGACAGTCCCCGTTCGTTTTCGAGTGGCGAAAATATTTTTTACTGCTTTTTTTTCGACTTTTTCAAAATGTACAAGCTCCGAACAAATCCGGCCTCAAACGCCGACACAAAAACTGAAATTCGCGTGGCGCTTACGACAAAAACTTGGAAATTTATTTCCATCCCCAGCTTGTCGTCTCCCTTGTTTGATTTCGGTTTAAAGTTTAGCTACACCGGATCCGGATAACAATAATAATATACCGTAAATAATTAAAAAGAACAAAATTTATTTTAGTACCTATTAATTACACTATTTTAGCTCACCACTCGGTGTAACAATAAGGCCAGGACATTCTACCCAGGTATAGGAATAGTATTCTCCAGTATTAAAATAGTAATAGTGCCTCAAGCATGTTTATATTATCTATATTCAAATACACGATCGTATAGTCGATGACTCGGTATAGAAATTTCGCTGTGGGTACACGTATAGAATCGTCCAGAACGCATGTCTAGCCCAAGAGGGAGATATGAAGGCTGCTCGTGTGAATTCCACATTAGATAATGTTAGCTCTGTTGAAAATAATTGGTCGCGATAGGAAATAATAACTCAGAAATGACGAACTGAGATAAATGTGCATCTTGAATCGGTCAATTTCCTTTCTCGCCGATAATAATAATATTATATCGCACGGCTCAATTACTTCCATGCGTGGCATATGATTGATTCATCCTCCTTCATAGTTACGTCATCGACCCACTTTACACTCAGATACAAAGAATGGGGCAAATTCTTTCTTTTTTATAATTTCTTAAATAATGAGAACTGCATTTTATAAAATGGAATTCTGTAAACCGCCAATAATTGAAAAATATATGCTGCTGTATTTATTAATTTCTTTAAAAACAGAAGAAAATTTATTCCATAACATAGTAGTGGAACCTGTCTACCTACATACTCAACGTTGTATGAAAAATATTATAAATTATTTATTTTATAAATTAGTCTAATTATCAGGGACATGCATATGAATGTACTAACAATATTTTTTGTCCGCCATTGCGCGTTCTTTTAAATTAAAATTACTCCGAATTTCCATATTATTTCACAATGCAATTATAATAATGCAGATGTGACCTTTATTATATTTTTAATCTAACTGAAAAATCATATTTATGCCCTTATGATAACAGTCCTTTAGAAATGAATACAACACCGAACTTCTTTTAGGGTTCAGCTTTTCTTATAGAATGTGCTGCAATGTAATTCGCGGAGACAAAAACAAAATAAAAAATTTAAAATGGTCACGAGGGAAAAACCTCGGGCCGAATTAATTAATTAATACCCTGTAGAAATTACACATGATTTTATGTTGGTTTGAAATATGTCATCAGGTTTTGCGCTGGAGCAAGACGCTCCGTTAGTTGCTCACAAAATTAGTTTTATCTACTTACTCCCGAGGACACCGATTGAAAAATATTTTTTTTTTAAATTTAGAATATATTTCTGGATACACTGTACAGTGTAGACCGGAGGTCCATATTTGTTGTCGGGGATCTCATCGGCGTCCCTTTCAAAGGGACATTAGGGAAAGGGTCCCGGGGGCGGTGATGGGCGGGGAATGAATATGAATTTAAATTAACCGTCGGCAGTAGCAAGAAGAAGCAGGAGGTGGGACAGTGTGGCGCCTCCTCAGACAAGACACGCTCTCCGCATTTATTCCGGTGCCATTGTTCACAGTCGGAACTTTCATCTCCTTCACCTTTCGGAATCTCTTTCTCTCCTCTCTCTCTCTCTCTCTCTCGTCTCTCTTTCTGTCTCTGTCTTGCCCGGTTTAATTCCCCTCTCTCCTTCTCACTCCCTCTACCGCTCTCGCGTCGTCCTAACGCTCTCTTTTTGTCTCCTTCCTTCTATATTTTTTTTTGGGGGGGGGGGCTTCCTCTCGCTCTTTTTTAATTCCTCCCTTTTTCTCCCTGTCCGTCGGTACCGTCTGAGTCCTTAATCTCGGCCAGGGTCCACGACTGCAGCTCCCACACCTCCCGCTGGCTGTATAGCCGCCCATTATACGGCCGGGGGCTACCGCTTCCAGAACGCTCGACGAGCTACAAGTAAAGCGCTACAATAGCCGAATCGGCGGTAGAAACTTGAAAACGGATTTTTACAGTACACAATTTACAGTAAAAGGAAACCGGGATACAGACTGGTCGAGGAGCTGATGGTTTGTTAGATTTTTAGGATTGTTTTGAAATGTCAAAAGATGGGATTCTGATCATAGACCAGGAACCATTTAATGAGAAAATAACATTAAAATTAATTATTGCCCATTCGTATTTGGCATTATACAAGCAATATTTTTGTCTGGGATATATATTAGAAGTGTGTGACCTCTCTCTCTCTCAGCTCGGGTTTGGACTAGCCCCGGGCCCCGAGCGGTACTCTTCCACGCCGGCAGGTTCCCTAGACCGGTTTCGGATTTCCTGCCGGCCGTTCATTGGCGCCACCGGCTATGGCTTTTACCGCACATTAACATAAGTCGGATTATGTTTACTTTAGGATTAACCTTCGTGTTAACCGATGGCGGAGCGAATACGAGAGCTGTCGACAGATTGGAGAAAGTAATTTTGTGTTTAGTAGTTAAAATCTAATCTATTCTAGACAAAATACAGTTTGATTGTTTCAAAATTTTCCCTACACCTGCGAGATGTAAAATGGTTCTACTAAATCATATTTCAATCAATCAAGTACTCTAAATATTTAAAATCTTACGAAGGTTCTACAGAATATAACAAAAAATATTTGTCAGGTAGAATTATAAAACGGCATAATATTTCCTATGCATTATATTCTAGATACTGGGGAATTACTAATTACTTATTGAATTTTAATTACTTATTATAAACTTGAAATTAATAATGCCCTTTACTGAAAAATATTTTGGACTTTTTCAGTTCCGTAGTTTGTAGGGACGGCGCTTAACTTCCCGCCTACACCTTGAGTTGACCGATATATTTATTCAAGGTTTATCTAAAGCCAGAGAAACAGTAAAAATTGTGTATTGTTCACACTAATATTTCTATAATTTCTATAAGTCGAGATGCGAGAAGGAAGAAATCAGGAAACCATTTCTAAAAGGAAAAGCCAAGCTAGTACAGATTCATATTTTCTCGAATTAAATGTGTGCAATTGAAATGCATTAGAACATACCCATTCGAAGTAAAGCCTCTGAAATAGTTCTTAATTATACTAGTTAAAATTCGCTTATAATTTTCCACTTATCCTAATGAAGTATTGTAGCCGTTAATTCGCTTGGAATAAGCTTTGATTAAGGCAGGATAGTGGACCTCGCATTAAGAAGGGGACAAGATTAGCGGGCTAAGGGGGAAATACTCAGAATGTTAGGCATTTCTCGGTAAGTCACTAATGGAATACTGGGCACTACAGACTTACTTACTTACTTGGCGCAATTGTACTGCATTTTGATTTTCATCTATAGTCGGCTTTTACTTTGTACTCCCAGCCTACTGCTTTCACTTTGTAAGAAACATCGGATGAATATAAAATCCAATGGTTTGTAAATTATTACGGCGAACCTGACATTCCCAAATTCGTGATGAATCGGCTACACTAAACCTTTTAAATTTAATGTATTTCACAGTCTACATGATGAGCGAGATATAGTTAATTTTATAAACAAATAATTATTTATTAATAACTAAAAATACTAAGCCAATCAAAACTTTGCACTTATGCGTTGTATTTTTTTACAATACTTCTATAATAAAAATAAAAAGTTGAATACAAATTAATAAACCAATTATTCAATACAGATATTTAATTCTTGATTCTACTTGTATTTTCATTTTCTGACGTTACCTTTTACGTGTTTGAATTTCATTATCATATAAGGGCTGCCTATAGTGACTAATAATATAAGGATTTTAGTGAAAAGGTAACGTACACCGAACGTGTTTAAGATTGATGGATCATTAATTCATGTTTTATTGATTTAAATATTAAATACTAGGTACACTTTGAAAACATGTCTTGTTATTAGAATGTCTCGATTTTACTTGTACAAGGAAGTTTATGATTCCAATAGCTGAAGTTTCTAATATTATGAGAAGTGATAAGAGAAAGTGGTAAAAATCTACTCATTCTTCTAGTTGATTTTATTGTACCGACATTTCTAGTGATAATTCATGGTTGATTAAAATTTTAGCTTCTTCTTTGATTTTTTAAAAAAATTGTTAAAACTCTTTGTATGAACCTGTTAGTTCCAACGCCAGTTATAAGCTCCGATCGCCGATTGAAGAACCAATGCGCGCATCTCCAATTATAACGAACGCTCTGTTCCGACCGTCCGATAAACTGTATATCGGTCTGTTCCCCTTTTGCTGGACGCCGACAAAGACCGGCCATTCATCAAAGGCCGGTCGGTCGATCGTCAGCGGGTCTTTGAAAAGACCGTTGAACGTCCCGCTCGCCCGAATGCCAATTGAGAGTACCGGAGAGCGATAGAGGAATTGCTGCAGCCCAGTTCGGATCGTATACAGATAAGGGCGAGCTGTCGTAAAAGCCGGGTTCAGACCGCTACATTATACAACAGCCGGTAGTTAGTTACAGATTAAACAGTACAATATGAAAATATCTGCAGCACGTTAATTTGTAAATGATTCACGCACGGATCCGAACTCAGATTTTCCATCCTCGTATCATACAGGCACAATTTAATATAGATGAACGCATCAACACAGACAATTTTTAAAGGGAATATTTTTCTGTATATTTTTGACATAAAAAATAAAAAGTATCACAAGAAAATATGATTCATTGCAGGTTTATCGCACTTCACATTCATAATGAGAGTAACTCCATGGCAACATTTCAAACGCAGCACACTTTCATAAGCTAGTATTAGTACCACATTTCTTGAAAAAAAAACAACTGGCTGTAAATAATTGTGTGCATATATCGGTTAAGTATTCCATTCGGCTATTATTTTCAATTATTCTCACTAACAATAAGATAAAGTCGGTCTCGTTCTTATACCATATTCTGATTTATACTTCTTTAAAAGTGTAATTAGCTTTAAAGTCGCTGGATTTATCACTGGAGACAAGACGCCGCGAAAATATCACTTATTATATTCTGAAAATTGTTTCTCCCTTCAGTTTTTTTTTTTTCAACAGCTTATCAATATGTTCAAACCTGAAAGCTCATTATTTGCGAGATACCGAGGATAGTCTTATCAGATAACTAACCTCGGGGAATGATTCGAGGTATTAATTTTATACCCACTTATCGGCCCGAAAATAAATCAATTTCTATTAAGCGTGTCGTGGATAAAATTAAAATCCTGACACCGTCTTTCTACAAACGCGCATTACTCACTCATTGCCCGTAACACGCGTGTTACTCCGTGTCCCCGTATGAATATTCCGAACCCCCGGGTGTCGTTTACCCGCCGATGAAGACGGTATCGGTGTTGGTGTTAGCGAGAGACCACTTTTGTCGCATTGAGAGGCCCTGGTTTTTTTCTTCGTCATTCGCTTATTTTTCTGATAAGTATTGATTTCAATTTGCCTCAAGTGTTACATCGGTTTCCTTTTTGTCCTTATCGAATGTCTCCCACTGATTTTGTACAAGTATATAAATCTCAACGGCCCATTATATTTCGATTTTTTTCTCTCTCTCTCCTTTTTACCTTCATGGTTTTATTCGACAAGGTTACATCCCATATTAATTTTCGATAGAACAATGCCGTTCCACCAAATTCTGATTGGCATTCAATTTATTTTTAATACAGATATTATTCTGGAGAAATAGTTTTTAAAAATAAGAAGTTTTTCTTGGACTACAGCAAGTTGGCTAGTTTAATTTATCCCCGATTCTGGACGCCATAGAAAACATTGACAAATAATTTCTTACTCTAAAAAGTAAGACACTCAAAAGTGTTATATTCAAAAGATTATTTAGTTTAAATAGAAGGAAAATCGATTGTACTCTGCCCGTCAACTTCAGTAACAAAGGCACTAAAGAATTATCTTAATCATGTTGTACAAATAATAATTCGATTTAATTGTGCGGAGACGGCAAAATTCCGATTAAATACCGGAATAAATTTCACAAATTGTAATACATTGTAATATTACTGTCAGTATAATGGTAGTCATACTGCATGAGTATTTTATACCAGTTTTACCGAATACCACCAATTTTCATCTTCAATCTCCACAGTATTTGTTGAAATGTTTACTGGATATATTTTAAAGTATAGAGAAGAATCAAATAAACATATGACGAAGTTTTTCCACAAGTGCGCAACTTGGTTCTGAACTTTGTACATTCTCGGTGTACATCCGGTTGTTGCGGAATAAACTGCCGAACTTAATACAAACGAGCGTTCCTGTTTGAACCCGTGCGCACGATTAATTAAAATTTAAAAATTCGAGACACGATATAATTTTCTAATTTAAAAAAAAACGAATTTAACTCATCCCCTAATGGCTACCGGTTGACCGATTCTACCCACAAGAGCTGCAGGTGCGCAGACCCTGTATTGTTTAAGACGGCCCCTCACTAATGCAGTCAAACCGGGGGTTGGTCGGTTTTTCGAGGGGACAAATATAGCTTCTTAGTCGGCTCTAGGGGAGGTGAAAAACCGTGGGGGTTGTAGGAGAAAAAATATAGAGAGTACCCGGCCGGCGGCGGCCCTTTGATCTCCGGTTCGATATCTCCCGGTAGGTAAGACCCGAGGGGGCGACCCTGTAAGGAAAAAAGGGAGGAATTATCTGTCGCTATCTTCTGTCCCCTTTCCCACCCCCCGTCCACCTCCCACCCCTTGGAAGGTAAAAGGAAGAAGATTTCAGCGAGGGCGGGGAATGGAACGCCGTGTAATGTGAGGGCGTGACACGAAAGGTGTGACCGCTAGATAGTGGCCCGCGGAGGAGTATGTCCGGGGCGTTTGTCATTGTCCAGGATAAAAGCGTTTAATCGCATTTTCCAGAGGTCCGGAATTAAATGTCCACCGGGGTAAGAGGTGAACAACATTTCAGCGAACTCTAGTATATATTCACTATACTCATGAAGCGAGAATCAAGTGGAAAGAAACGATAGGAAGACGACAATCATGTTCGACACAATTGTTTATTTGTAGAGAGTTTCGAAATTGGACGTTTCGTTGGGATTGTTGCACGTCACTACCTTATCCCGGAGTCCGGACTTCAGTATCCACTTTCGTCAGGGGCCGATTACACTTATCTGTCCGATCCGGGCGATAAATATCGGCCGTGAACGGGTTTGCGGCCAAAGGCTCTCGGTCATCACAAGTGCTGATGACGTTAGCGCAGAACGATAGCGCACGGAAGGTCAACTGTTAATTGGCAATAACAGGAATGAAACGACTCGAGGCACGTTGAAGCACCTTGTAGAAGTTTCCTTCGATACTGAAATATATTGTTACTGGCTACGATGACAAGACAGAAGCGGGGGACAATCTCAAATCCCCTCTAGTAGCCTCTACGTCCAAACGGGTTTCAACGTGTTAAACTGTGAAACAATTCTTTTTAATTTTATAATGTCAGTATTTTAAATGTTTTAAAACAAATAATCGGTCGGCGAAATTAGATTGAAAGCTTGGAAACGGCCCAATTAAGCAGCTCGAGATCTCGAGTTCGGACGGTTGATCCTTAGGACCGAGTGTCGAGGTAAGCCCATAAGGGACTATCTCCTTAATTTAAAAAAATATTTATACTTTTTCCTTTTCGTGGGTTAAAGTCAGCTAGCGAATCGTTTATTTCCATCCCGTACATTGGAAAACCTCCTCTGCATATCAAAATAGAATGAAGCGCATATTAATTTTGAGAAAACGTCCAAAAATTTTAGTACTGAATACAAAATTATACTTTGAAATATTAACTGAACTGAGATCTGGTTATCCCGTTCCTAACGAACGAAATGTAATTTTAGTTTTTCTTTTAGAATTCTTACTTTTAGATTTCATCACTTTTTTTACTAAACCATATATTTACTGTTGGTAATTATCTATTGCGTGCCATAATTTTTCTTGGCTTCATCAGTATTTTTGGTGGGAAATTAGGATTAGTTAAAATTAACTTTGTTCGCCTTCTACAAAGTTTGGACGGGGTCTCCTATCGTTTTGCTAGCAACGGTGGAGCACTGAGGAGGGGGGCCGAGGGGCCGGGGTCGTCCTTGGGGCCGGAGCTGCGGGTGCCATTAGACGGTGCCCCCCCCTCGCCGGGGCAGGTGGGAACGTGTCGAACAGGTAATTACTGGGCGTGGTCAGCGGCCGGCCCCGCCCCCCCATGACAAGGGCCACCGTCTTACCGAACCATTTTTACCCTTTTGTTTTTCAACGGTAAACAGCCTCGGCTCACCCCCTCTCGAGGCCCCGAGGGTGGGGGCGACTGGTACCGGTGTATGGCTCCGGGCGGCCCCTTTACGTTTACCGCACACTCGGCACGGGTCAATTACGCGCCTACCTATATCTCTAAATGACACGTACGACCGGGGTCATACCCTGAAGTATATCAACACTGGCAGTGGCTACAGTCGGGTGAAAAAATTTCACCTCCAAATGTCCCTAAATTAATTAATATATCAGTTCTCCGACCTGTCTACAGTCAATAATAAATAATAATGTCAAATACCCCAGTCCGCTTGCTTCATAATGATGCCTCTTGCATAATAATTTATTCATTCTGAACAGGAAAATGCCCACAGTAAGCAACTGAAATCACCGTTAATCATTCATTAAATAACTCATTATTTTATAACATTGCAGCATAACTCTTCCAAGTCATGACAAACTGTCCCACCTCCCGGCACACGGAGCTTTCATCACTTTCCTATCTTCGTTTCCTACACTCACCTTTATTCTAATAAATATTACATTACTTATAATTGGTTAAGGTTAAATATTATGTTTAAGCGCATAATTATACATTTAATTATACATTTAACCAGGTTTGATTTACTTTTAATTCATTTTATTTGGAGCCCTTCATCGGGGCAGATTAATTATTACAGTTAAAATATTGTTCAAAACTTGAATTTATAAATTTATCGCTGGAGGTTTTAATGAAAATGTATTCAAATTCCTTTAATAATATCAATAATGATAAAATAAATTCTGTTTAGGTATTCTTGTTAGTATTTCTATGAATTATTTTTCGGTATACCGGCACACGGAGCTTGGCCGGCGCCTCATGCCTAGGTGACATCAGTGTGTAGCAGACCGAATGCTACTGACGACGGCCAGAAGCCGAAACAGGACTTACCTTAGAACCTAACAGGTAGTAAACATTAGTAGTGAAGACAGCAGATGTGAATTGTGATGATAATTAAAGTAGGTTCAGGCATGAGGAGCATACAGATATAATTCTGAGCAGTGGAGACTAGTAAGTCTGGTGTACAAAAATGATTGTAAGAGTGATATTAAACAAAAAATGTATATTTATCGAACTAAACTGTTAATATAATTTATTTTGTTTATATATCAGGTTGACCCAGATTTACAGTTAATGAATGGAGGACATTTCAATGAATATGTTCTCCAGCGTCAACTTTAAGCGTATTTTTTATATTTTTTAATTCCTTCTGCCACCGGGCAAATCCGCCGTTTGAGTCCTCGAGCTTAAACTCGGGACTCGGTAATATAAAACCCTATGTTCTCAGCCAGACGCCCGAAGAATAATAAATTCAAATCGGGTGCGCCTTGAGCGTGACGTCCATTCGTTTAAATACCAGGTGGCGCCAACCGTGCCGAGAACGCCGGCGGTAACAACCCCCGGGGCCCGTCGGGCTGGTAGGAAGTAACAAAAAAGGGAAACGGGAGAAAACTTACAGTTTCCTAGTGCCTACCCTGTGGGAGAGCTCTTGAGACGGGGCCGGAAATCTGGCCTAGGCGTCTCCAGGTCAGCTCCAGGTCAGAAATTGACCCTTAATGGGTACCGAAATAGACAGTCTCAAAATTAGAGTGGTCAATAAAGAATTGAAAAGAAAAAACTATTTTAATATACCTGTTTTGTGGTCCGCGAGGGGTTGGAATACCGTAGGTTCTTGGTGTTTCTGTCTCCTCTCGCTGGTTTGGTATTTTGCTAGACCGGTTTCGGCTGCTCGCCATTTTCAGTAGGCACTTTGGATTTTTTTCGGGCATCCTCACTGCACTGTTACTTTCACTTGTACTGTCATATTAAATATAGAGACACATGCTTGTAAACTGTGCCGCCCATTTCATCGTTAAGTTTTGGAATTATCACCCACGTAGTTATGTTATTGTTAAAATTAAAATATCGTCGATCGCTGGTTTGGTCTTCTGCTAGACCGGTTTCGGCTACTGGACAGTGACAGTGACAGTGCAATGAATGACGATGCCCGAAAAACATCCAAAGTGCCAACACTGACTAACACCGCTACTGAAGATGGCGAGCAGCTGAAACCGGTCTAGAAAAAGACCAAACCAGCGAGAGGAGACAGAAACACTACGAACCTACAAAAAACTATTTCATTACTCACCATTTGCTACTTACCAGATCCGCTTAATCCTTCTGTAGGTTCTACCCCGGTCTAACAATCCCAGAATTTGTTTTGAGTGTAGGATATCAAAAAAAAAATTACATTAAGTCCTCACCTGTACATGAAGTACGTCTTGTAAATGTGATTTAATTTTTAAGAGAAATTTTTTTTTAACTTTCCCGCAGTTTGTGCAATTTATGTGGAGTTTATCCTCTCGATTAATTGGTATACGATCTGAATAAATATAAAATATACTCACTGGTATTTCAAGAAGTGGATAGTACCAGAACTAGAAAAAGTTATAAGATAAAAATTTAAGTGATATTTTTAGTATTTGGGTTACACCGAATCAGGTCATTGGGAAATACCTAAATCACTTCATCTAATGTCCATTTAATAGTACAAAAGGGAAAAGTACCTTTATGCCATAGGGATTGAATATCTCTAATAATATTTATGAATATAACTACAATATTATCGTGATTAATTGCTTTCTGTAATTGGTCCGGTTTGGGAAAATCCCTAGTAGGTTTCAAGTAGAATGTAGTTATATGGATACGGTGCCTGGTGGACCGAGGGACTAAGTCGGATCACCAAGGCCACCGTCCAGTACAATCAGTTATCTGTGTCTTCCTCGAGCGACGATGCTCGTCTTATAATTAGTCCGAAAGTGGGACGAGAGCAAAAAAAAAGAAAAAGAGATCGTGCTTTAAAGGGAGATTAGGGCCTACTATCTCGCAAGGTTGGTCGTGTAACTCCCTCTAGAGAGATAATAAGGGTTGAACCCGTATTTGGGGAACACTTTATTACTGACATACGCATACAGGCGTGTATCTTCTTCCACGAAGCAATAACAATAATAATAAGGACAGTTAAGAAAGCTTAATCTTAATTGGTTTGGCGGACAGATAAAACTATTGAAAAACAACTGTGTCAGGGGGAGGGAGATAGCCCGCTCATCTTTCTGGGAACGATGAAGGAAGTGCTGAACCTCATTAGGGTACAGAAAACATATTTATGTTAAGTAAACCTCTTCAGATTAGAAAGAGATGGCGTTTTTTGTCGAAAATTTTCCAGCGTTCACGTTAACCGGTTCCGTTAATTAGAGGAGGAGAGTTTAACGACTTATCGGGATTTATATTTTTAAAATGTCTTAACGGGGGAAAATTTCGTCATTGGCACCGAAGCAGCATTCAAGATTAAGTGCTAATGTGAATTTCATCGAATCAATGAAACGCACAATTGCAATTTAATTGCAATCTTCCGCCGACTGAACATCTGTTGGTACATGCGATTTTTTAAATTCGTGTACAAACGGCTGGCGCCGGGTAAATGGAATCAAACGTTATCTGGCTCAGGTGTAAGACCGTTCTAACCTCTGTCCAATTTGTATACAAAGTTTATCTACAGCCAGCCGACATAACCATCTGGGAGTTATATCAGTTGTAGGGCGAAACGGACAGTCGAAACTGTATCTTATTTATCGCGTGTGTTATCTGCGAACATATGTTCATATGTGCCCGACACACTTCCATTATACACAAGGGTGGTTCCAATTTCACACACTTACCAGTATCTTTTTAACCAGTCGCTGATAATAATTTGTAAATACCTAATAACTCCGGACCCAGCTTACATTACCTTTATTTAAATTGCGAACGATAATAAAAATTATGAAGGCTGTAGGCCTGATAACACCAAACAGTTATCTGCCTCATGGAAATATTATCGACGAAATACTACCGACGATGGGGAGAACTCGAAACCGGTTAAGATTTGCGTTCATAACATTATTGATTAACGCCATAAGAATTATAATATATGATGGATTATAAAACATATAATTAAAGATTAACATACCTGTTTTGTGGTCTGCGAGGGGTTGGAATACCGTAGATTTGATGTGTTTCTGTCTCCTCTCGCTGGTTTGGTCTTTTGCCAGACCGGTTTCGGCTGCTCGCCATCTTCAGTAGCGGTATTATTCACTTTTTGGCACTTTGGGTGTTTTTTGGGTATCCTCACTGCACTGTCGAAACCAGTTTAGCAAAATACCAAACCAGCGAGAGAAGACAGAAACACACGAAATCTACGGTATAATTAAAGGATTGAGTTCTGGAATGCGCCAATAATACACGAAATATCGTGTTCTTCATCAATTACAGCATTTCACAAATAAAAACTTCTTGAAAAATACCCGTTTATATGCAATTGGCAATATATTCAACGCGGCGTATAACGTGCGTCGATGTTGTACATTGGGCATTGTACCGGATGGAAGCCAAACAAAGGGAATGTAACAGGATTACACTCCGAAGTTTCTGCGAGTATGCGTTAACCAATCTGCTTTCCAATGTACTTATATATTTTTATTCTATGTCCAGTCTTCTGACGCAGACAGAAGACTGTTTTGTCAAACTCATTGTTGAATAAATTTAATTCATTCGGACCCTAATTGAGTAGTGGCCAAATCACACAGTAGTGTTGTTTCGTTGAAATGGTGCGAATATGAATTAATACTAAAGAAAGCGGATTAATTATAATTATTGCAGTCGTAACGACAAAGAATATTTCGTATACATATACATTCAAAAACGTATAGACTAATCTATACTAGGCCTATTAAAATAGGGTATCAATTATTTTTCGTATATTCGATGGAATCTACGTTGGTGCTCTACATCCCCGGGCCATTATGGATCCATATAACTCGAAAATATTTCTGAAAACTCTAGAATACTCGTTGTATTAAAGGTTATAAGTAGTAATAACGATTATGATGTTACATATCAAATAATACATAATAAAATAGCCGTAGTTCTAATAAAATGCGACAAAATCATTAAGTTCATCGTCAATTGAATTCATAATGAAGTATCCAGTAACTTCTGCCTTGCATTGCTGGAGGAGTCGAAACTGGAGTAGTCATTTACGTATAATACTGGTAGGGGGTGGCGGAACAGTGAGTATGCTTTAAATCCTCGTGGATCACAGGAAAATAGCTTAAATTTAGATATGAATATTGAGAGATTAGATTTCCGCCCATATGCCTTATCTAAGGATCGGGTGAGAAATCATATTGCAAACCTTCGATGACCCCGAAGAAAACTACTTTGAATACGTTTGGGGGATCCATCTCGGTACACATGTCCCGTCTGGAAACGCAGACAACCCCCCCCGGCGGGTCGGACAGTCAGGGAGGGAAAAAATAGGAAAACGAAGAAAGGGAGCTGCGAACGTTTTGACTGATGCGTTTTCTGTTCTTGGTCGGGGGGTCATAGGGACGTGGCCCGGCATAAGCCCCCGGAACCGAGCACTCTGACCCCGGCGCTGGGGCCATCAAACCCCCGGGACACATATTTACAGTCGCCCGCCGTAGATGTCGACACACTGGGGATCAGCGAGGCGGGGCACAAACACTCAGTCAAACTACTGTGAGGGAGAAACGGCCAAGGGAAAAAAAAATAAGTTTAGGGTCACACTTCGACTCGTTCCCTGAGCGAGATTAATGTCACCCTGAAAAGAGAACGAACTAAAATAAATGATACTGTTGGATAATTTCATATGCAGTGTCAAGAACATACAGCATAAAATAAGGATTTCAAGTTTCATCGTTCTAGATTATTAATAAATTTTGCCAATTTATTCCGAACGTTTCTGTCCGGCCGTGGTTATTCTGCATATTAGTAAAGCGTTCTGGTGCTCTCCATTGGGCAATCTCGGTTAGTCTACCGCGATAATTGGGAGCGGTATCTTTGGGGGTCAATGTGGGGGGGGGCGGCAATATATCTGGAGCGGGGGGCGGCGGGCTTACACTGCCGCTTACATTGCGACTTACAAATTACAAGCCGGCAACACGCTCATATATCATTACGCCTTGTGCTACGCCGCCCCTTACCACTCCCAGGCCTTGGAGGCGGCGGTTCGTTTGCATGCAAATCCTTAATTAAAAGGCGAGTTTCTCCCACCGCCCCCCGCCCGCCCACAACGTTCTGGGACGTCCCCAAAGAGTCGCCGCCGGCCTGATTAATTGGCACAGACGATGAAGCGTTCAAATTGGAAGAAAGCGTCTTGAGTTCGGGGAAAAGCCGGATCGAATAATTCCCGGTTTTAGGGAAACTTCCGTTACAATATTTCCGCCGGTACGTTAATTCCACCTCAGACGCCCCTGGAGAATATGCGAATTTCCGTTCTAATATTATATGTCGCGAAATTCGAGATTTATGTATAATTGGTTGACATATTTTACCAAAGTTTTCTCAAAGAGGGATTTTAAAAACGGTAATCGGGGTCGTTCAAATATTCGGCGGCCATTTTAAATCGGAGTAAAATCCTCTCGCCCTCTTTATCCCGGAGGCGGGATCCGTACCCCGGGATGTGATGCCTTTATAACGGGGAATAACAGAGACGTATCCTGAGGAAGGTGATTGAGAGGGCTGCGGCGTTCCCCCCCCCCTGGGTATGAATAAGTCATGATCTGACCCCAGGTCGCGGCTCCACTAACGCCTCACCATACACACGCCTAACACCCCCTTCCCCCCTTCAAAACAAACTCCCCCCCCTCCCGAATCTGAACCGAGATAACACGCCAGATAACACACATATATCACGCACTTATATGGGCCTGGTGCAGGCTTTGCGCGAAGTAAATATAGCATTAAGTAAGAATAATACAATTTTATCAGCCAACTATTAGAATGGGACGAAATTCATTTGAACTTTAAAGTTGCAGAGGTTGAGCACAGCTTTAAATCGAAATTGTCTGAAAATCATATAATTGCCGTCCCGTCAAAAATATTTATCCAAAATTAAAATACTTACTTGTAAACTAAGTGAATATTTTTTATAAACCCAAATTAATTCAACTGCTTTTGTGTTAAAAATAGGGATATTTTCATGGCCCTTATTCATTCTGGTTCCCTCTACAATAACGCGGACAGAATGCCTCACTAATATAATAAAATGTACAACCGATCCAGAAGTAATATCCGTGTATGAGACTGATGATATTCCAAACCAATGCGGATACGAAGGGGGAATTAGTAGGAATAATGACAAACTTCTTATAGTACTCTTGTAGTACTACAGTATCAACTCTTTAAACGCTCTTTGCATTTATTAACCGTATTAATTACAGACGGTATCATTAATAATACGGACAACACTTCGGCCGTTATCCGAACATCGAATTCTTTGGGCTGGCGCATATCTCATTTCGAAACGCGACAGCGGTGCAATTAAAAACGGCGTACACGCGGAGATAACGAGCTCGGAATTTCACACGCGTGACGCTGTCATCATCATCGTGCGACATTAATTTCACTCCGCGCAATAAACAAATCATGAACGAAGACCGTTCGCCTCGCGGCGTTCGTTTTAACATCGTGAGATAATGTTATGTGAAATCTGCGCGAAAAGATCAGCTTGTTAATCTCATTGACGGTGAAACTATAATGGGAAAAATAGACAACCCTGAACCAATCGTTCAATATTTAATTTAAAATGCTGCCCGATTACGGACTATTACCATGGACGTAGATATACAAGTTTCGCTATTTTATCTAGTGTCCAATAAGTGTTTATAAATATTCTATTAGGGGCCTTGATTATGTTTCCTTTACAAATACGGATATTCACTTCGCTTAAACAGACATAATCCAATAATTCATTAGTACTTATTAGTCCTGGTTTCGTGTAAAAAGTACTGCCGCGATTTCGAATTATTCAAGCATGGTCTATCTGAAAAGGTTGGGAAATACAAGTTTGAAAAAATAAGCATATATGCCTTGGGTAATGCCTAGGGATACCAAGATCTTGTTATCGCATTTTCTAGATAATGGAATCATTTTAATTAATATTATTACTAATAATATTATTATAAGATAACAGAAACCACGTTTTGGGCAATTTTTCTGTTTTAACATCGAATTATAGTAACCTACGTTGTGTTCCAAGTCGTACCGATGTTTGCAATCAGTAATTTGTTATTCTGAAGCGGAATTCGATTATGCAGCCTAGCCTTATTCACACAAGCCCGTGTCCCTACATGTCGGGACATGTGCCACTATTTACGGCACTACTTATTGTCTGCTGATTTGTGCGGGGTCATGTCCTAGACTGAGGGGGACCTGGACACTCTAGCCGGCCACAGGTCGGGTTAAAGGTCGCCTCACCTTTAGTAGAAGCGCGGCCGGTAGAAATAATTTTTCCTTTCCCAATTCTCAGTCCACTGCCATTTCCGATCCGCGGTGACAACCTCGCGGTAGCCGCGTATGGTAAAAGTCAAGTGGGGAAACGTTGAATTGGCGCTTTACCATACGGGTGTTTCTTCTCGCAGGTAACGATGCAAGACGTGACAGTAGGAAAGGGGCGTAAGAGATGAAGATGAGGTTAATAAGAAGATGAAGTTAGAAGACATTATTCAACCCTTCTCCATATTGACAGCTATTGGCGAGCGGTCGTAACCGGTCTAACGAAATAGGAGAACCGGCAATAGAAGCAAACTAAGGTATTCCAAACCCTGGCAGATTTTGCTATCTACCATAAAGGTTTATTGTTCCAATATCGTCAATTCTTGTTATGTGATCATTAGGAGATGACTGTCTAGGGAAATTGCATTTCTGGGGTTAAGCAGAATTACGGTTCTCCCTGTACCGAGATAGGAGTGGGCTCTGGATCATAAATGCCGGCTGAAGGACAATTTGGCCGGCCTAGGTGAGAGGGCCGCATTAACAGCGGCCTCCCCATAATAAGTTCATTAGCGGACGACAATAACACGGAGTTGGCACGGGGGGCGGCCCCTCCTAATTGGACGGCGGTCTCTTCAGGGCCGACGGATGAAAGGGATTTTTTCCCTTCGAGCCCTCCGCCCCACCGCTAAAAGGGCGGAAAGGAGGCGGTGTCGGCGGTCGGGAAGGGGGTGGAAGGGGGTTAATTATAATTAGACAGGGAATGGGCGTTGGCCGGGGGCGGATGGGCCGGGGTTGGGCCCGATTGTTTTTGGAACTTTTTCAAAAAGCTCCGCCCTTGATTACTGATGCAAGCCCGGGTTTTTCTCCCCCAATTAAGGGTGTGGTGGGGGTTGGGGGGGGGTTGAGGGTTTCGGGCGAAAAAGAAGGGTGTGCGGGGGGCGGGATCTTAATTGATACAAGAATTAGCGACTCGTCCAACAAACCCGAGGACTCTGCTCAATTAGATTTCTAAAGGAGCCGACCGGACCTCCTTGCCAATTGGAAAAGATAAAACCTTCTTTCGTCGAGGGGGGAAATTAGCTTTTGTGACTGAATTCTATTTTGGACCGACCGCATTATCCCCCTTACTCCTCCTTCCGATTGGGGCCGCCTGTCCGCTTATTGCCAAATTAAAGATAAACCCGCCACGGAGTATATTAAACACAGATCCCTGAACTGAGAGAAAATTAAAATCCGAACCGCTCAAATAAATTAGTCGGGTTTCTTTAATCTAAAAAATATATCGGCCTAACTTTAAAGGGTACGAGGAAGTGTACAATAGTGCATTCATCGGTAAAATGAAAATTACTTCTAATCTTTACGCTTGTAGGGTATACTTTTATGACAATTTCAATATCAAAATAATTACGTTTCTAGGTCTTTCAAACTAATTATCTTCCAATATTGTAAATTCAAATGCTCACATTCCCACCCGCACCCCCACCGCTCGCTGTGTGATCGTTCCCTCGCCCGCCCCTTCAGAAAAGTGGTTGTCTCGTTTAAACGGAGTAGGAAATCAGCGGGAGCGTGTCCCGCGGCCCCCGACCTCTTGTAATCAAATTAAGTCCTCCCCCGAGTTCTTGGCCCGAGCCAAAACTTCACCCCGGGGGCTTTATATTCCTCGGGAGTTCCCAACTTCATATTACACGCCTCTTCCCGCCGCCCGCCCGTCCGCAACCCCCCCCCCGCTGCGTAAATCCCGGCGATAATTAAGGGGAAAATTAAAATTGAGTAGATTCCCGTGTCGGGGAAATATTGGAAAACTGGGAGAGTTTCCCTGAGACCTATTAGGAGCGAGGCACCCTCTCGCCCGTGCTCGGATCCCGCTTTCGAAGAAAATCCTTTTCTGATACTTTCCCATAATTCCGACCATGGGGGTGGAACACTAGTACTTTACTAACTCCGGGCCAAAATTTTTGGATTCATAATAATCATACTGAACAATAAAATCTCAAAATATATCAGGAATATCATTCATGAACAATACTATATGGTGGTCTACTATTAAAAAAAAAGTTAGTATTTAATGGATGAAATGGTATTGGACCAGTTAAATTAACTTACTATTTGGCTTTCGCGACATATATAACTAATTGTTCCTATTTTAATACCGGCTTAAGGTTTTGATTAATGCTACCAATGATATTGAAGCTATTTTCTGAACCAAATTAGGATTGACAATGATACCTACCGCAGACAAGTGGCAATTTTTAATCGGGGATCAATACAACGTCATTGTGGAATTAGCGGCCTCCTTTATAACGGCGGTCCCCTTCAACCTCCCTCCCGCCACCCCCCAACACGGCCGGTGATAGGCGTGCAGATCCTTCGTCGGGACGATAAAGAATAGTCGAATCGCGGGATTAGGGAGGCGGGCAATTATTTTAAGTAATTGTGAGAGGTACGTGACGAGCCTCTGGGCTGGTTGTGGGGGCGGGACGGGAGCTGTAAATTACTCAAGAGGAATCGTAGGCGGGCGGCCTCAGTCGGCGCCTCTCTCTGCCCTTATAAGAAAAGTCCAAATCCACCCGCGGGCCCGGTAATTTGTGTAATGCATATCTAATCCTGTGGTGGCAACCTGATTGATTTGTGTTGAAGGCGGCACGGGGCCCCCGCTTTGCCTTCCTCAGCCGAGATAAGTCCCCGCCCCTCACGCCGGCAATCCATCAGCCGCCTCCTCCTCCTCACCCTCATCCACCTCCACCTCCTCCTCCTCCTCCGACTGCCGTTCGCCGACAATGCTTGTCAAAACAACGCCTCCTCCCTCCACTCCAACTCACCCCCAACCCCTCCCACGGTGGTGGCCACAATGAAAACAGAATAAGAATATCGAAGCTTAATGCCGCCCCGACCGCCTCGCGGGGTAAAAGGCAATAAAACTGACACGACCAGTACACAATAAATATACGGCCTCTCTCTCTCCATCTCCACCCTCTTTCTTCCCGCCCTCCTCCCTACCGCGTTCGCATTGTAATGGAACCACCCCGCCCCCACCACCATCTACGGGCCCAAATTAACCGCGGTCGCGCCCGACACACAGCCGGGCGAAATAAAAAGTGCACACTTTTCAAAAAAATGGCCACCCCCGCATAATCTAGCCCCCCATCAACTCCCAACCCCCTTTTCGCTCTTCGTTTTATCAGTCGGTAACTTCCCCTTAAATGTCACCAAACCAAACTGCCAATTCTTTCGCTTCTCAAATATCAAGCCGGTTTAAAAATAGTAATGAAAAACTTGAACGAAGAATACTCAAATTTTTTTCCTTCCAAGTTCTACAAAATGGACCCACTCTCGGGTTAGTTGAACCTCATTGATTTTTCCATAATTGAAAACCATACAGTGTTGTATTCTCGGTATAACATTAGATTGAAAGTTTTCTGTCTCCCTTAAGAGTGTATCATTGTTTTATTATTAAAAAGTTTGTTGAATGTTTGCTAGTTGTGATTTTTAAACTTTCCCTGTAGTCGGTGTTTTGAACATAAGACCAAAATATGTATGGAATGAGCCAAATTTATAACCAAACAAGCTATATAATAATTTAGGTTGTCTATAGATTTTTACATCAACATGATACACTGCATCTAATTTTTTAAATACGTTTTTGACAGTGGGTACAATATGAGGTTTCTCTCGGTCATGGCGCAGGCTGCTGGCGGTACCGGGGGCGGGGTTGGGGATTAATATAGGAATGGCTAATGGAAGAAGGAGCAGTTGCGTCGCAGAAATAAGAAGTTGGAAGCTGGAAAGTGAGGAGCCGGGTCGCAGCCTGCAAGTTTGTCTCCCGGACGCGTTCGAATACCGCGCGAATACGAGAAACAAGGTTCAGGGAGTTGAAGGGGGCGGTCGGGTGCGGGTTTTCCTCGTTAATCATATCGCTGGGAGAAGCTTCATGACCCGCCCGGAGAAGATTTATAGCGCCCCCTAGCCCCCCCCCCCTAGAGCCCCACTCGAATGCTCCGCATTATTTTAAAGGAAACGTTAATTAAAATGTTGAAAATCTTCCGTTTTATTATAAAATTAGGCGTCCCCCGGCCGTTTCGCGCGGGGTGGCGCCCCGACGCCCGGAATTAAGATTTATGAGGCTCACTTAAGTTTCGGTTCGTTACCGAGTTGAAACAGGAAGTTTCTTCGAGGGCCCCTTCACTTCTTCTTCGTCTTCTTCTTCTCCTTCCCCATTCGCTTTATGAAGCACCGATGTACCCCCGCCCCCGCCACCGTCCCTTCTCCTCCTTCAACACCAATCTAAGGGACCGGGGGGGGCATAAATTCACTCTTGAAAAGTAGCTTTTAACATATACTTAATTACGAGGGCAGCTTTCTCCTATCTAATCGCGGCCGCCTTTATCTGCGGGGCCTACGATTATGTGACCGCCCCCCTCAAGTCCCCCGCATCCCCTTTTTTATCGCGGTTCGTTCCGCGATAAAATATAATATTTTCTTCCCTTTTTTTGTTTTAATTAAGCCCGACTTTAGTTTCCTGCCGTAAATTTACCGACTCCAATTACATTAAAATGTTTGTTTTCATTGAGCGGGGGCGGAGCGTAAAAATTTCGCTGTAATATTTTATAATTGAAATTGAAATATCGAGAGTAAGAAACCGTGTCATTTGTGTATTAAAAAGATTATTAAATTGTTTGTATTACACAGAGCACAATTCTGAAAAGTCGCTCTCTGAACGTTGTTCAAACATTATTTATTACTAATTAGGACGGCCGTCCAGTATGCATTTTAATATTTTAAATTATTATGATTTAAAATTAACTATTGCCGTCTTTAATGAATCGTTTGTTACACATGCAAATGGTTATATTTCAGTATCATAGCTCTGCTTTCGAGTGTGTTCACTGTTCTCTTATAATTTACCAGTAGGACGAGTCCGTTTCAAATATTCAGTAGTAAGGCGGCCCCCTGAGTGATGGGAGTAAAGCCCCGGGAAATAAACAGTGTACGGTCACTGGAATCGTGGCCGGCATTAGCATAATTATCGCATTGGAGGGGGGAGCTCTTCTGAATGGGAAGAGGAAAAGGAAACTTTTACTCAATCTTCACCGCTAATATATATAAATAGGGTTACCGGTCTCAACCCCTTCCGTTCAGATTATGCCCCATTTTAATGGGAAGACGCCGACAAGGCGAAGGATAGATCACGAGCACTGACACATGCCGACCTCTGATGAACCGGGTCGAGAGATCGCCCAGAATGTCGCCGGTAATAATTATGTCGGCGGTAAATAATTATGGGCTATCATACTTCCATTACTGTTAAACGCTTATTTAACGCTTCAGTTCCTCAATAATAGAAAAATAGGTATAAACTCCGCCTCATTGGGTAGTTCAGGTAGTTTCATCATAAAGTCGATCGGCTACATACCGAACCCACTCGGACCCATTAGCGAATAACTTTTTATTCTTTCAACACAAAATTCGTATTATATATATATACATAAAATATAATGTGGATATCTTTGTCTTCATACTTGAGATACGACCAAATAAGGAGAACAGGAGGACCCACTCTTGTTGCAGATAAAGAATTTCTTGATTATGTGGAAATTGGTTACTAATATATTCTTGTTAGTTAAATATATTCCATATCTTAGAGGATGAATTATTGAAATATTTAATGCGTCCTATTCTCATGTTTCAGGTTCTAAAATATATCAGCGGTTCCCAAATTCCAGAGCTTTCCAGGAACACTCGTTCTCGTTGTCATCCTCGGGTGAGATTACCTGGGACCTTTCACTGTTCGATTCCTGATTGTTTTAATGAGGGCTATCGTTTACGGGGCAAGGCCTGCGGGCAAACCCAGATGCGATTCCGCCGGCCGGTTTACCTGGTTCTGAGTACGACCCTGGGGAAAAACTTAAGTGCGCCCCAATCCCAATCTTCAGTTCTTGGGAAAACCGACCCAGAAAATAGTTCAACTCATCGAAAAGTCTGCCGGTGGATCAGGTAAAAAAAAAATTAGAAGAATTAATAATTTTTTTAGTATACTTCTATATTATTTCCAGATCCATATACAAAATGTTATATCACAAAATTTGTCATCTAAACTAAATTTGCAATTTAAAGACGAAACCTGACTATAGTATATTGTCAATATCCGCCACTTGTTTCAACTCTGCCATATTGCAATAAAATACGACACACGGTATTAGGCCATATGGCGGTACAAGGCGGAGAGAAAACGGACTCGGCCCTCCCTACCTTAACTGCCTTCCACTTCCCCATTGATATCCGCAACAATAAATAAAAAGGAGAAGCCACTTTTAGCCCCCCGGTATAACTCAACGTCTTAGCCGAGAGAACGTCGGGGTCGTATACGGGGCCGACTGCAGTTTGACTTACGATAGACTCGTTTCCTGCAGTAAAAACAGACCCATTTCAGAACGATTAATTCAAAATTTAGTGATAATATTGTCCACAACTGGGCCTCGAGAATAATTACCTTTTTTTTATTTTGCACAATCAACTTTTACAGTTATAGGTGCAATCGATACAAGGATATTTTTCGCGTGTTTGTCTCGATAAAGAAACCACCCGATGAAGGGACTGAACGAGGGGATTAGGATGAGGAGAAAGGCGGGAGTGGAACTTCAGGAGCCGAGATTTTGCGACTTCGTCGACTGTCGGTATGTTGAGGTCGTTGAGGTGGTGGATTGTGTGGTTAGAAACATACCGGGGAGCATTAAGGATGGTACCCAGTATTAAACGATTTGAGCGTGTACCAGTGATAATATGGCATGAATTTGGCTGTCAGCTAGACCGGTTGGAAAAGAGAGTCTAACCGGGTTCAATTCCCGGGGTAGCGGACCTCATTTTCATGAAATTGCCAATTCCCACTCTATTGAATTCACTTCACCGTCTTTTATCTCCTGGCGTTGAATAAATCACATTTATCATTCAACTTTTTTCCCCGTCGACCACCCGGACGGAACACGGGTCCGCGGCAACAGAAACCGGGAATATCCTTTCTTCGGCTTGCCAAAAATGAACTTGTTTAGACCTGTTGGCACCGGCGCAGGGACCCGCGGGTGGGTGAGGGGGAGGGGGTTCAGATAACGCCCGGTGGGAGGGGCGAACAGACCCGCCGTGGAGATAGCGTCTGAAATATGACGTCGGCCGACTACACGTGAGCATAATTCAGATAAGGGACAAGGCGCGTTTATACTACGTTAGTGTTGAAGGTGCTGTGTGGGGGGGTGGTGAGGGAGAGGTGGCGGCGATGGAAAGAGAGGAATTATAGGAGGTGAAGGTGGAGAGAAGTGGAAGCGTGCTGGAGAAACGGTGGAAAGGGCACGGGGCAGATAAGAGTAGGTTTGTGTTGATGGCGGGGGCGGGGGGGGGGCGCCCGATGTCGTGCACCTTAACATGGGGCCCCCGTGAGCCCCGTATTAATATTATAATGGGTGGAGCGAGACCAGGGGCGTGCCCGCCTCCGGTAATTTGATAACATCCAACATGGGAGTTACTTTTATTACCTGCCCTACTTCCAGTCCGACCTCCCCCCTCTTCCAACCCCCGCCCATTCCCCTCCGCCTCCACTTTCTGCTTGCCTTTCACACACGGGCATACACTTGCCGGCCTCCTTTGACGGCTCTCTTCTCCAAAGCCGGCCCCCCCCCCTGCCTCATATTTACTTTGGCTATATCTATATCTCGGCCGACGGCTTTGAAGGGAGAACGCGGAGACTCCTCTATATTATTACTCCCGTTCAGTACAGTAAACGGGACGTTACCGTGAACTCGATTGCCGAAGAAAATTACCTGTGATTTATCAGATTTTTGTTTCGAATCGAATTGATCATTTCAGAACGAGAGCCGCCAATATGATACACACATATTTATAAAGAAAAAGTAACAATTTGTCATTCTAAGCCGTGCCTAAAGTGCCTACAATAAAGTGGATCATATCTGGATTTTAGGGACGTGTCAGTTTAGTACTAAACATTCGGAAATAGTGAGTATGAGTTTTTAAAAAAGTTTTTAATTAGAATATATATATAGTAATCACAGTGTCTGCTGTGTGCAGCAAAAAAAGATTTCCACAGCAATTTTAACGCTCCGACCAGATGTGTAGCCGGAAAAATATTGTTATTATTCTATAAAATACAGAAGCCAAAACCATGATAAATATTCATGGAACGAATGAGAATTTGAGAAGTTTTTTTGGGGGGAGAAATATTTTCAAAACATTGTAACAGATATCGGAATCCGAATATAGCGAACAGAAAGCAGTTTCGTTAAGGCCCAAGAGACCGTCTCTTGACTTCTTACTCTAAGCTGGAAATTGGCAGACTGGTTGAAACCAACTTTCGAATATTCGAGAATATTCCATAATTCAATAGTTAGGTTTCTTGAATATTCAGTCGCGTCTCCGGCGGCGGTTGTTGGTCCTACAGCATAAACAAAGCGCCATAATTGATCGGCCGAAACTGTTTCTTTTTCGAGTGGGCGAGAAATCGTACCTTCTATAATGTCTCAATAGGGCTAATTCTCGAAAAATTATTTCCAAAGATCAAATAATTCAGTGCCCAGTTTTGAGTACCGGTGGAAACGTTTATTGAAGTCCGGTTCCAAAACGGGGATTTATTATACCCGAAATAATTATGCGTTTTCAGGTTTTATGGCTAATTAATCATTCCCTTCATTCTGTTCGTATTTCAGAACGTCCGGCCCTTTCTAGCGCGATAACCGTGGAATTATTCCTTTTAAAAAAATAGTTTAACTTCTTGTATTCATGGCCCATAATTCTGTGGTCCCGCCGCGTTCAACTGACGACATGAAAGACTGTAAACGGACACCGCTTCCGTGATCGCGTGTGATCACTCCTCGTGATCGAAACTGTATTTTTCATTAACGGCTATTTTATTCTTATTATATTTTTTTCCACCCGTTCCGTACTTTACGGACCGGGACACCATTTAAATAATAGTAAGTTTCATCGGTATACGATCTGAAAACAAATGGAGGTTTAATAGGCGAGGAGGGAAATCTTCTTTATTGTTCGGACAAGATGTGCTGCCAATTCTCAGGCTTTAATTAGTATTTTTATTGCATTTATTGACTATACTCATTTCAATTTAAACATCTTTAGTTCGTTTTTGCATTTTCTTTCGGCCTCACAGAAATTGAAATTGTTCACTCATATTATTATATATTACCCGATCTCGCTTGTATGACCTTAAAATAACTCATTTGAAATGCATTCTTATCGCGTCTTCAATTTCAACTTATCCATTATTTTATTTTAAAAAAGAGGACGATTAATTGGCCCGTAAAAATAATATTGTTTCCTTGTATAATTACGTGTTATTAGATACAATATTCAAGGTGGTACTCAAAGGCACAGATTTATATTTCGATAGAAACTGTGATACGAAATCTGTTGAATCCAGTTTGTAGAATTTGTCGGACAAAGGAAAACTGACACCGGGAAGACTCTCGAAACTGAGCGGCCTAGGAATGAAGTGTAACCGCAGTAGAATTAAGGGGTATGGGGGGGTCGGAGCAGTTTGCGTTACAACGAAAACAGGCTTTGTCGGCCGGCTTGTTGTTTTTGTCCCGCAGGTTATATACTTTGTTATAATATTCTCCCTCTCTCTTTCTCTCGGAGAGAAATACCTCGGCGGCGTATTCTCTGTCTCTCTCTCTCTCACTCTGTCTCATTTGCACGGGATTATGATACAAGGAGAGGGAAAGAGAAGGAACGAGAGAGAGAGAGAGAGAGAGAGAGAGTGAGAGAGTCTAGTGCCGAGGATGAGGCGGGAGGAGGGAGCATGGTTAGGCCTGGTAGAAGTGAAAACCGATATCTTGCCGGCCAGCTTCCCAGGTGTGAACAAAACTGTAGGCGTGTCGCTAGCAGGAGGCGAGGAGAGTGACGGAAGAAGAGTGAGATGGTGAAGAGAGAGTACCGACCCAACGGCGCCTCCTTGGAATCCGCCCCGGGCCTTCTTCCCCCGCGGGTTCTTCAATTGGCAGAATAAACGGCCTTCAGTCCGCGGCTTGTTTTGTCAACAGTTGGCCGACCTTTTATTGAAGAAACGCCGACTCCTGTCTATTCATGCGCCCTAATGAATTAATGTCTACCATACTGGACGGCTACCCTTAAATACGTTGGACCAGGGGAGGGGAGGATGGTATGGACACCCTGTCGTCCTTAACTTGTTTATGGTTTACCGATTTTTTCTTTACCGCCAGCAAACTCCAGTTTACTGATTAGAATTCTGCACGGTAGTTCGCTCAGCAATAAATTTAAAACAAGTATATTTAGTCCTAATGCTCATGTATATAAATGTAGATATTGTCTACGATATTATATGTATATTTAAAGAAAAATAATGTGGTTTTAATTTGAATTTGATAGCCAGGTTTGAGTCCGACGTAGCTTACTGGTTACGGAGCTGGAAATATGAATATCATTGCTTCAGCATCGCTGTGCTCCTAGAATGAATTAAATATTATCAGCGATCTCAAATTGCCCAACTAGGCCGATAATTTCTTAATGTTAGCGCATTATCCGCTTTGGTGTCGGCCGAAATTGTCACAATGATTCTTCATTTGACAGGAGACAATATTCACTCCTCGGTTTTTGTTGAAGAAAATGCGTAACTCAATGCCTGCAATTGTTCGTGGTTATCCGAATGGGTTCGGAATAAATCGTCGTTTCATAACAACTGCAATCATCCTTGAGACGGTATCGGCAGGATGCGTATAAATTTTTGCTAATAGGCCGTTATATATATTTCTTTTTCTGCTGCTACTCGCATTAATTATCGAGTTTACGAGGAACGGCGATAGAACGGTGGCTTCGCCGCGATCCGAATAGGCGGTTGTCGCTTGAAGATTACGCTTTTTTCGGCGTCGACTCCGGCCACTTTTTCATTCTTGAACATTCATCGTCGCTTACAATGTTCAGAAATAAAATCTGAACGTGATTCCCTTAAAATTTAAAAAGTGTACTATTGTTCAAAACAGGTTCTTAGGTATTTCAATATCCTAATTCAAATAGCGAATAACATTTGAGTTATTTTTATATTGTCTCGGCCCTAGGACATGCCCTAGGAATGCTGAGATTGGGCAGCTCCTCAATACAAAACGGGCTAAGCCTCCTCCCTTCCCCAGTCTTCGGACGCTTTCAGGTACTTCATTGCTTCATTTTTTACAGGCGGTCCACTGTCCCCAAAATCTCGGTATCATCTCGGTCGGTCGGACACGACGGCGGGTGCAAGCCGCCCGTGAAAATCTGTTTTTTTTTTTCCACTGTCCCGTCCTCGAAGTGTAACAGTATATTTATTCCCGGGGAAGAGCCGACGAGACTGGAACACGGCTCTCGGGGGGCATCGCTCGATAGTTAATTCGGGTCGGGATTAAAAAGAGAATTGAAAAAATATTTTCGAACCCCGTTTTTCAATATTATGAAACCTACAACAGATTCTGACGGCGATAGCGCCCGATTGCCACTTTCGTAATTTCAGCCCAAAATCCATTGAAATACCGCATAACGAAACCTTTGAACATATTACAGCTGCTACGAGTGGTTCTACTGTAAATGTTAATTGCGGCGCCTGTGTATCTGGTTCACTCGACCTTTATCTTGAGCTCTTACAGTTTTAAACGAACACTCATTTAAAACGAATATTTGCGATATATACGATGCGGCGAGTACTGTAAATTAATACTTGACCGGTTAATTGAGTCTAATCCGTAGAATGGAGACGGCGTTAATGTCCGACGATTCGAACTGCTTACCGGGCTTAATATTCAAGACTCTATTAGGCCCGAGATAGAAGCAGCGGTGGGCGGGGGAGGGCCCCAGGTTGGACTCGGGCCTAAAAAGGTTTAGGGCTTATAATCTCTTATGGATTAGTAGAAAAAGAATAATTCGGCCGGCTAGGGAGGCGCGGGGATTGGATAATCCTATTAAGAAAAGGATAGCCGGAAAAACAAGTGGGCGTTTTTTCACAGAAGACTTGCGCCGGCTGAAGATGATCGCAGAAGGAGGGGAGTTAATTGGAACAAAGCAGTATCAACTGAATATTAACAATCATTATAGTTAATATTAGTTCTTTTTACGGATCTTTTTAATGTTACAATCATTGAACGGGTTGTATCATTATATATTTATTATTTATACATAGCTCTGAAACAAGTATAAAAATTGATTCAGATTGAAATCATATGGGAACGGCAAATCGAAGAAAACATGAAATGTTCTTATAATTATGTTAATAATTAAACTCTTATCCTTACCTTTTATTTTGATTCTAATATTATTGTAACTATAGTAAGGTAACGGTTTTATGGTATCTACCATCAATATATATATGTTATAATTTGTATTATAATAAAGTTAATTATCAATTTTCTATTAAAAATAATACCTGGATCTAATTACATCTAGGCTGAATAAAACCTACGTCCGTAGATTTCGTGTGTTTCTGTCTACTCTCGCTGGTTTGGTCTTTGCTAGAGATGTCTCTCTTCCAGCACCAATATTATAATAAAATATTCCTTTAACAATCAGGACTATAATAATCAGTAAAAAATTATAAATTTACTTTAACATACCTGTTTAGTGCCCAACACCGCTACAGAACACTGGCAGGTTCGGCGAGCGGCCGAAATCGGTCTAGCAAAAGACCAAACCAACGAGAGAAGACAGAAACACACGAAATCTACGGTATTCCGACCCCTCGCAGACCACAAAACAGGTATTCTAAACTAAAACCTACGCCTATTCCATAAATCTTGAATTCCCAAATTTCAATTCTGAGCGGGGTAAGAATTTTGGTATTCCGAGACCTAAGTTTATAAGTATTTTTAACTTATAAAAAGAATTAATACGATTCAGTACGGCTTTAGATAATGACAGTGGAATCTGGACAATAGTTAGTACACCTGGGATCGTTTAAATGACTCCGCGAGGCCTCCAAATGGGATTTATAGTTTATCGACAGCAACTAGCAACGAGAAATACTTTCATGGTGGGCCATTTATCTATGGGGTGGGTTGAGGGGGATGATTTGATGAATTGACCATTCACCGCGTTATTTATTTATAATGCCGGCGGAGCTAACCTGGGCTGTAATTATGACGTCGCCGCCAAACTGATTTAGTGCCGTCCAGCTTCCAGGGAGAGGTCCATTCTGGTGCAATCTGATCGCAGCGGATAAACGCCAAGAGCTGAGGAAATATGAAAGGCTTCGGTTGGATAATTATCGAGGCCTGACATTTAGCGAAAAGTTATCTTTCAGCAAAATAAAGCGTTCTTGGTATCAAAAACCGAGGTCGTCGAGACTTGTAAAAGTTCAGATCGTTCCCTCTAACTTAAGAAAGTCGTCGAATCTTCAATATTGTTGTTAATATTACAATTATAGAAATATAATATACAGCTTACAGTTTAACATACCTGTTTTGAGGTCTGCGAAGGGTTGGAATTCCGTAGATTTGTTGTGTTTCTATCTCCTCTCGCTGGTTCGATATTTTGCTAGACCGCGTTTCGGCTGCTCGCCGTCTTCAGTAGCGGTGTCAGTCACTATCGGCACTTTTGATGCACTTTAGCACTGTAGATACACCAGTACCAATACATAGTGCAGTAAGTGCCAATAGTGACTAACACCGCTACTGAAGATGGCGAGCGGCCGAAAGCGGTCCAGCAAAAGACCAAGCCAGCGAGAGGACACAACAAATCTACGGTATACAGGTTACAGTTAATTTAGATTCGAAGCCCGCAATTGATTCGTAACAATCTGAACCCGTTTTCAGATACAGCAATCTGACCGACGAAAAAATGTGTACTATGTACTTTGTCCTGCAGCCAGAAAACAATTAAATATATAATATTCGACTGTCAGTACGATCTGTATTTTACACTGTCGGGCTTATTTGTAAGCGAACGATGACTGGGGCGATCGAATGTCGAGCGAACGGCGTGCCCAATACCGGGACGCGGCCCGCCAATTTTCCAAATGACCGTTGGGAAGTTGGCGGAATTTTATTTCGAGGGCAAAATCAAAAGCGGAGCGCGCGGGGGCCACTGTTTGCCGTACACTCAAAGGCCGCCGCCCCCGCCGCCCCCGCCGCTACACGCATTTTCCGAATTAATGTCCGCCTGTAGTCCGAAATTGGATTGCGTCCGCCGTAAGTCCGAGGGCGTTGTCGGGGGGTACAAATGTTTGATTTTTAATTGACAACGAAATAATTTCGACAAATTCGTTTCCCGGCTCACTGTTAGCGGGCCACGGAGAAAGGTGAAATATTTAGAATTGCCGTCGAAAATATTTCAAGTACAATCACGCTTTAGTGGAATTACGGGGTTAAACAGTTCTTTGTGATTAGTACATCAGTGATAAATCAAATAATTAACATATTATAGTGTTAAGATTTAAAATAATAATTTTAAACTAATTATTGGCGCATTGATTCCAGTTGGTTGTGATGGACGGAATTTTCAGTAAACGATTACCCAACGAAAAACCTCCAATTAATTCAGGATCGAATTCAATAATGTTTTAATGTCTTAATATCTGTTTGAACTATTCTTGCCCAGTCTGGAAATAGTGCGGATACTGTAATTAATAAGTCCTCACGCTGGTCTGGTATTTTGCTAGGCTGGAGTTAGTACAAGTGACAGTGACAGTGCAGTAAGGATGCCCGAAAAACATCCAAAGTGCCAAAAGTGACTGACACCGCTACTGAAGATGGCGAGCGGCCGAAACCGGGCTCGCAAAAGACCAAACCAGCCAGAGGATATAGAAACACAACAAACCTACGGTATTCCAACCCCTCGCAGACAATAAGACAGGTATGTTAAACTAGTATATTTTACAATTTTTTCAAGGAAATAAAATATAATGTTTAATAATATCATATCAAAGTAGTAAATGTAACGAGTCGATGAATAATAGTTATCATTCGTAGTTACTACATTAATATGAGTATTAATGCTGTAACAGAATTGTTTCCACGTCCATGTCGACCTGGAAAGCTTTCTCGTTATAAGTGCTTTCCCTTAGGACAAAACAAACGGGGCACTGTCGAAATCCTTATCCGCTCGAACTCCTGTGCGGATCATTGAACGAATATCGGTCTTATTTGCTGGGAGGAATTGACTTCATTTCGTGATTCATCCGGTCAGGATTATATTCGAATTTTTCGCTACATCTCCGCTGACGGAGGCGCCAATAAGCCTCCCGGGCGTTTTAACTCCCCCGGCCAACCGTCGACTCTTGAGTAATGGGGTTTTAAGCGGGCACACGAGCGTCTCTCCCTCCATCCCTCCCTCCCTCAATCTCTCTCTCTCTCTCTCTCTCCCTCAACCCGGCTATGAAATTGGTCTCCTTTGATCCCCCCGTTCCCCGTTCCCCGATAACTCTATATTGCCGAATACATTAGTCCCCCGCTCCCGCACTGCTGCCGTGTGTTTGCACTGGACCGGGAAGATAGCGGTCCCTCCTGGAAGCCCCGGCCTCCTCCGAAGATCGTATCTCGTGGGCCCACAATGAAGCCCTCCTCCCTCCTATTTGTTTATTCGGCGCGTACCCCGTCGCGACAGCTAATCTGGCAGCCCTGCGGACTTAATTTATAACTTAATTCGTGTCGTATCCCGTCCCCGGGACGGTACAGATATGTCCTACGCCGCCGGGAATCGGAACGCCTAATCCCCCAGTACATCAAGTTGTTATGTTCCATATATTGTTTCATCTCGGAGGCAATATGTAATCGTAATTTAACAAACAAATTCGTTAACTGCTTTTCTACAAATAGACAAAAAATCAACTTTCTTTAAAATATAGGTTGAAAAAGGCTGGCTGGACAATGACCAAACATGAAAATAACCATTAATATAACCGATGATTTCTTAAATTTAACACGTCCTTTAGCAATGAGGAAGTCATCAAATAATTCTCAAATAATTGTATCTATTGCCGAATCCGTGTAATTACTTCTCGACATAATAAATACCCCGATAACTCACCTAAATATCGAAGCTTTAGTCTCTCAAAAACAATTCAAAATACGTGATTTCTTGTTGGTATCATATCTTTTATATTTATATTATAACATTGACAAATTAACGTATAATTTACGATAATGGAAACTCAAGAACATATTTTAGAATATATATTTGAAATTGAATAACCAGAACATGTAGGGCTGTTACCGGACTAGTGAGAAACAAAGCATTGTATCTATGACAAGCGAAAAATGAAACTGTTATCGTTCCTTAGGTAAGCTATTTCAATAATTAATTAAAAAGTTAAAATTACATTTAAAACTAATTATATATATGGGCTGCATTTTTTCTCACGATGCGATATCAATGTTATCGATTGCGGGGGCACTTCAGGCGTTAAATTCGGCGAAATTATTTAATTAAACATCGTTTTTCTGGTATATTTTTTTTTAGTTCAAATATTTGGCTTAAAAGGTACTCGGCGAACATTCAGTCAATGGCCGATTGGATATGTGATCAATAATACTTTCAACGGCATGAACTCTGTTCATACACAATCGTCGAATAACGTTTATTAGATTATTTAATATTGGCAATAATGTACTAGCATGTTTAATTTTTTCTTCCCACAAAATTGAATTCGAATATTTTTAAAAATACAAATACCGTTTGTACAACAGCGAAGAATATTTCTGTCTTTTTCCTGTCGAAATTTTGATTTCAACAATTATTTCGGACGGTCGGAGAGAGAAAGCAGCAATTCGTCCTCCCGTTCGGAAGGGAGACCGTGGTATTTGTCGGCGTCCTAAATAAATAAAACATGATTTTTATAAATCCGAAAGGGCCCGGAGGCCGCCCCCTACCCGTAGGTTCCTGAGGGGCGGGGGGCCGGGGGGCTCTCAGCCGTGTAGGGTATCGGCCGGATACAAGTTGGTATATTGGGAGGCGGCGGGCAAGGGTAAATCCCTGCATATATATTGGGAAAAAGCGAGATGCGGTCACGTAGTATCGGGGGCGGCATGGGGGCGGCAAGAGGGAAGGGGGCGGTCAGTGGACACACTGTCCAATATGTTCCCCGCTCCCATCACTTAAACTCGCTCTCTCTTCCTTTCCTCCTTCCGTCGTCCTGTTTCCAACTGACACATTGCTTCCCGATATTGGCGACATTTTTTTTAAGACAACCGAACCGGGGTTTCGCATTAAGGTGAAATATTAAGTACCCGTCCCTGTGATATATATTTGCAAAATGCGAGCTATTTCTCTAGGCATAAGAACTTTCAAATTTCAACAAACATTTGTAATTTTAGAATACCTGTTTTGTGGTCTGCGAAGGGTTGGAATACTTTAGATTTCGTGTGTTCCTGTCTCCTCCAGCTGGTTTGGTCTTTTGCCAGACCGGTTTCGGCTGCTCACCATCTTCAGTAGCGGTGTTAGTCGGTTATTTTTATACTTGAATTATGTGAAATAAATGGGACAACAAAACTTTACTGATAATTACATTTCGCCAAAGACACCGACTCTCTTTAAGTCACTTTCCTTCTTTAAGGGTACAGGAATCTTCTCCAAAATATAAATAGCATTAAAAAAGTGTTTATTTATAAAGAATAGCACGGTGTGGAATTTCTATGTTCCTTCTTTGCCTACGACTTATAAATTCGTGTCAAAGTTACTATATTATTGAGTGTATATTGTTCTGTGTACGATAATGAAATAATAGTAGACGGCCAAATAATTCAATAATAACTCAGGAACCTGCAGAGATTAGCCAACTATTTATTTTGTATTAACTTATTATTATGTATTTGGTCATTTTTAACGTTATCTTCTGTGGAAATATAACAGAGGGAAAGCCTCACATCAAAAGTCCGCTTGATGAGGATATGTAAATTTATTACAAATTCCCGGCCAGTAACTTAAATGTTAACATAATTAAATATCTGGGAACTAAATTAATTTATATTATTTTGATGTTAATTTACGATTTGTAATGACATCAGGAAAGTGAAATGAGTTATTTCCGTCTGTCACTTTAACAACTCCCCTCTAATTTAATATGCTAACAACAATTTTACCTTTGCACGTTGAACATTTATTTGCAGGGGAAACCTAAGAATTCTTTTTATTTTCCGCTTTGTGAGCGCAAATTCCACAAACGCGGGAGGAGGTTATTACAATGTCTTTTTTGTATATTTCACTGGCGTACCGCATATCAGAATAATTTCTAAAGGCACACAGTCATGGTCAGTGGGAATATATGACTAGCTTTATTAGAAATGGCTGTCTTAGGAATCAATAATTATTTTTCCTTACACAGTATAAATAGAAGTGATATATAATTTGTGTCAATAATTGGAACACAGCAATTACTCTCGAATAGCAATGAGGAATCTTGTTACAGAACAGACAGATTATGTAGGTGATATTTTCTCGAAGTTACAAAATAAGTTTATTAATTAACTGAATGGCTAAAAGTAATTAATCCGCTGTTATTATGGGTAATGCATATCAAATTGAAGTACCTGCTACTTAGTAGAAAGACTTGCGGATTGGTGTCTTTCCCATTTAGATATTATAATTTACTTGTATTTGGATTGCGTCAGTGCACGTTTACTACTAAAATTCTTTCCGCAGGCTGCAATCTGAAGAAAATGATAATTCTTTCCCATAATAGGACCAGTATAAGAAAAAATGAAGTAATTTTAATAAAAACCGATCATTTAACTCAAGATATAAATAAGAATTCCGGTTTTCTTACAGTAAAGGTATTCTCGTTATTCTAAGACACTATGTTAGTATTCTGATCTAAATATTTCTATTGCAATAGCACAAACAAATAGAACAAACTTAAACATTATGATAAGCCTCGTATTGGGGAAATTACTGTTCATGTCTCTGACTTTGTTTTGGTATCACATCGAAGAGAGATAATTGCATTAATGATAACACAGAAAATTGTATTAAACGAAGTAGCAATAATAAAAGTCTCAAACAACGTTTTTATTAGTTTATATTAATTTCTCTTCTGCTTGTTCCTCCATGAGATCCTGTATTCTAAGCGTCATGGCGCTGTCGGTCGCCAATTTCTGTACTGCTTAGTGTCTGTGACGGTATTTCAGTGTTTGATATTTTGTGATTACAATTCTAGGCGGGTCGTCCGAAACTGAAATAGACTCGGGGCCAAACAAGCGGTGCCAGTAACTCGGGGAGGCGTAATGGGTAATTTTCGTTTTTCCATTACCAACCCCCCCACCGTAACAGTTAGGCCCAACCGTTGCAGTCGGTCGGGAGAAAATTAAATAAGAATGTTTATACGGACTCGATATCGGAACGTGGGTTGGGGGGGGGGGGGGGGGGGGGGGGGGGGGGAGGAGGCCGGGGGTATTGTTGAAGAGATAGTAACCAGGGCGAAGATTCTTTCCAGTATGTGTGCTACAGCGGTTCTTACAGTAATCTCCAACGGGGGCCTGGAAAATACTTTCCGCCGTTAGTATGTGTGAGCGCGTACGTGTACACCGGTGTGCCTCTGTGTGTGTCTCGTGCGGCCTGGGAGAGTCTATTATAGGGGGCGAGAAGGAGGAAGGGGCGAGAGGGTGGAAAAGAGGTAGAGATAAGGGAGCCTCGGGTAACCATGGGGCGGGGGGGGGCGACGCGGCGGGAGTCTCTCCATGACAACACCTCCTTACACAATAGGAAGAGGGGGCCGCCTCCACCGCTTCAATAGCCAACTACAAATATACGATAAGAAAAGGATTTCGCCTCCACCCCCATCCACCCTCCTCAATACTCCTCTTTTTCTTTCCCCCTACTTGCACGGAGAGGGAGGGAGGGAGCAGATACTCAGCGACCGATATTAAACGCCCCCCCACCCTAATCTCCGCAAAGGGATAATTAGTTCCCACTTGTATTTTGAATAAATCGACAGCCCAGCTACACTACACTTTTGAATGAATAATTTCACTCCTGATAAGTCAAGGAGAGATTTCGTTTGTTCCTCTCGCTGGTTTGGTCTTTCGCTAGACCGGTTTCGGCTGCTCGTCATCTTCACTGTCAATTTCTAGCAAAGGACCAAACCAGCGGGAGGATACAGAAACACACGAAATCTACGGTATTCCAACCCCTCGCAGACCACAAAACAGGTATGTTAAACTAGTAAAAGAGCATTGTTCTGAGATACCCGGTGGTTTACATATGGTTTAGGCAACAAGGTATCAACAAAATGATGAACCATCTTGTGAAAACGCATTCAGCCTGAATTTGATGAATTGAGCCTGAGTTGCCACTAATGGCTTTACTGTACCTACAGGAATTGAACATAAAACTTGATAGTATTTTCTTCAAGATTTTGTCACATACTGCGTGTTTTTCATTCATCATAGCTTTGTCGTCAAACTGGAAGTTTGTCAAGAATAAGTTGATACCAATGGCTTTACTTTGCCTACAGGAATTAAAAAATTAACCAGTTTAGAATACCTGTTTTGTGGTTTGCGAGGGGTCGGAATACCGTAGATTTCGTGTGCTAAAGACCAAATCAGCGAGAGGAGACAGAAACACACGAAATCTACGGTAAAAAAAACTTTATTCGATAGTATTTGCTTTTAAATTTTGTCACATAATGCAAATATTGCATTCATCTTAGCTTTGACTTTGTGACAGATGAACTATCCGGTCCAATATTTATATGTTCAAAAGAGGCATATGCATCAGATTGTATGGAAATAACTGGATATTGAATAAACTTTTCATTGATCGAAAGTCCGTGTACATTTAGCATTGTCTTGGGTATTATTTAGCCCAACGGATTCGGTCTCTCATATTCTTACGAAAATTTGTCTCTCTAGCTGGGTGTACAGCCAGTCAGTGTACGTACGGTACCTGCACGACAAGCCGATTCAATGGGGCGATAGCCGACAGACATTCTGTAGTCTGGAGGTCACCCAGGGCCCAAAATATATTGGCCGCTCCGGGACATAATGTAGAGAGAGGACGTGGAACGCCCGGTTCGTGAGTAAGAGGTCGGGCCGATGTACACGGGCCTCCCTCCCTCTCTCTCTCTCACCCTCCCTCCCTCCCACCCCTCTCTCTCTCTCTCTCTCTCTCTGCGGGTACGTTAAGAGCGCTCATAGCTTGTACGCTCGTAGATAACGTTGTCATTTCGCCGCGCACGACTTTATTGCAGCGGCCCGGTCCCTTTGCGGGGCTCGGTCAACTTGTTAAACAAGGCGGCCGTTCGAAGAATTAGGACCATTCGTGTCTTATTCCTCCCGCCCCCGGCCTCACCACCCTCCACACCCTCTCCTGATCGTGTACCCTAAGCCAGGGCGCATGCTTCATACGGTACAAGTACCCGCAGCGACAGGCCCCATTATGAAATCATTTTCTCTCGTTCCCGACAGCGATTCATTTACACGCGGGAAAACAAAGTTCCCGAAGTCCCATATCCAAAAATGAATTCCACCCGGGCGCAACACGGAGGGGACAAATAAATCGACTAATATTATATGGCTGATTTCACCGTTTAAAATAGACTTAACAACTACAAAATCTACAGTATGCAAAACTGCGTATATTGTATAAGAGCGAAGAATTACAACTCCACGGGGGAATTTGAAGAATTAATGCTCTATTATATGATTTATGATTTGAATGAGGACTCATCAAATAATTAATTGATGAAATCGAACGAGAAACGATCAAATGGCTGAGTTACTTGGGCCAGAATAAATGTTTAAGAACCACCGCGCGATCCAATGAAGTCGTCTCCCCACTGGTATATTGTACTTTTCTGCTTACCGTGTATAATAGAGTAGTGAAGCAGTAGACATAGCCCCCAATACTAACAAACTGCGAGGACCTTACCGCCGATGGCCGGCCAGTTGTCCAAATAAGTGAAGTGGCCGCCGGGCAATTAAGAGGAGGCAGCTAGAAGAGGGAGAGGAGATGGCTATCTTCCGCGGGTCAGTGAGAGGTGGGGTGAGAGGGAGAAATAGGGAGTGTGACGTGTGCCTTTATAGTTATCGGGAGTGGCCTGGTTGGAGGCGGCCTGTGGCCCTAGCGATAACGGCCCGTGTGCCGCCCCCGCCACCGCCCCCCGCCGCACCTCTCTCCCTCACTCCCTCTCTCTCTCTCCGCGTGTCATCCCTGCACTATCACGACCGCAGTTTAAATAAATCGGGCCCTCCGGCCGCCCCCATCATCCATCAAACTCAGACCCGGCCACCTCCGCGCCGTCCAACGTGTATCGATAATTTCCCCTGTGTATTTATTCGTTCGTCGGGAATTGATTTCATTTTAATTAATTGGGCCGCTCTTCGCCATTTTATTCCTCTATATTTCGTTTTAATTTATTTTACAGATCTGTTACCGCGTATACCGCCGCGTATACTTCGACGACTTTCGAAATTTCTGCCGTCCATACCGAATGTACACTTCAGTACTTGCATGTGTAATTACCGGTCCTTTCAACTGCGGGATGTTTACACGATCGATCGCATTACAAAATTAATTATACTAATGTATCAAGGTTCAGTCCTGACCAAATTCCCAAATTAAAATTATTTTCACTTCTAATCCAATCAAAATGTGCAGAAATTAAAGCCGGTATTCTTGGCGAAGGTAGCGATAACTTATATAACAAATAATTATAAATTTCAGGATTGATTTTACTGCAATAAATATTCATTGTAGATTTCTGTTTCCTCTCGTAGATATTCTAAACGTATTCATTATTGTTATTCGATATTCCTCGCTAAACTCCAATTAATTATTGTGATTTGAAAAGTAAAATGTTTCTGTTTGGAGGAGTCGAATCAGTCCACTCATCGGAGTCGAATTAAAATCGGCCTCGTGTACCGCTAATTTCCGTCCATCCGTCGCCCCTCTTGACCCGGTCCGAGCATTTATTCGGTGGCGCGGGGCTTGAAATTGATTTAGTTTTAATTAATTGGGGGGCGGCGTGCGCGCGCCGTGTGGGGCGGGGGTGGCGCCCCCTCCCACCCCCGACATAGCTGTTGTCGCCGTTAGTCAGATGTCACGAGCTATGGCGACGATTTTTCATTACAGCCCGGGGCTAATCTGGCCCCAAAGCCGCCCCCGCCTCCCACCGCCCCCGCACCACTATATCCCGGCCGTTGTTTAACACAATTGAGTTGCCCGGCGGTCAATATTTCAGAACGAGACTACTCGACGTATATATATTTTGTCCAACACAACACCTACAGTATTTATATGGGACAAGCTTCCGCAAGATTAGGCAGAGTACGGCGCTTATAGAACAGATCGTCAATGAAGTACAGAACATTTTTTCAAATACTGGTTATTGGAGGGTTGGTTAGGGGAAAAAAGAGTGAATTAAAATTCATAGTCGTAGGATTTATTTGGTTTAAAAGGAAACTAACGCTGTTCCTTTTGTAATCCTAAAGAAAGTGTATTTTAAAAGGCCCTTTAAATTGGGTTCTAAGATTTCTGTAACACGAGGTTTCTCTAACTCGACGTCTCGAAGGACAGTCAGCGGCTTCGGGGGTAAAAAAAAAAAAAGAATACGAAGAATCGCTTCCTGTTCGACGCCAACGCGACCATTAGGCCGGCCGTAGGGCCGAGCGAGGGCCCGGGGATATGTATGTCCCCAGAAGAACAAAAGGAGTGGACGTTTTAAGCCCCGATCTGTGGGACAGATCCCAGGTAGCTATCGGGACGGGATCTGGACGGAAGTTTTCTCTGGGACTCTTGAGCCAAACTAATTGGCACTGTTATCCCAGGGGACAGATAACCGACACACGGGGCCATTTTGTCAATTGTGAAACCGTGTTGCGCCAGTCCGGTCCCAAATACCTCCAAATGAGCGGTCTCTAGAAACTGGGATCTATTTTCGGTATCTCCAAAAAAACTTGTATTAAGCTAAAGCGCCAAAAAGCAAAGGATTGTCTCTGTTCAACTTCATGGAAAATTAATTAACAACAAATTACCAGAAAGCTCAGAAATACAATAAACTACTAAACATTATATCCTATCACTATTAAGTACTAAATTTGAAGGGTGTGTTGTAGCAGAAACTTTGGGGATAGTGATGTTTTATTTTATATTCGTTATAACGCCTGTGTACTGGAGGATGAGCAGTATTAATACTGGAGATATAGTAGAGCAAGCAATTGAGGCAACTCTTTTATTCTCGATATAGTCTTGAGTGTTTGTCCTAACTCTTCAATCAATTTTCATCAACGATATCCGCACACTTCTAGCACCCAAATACACATTCCCTGCATTTTATTAAGGTCCATATCCACCACAATGTTATCGGTTTACCGGCCTGATATCGTCTCAAGGATTTATACCAACATCAAACATCCTTAAGAGGAAAGCTTATGGAGATGGAGAGAGGACGGAGGAGATTTGATCAGAGCACCTTTTAGATACCCACTAATTGTACTTCTTTTAACGCATTAGGCCGTATAGTACGCGTTGTACAAACTTGTGGAGACGTTTTATGAACTGTACAGCGGTCTGTGACTTATGTTATTCCATTTTCACCTTGGGCCGACCCCCATTGTCCGGCAGAAGGTAAAAGCATTGGCGGCGGCATTCGGCCACCGCTCAATCACCGAGCCTAATGAAATCACTCAGGACGAATTGGGAAGTCGAATCCATCCCATCGGGCCCCTCTCCTGTCGCTCAATCAACAGTAATGGTGGACTCTAATCCCGGATTAGAAGTGGAGGAGGAGAAAGGCGGCGGAGGGGCGGGGAATGGCCGCGGTATTAATTCTAAGCTAATTTAATTTCGGGGCCCGAGGTGGGCGGGGCCCGCAGACGAAAACGCTTATGATTTGTTAGCGCTATTAGCACTATTAAAGCTCTCTAGTCCTATACTCCCCCCACCAAACACACCTACCCCATATGTCGGCCAAATGTTGCTTAACCGTCGTATATTGTAGGGCAAGGGGGTTTATGCTGCCATGAATACTCTTTTGGAGTGCCCAGAGACGGGTGCGCGTCTGTACAACCGACCTTTATTATCCCTTTTACAACCGGCATAATGCCCTCCTCCCCCAACCTGAACACCAGCGACCCGCCGTTATAAAACCAATTATACAACGTTATGGAGCATTTTTAATATCTGATTTTGATCCTATTTTCGTATTCGTAGGGCGCGATTCTCAATTAAAAAGGGCCTAACCGAATTCATAACTATAATCCCGGAGGGGGGCTGCTCGAGTTGAAAATCATGAGTCATTGCTGTGACAGCTATGATCGCTTTTATGGTTCATGATAAAGTATCTTTTACTGTGCCTCAAGGAGAATTATATTGAATTAAGTGCGCTTTAGTATTAATCTTCAGAAGAAATGGTCGTCATTTCTGATCGTCAACAAGGATGGTAACATCTATCTCATTTGTTCGGAAAAATTCGAAAATGTTTACAGAGAACTATAGAGGAGAGATGAAGGTGACTCAAGGAAACTGGTGTTCCTAGGTGGTCCTGAACTGGAGGTTATTCTGGAAAGAAAATTGAATTGGGTCTAATTTTGCGGGGAACGGCAGGGGTCATTTGAAGGTCGCGCGGTCACGTAGCCCACCGCTTAACTGATTGATGCTTGTCCCGGTCATATATATTAATACATATTAACTTATATATTAATAGATATTAACTATTTCTTACCGATCATCTAGACTCCTGTGAAAGTATAATAAAAATAAAACAGATTTATGATAGTTGGAGTGGGAGTTGGTGCTGTAACATTTGAGTTTCAATTTCTTTCTTCGTTCCTATTTTAATAACAAAAATTTAGTAAATGATAAATAAGAAATGTTTCCTCGTACAACTATATTAATTAAAATATAAATTATTTGTTCACATTAGAAGCAACGAGTAAACTTTGTTGTTGCAGAAGACTTTCGGTAATTTCTCCCAAGTGTCCAAATGATATTCTGAAGAACCAACGAAATTGTTTTCGGGTATTGACGAAAAATTCTCTAATTTTCTGCCGGGTTATAGAAAATACATCCTAGTTAATGAGGCAGGCTGAAACCAGAATACCAAGAGGTGTATTATCGAGAATAATGTGGTCTTGTGCGGATTGATATCTGAAGGTGGTGGTAGGGGGTGAGAAAGACACAAGTCTTCCCCATTCCCCCGCCCACTCCAGCGCACAATAAAGTTTTGCGGAAGTTTTCGGTGCTGGGAATGGGGAGCGTGTCGCCGGCCCTCGAGTTTAATTCGACCGTTGGGGGCGGCCGGGAGGGGGGCGGCAGGTGGGGTACCCTTAGGGAAATATTGCCGCTGGATTGTGCCAAGGATGGCGGGGGCGGGCATTAGGGCTAATAGGTCTCTTGAGGGCCGCCGCCGTTTTAATTTGTCAACGGGGCCCGGCGGCGGCAGCGACGACGGGCCATCCTGCCGGCCCGTGGTACGCCGCCCCGCCTACACGTGTACTACAAGGCCCCATTAATATTCAGCCGGGGCCCCTCCCGCCCTCTAGCGCCTACTTACTATTCATCCGGCCCGGTTTTACACCCGACGTCCTACCATCGAGTCGTCGACCGCCATAATCCCTAGTTACCGGTACACGGGTAATGCCCGGCGGTAGCCACGGCTTTAGAGGCCAGAAATCGAACGAACAATTTCACCCCTGGGGGGATCATTATACTGATCGGACATTTCATTATCCCTTTATTGTAAACTCGATTTATATTTTATTTCAGCGCCCTTCCGGTTTTTTCGTTTGAAAGTCATGAATCTTCACGGACCTCGTATATAGAAAACATTGTTCTCGAACTCTTCCGTAAATTCACATTATACACCATATATCAAGAAATAATTTGAACAAAATTAAAGTTGTACACGACTGAGCCATCGTTAACGGCGACAGCTTTTTCAGATCGCGACCACCGGTTTCCCTCTCGGATGCCATATTCGGACGGCCGGTATGCCGGCTCTTGAAAATGGCGCCACTGTCCAATATAAAATGAACTCAACGCGGTCTATTTCATCCGATTCTTTGCCGCAATCCAGAGTGACTATTCCTATTGGATTATAACGCACATAGTCGCGTCAAATAACTATTCTAACAATATTAATAAATATCACAATGCATATTCGCAAGAGGTTTATCGGATTTAGAGAAATCTCTAAAAGAAAATTTACTGCACTTAAAATTACAATTATTAATGCCTGATATATAATTTTTTTGGATAATCTCTTCAAATGGTCTATAAATTTATAGAAATAATGATAACATAAATTGCGATCTAATTTATGATTTGATTAAATAATATTTCACTCCATTAGGCCAAATATTCAATAAAGATTTATGTATCTTGTAGCGGACCAGTATCTTATCATAAATTATGAAATGCTCATTCTTGCCGTTGATTTCTCCTCGCGAATATTCGTTAGCAACAATTTTGTTGTAAAATGTAAATTACTTCCTGGCTGAAATGAAACTGTTTTAAAAATAGTAAATCGTGACGAAAAAGTTCTGTCAAATGGATGCAGTTTGGGAATTGATTACTCCGGTAAGAGGCTATGAGTGGAGTGGCTCTTCGGGAAGGCTAAATCCGGGTGTGTTGGGACGAGGGCGAGATTCGGGATACTTCTTCCCCGTGCGGGGGGTTGATTCCCGGTATACAACCCCTGCAGGTTTACTCGGAATATTAATGCGATCACGTCCACGTCCGGCCGTCCCCCCTACCGCCAAATCCCGGAAAGCCGGCCAATATTGGACACCTCTCCCCCATCCGAGTCAATATACAACGATAATATCTCAGCGAAAGATTTATACACAGGCTATCCGGTCGTTGAAAGGGCCTTCCGCCCTAAGGGCCGGTCCCCAGGACTACTTTTGGAGCTTAACAAAATCTGTCTTCTTTGTGTTGATTCCGAGGTGACGCCATTGGATAAAGTCATTCTTCATGACGTTGAAAAAACTACTATAGTCGAGAATAATATTCCTTAATAAATGGTTCTGTCATCGAGTTTTTTTGTGGGGACTGTTTTATTAACGTAGATTTAGTGTGTGTCTCCTCTCGCTGGTCTTCAGTAGCGGTGACAGTCAGTACAAGTGACAGTGACAGTACAGTGAGGATGCCAAAAAAACATCCAAAGTGCCAAAATTGACTAACACCGCTACTTTCTAGTACCGCTAGTTTCTCCCTATGAATCTTCCTTAGGGCTGCTTTACCTTCATTCCGAGCAAGGTCCTCTCGGATGTCCTTGTCCATCCGGGTGTAGGCGTTGTACGGTGATAAACCCGGCAGGGTGAAACCCCCTAATTCACCCTGGCCCGAGATAGCGGACGGTTGGGCGAAGAACGGTGCCTGCGAATAGTGCGAACACTCCAAAGTGCTGCCGGAATAGCGTTTCGAAGAGCTTCTGATGGCTACTTCTACCTCTTTTGGCTTCGTCGTAGAGTGGGTTAGCCCCGACAGTACGTGATCCCGTCTTACTCATCCGCGCAGGCGCACTTTTCAAATGGTCTGACTGCGGATGTACCTACTGCGTAAGAACCTCACTACTTTATTATTTTAGAAGCCATATAGGAAACTATTATTGAATTATGAGCCAATTCTATAGAACCAAAATAATTCAAATCACGAAGTCAAAAATTAAAGTGAGATATTATAATTTAGAACATTACGAATATTATAAAAATTATGTAGCTACTGAACTTTAAACTAGGGTAAATGGCATGGGTTATCCAACCCTCCGTTATAATACAGCACTTCAATTATTTTTTTTAGCAATAAAAATCCAATAGTCAGCAAAAATGCGTTTCTATATTGTTTGTCTGAATACTGAAAATTGTGTTCACAGCTAGATTCAGAGTCAATTTATAACAAATTACCCAGTTAACAATTAAGAGTAATTAAAATAAAACTTAACGGCGCCATAAATAAAAAAAGCCTTGCGGCTTATTTAATCCCCCTCGAACACTATCGGGCATTAAGTGAAAACCCTCCTCTACAAAAGCCTATGCCCCCATTCTGAGGGATCGAGTAGTACCCACATCCAATACCTGGGAGGCGCAAAGAATGGCCCCAATAAATATACGAATAATTCCCGGGGCTCAATAAAAAAAAGGTTCACACGGGGGTAATGTTGCGGGCGGCGGGGGAGGAGGCCGCGTTCAACCCCCGCCCCCCGGGGGAGTTTTGTTGCCTTTAGGTCCGAATTCGACCATTTACAGTGAAGAATTGTTCACTTAGGGATTAATGTCTTTATAGATCTCAGCCGAAACCGGCTAAATTTTAATTAATTAAACTCTATTAATTACAGCTGCCCTTTTTCTTAGCAGTAAACTGTTTCTTTGGTGTGAAAATTTCACCGAAAATCTGTAATGATATTCCCAATACACATGCGCTCCTATTCTCGAATTTATCACAATATTCTGTTGAAAAGAGAATTACAAATACCATCAACGCATATTCAATTCCCTTTTTACCGACAAATGATTTGCGAAACTCACACTTCTATTGGAGACTTCGACCTAACCTAATACTATTAAGTTCAAGTACTCCGGGGGGAGGCGGGGGCAATGAATGAATACCATTGTCGGAGATTTCGCGGAAGCTCATCCGGATCAGCTACTGGGGTTTGTTTTAAATGCGATTAGATTCGGCCATATACTTTTGCAATTACTTAAAGGGATTCGGGCCGCATGACCATTAAGGACTGCGGTCTTTCTGTTTCTGGGGAAGAAAAAGAGTCAGCCCTGCGAACACTGCGGAATAAATAAACGGTTCGAGAAAGAGCGGTGGTTTCGGCGTCTATTAGTAAATTAGTCGGCGATCGAGGCTGGGAAAAAGTTACGACGACGAGTGGATCGTAACATTTTTGTTCTTAAGAAATAGTCAAATCTTTGACCGTACTGTTATTGTCCCACAGTCAACAGTAGGCTTATCCTGACGTATATTCCTAATATTTTGACACGGGTCTCTCCTCCTATTCGATTTCATTTAATCGGGCGTTTCGAACGTACCCAACTCCATCGCCTATTTGGTTCTCTCTCTCTCTCTCTCTCTCTCTCTCTCTCCCCCCTCTGTTGTAAGGGCCGGAAGCTCAAAAATACAGTGTGTATCCGCAGGGCGACAAATGGAGGCAATAAATATTAACTCTCGGGCCGTTTAGGTTTTGAACCCCGGACAGACGTACACACAGACACACAGGGCACAAAAAAGGCCTGTGGGCTAAGTCCCTTCCCCTCCCCCAGGCAGTGTCACAACTTATTAATTGTGGGGCGCCCCGCAGAGCTGCCATCTGCCCCGGGGCCAGCGGATATCCTCATTTCCCTCGGACCGGAGGATTAACGAATTTTTCATTAGAATTCAAATAGGGTCAGAAAGTCGTCGGAAGTGCTCGGTATTATCGGATTTGTTGCCGGGGACGAATGGCTCCTGTGGCAATATCGGTTAATCGTGACAGCACCAAGTATTATTTTGACAGTAGATATATTATGTATGTGAAGGATAAAAAATTTTAATTTAATTTCAAATCAGTGGGTAAACAAAGCAGCAATAACCAATCAATTCATATTGATAGTATGCGATGAGATTTCAAATGATAATAATAAAACGTATATAATAAAATCAGTGAAATAAATAAATATATAATAAAAATTGGTTAAATGTATTTATGAAAATTGAAGGCATGCAAGTGTTGATTACAATACAAGCCTTTACTCTTTGAAAATTAATGTTCCATTTTGTTTTATTATTTTAGAAAAAAATGTAAATATTTTAGGTTCTATAGAAATATATTATAAACGAATGATACAGTGATTCATTTTGACGGCTATTATAAAGTAATTTCTCATTATTTGCGATCTTATATCTTCCAATAGTTTAGCTGGTAACGTTAGCAGTAAATATTTTTGTCCGTTTTCTATGGTGTAAATTTTTTAATAAATTCATGCTTACAAGTATTAACGAATTAAGTAATACTAATAATAATTAAATGTTTAATACTCGTATTCTTATATAATTTATATATAAGAGTAAGAGTAACGCCATTGCTAAGCCCGTGGCAGGCAGGATTGGGGCCTTACGTCACAAGTTATTAATCGTAGGCACCCCGCCGCGTTCGCATCTGCCCCACCAAAATATCCCTGCGACTTTTATAGTATCTTTTTTTCTTTTTAACTTTTATTATTATTCTATTCATCCCGGAGTCGCTATCCCATTGGCCGTCTTCCCCTCTGCCCCCACCGTAGCCGTCAGCTGCTCCTCCCCTCGAATGTATTCCCTTACATGTAATAAATACACGCCATGTTGTCCGCCGTTCCCCGGGACCGGTTTTTCAACGTTAATTTGACAAACGCCCGAAGCCTGGAACCCGCCGGGGTCCCGTTTCTCGGGGGTCGTCTCTCGTTTAGGGGCCTTTTGTATCTATCTGGTGAGGGGGGGCTACGTACACTCATTGCGGGTCGCCGTACATCTGTAGCTCCGTGTAGCGGAGGGTCGCTCACAATTATCGGATTCTTTTGTACCGAATTGTTAATTCTTATTCATATGCAGATGCTCTGTCGTCTCCTCCGTTTGTATTCGAGAGAGAGAACTTATTCCCACTACAGCAGCTATAATGGGAAGGAATCCTTTGATTCACGGGTGGATAACCAGCCGTTCTGAGGCGACCTCCTTCGATTAATTACAATTACAAATAATAAAGTGAGTTTTTGTTCCCTTTGAAATTCCCTGGGAGGAACCAATTGTCCAAGTTTCTAATGACAAATGTTTCGTTTTATTCCGTTTAGTATGCCATTGACTTTTGGCTTACCCAGTACTTCATTTTTGTATGACGACTGTGGTTATTTAATTTCATAGGAAATGTTATAAATGGTCTACTGTTCTAAATAATATAAGATCGTCACGCAAACTGTTTATTGATATATCTTCGTTGAAATCTTCGTCGTTATGTGTTCATCTTCGGTTTCTACATGAATATTCTGGCTGTCCGACTGTTAAGGAGTACGCACACCGCGTTCGCACCGATAATGGAAACGGCTGAGGCAAACTGGAATTTGTTTAACCGTTTCTCTCGTCCGCGGACAAAGTAGTAGTAGTTTTTCCAGCCTAATGTTTATTGCTCCGTATAAGTAGGCTTTATGTTTAAAGCGGCGGTTAGTGGCTGCCGCGCTAACCGGTCCCAGACCGGTTCTATTTTATTCCTAATAAAGGTATATTCCCCTCCGCCCCCCCAACAGAGCGGCATAGGTTAAGTGTCGCGCCAATTGCTACACGATGTTGAAATAGCCGCATCTCCGCGGAGATCTCCACTCGTCGTCGGGGACCCCCATCTAGGGACGGGTCTGGAAAGTGAATTCTCAAACCGGGACGGAATTGGCCGGCACCGACTTGGCGGGGCCGAGGCATTCTCGAGATGTGGCGATTTTTTAATATTCTCGACCACTTCAGTCGCAGTTGTAAAATGATCAAAATCATTTTATTATTTTCACGATTCACAAACCAAAAAGGTGCAGTATAAGTGGGGCACGGTTACCCAGAAATAATTACCAAAAAGAAAAGTTATCGAGGAAACCAAGACTCAGAATTTGGTTTACTTTCGCTTGACGCTTGACGTCCCAACGTACCCCTATCTTGTCCCATATTAGACGAATTTCGGCTTTTACAGGAAGTGCTGGCAGGAAGCTTCGTCGGCAGTCTCCGTCTTTCTGACGACAGCGAAAAACGAAACCGGTTCAGTTCAAGACCGTTAAACAATTTTTATCACCCTGTCGCGTGACTCGGTGGTGTCGGATTCCCAATTTTGGTATACCCAGTGAAAGTCATGTTTTTGGTCTCTGTGTTGCTGGTATTTTGCTTCGCGGTGGATTGGTTTCCATCTGTCGGCAGACTTCGCGTTCTCGCCAATTAATAATAAATAATTATAAATTAATTAGTTTAACATATCTGTTTTGTGATCTGCGAGGGGTTGGAATACCGTAGATTTCGTGTGTCTCCTCTCGGTCTTTTGTTAGACCGGTTTCGGCTGCTTGGTGTTAGCCAGTACAAGTGACAGTCACAGTGCAGTGAGTATGCCCAAAAACATCCAAACTGCCATAAGTGACTAACACCGCTACTGAAGATGGGGAGCAGCCGAAACCGGTCTAGCAAACGACCAAACCAACGAGAGGCGACAGAAACACGCGAAATCTACTGTATAAATTATTTAAATTATAATAATTATTAGGGAAATCATTGATTTACAGTAGAATTTCTCGACCGTGCTTCTCATACATTCCGGTTTTGTTGTTCTCACTGCAACATCAACATCGAGATTCATCGAACAATCTTGACTTTTTGGCTGGAGTTACCGGGGTCTATGGTCGGCTGCGGCGTCCCCTTTAAAGCGAGTGTCTCTCGTGCCACTGAGAAGGTATAGGTTTATACCGCCGGGTCCAACTATAAAACTGTTAACTGGAAAGGTCTGTGGGCCCCGGGACAGGCCGCCGGAGTAATGGTCCCGACTCCTGGGCCCTCCCTCCCTCCCTCACTCTCTCTCACACTCTCTCACTCCTCCGCCGGCCCGCTAATGGTCCGCCGGGGAATCTTAATGCGCCCGGTTCGGATGGCCCTGAAGGGGGGCCGCGTCGACCGGCGGGCCGGGGGTTGGGGGGGCGACCGGAGGAATTTGGAAAGAGCAAATGTAAATGGAAGTGTCTACTACTGGTGCGCATCGATGATAACTCCTCTGTTTACACTGCCGCTATTTGTTGTTCGACCCGATAAAGGCGGATTCGCGTTCTCCGATAGTTTTTAATTCGAATTCATTAGCCAGAGGTACGAGTCGTAGTTTAATTATTCCGGATTCGGTTTAATTACTCAAGCGTCCACCGCGGAAATATCATTAACGCTGTAAACGCTAAGTTACATAAACTAATTACAGTTATTATACTGATTATGGCATGATGACCTTTAGAATAAATTCTATTTATTATAAAATGGGATGAATAATTTTATAACGAAATAAATAACGTGAAAACTCCTTTATGGAACAATTTAATTGAGATTCAAAATCCTAGTTTCTTGAAGTTGGCTCTCGCGTATATGTTACGAAAAATGTACATATATAATACATATTCATATCTGGTGATTCTTAATCTATTCAATACTTTTATTGTGTTCATATTGTGAAATACTTGAGTAGGTTTCAAGCCTACCAAAGATATCGACCCCAAATTTTGTATTATGATGAAAATCGCGTTCTTCGAACAGCTATTAAACTTATTTAATTTTCAATATCCCGTTTTGACCGGATGCCCTTTAAACCCGGGGCTCCGGGTTACCGAAGATTCCCCTTTGAAAATCGACCGGTAGCGCGACTACTAAGTACCCTTTTTAAGATGCTACCGGCAAAAGTTTTCCACTTGCGAGACGGTCCCGGCTCGGGGGCTTGTTTTAAATAAACCGGATCATGCCATCCTAGATTAGCTCTTTGTAATTAAACCGGATAATTAAAAGTCCAAACTTTCTGATTATCGGGCTGGCCTCCCCGACCCCCAAAGCCTTCCCCCAAACTACTAATGATTAAAAAGAAGGGGAGACGGGACAAAAAAGGAAGAACATAAGTTGTGCGGGGTACGGGGGCGGAGAGGGAGATAGAGACAAAATTAAAACCAATTAGTTTATAGTCGGACCGCTCCGAATTATTCAACTTATCTTGGATTAAAGTTATCCAGCCGCTGTTCGGATCAATGCTATTAGTCAACCCAATGTAATACAGTATGAAAGATAACGGAAATTATTTTAAAATACTAATTCAGTACTCCAGGGCGAAGCAAGTGAAAGGAGGCTTTGAAATTATGCTAAAAATCGACTGTTTAATTGTCACCCCCATTTAATTTTGGCCTAGGCCAAAGCTTTTCGTCAATATCATTACCCAGTTTGCTGAAATGTGTAGTGTTTTATTCCGTTTTCGTTTCGTTATACGTATACCTTATTTGATCGAAGGAGTCCTAACATTACAGTGATTGTGAGGACGTACCAGGAGGAGGCTTACTACCAAATAAGCGGGCAGAAAAAAAGTATCTGGTTAGCGACGACATTCGAACCCTCCCAGATCCATGACAGTTTTCCATTATGTGAGTTATATGTCACCGGAATATATTAGTTATAGTTAAAAATAAATAATGACCACGACTATCAGTACCAGTAATGTTATATAAATCACAATCGGATTATGCGTTCCATAACAATTATTATTAGTTTACCTTACTTGTTTTGTGGTCGCGAGGGGTTGGAATACCGTGGATTTCGTGTCTTTTGTCTCCTCTCGCTGGTTTGGTCTTTCTCTAGGCCGGTCTAGCACGAAATCCACGACTAATTATTTTATCGGACAATTTAAAATACGTTCTTTGACAATCAAATATTCGGCACTTGGTGGCTCACCTAAGGTGAATAACCTTTATTTTAAGCGTTCCGTTTTATAAAGTTCAAAAGTGAGTTTTTGCTGATATTTTTCGACCCGTCGTCAACCCGGCCGCATTAAACGGGGCCGTAAAAGCCGACAACAAATACAGGTTAATTATCCGCCGACGACTGGAGACAAAGCGCCCAAACGATACACTTAACGCCGGTCGTATATTTTTATATCGTTTCAGCGGGGGGGGGGGAGCGGGGATGGTAGACTACCACTACTACTTAATAAGTGGCATCGTTCAACAGGCTCGCATTAAAAGGTTAACAACACGGGGCCACGGGGTAATTAAAGTCGATCACAAAACAGACACAAAAAAAAACAAAAGAGAACAAACGTAAATTCGATGTTTATCGCCCGGTAGGAAATAAACGCTCGACAATTCCGTTTTGTAGCCGTCTATGTTATTTCTCTCCTTATATATTTTTTTTCCTCTGTTCTCTGTTCGCCGAAAAAATTTCCCTCTTTTTCTGGGCCCTGTTTTCTGGCGTCCGGAGGCGCGAAGTCTAATTGAAATACCGTGTCTCCTTTCGGGGCCCGTGTAGAGGAATTTGTCGGTACAAGACCGCGGCCGGGGGTGTGTAGAGGGCCCTCCTCCCTCGGCCCCTCGCCTCCAACCACCCCTTTCCTGCGAAATATATAGTCCCCTTGTTCTATATGGGTCATGCGTCCCCGGGCCTACATCTTCGGAGTCGTCCCGGCCGCCGTACATCGGGCTACACCTTGTACAAGCCCCTCCCCCCCTGCGCCCCCACAACCCTACCCCTATCTCTCTGTCTCTATTTCTCTCTCGTGTTCCGGCCGTTGTCACTGTCCCTGTCCCTGTTCCGAGGACAGAAACGGGCCCCTTGTTATGCCGCAGATGAAAATTCCGGCCATATAACTCCCCCCGGAATCCACCAGGGAATAACGGTAATTCAACCCTATGTACAATTGGGGGTTGGAGACATTAATTACAGAACGACTAAGATTATAGGAATACGCGCCCGTTAAACACTATGCTCAAATATTCTTCTCAGCATATAAATGATGGACCCCTCGCGGGTGTCCTCCTGAGGTTGAGGCTCAGGTCATACGAAAAAAGCGGAATTTGACGTCCAGAACTTTCTAAGCCCACAAACAGAAAACTTATTTTAAAAATAGCCCTATAATCTGTTAAATTATATTTAGAAATATTTGCTAAACGTTCAACACTCCTGAGGTCAGGAACCAAGGCACAGAGAAAATATAAATACCTAATTTTTCCATTATTTAAATTTCTTTCCTGACTTTTTATTGGCCCTATTCCCCGGTAATTGATATACGATAGTTTTTCTTAAAAAATAGAGTGAATATTTTTCAATACAGATTTCGGCCTTTGTCATAAAATAGTGGGGAAACTGCGCACAGAATACGAATCCGGTATGACTTTTCAGTGGGAGATATTGTTGGATGGGTGCCACGTAAAAGGCTGCTGGGAAAAACGTCCATTAAGACGAAAATACATTTACGAGTGGACCATGACATAACAATGTAAGTTGGGGAACTACTGCAGACGCGCTAAATTTGCAAAGAGAGAAAAAACTTAATATTTGGACTTGGTTTTCTGAATTCAACACATAAAATAAACGCATGTAATATTATATTTATTAAACGTGAAAGTGATATGTTTCTTACGATAGATGATGACCCAATTGGATAATTACTTAATTCATTAGAGCTCGGTTCATAGGCATATGCCGCTGTTCTTTGCTCGAATTCGACACGATCTCAGAGCTTACGATAATGCGCGTGTAAACAGCCAGCAAGCGGCACGGGAGGGGCGCAATTTCAGCAACATTAACAGGGCCCACTAGCGTTAAGTAGGACACAATATCCCAAGTTGTGTAACTGCGAGAGAGAGAGAGAGAGAGAGAGAACGCAAATTCAGGGACTGTACGAGCCCAATTAATATATGGGCAACACATGTCCTCCACTCCGACCCCCTTGCGGGGGCGGCGGCGGCGGCGGTGGCGGTGGCGGGGGCGGCTCCCCCCGTTTATGAAATAATTAAACGTCCGACAAATTGTTAATGGGATTCAAGCCCGTAGAGAGCGGGAGAGAGCGAGACCGGATTCGGGGGGTGGTGTTAGTCACGCAGTCGGGGGCGGCAACCCTAGCCGCCGGGCATTCTCATGCTAATGCCCGCCTATCGATGCCCCACGACCACTTGGTGGCGGACGGGGGATGGAAGGGATAAATGTTTCATTTGATTAAAAACTGCCACCCCCTCACCCCTAAACACCCGGGACACCCTTTAACCTAACCTCGTTGTTTTCCGCTGGGGATATTTATAGTAATAGGTCCTCTATTCGATTTACACAGCGTACAGCCACCCTCCTCTACTATTGACGAGTATTCTTTTCATTACTAACGCAAGCCGGGGAGCATTCGCACCCCAACTGTGTTCGTAGGGGGGCGGGGGTTCACAATTCAAAATACGGAAGATATTAACACTTCTTTTCACTGCTAAACATTGTTATGTAATAAGCTGGTCAATATCTATACGGAAGAGTAGCATTTTTTAATTTCATTTTTATCCGTTCTCAGAACACTTTATGTGAGTGATGTTGAGAATGGTCGTTAAAAGAATTGTAATCAACTGAAAAATTGGTATAACTTCGAACTGAACGAATTTGAACCTTCGTGGCTGCCAACATTTTTATTCAATTGAAATACACTATTCTCGTTTAAAGTATTTGCGTGTTTTTGAACAACTTGAATCGTTTTCTAATCGGTCCTAAGCTAGCAATAATTGAATTGTTTATTCACTTGTCTCATTAGGATTTATTATTTTTGTTCAATAAATATAAGTAAAAGTTAGAAAATTGTGGCAATTACCCCGAGCCTAATGTAAGTACTAAACGTTACAACTCGGACAAACCGGGATCAGTTTTCTCAATTAGAGTGACACAAAGGTTCTTCGCGAGTACATTGACATTGTAAATGGGCGGATTTCGTTAGCAATTTCCGTTGTAGGGATTAGGCGGGATACAGAGCTTTAAGGGAGGTTTTTCCAGAGAGGGCGAGTGTCCGGGCGGAAGGGCGGCCCCGGTCCCGGGGGAGGACGCCTCTCGGGCGAGGGCGCTGAAGGCGACGTCATTGGGCCGGCGGAGATTGGTATTAATGTTGGGCAACAATGCCCCGAGAATAGATATTAATGACACGGGTTAGGTTTGGGGTTTTGCATGTGACCACTGGTCATTTGTCAGGGCGCCGGGGGTGGGAGCCGGGAGGGCGGCTTCGGGCCTCCTGCGACGATCCGTCTTCTTTACCGCCGGGTCCGGCCGAACCCGGATTCCCCGCGCCATTCAACCCCCGGCCACCCTCCGCCCCAGATTTATACCAATCAGAAACAATACGAGAAAAATCGCGCCCTGACTTATCGCCGCCCCGCCCGCCCCCGCCCCCAACGCCAGGTGAGCCGCAACGCGTCCACAAAAGGGCCGGCGATAATTGAACCCCTTAATTTATTGTCCCTTAATTGCTCCGTCCGCACCCTCGGGAGCCAATCGGGAGGATTAATTTGGGCTTTCGGAAATTATTTTCCGCCTTTCACGAACGCGGAAGCTAAATCGCTCGTCCACAGGGGTGAGCGGTCATCCTTCAATCGGAAGTGACGGTACGAGCCATTTTCCGTTCAATAGGCTTCGAAACGTCCTTAATTCTGATAACGATACAGTACATGGCACTTTTTAACCTAATCTCAATCATCGACATAAGGACCGCATGCGATAATATTTTCTTAGTCTTATAGCAAGAGGACAACTCTCAAACACTAGGTTGTGAGTGACATGGCGCTTGAAAATACAAAATAATTTAGTGTTTTATTAAATTTATGAATGGAAAATATTCATAAACAGTTGTATATCCTTACAATCCGGGTTCAGACCACTTGTTCCTTCGTTTAGAAGACATATTGTTGATAAGTGCTCGAGAATAACCGGTTACAGACCGCTGTAGTGTTGGGAATAATAGATGGGAGTAAAAGTTAATTCAATTTAACGAACTAACTAACTGACGAGAGCGATGAGTAGAAGCGGGGCAGGACAAGTAGTAGGACCGGAGACTGAACCACATCATTTGATTTTACCGTAGCTTATAAATGATTAAGGGTCGTTTGAATTAAGGAGCGGTTGTCCCGCGATTATACCTGGAAGTGAAAGGTTTCCAAAGCATTTATTTTATTTTATTTTTTTTGGTCGGTGGGTGCAATGAAGAAGGCAGCTGTCCCGTCGAGGACCCATCTTCGTATGACGGGGGGGCCGACTCCTGAGTGCGTTTCCATGTCTCACCGTGTCGCCGCATATTAAAAAACCGAAAATCCCGGAAAATAAATCCTTACGGCGAGGAATTATCGCCGATCGAAGCCACGGGTAATCGATTCTCGCGGCCGCCCCCGCCCGGCCGTTTCTGTACTTCTCGGCGCCCGGTAAACGCGCACTGCCTAAATTGTACTAATTGGGCGTCCGTAAAACAAGCGGGAATTTTAAGGCACCGGCATTTTATCGGACGGGTCTGTGAAGTGAAGGTATTGGATGGTGTGGTGGGGGGGGCGGGTAGTGGGGATCGGAAACACAAAAATCCATTTAACCTTCCGCGAAGGGGAGAGTGGAATACTGGACTCGGGATGAATGAAGTTAATTGGGCATTAAGTGGACGGGGCAAGAGAGATACCCAGAGTGGAGGGTTTTAGAGAGATCGGCGCCGATAGGCAGGAGTAGGACGGAGTGATGGGACCGGACCGTAGGAGCGAGAGAGCGAGAGAGAGAGAGAGAGGGAGGGAGAGAGGGGCCGAAGACGCGACAAAGAGGCCGCCGCCCCTCATCGTGTAAGAGCGGTCCCCTCTATCTCAGCCCCCCTTCCCCTTCCCCTTCCCCTACACCCCTGGAAATGATAACGATGGACCGCCTGCCTGGATGCTCGGCTACTCGTTTGTTTCTTTTACGATACCCTCTTCAACGGTACCGAAAAAGACCGTGGTCTTTGAACCAATAAAGATTTCGACGTTTATGTGTTGTTCCACCGATGAGATTCGACGTTCGACACGTCGGCGGTGGCGGTTCTAAGACTTCCCGGTGTTGCAGAAGGGCACCGAATTCCTGTACTCTTAAAACACTTTGAGAATATTTCATATTATCTGTCGAAGTTTCGCTTCAACTTCGCGCCGTTGAGAAATTGTTAGATCTAAGATTTATTAGATTACGGTATTCGGGATTTACAGAGTATACAAGTAAAGTGTTCCACGGATTGCAGTTGTTTAGATCACCATGTCCGTAATATAGCATCGAAGAAACTTCAAACGCGATTGGAGGAAACCTCTATTCGGATTGGTCATACGGCCCCCTGCGGGGGTTAAAAGCGCCCCATCACCCTCACCCCCAGCATCAGCACGGTGAAAACCGCGAAGTCTATGAATATTTCATGGGTCTTCTCTCCGCCGCTCTCTTTCCGAGAGGAGACCCTCATTTACATGTGATGAGACTCCACCCCCGGGGGCGGATAGCTCCCGCCCTAAACGCCCAAATTACTTGCCATCGATATTTGTACTCGAAGACGTTTCCGCCCGTTTTTTTTCTCTCCTCTCACTCTCTCTCTCTTTCCACTCCAACTTCTTCTCCTTATTCTATCTTCCACCCACCCACGCCCAGTGGTTATATTTACTTTGAGCGGTTTTAGGAGACTCCATTTTGAAACCCGCCCGGTCCTTAGGTGGCGAACAACCATTTATTTCTTCCAGGGTAGGGGAGGCCTTTGTAATCTTTAGGGGCGCCGACAATAGGATTCTCCCGGTAATCGTGCCCGATCGGCACCGATATTGAAGCCGAATATTGATTGTATATCTTGTCATTTGCATAGTCACAATTATAAGGAATATAACAGAAGCACTTTGGAAACATGGACAACAAAACTGTGAAGTTCGAAGCTACAGAAAATCATTAATTACGTTATGCCAAACTACATTCGCCGTGCTTTGAACCCTCAAGTGCGATTTAATTTATAAAACATACATTGAGATGTTATTAATAAACGTTATCTTAAATTCTATATTGTTTCAACGATATATTTTTAATTCCAGAGCCTTCTTGGAGCATCGATAAAATCGAATCTAACTCAATGTGTCGATAATTTGCCATATTGCCATCTTTGCCAATAATTATATTTTTGCTGAATTGACGATTTGAATTCGTGTACAAAACCTCGAATGAGATTCATGCGTGTGTGTGCCCCGGTGGCCGAATCTATTCGGAATGCAAGCCACTTGGTTATAAGGAGGAAGAAAAAAAGTGTAACACATTCCAACGTTCCCCATTCGCTGACCTGGACGGTTCGCTCTAGTGTAGTAGGGCGCCCCGAAATGATCGTAATTGGTTTTCGTCAATATGTACGGCTTCAGCCTTGAGTTGGAGTTAGTTCTTGACAAAACTGATGCGCGTTGTTAACATAAGTCTACAGTCGGTTATCTTGTTAGTCATCTTTTTTATTTGCTTCACATTTTTCTAATTCTTTGATTCGGAAATTCCGCTATCGATTTTGTTCTTGGTCAAAAGCCGTTTTTGTTGAGAAAAATATTTCTCAATTACCCGGTTAGGCCAAAATTTGCCAACTGGAAAAAATTAGGAATACGAAAAATTCACAATTAAAACTCTATATTTATTTGCTGGGACAAACCGTATAATAAATGCTATTGTCACCGGCCCAGTGTTAGCTCATGTCTACTCGGCATGAAATTAGTTCAAAGGCGGACGGAAGCAAACACATGGTTTGATTTCATTGAAACTGCAATATATCGCCGACGGGAAAATAGGATAATACAAGTGACGGTACCGACACATGTGCCGCATTAGGAAGTGTTTATAGGGGAGGGTGTTCCACGGGGGGTGGGTCGGCGTTATTACCACCCCGCGGGGTGGTGTATACACACTGTCCCCCATCACGATTTCGAACCTTCCCCAGTATTGAATATCACTGCTTCATTTCAGCGCCTTTCATGCGCCGTTTATATATTTTCGTTTCATAAACCGATAGGAGACAAAAACCGTTTTTATTCGCGTTTGTCTTCAATTCCGGTATGAATACAAGATTGATAATCATATTTATATAATACACATCAGTAGCATTTCGTTTGCATAGATATTAGGCTGTTTACCGATATCTAATATCGGACAGTAAACACAATACTATAGCTTATTTGGAAGGTTAAGTAAAAAAAAATATGCCCGAAAACAGTTTTCGGCTTCTTGGCATCGTCAGTAGCAGAATTAAAATAAATTACCCAAATAAGTACTTTTTAATTCACAATTTTTTAAATGTACCATTGTTATCCTATAAGTGTTGAAATGCCCCGTATTATTTTCATTGAGAATATATCACTGAATCATGCTGGCGGAATGTTACTGATGTCAGGAGGTGCATGAAATTGAAAAAATATTGATATCCCAGACAAATTCTTCTAAATAAATAAGCTTAATGGTCCACTTTGTGACATACACGAATGGGGCCTTTGCCCTTATGAATGCGGCCAATTCCGGAGCCGGTTTTATTCGCCCGACAATCCATTCCCATAAGGGCGGAAAGCCCGGTGCTTTAAGGGATGGTGTTGGGGGTTGTGTGTGTGTGTGTGTGTGTGTGTGTGTGTAGGGGGTTGTAAATGCGGCGCCCCGAGGGCTCCTAAAAACAGCCGGGCTTAAGTCCGAGTTAAGTTGTGCCGGGATGGGACTTTCCTTATTTGCCCGCCGCGCGCTTGTCCAGCAGTTAGGTGCCGGTGTAAACACAAATGGTGTGTCTTACCTGGCCTAGAGTCATCTACACCGTGGCTGCACCCGCGCCCCCGGTTACTTACGCTTACGGTCCTCATACCGTTCGAGTCAAGTGATATGAGGATATAAACGTGTCTCTGTCCCGAGTATAAAACTCGAGGCGATAAACTTATATAATAGGGTCACGAAATTGTCACTTCGGCGAAGTGCAAGTTGACGATGTTTAACAATTTCGCAGCGCGACACGTTTTGAGATTATGTGCTAGAAGTGCGCACATATTTTAGTAGTTGCGTTTTTACTCGTGTTGAGCAGTTTGACGATTTTGCCATCTTACAAAATTGCCTAATAAATTATATTTATTATTAATATAAATAAATAATATTAAAAATAACAAACTCGCAGTACAACTTTATAAAACTAATATAAATATTTCAATTTAATACGTTTCAACATATCCTATTCAGAATACTAAGAACAACTGAGTGTACGCGTAACCATATAATAATAATAATAAACCATAATAACAGTAACCAGCGTAAAAATTCGTGTGGAGCAGTAAACGTAAATAATACGCAACGATAATAGCCGTAATGAGCAGAAAACTAATTTAAAACAAGGCGCGAAAATACTCGTTCGGAGCTTATGGGTCACAGTTTTTTTTTTACTAATATATACGTGTAGAGCAGCGAAAGGGTTAAAGGTGACGAGAGGTCTCTTCTCTTATCCTCTGTTTTACTATAGACATGTTTAGCAAATTAATTATAATTAAAACCTATTGAATACACCTGTTTATTCGGTTTAAAATGGACAGGTTGAGAATTTTGGCGTTAACAGGTTTTGAGTAAAGGTCGTTCTACGTTTCTACGTTTCTCTACATCGATATTGCGACTAATTATTTCAACTGTGGGACAATACTTCAAATAATCATTTAAATTACTACGAAAAACAGAAAGAGAGAACTTGTAATTACTCGCGCCTTTAACACGAAACTTGATTTCAGTCCACTGTTTCACATGAGCCAACAGGGACACTATTATAACATTCTATTGTATATAGTCACTATCATGTTCACCGGCCACTCACTGGAACACATACTACACATTCGCGGCAGTAGAACTGTAGAGAGTCTACAATGCGCTAGTGAAAATAATAAGTATTATTTTTTATTTATTTTATTTTTAAATTTCATATTAATGAAACTGTCTGTTTAATAATTGCGCGCAAAAAATAGCGACGTTTTTTAAAAATGTGGTAAATTATGTTTTAAATTCCAACACACTCCGTTGCTTCGATATTCTGTCACACACGGTAACTAAATCTTTATGATGATTGAAATCCCTTCCCTGTTTTTTTTTTTTTTTTTGTTTGTCGTCCTCAAACTACTTATTGGTTCAAGTAGCTATTGTTTGAGTCCACAATTAAAATATCCTCCCTTTTAAATTGTATTCCATGATTTCAGGCCTCGCTTTAACGAACTTTGATGTACGTAATTATTGTAGGACAGTATGATGAAAACAATTTTAGACTCGGCTGTACAGTTTAAATAAGCGTACGATCGGCCCTTTTCGTGCGTCGGCAACGATTATCGTAAAACGTGTATGCGGCGATGATTTGATTGTGGCGATAACCGACCGGTCGTGGCTGGAGGCGGGCGATCGGTAATTAAAGCCGAGAGCTTTTACGGCGCCTCCCCCCGGAGGATTCTTCCGACGTGAAGGAATGGACGCCCGTCCGGGATGCAATTATTGTACCCCTCGATTCCCCGCGGTAAGATTTTGTCCCGGGTTTGAAAAAACGATATATGTGAACGAGCTTTTAAACGCGGTTTTTACAACGACCTGAAGCGCTTAGCGCAACAGAGCGACTAATTAATGCCCCGAAACTCTATAAAATGTTCGGGAGAGCACAATAAAGCACAATAAGAGTTGAAATTTCATACTATTTTTCACATATTTGGCCGATTATAACCAAATTTTAATTTTCACTTAGTGTTATAAAATGGCTGCAATCTTATTATTATACTGTATCTATATTATTTGTCGTGTGTTGGCCTCTCGGAGGCCCGGCTTTGATTCTCTGAACTCAATTAAAATTTCAATCGATTTCCAGAGTGGTTCCTGTAACTCCAACTCTCGCTCCGGAAACAACGGTTCTGTCTCAGCCGAATATCGTTGAGCCACTCCGATAAGTCAAGTCCCAAGTGCTGTTCACTGTAAACTTATGACGGCAACTCGGAAACATTATATCGAAGGAAGACGATATAGTAGATCGGTGAGGATAATGATATTCAATAGTATCAGCCGGTTCGGTCTATATAACCGATGAGTGGTGTGGGGGAGTGGGACATTTTACCCTTGTATTGTGAAATATCAAGACGCATTGCCCTCAGTTTTAAGGAGAAAGCGGTAGTGGGAGATAGGATCGGGTGAAGTATCGAACAAACTGTCCTTTATACGAGGGGCCTCCGGTTATTTTTACAGCGAACAAATGCTCCGGGCGAACGTTTTACTCTCCGGCTCGTCCCCGGCTTAACAAATGGTCTACACGAGAACCGATAGTAGCGAGGAGGGCGTGGCGGGGCGCCCAAAAAAGAGGCGGAAGTCCCGAGCTGCCGGGGTTCGAGGGTTGAAAAAAAAATATAAAACCCCCCCCACCCCCTGGAGGACGTCCCAAAAATAAAAGGGCGATTTTTCACCGGCGGTCGGAAGAGGGCGGGGGTGTCTTAATTAGGGGTAACGATTGGGGTTGACGGAGGTGTGGGTGCGGGCGCCGTGATGAATGACGTGGACTCTGTTAACAATAAGTCATCGGCTTATTAGTGGGCCGGCCGGGTGTCATTAATATGGGGCCCGGGGAGGCGACATCGCAGACAATGGCGCCCGTTTGATGGGCCCGCCCGCCGGACTTACCGCGCCCTTTTACCCGTCCGAACCGGATCCGCTCTCGGACTCCCCGCACGACTCTAAATAATGTACGGCGCTTGTAAGGAGGGTGGACAGCTCCCGAGACCTTATATACATTTGAAAACGAGACCGCTCGTTACAGGAATGCGAAATATTCCCTTCGGCCCCCCGTCGGATCTTCCCCGGCCGCAATAAATTATTTCGCGTTACTTTTATTCTTGAAATTGCGGCGTGTAACTTCAATTATGGTCCAACCGGAATTCCACCCCGCTGAAATCAACGCCAGGCTCATAGTATCGATTCAATTTTCGAGAAAATACAAATACCTGAAATTGATATAAAAAAAAACCGTGTTCCCCGATCTCCTTTATATCGACCACTATTTATTTACAACCCCGGCCTAGGAAGAGGAATCCGAGGACCGCGGCCGAATGTTGATCGGGGGTGGGCCGGCCGAACGAAAAAATAGGGTCGGGAAAAAATCCGGCCCCCAAAAAACAAAAATTCGCAGAGATCGTCTCCTCAATTCGGCCTATTAGGGGCCGAAGGTGGGCCGTCGCGTCGGGGTCTTAGATTTTTTTTAAATTTCTTTTTCTTTCATCCCATGGACAAGACAGTTATCTGTGGGTCGAGCCCTGGGCCCCATGGTCATGGGGAGTGGGAGGGGGCGCCATTGTTTCCAGTGCGGCGCCCCCGGCTATCGTTTTTTTTCCATCCCCTTTCGGCTGACTCCCCTCGCTACGGCATCGGACACCGGTCCGTCTGAACCCCGGGCGTCCATCTGAATTGTCCACCTTCCAGCCTTGTTAATCCTTACCGCGGTATCGTCTCTAATTTCCCCCAATATATACTGCCTCGTATATAAAAAAAATAGAAAGTATCCGTCGGGAGGGTCCGCAAATTTTCGATACATCATCGCTAGAAAATGTCATCGTTAATAATAAAGCACAAATGTGTGTACATCTAATGTGGACCAGGAATCATCATCAGAGGGATGAAATTAATTGATTACCACTCATTTCTAGATTTCGACCTAAAATTGAAACCAAAACCACCATTTCCTGGGGGGTTAATCTAACTTGATCATGATGGTACACTCTCATTGGAGAATCTCATTGTTTCCATTTCCATATCTGGGACAAAATCCATTTATCCGACCGAATGGACGTTTGTGGAATGCGTGCTTAAATTATTTATACCTTCAATTCAAATCCGAGGCTATTGTCACGTTGTTTCCAGATATGTAAAATGTTTAATAGGCGGGTTTCGTTTGTACTATTTCCTACCGTTTGCGGCCCGTGTACGTAATTGAGTTGGGAATCGTTGACAGATCCATTAACCGCGACCAGCGCCGGGGTCAGAAATTAAGACGGGCTGCGTTTCGAAAGACCGAAGTAACAATTCAGTTAATGGACATGAGGCGGGGGGGGGGTGCTCAAATTAAAACGGTTGTTGGTAATTTACAGCCCGACGCTCGACGCCGCGTATCAAGGTATCAGATACATTAGTGGGGTCCCCGCCAGCCCCTATAAGCGACAGTAAACCTATACTGTTAGGTTATGACAGTCGGGGCCGTAAAGGTTTATGGGGCGACTGCACAACTGTTGTTAAACAATAAAGCCGGGTGGCCATTAGCGGCCCTGTTTATGCCCGTGTGCCGTGGGTGTTTTACAGCGGAGAGAGCTCCGGCAACAACCCCTCCTCACGCACTCCACTTATTCCCCACAACCCCCCTTCAACATATACCCCCCCCCCACATACCTAGTTCCAAGACGCCGGGGTTGCGAAATACGGGGGTTTTGAAATAACATAATTTCCGTTTATTTTTATACCTACAATCCGTAAAAAGCGTCCACCACCCCCAAGTCCGAAGGGGGAGGAAGGGAACAAATTACACGCGGACGGATTTGAACAATCCTATTGCCCTTATCGCAAGTCTGTCGGCAGCCAGCTCTTGTAAGGCGGCGGCGGCCGATCGCGTCGAGTTCAATTTCTGAAATCCGACTGAAAATGCTGAGTGCACATGCCGAGTTACTTACGTATGTATTATTGTAGACCGACTTCCTTTCCCAAATATAATTTCGATAGCATCTCCCGCAAATCCGCTCACCGCCACCGGGCCCCCATTCCCCAATCATGTGCCACATTACTGGAAGCCACGAAATTCAATGCAGAAACCAGACATTCCTAACACTATACACATTCTAAAGATTTTCAGCGACTGATGCTTAAAAACGTCGAAATTATTTTAACCGCAATTATGAGCAGTCAAATACCACCAAATACAGGGTTGGTAGTCATATAAATATATTTCTGATTACAAACAATTCTAATGATTGAAAATACTAATGACTAATGTTATAGTATATTCGTGTAATTTTTCGTACAGCATACCAGTGGAGAATGACAATAATATTATTCGAAGTATTTTGTTATTTTAGAATTATAATTTTATAAATTTCAAACAATTTTACCTGGCATTATTATTTGGAAATATTATGAGATAATGATTTTATGATTTTGGGGTGGATTCTCCCAGTGGAACTAACAATTCTATGATATGTTACTGACGTTATTCTTATTTTGTTTGTAATGTACGGTGAATAAATAACTCTTTATAGGTTTCAACTGTTATTAATTGTGCTTAAGCATTTCCCTGACAAGATGATCTATTTCTGCTGTTTCAGCGCGCGCCTACAAATTAGCGTCAAGTCGGTCCGCGCCGGGAGCTTCCCGGAAGGTTATCGGCAGTCGCGGAAGGGTAGAAGGAAACAGCGGTGAAGCCCCGGCGGAGAGGACGGGGGCAAATAGCCCTGCAAGGAAGGTAACAGGGTAAGAGAGTTCCGCCGCTAAGGGTTGAAGGGGGGTGGTGGGGGCGGTTTGTGCGGGGTGATTTAGCCGAGGGCTTACCGCTTTGGCTAAACCAACACAATACCCCCGCCGCCCCCGTGCCGCCTCCCACCACCGCAGCCATCCTACTCCCCTATCTCAGGCCCAATAAAAGAGATGCATTGCGCACAAATATACTCGCTCTCCACCTCGGTCCCTTTCGCCCTCTCACCAACCCCCCTTCCACCACCGGGGGGCTTCTATCTCCACTCTGTTGAGGCAGAGATAGAGGGCAGAAGCGGGTGCGGGAGAGACGGAACGAATACCTTGTTGGGAGGGAGGGTAGAGCAATCGCTAAATAAAGATGCCTCCACCCCCCCCCCGCCAACCCCTTTTTCTCCCTTTCGCTCTCCCCTTTTCTCGCTTTAAGGAGTCGAGATCACACCGGTGAAATATCGCTGTCGATAAAATATGGCCGCCGCGGTGCAAGTTGTCGGAGGTGCTCGCTTACCTCGCCCTCTCTTTTAACCCCTGGGGATTCGCCCGACCACGGCCACTTATTGTAAGGCGATTCTGTATAAAAAAGTAATGAAATTTTGTTGTTTATAATATAGTACCCTACATAATTTCTCGATTCTCTGTCCCGCTTTAATCTTGTCGAATTCATTAGCAATACCCCGTCAACGCATGTGCAATACTTTGGAGATGATTCGGGTGATTGGGAAAAGAAACGTATGGGGAATGCTACATTTCAGTTTTATTTTATATCAAGAAGGAAGAAGTAGCAATTTATTTAATAATAATATTTGTTTAAAAGTGTTAAGTATTGTAAATTTACTGCTCACTTAAAACAAATTGTATACGAATCACTTTCCGCAATCTTTGCCCTTACTTTAGGACTAAGGTGTGGGCCCCCACAAATGTTTTCTAATTTTCTAACACTGGATTGAATTCCTTTCGTCGCCGTCATCCCTCATCCGGGGGTTGGTGGAGGGGAAGATTTGAATAACATTTCTATCAACCTCCGCCCTCAAGGTATTGAAGGAATTTTACACAAACCCCCTTCTAAACCGGTCCGACTTCCCCCGTTTCATATTATTCAGTTCATCCACCGCCCGATATATCTTCCCTATCTGTAGGCGGCACAATGCCCGGGGTTGAGGGAGGGGATTTTGGCGTGGCTGTCACAACACGAAAATTGATTGGGCTCAATAATAAACGCAATAGAAAAATATAATAAACGTATACATTTACGACTTTTTCCTCGAAGTTTTCCTCCTTTTTGTTGACAATAGCTAGAATCCGAACCGGTCTCTCTTGGGATCATGTAAAGAGTGTTACCTATAGATTGAATGTTAGTAACAGTAATGCTTTCTTCTGCAGTATCTTTCGTGATACTGAGGGAACAATATTCTCGGTTGACGTTAGCTTCATAAATGTTTCAGTTGATATCTTTCGCGGACGTCGTTTGTCCAAACCATGTCATCCCGAGGGCCGCTACACCGGGCGGGTGTTAGCACGTCCTGTAACACAATTTGCCCGGTATTCGGGACACGTCCCCGCCACTAGCCCGTCGCCGAGTTCGTCCACCGACTTCTTCTCATACCGGTGAGCTCGGTCCACCTCCCCCCCCGCCATAAGTCCCGACAAATGATAGCGTCCTCGATGGGCCGCCTCCAATCCGCGACTGCATTTCCCACGGGAAAGGGGAGTCTGGGATAATTGAATCTTCCAGTCGTAAATCTCCCGAAGATCGCGAACTCTTCTTGGCAATTTGTCGGTAGGAATACCTCCTCCTCCTCTTGGCCTAGGGCTGGAGACATTTTACTCCAGGATATACATATATATATATATATATATATATATATATATATATATATATATATACATATATATCTCCGGAGGAGGAAGAAGCCCGAGAGAAGCTTAGGGGTCGATCCTAAGCCAGTCACCTGGACCATTGTAGGGATATCCGATAGAGCTAAGCCTCTTTGTGAGAGGGGGGGGGGAGACCCCACACCCAACACACAGCCCTATTGTCGCGGCTCTAACACCAATTCACTGTGTCCTTACAGGGTTGACACATATATATATAATATATATATAGGGCAAACAATATAATTGGTAGACGGTCTCGGTTTGACCACCTGCCCCTACCACCCCCCGAGAACAGCGACAATGGGCCCTCCACAGGGCCACGGCCCACATCCCATTTGTACTACAACCGTGGGCCATCCTAACCCCGCGGCCACTCCCACAGTTTGCCACTCAATGGGATTTGGCTGTTTGCAAATATGTTTTATTTGCTTCCACTCTCATCTGGCCCTACGATATTTCTGACAGGTTGGCGGCTGTGGCAATCCGACACGAATATAATCCTATTTTTACGCGGAGGATTTTAAATTACTTCTCGAGGAAAAACCATTATTTTATCACTGTTGCCCACAGCAGACATACTCCGTACGAAAATTCCGTGTGAATCATTCAATCTACATTTTTTATTGTTCAACATTATATAAGAAAGGTGTTTGTGCCGGGAAATTCTCATTAATTATTCAGAAGTATACAAGATTTATGTTCATAATCCTTAATTAGAGTAGAATAAATTGCGAAATTATGGAAATATTGCCTGAAATAATTGTTTCTTGTTTTGCTGTTTGTACACTCACACGGTGGCAGCGTATTTAATGCATTTGAACATGCAGGGTTTGAAAAGGCGTGATAATATTCCTGACATGTTTAATTCTGGTATATACATTAAAAGAATGTACGAGTGAAGTATGTAGGGATTGGCCACTCACCCATCCACAGTGTGTGAAATAAATTCACGTTTAAATACGTTACGTAATTTAAAATTTTAATATTATGTAACGTATTGAAAAAAAGGTTATCTTACAACAGTTGTTTGTGGGAATATTCTCGGGTGGAATTATTATTAAAAAATCAAAAAATAATCCAAATGAAATTTAGTTTCTCTCCCCCCGCCGCCGCCCCGCCACGGTGTTCAAAACTGTAACGACCGCTCGGTTACCTTTTTACCGAGGGCCCCATTGTGCGGAGCCAGTGTCATTGTATAGCCCGAGGGGCATTGTAGCGAAACACTCTAGGCGTAACCCAGTGTGTAAACAAGAAGTCAAGGTGACGGAGTGGTTCACGCTCAGGCTCCCGGACCGACCCAGAAAGGGAGAGAAAAGGAGGAAGGAAAAAAGTGGCGAAGAATAAGAAAGGAGAAGCGGAGAATTTCGACGTTTTCATTTATCCGGGTGGCGGCAATTGAGCAATTTCACAAAAGGTCTCCCCCCTTCGAGTGGGTGGGCCACCTCACCTTTAACCCAGGAAGCATTCTGTCGAATGACATCCACAGATACTTATCTCGGTTGTAAAGTTTAAATTCGTATATACACATAGTATTACTTTTACTGACTGTAGAGTACTGTTGAGATTGACAAATCGAGTCCACTATCTTACATTTAATAAAAAATGAAAGAATTAAAAGTAATACAAATGCGAAGAAATATCCTTCATGATGTTATGAAAAGGGTTCCGAACAAATTCGCCGTGGTCTTCTCTACTTTCATAAGGAGGTTTTCCATCATTATCTCCGAAATAATTTCCGTTCAATGAATTAAACAGAAATTGACTTCTCGTCATCTCTATTGGCGTCCCCAATGTGGTTTCCGGTGGGTACTTCCATTCTGTACTTTCACCGAACTTTTACTATGCAGGACCGCACACTGAAATAAGATGAACTCAGCAAGTAGCGACGGGTGATAAGAAGAACGGTGGCATTCCGGGAGGTGGTCGATAAGGCAAAAGTAGAGAGTATAGTAGGGATGGAAAAGTTATCGGGGATATTATGATAGTTGAAACAATTTTGAAGACTGTGCTTACAATAAATGAAGTGAAAACCTTTTGAAAAAAAGAAAAAGATTTATCAAAACCCGATTTATTGGCCTCCATTGAAGGCCCAGGTGGGTTGACCGTAATGTGCACAAACATTTTCCAAAAGGAAAGCCTCATGAATGAGAGCGGTCGTCGGGGTCAGGAATCCCATTGATGGGTGGGGGCCGCGGGCTCCCTCCTCTCAGCAGCCCCCGGGCCGCTCAACTGTTGCGTCCTCTTGGGCCCGGGGAGCCAAACGTCTTTTTAATACCCCGGGTCCTCCTCCCGGCCGGTTTAGGTTGGCCCCCCTGACGTCTGTATTTATCGCAAATCGGTGGCCGCACAGGGGACCCCGCTGATTTATCTCCTTTTCCTCGCCACCCACGAGACCTCTTCCTCGACCTCCTCGGGATTATTTCGTCCTTTTGCTGCCACCCCCTCGAACCTCAATGGAATCCTGAAAGTCGCTGTCTCACTCTGTTACCGTTTTGCGCGTAAACAGAAACGATTGTGCGATGGGCACAATGGGTCTCTGGAATAATGTCTCAGCGTGATTCTCTCAGCCCTCCTACATTCCAGTTGCTCGAGGTTGCCCTGGAAGACTTCTTTAGGGCATGTGTATAGTTGGGAGGGTTACAGTTAGAGGAATAAACTATTTCGTAAAACTGCGCAAATATTATTTCTAATTCCTTTGGTTCTAACATAAGTACATTTCAAGTATAGTAACTCTGGTAATTATAGGGATTTGAAGATTATAATTCATTTTTCAATTGGCTTAATAACAGGACCGATTGATGTGTTCATAATTAACCTTACTAAGAAAATTCTAGAAGTAATGTCCTAGTTTATTAAGGTTGCTCTTCTTAAAAACTGAAATTGGGCGAATTTATCATTTTGAATCAATCAACTCACAAGAGAACAGGTCTTCCACTAATTATTTACTAAGTATTTTAAGGGATTCCCACATTTTAGAAACGGTAAAATGTACACGGCGAACCTTCTGTTATTCAGCACTTTCTCCTACTCCAAGCTCCCGGTGCTTTCCAATTTATGAATGAAATACTCCCCGCTGTCAATGTTTGCCCAAACTGTGCGAAACGCTACAACTGGGTCCTGACACTAAGGTATAAGGGACAATGCCTCAGCGTGACTCCGATTCCCATGACCAGTACGTCCAACATTTAAAAGTGTTGTCATGGAAAGTTGAAAAAAGGTAGACATTTTCACCTTGTCTTTAAAGATAAAAAACAAACGATTTGTATTCAAATTCATTTCGAAACCAACCAGTGAGCGCTCTAGGTGTTCCTCATGTCTGGTGTTTCAGATTAGTGAAAAGATGGAAAGGTACAATTGTAATCTAATCGCAGTCTCCTTGAATTGTGTTTGTACACATTTTTGTACTAAGAAAGAGTCGACATTTCTTCGAAAGTTCGGACAAAAACTCCAGTTATTCATAACGGCCGCCTTCTTAAGTCTTCTGCGTCAGCCGTGCTCACGCTCCACTCACTGACACGCAGCTTACCACCCACCGCACAAAGACACGAGCTTTTTCCGTAGAGCCGAGAAAATATATATTGTCCCCCGCTGTTATACAGTTCAGAGCACCTACCGAGGATTCCCAACGGGGCCCGGGTTCGGGCATAATGGTACGAAAGTACAATGGTTAACGGCGACGTTTAAGAAATGAAGACACAGCTTGGAGCCGGCTCCCTACTGCCCTTCTACCGGAGCTCACGTCTGTATTTCCCGCAGCGACTGTCGTTAAGACCTACAACAAACTTCGTATAGTAAAATACAATGCGTAGTGTAAAATACAAAGGAAGAATGTGGCACTATGCCTCTGGGCCAGTTACATTGTTGGTAGTAGCATTCGCAAAATTTTTATTCTGTTAAATTTCCAACAGGATACTTATTAAAATATATGATTAAACTGCAGGAAACATGCGTCAAATAATTCTATGTTTATACGCATTAAAATTGAGAGTTAAGGCCAAGAGAAAAGCAGTATCGATTTGATTTAATAAACCGAAAAACTGAGAGTAACTATTAGTACTCTAACTTTTAAGTACAACAGTCGTTCAATATTGTGGACAACATTTACCCAAACAGCATTTAAATTTGTATTCCACGATACTGTCCATTTCACTGTTTCAATACACCAATAATGGATGTTGATATTTAATCACGAATTGTATGTCCGTTGGTGAATTCTCGATCGACAATCCCTCCGAGTACTATTTTGACGAAACCAGGCAGTCAAAATAATTACAGCAAAACCGCATCCAATCATCTTTATTTTTTTCCTGAATTCTATGATTCGGCGTTTGAAAAAACGCGAATGAATTTAATGTGTTTTTTCTCTGTTGTGCTGTGGAAATTCTATTTACTAATGTTTAGAATTGCAATAGATTTCTATTTAAAAGTTTCCAATGTGCTATCTTTTAAGACGCATAGAAAATCTGCCAAGATTTAGAGTACCACGGCTATAATATATCATTTGTTTTAGAATATACCTTTCGGCAGGGCTAGAACAGTTTCGGCTTATATTCCGAGCTTTGTGCTATCAAAATTGGCTTTGGGCTAGCCAATTTATCGAAAGTGCACTGGCAACACTGAAATGTAAGAACCTCGGAAGGAAGAACTCATAGCAAGTTATAGGGGGGGGGCGGGAATTTATTTTTTGTTTTATTGACTTAAATATCAGGTACAGGCCGCCCTCAGCTTCCGGTGATTTATCTGGAGTTCTTCTGGAGAACTGTTTGCCACCCTCCACTTCCAGCCCCTTCATCGCTGTCCGGGACAATGGCCCGATGGGAAGAAGACGCCCCAACACGCATTGTTGAGTCACACTGGGGCGGTTCACCGGAATAAAGACCCGGCGTTGTGCCCCGACCGATTTTATTATTAGATTTTTAATATCATTTTATTATTATTCTAATTTCTGTATCGACTCTTCATTGCTGTCTACTTATAGAGTGTTAAATGTGGCAGTGTCCTACCCCTGTTACAGTTAAAAGGCAGACCTCAACCGTTGGGGCTACCACTCTTCAGCAGGAGGAGGGAGCAAACGTCTTCTTAATAGCTGGAGGTCGGTTATCCGCCCCTCCGCTCCGACCCTTTGCATTTCCCCTCCGACCTCTTTCGACGTCTTTATTTATCGTGAATCCGTTTTCAGGTTTTGATTTATCTCCGTTTCCGTGCCACCCACGCGCGCGATGCTACCAACTGAAAGGAATCCTGGGGAGGACGGAGCCCCGCCCTGAGTGTTTGCCCTCAGCCGTTCCGGTGCATTGAGGCGACCGGCTCCTCCCGCTGCGACGGTCACGTCTGTATTTTCACTGGGGAATTTTCTCTCAGACAACGCCACGTCCATTCAACGTTTTGTGTTCGAATACCAGGTCCTAACTACAGGACAGGCTTGGACGAGCCTTGTAGGAACTCACTGTAAATTTTCTGATAAATCTCTAATTAAACATCACTACGGTAAGATCGCGTAATATTGTTGGTAGGACCCTCTGCCGGATTTTTCAATTTGGGTGTTGTCTGCTTGCGACACTTATCGGTTCCGTCAACAGGGTCCGACCGAAGAGCGGATCAACTTGGGGTCCTTAAATACGTGGATGTGGTATACGTTAATCCTCTTTGGATTAAGACTTGTTTGTTCCCGTATTAACTGGAACCGACCAACCTATCTGTTAATATTTTAATAGAGATTTCATTTCTTGTTCATTATATTGCTGTCCAATTTCACATCGAGTGCGAGGTGGTGCAACCCATTGAGGAATTTCAGGCAGCCTATTGACGTACTTGAGTTCATAATAAAGTTGGCACCTCATTGTTACTGTTGTTGTATTTTCTGAAATTCCTTCCTTCCAAAAGGAAAATTCCAGGACCTTTTGGCGAATCTCAACTGTTCTGTATATGAATCGGTGTCAATGTATGAATGAAGAGGAATAAAATAAAGGTTAAAGGCCCTGTCGCCAGCACTGTGCTCGGTATTGAGAGCAGAACTTTTACATATGCCAAAAGCAAAAAAGAAAAAGTCAAAGTCAGCCACACGAGGCGATTACTATGTTTACCTCCTGTTTGTACTACGGGTGGTATGTGTAACGCTTCGTTAATTTTTCGAACGGCCGTACCGCGACAATAGGCCCCGGGTTTCTGACTTTCTGTCGGTTCAACGGAGACCGTGTGTGTTTGGGGAGTTAACATCTGCATCGGCCGAACTGCACGCAGGCGGTGTGACCGAGAGAGAGAGAGAGAGAGAGAGAGGAGGGTGACCCGCAGAATGACCCCCGGGGACGGCCGCCCATTCATAAACCGGCCGGGGCAATAAATTCAGTACCCCTGAAGAAACCCTGTTTTGAAAACATATTACCGTGAAAGTGTTCGCATTAGCGTCAGGGGGTTGTAAGTAATGTCCCGCATATTAAAAACACATTTCGGCAAATAAAATATTCGGACTGTAGGGAGGGGCGCGAAACTGTTACGTTTATGCCATTCATGAAATATCGCGATGAAATATTCTGATATTGAATTCGTGAATACATATAATTATTACTTCAGTTGCATTGAAAATTGGGACATATTCGTGACTAGGGATTCATTCCATGTATTAATTTATTATAAAATCGTATACTTACCGGCCTGCATCAGAATCCACTATTATTTCTTTGCATTTTTATTCCCCGGCGACATGAACGGTCAGAGCATAAATACGCCGTGCGCTAAATGCGTTCGTGCGACCCGCCCCAGATCTTGTTAATAAATTACCGACCTCTCTCTCCCGTCAAAACCACAGGAGGCCCCTGTTTAATCAGTTTAATTAAATGACAAGCGGGTTTCGGCCGGGACCTTTCATAAAGAATAAATTTACTAAATCAATCGCTTTGATTTGACTCGCCGCCCGTGCAAACAGCAAATATTGACCGTCGTCGTCGGTGGTGGACTGGGGTGGAATATAGACGGGTATATGAAAATTATAAATTTATTGGAGGTTAATTAATGTGATTAATCTGAAACAGGCGGCCGGTTAACGCCAGGATTTACTGAAATAGAAACAACATATTTCTAATGAAATTTAGATTTCATGTTTGTCAAAAATTCAATACAACATAAAATTCCTCTCTACCATTGATATATTTAAATTTTTCATTTCATTCTTTCTTACACCTGTAAAATTGAACGTTCTTGCCAATGAATCTGCGCTGATCTGAAGCTGAATTAATTATTCTACCATTCCATTGATAATCGATCGATCACAGGTCATTATAATGAGCAAATATGTATTCTACCTGCATATCAAGCACTCCACGGAATTTCTAAAGAAGAATATATCATTAATTCGCTTACGACAATATAAGATAGATATCTGGAGGAGAATTCGACGGTAAATATTACTTAATTACGAAATTTAAATAGTTTTATAATATTAAAAATTATTGTAGGCAATAACTTACGATGACTCGTTTTTCGTTCTCGAACCCATCATTCTTTTATCCGTTTTTTTATTTTACACATTAAATGAATGTTTCCTTTAGCTTCAGCTCAATGGACCTGGAGGAGGCGCGGAGAAAGGAGACGCGTAAGGGTTGACAGCTCTCAAATACGGAACTGTAACAGAAACGAACGTGGTTCGGTTAAAAACTTGATGGATGGATGAAGGTGCTCCCGAATACACATTCCGGTTATAAATCAGAGGTAGGTAGGTTTTTAAATAGGATTGTTATTGGACGGCCGCGATATGAATGAAGGGGAATAAGACGTGTCGACGGCCGACTACAACGGTCCCACCACCGGCTGATGACCGGGCCAAGATAGGAGCGCACTTGAATGGGCGTTCTTCGACAATCAGATAGCGCACCTCCCCTGTAATTTATTATTCACATTTGGGGCCCCCATTAGGCCCGGGGAGGGAGGGCCCCCATTCATACCTACCTGGGGAACGCACGATGACTTATCGACGCCCTCGAGACCCTCCGAGAACTTTCCTTCTTTCACGTCCGAGGATATTGAACCGCTCTTAATTCCGGAGAGAATTCTTATACTCCTCCCAATTCATGTGTTGTTTTATCTGTGATCGCTGTCCGTACACATGAATGGGAGTTTCATTCTCAACGGGCACACGGAACAAAAAACCACAGTCCAGTATGTAACGGTTAAAGAATTCACCTCTGGAGTCTTCCCACCCTGTTGTTTTGTAGAAGATCAGCACAGATTCAGAAAGTAGATGCCACTGGTGGCAATAGCGATGACGAAATGGAAAATGAAATCGGAAAATTCACGAAGAGAATGCGCATAAATTTAGACGTATGTTCGCTTGACGAAATGAACGTTGGAGCGATTAATTTGAAGCTGGACAGTCGAACGTGGGAAAACCAGCGACTTCTTCTGAGCTTTTAATTGTCCCCTCCGAAGGGCCAATTCAAACTTTCCGAAACTCTATCGCGAATTCTATCGACAGGATCTCGGGCTTGAGGTGGTCCAGGCTCATTAGGATTTCGTTCGCCTGTGTGGCCTCCGGTTATCTCTCTCATCGGTATCCCATTGACTCCGTTCCACGTTTTTATACCTCTCCACGGGCCCTTTCTAACTTCCTGTACACTTAGTGAAAGGGAGATTTCACTACTTTTTTTCGAGTTACAAAAAAATGTCAAATTAACGACGAAATAATCCTAAAGTAATAAGTAATTTAGTATTAGTTTAGATTTTGTACACAAATATGTTTAAATCTGGTATAAAATATCACACGGTGTTCCATTGCATCTACACGATCAGGATTTGTAAAAAGAATTGAATTGCTCTCAAGGTACAGGAAACAATGGGACTGTACTCTTGAAGTGATATCGTAAAAATCGGGCTTGTCAATGCAAAATAAAGAACACAGTACTCTTCTGTTTTGATAGCAAATCGTGATGAGATAAACCTCCTTCAAAAGTCGACAAGGTTTTTAATTATGACGTGATTTTCATTGTCCACTAATCCATTTGCTCTTTAACCAGACTGGTTTCTACACCTCGTTCTAATCAGCTGGAACATTCGGTACGACTATAATTATTTTTTCGGAATTTTTCGTTATTGCTTTATATTTCTGCAGTACTTATATTTCAAGGACCTTATTTCATTTGTTCAATGTACAAATCGGAAGTTTAATTCTACACAATTAATTTGGCGCCCTCCATTGAAGGGGAAACGGTTTGTTGGGTGAGGGAAATTCTCGGCAAAATCCATACATAAAAGGGCATTCTCCAACCCTCCTCCAACACCGCCGCCAGCTCTCAAAAGACGCCAAATCCAAATGTGACTTCTCAGCCTCTCGCGGAGGGTATTAAGTCATATTTAATTCCCAGCCGGGCATCCCAGTCAGCCAGCATTGGGTGTGGCGGTGGGTGTAGGGGGGACAATGTGTTCAACGAGTGTGCATAAATAATTCGCCTGCGAAGCCGCAAAACCTCCCGCTCTGATGGGTAAAGGGGTTGTGGGGAACAGAAGGGGGCATCCGCCATTGTAAGACTTTAGCTTATGCCGGGGGCTGAAGGGGTGAATGGGGGATGGAGGAAATCGGCTCTTTCGAGTTCTCTTCGCTTCGCCCGCCCGGTTCACGGCGTCGTCGACTTTCGAAAGATATATTGCTCTATATATTGCGTGACAAGTGCGCTTGTTATCAGACTTCGTTCCCCCGCCCCACCACCCTCAACCCCCGTTAGCGTTCGACCGACTTCTCGGAACAATAACCGAATAAATTCAATGTACAAGGGGGGGGGGCAAGGAAAAACTATCCCTGTATAGCGTGTTGGCCGACACACAAACCGTAATAGAGTTTAGACAAATTTGTCCAGTAATCAAGACACAAATAAGTGAACTACTTCAACAGCACTAGGATAAGCTATTTATTGTTGAACTATCACCAATTAGTACCTAATGTTTCAGTATCAGTAGAAATAATTCTGGTATTACATAAATAATACTAATTATGTTAGTAATATACACTTGCGTAAGTAGCTAAGAGGCTATACATAATTTCAGGTGGTAGAAGTAATTGATTGGTGAAAATGATAAAATTCTAAATTTGTAATACAATTCAAGGAATATATATTATTTTAGGTCCCATGCTATCAAATAATGTAAGTAGTAAATATTGTTCCCGCTGAAAAATAAATGAATTGTAATCGGTATGGCATATTATTGTCCAAATATTTTGTCTTGAACGGCGCTACTAGCTGACACAAATAAACCATTTGATTTCTGAATATACCGTATGAAATCAATTTTTTTATGATAACATTTTTTCAGGTTAAAAACTTGCTGTAGAGAAATAATTACACTCAATGTTGCCCTAACAAACTGAGGTATTATTCTGTAGTAATTTGAACCATCGGTCTGTTGCCGCCTAATGGAAACCAAGTATCAGACCGCTAATATCGGAATAATATTAGCGCAGTATATTTCAATACGGGGGGATGCTCGGAACGCGTACTCAAAACGGAATAAAGTTGGGCCGTTCCTTGTTTTTGGACCTCTACCAACGGTTCTACCGTGTTTTTCACTTCTGGGTCCTTGTATCCCGGTTAGAGAGGGGGGCCGCTTGGGGGGTCGAATTTTCGGTAATGGCCGTTCCGCCGATAACTTCCGAGTTTCAATATTTTTTATCAACCCCCAACCCCGATCGGACCGAACTTTTCCCAAAACGCGGCCAAACATCCTGTTCGCAACCACCGCCCCTCCATCCCCAACGCCGGGCTACGGGGACTTTCACGTGATTTACGATGACACAGACCCCGTATTTACGGTACCCGGAAACCGTTTATCAATCATGACCAATCCGTTAAACCGTATGATACAGTAATATTTTTTCGATTGGAAAGCGATAGTATAGTGGGAATTAGCGAGGAAGTAAAACGGCCAAGTTTTGTACTTTTTGGCACTTCTTTGGCACGCCTCAAGAAAGACACTTTGTGTGTGTGGGAATAAAATATAACACTAAATGTAATGTAATAGAAATTTGTCATCCGTTGGGATGTTTGTAGCTAAGACGAGATTGGCCTGAGATTGTCCTCTCCGGCAGAGGACAATACCCGCGGCGGACGATGTCTGAATACCGTAGCACGGAAGGTAATATTTTATTATTAGCCCGGCCCCCTATAACAAGGGGGTCGGATAAAATAGTGCAGGGGAGAAGTTTCTTTATTCGAACTCTTGTCGGCCGGCCGGGGCTTCATACATATGAATAAGTAAACCCTTGTACTCGGGCGGTTGGGGCGTTACTGGGTGCCAGGGCCGGCGCTTTAGGGGGTCGGCGGGACGGGCCGCCGCGTCGGTGTTAACACGCGGCCCCGAAGTGGAGAATAAATCCGCGCCCGTCTTATGATTTGTGACCGGCCCATGTTAATTGTCGGCGATAAAACTGTTGGCTCCTTCCGGCGCTGCTATGCTAATGCGCCGCTCTCTGCCAGCCCGCTCCCGATTCCGAAACCGGACGGACCCCACATCGCTCCCGTCGCGTGGGCCATCCATTGATTTAGGAATTGATCGCGCCCGCTCCAATCCCGAACGGGCGAACGAGCTTATAGATCAAAGAAATGAGGCATCGAAATGAATAACGCCGGGATCATAAACGTAAATTCATTACCCGAAGGGGTTAACGCGTTTTACAGTTATGAGGCATGGGACCGGATGAAGTTGGCCGGAGGCCTAGTTGGTTATTTCCGGTGGGATCGCGTACTACCCCCTGCAAGTCCAGGATTTCTCCTGTGTTTTGAAACCACCCGATCGAGCTGTTGTCCTACTGGTTCGTCATCGGGGTCCGAGGTTCTCCCCCTACGGAAGTTAGTCAGCGACAATTCAAGTTCTCGTCGCGGAAACATTCGCCCGTCACGAATCAAAATATTTATAATGCTCTAATATGAATAACAAAATATTCGCACGCGAGCATCAATTCCCCTTGCCTTCCACCAGCGAAAAGTGAGTTGAGAGGGCTTTCGCCGCAGACGCCTGGCAGATAGCCCAAAACCGGAGGGAGGAGCCCGGAGACAGAGAAAGCCCCCATCCCCCCTACCCAGGGTGGAACCGGATCGTTAATGTCCGCTAAGAGCAGCTCGCACAGGTAGACGCGGGCAGGATGAGACTCGCGGGGTGGCCGGGGGGGAGGGGGGAGGTACCCGGCATAGAATTAAGGCCGCATAATGGGGCCAGAAGTGAGAGAGAGAGAGAGAGAGAGCGAGAGGTTGTATTGTGCTTGGTAAACACCTGGGCCAACATCCATCTTCGGCCGGGTGTCATTGTTGTGACAATGCGAGTCATGACGACGACGGTTTATACCGGCGAATGGGGAAGGCCTAGCTGGCGGGGAATAAAGATATTCCTCCCGGCCAGTTACCGGGAGAGACAGACCTCACACAGAGACGTCGGCAGTATTGCCCCTCGTAAAAACCCCCTAAGGGCCTTTTAGCTCCAATAAAAATTCGAGTTATGGACAATTAGAATGAATTGAATCACATCCCCCTACAGTGTGGGGGTGGGTTATATGATCTCGAGATCTTCCTTCTCCACTAATTTACCTAAGTAACTAAGTATAGGAACCAACTAATCGAGTACCAATAGAAATAATTATAGTTACTTCGAGATAATTACTGAGTTCTCTCAAACGACAATTTGAACCGGGAATGAGTTGGCAGGCCTCGTGAATGACCGGGACCCGGAATCGACACCTACGTTTAGGAGTTTTTCCGTTTCGAATTCAACTCACGGACATATTAGCATAATAGTGGCCCGGAGCGATGACTCGGTGGCGTAGGCTCGAACATGTTGTTAAAATATTTCCCCCCGCCCGGCGGTATTGAACTGGTTGGGGGCGGGGGACACTTGTTAGTGGCGGGTATTGTGGGGCTCCCCGGTGGACCGAAATGTGAAGTCACATCTCGGTCGGAGGCGTGGGCGCGCATTCGTACCGATATGTCTCCGGCCCTGCGTGCACAACCGTGAAATATGATCTCAGCGCCCGGCCTTTGTCGCTTTTCGAGTGACCCTTTTCACGGCCGGCTTGGGCCGCGGGAATTGTTTTCTTTTGACCGTAGCCGGCGGTGATCCATTAGGAAATCCTCTCTAGCTCGTCTCAATAGCTTCCGTAACGAAGAGCCGCGGTGACAACAACACGCGGGAATAAGACGCAAGCGTTGAGAAAAGCCAACCCTCCCCTAGTAGATACATATTGTAAAACCCGTCTATTATGAGTCGAGTATTTACTCCCGGTTCAAGACAGCCGTGACGGGGCCGTACCCGGGGTCGTTAACGCGTTAACGTTTCAGTTTAGCGATACCTACACCCTCCTGTACCGTTCTCCTGTTCACAATTGGTTCATTAGAGTGGATAAACAGTCCTTTCCGATCCGTTTCATAACTCCCTCGGTAATGTTTTTTCTGAAAACAACGTTCTCAAAACCTATACAACGGAGCGACGATTTCACACGAGTTGTTTGATATATGAAAAATAATCACCGGTTATTTCCCTTACTCATTCTGAATTGAAACGGATTCATTACGTCGACATTACATCAATAACCCGTTACATTTGTTCTTCTGTACAAATTCATGTTTCGGAAAGCGTCAAAATATTAATGAATGAAACAAGGAATTACACATGAAAATTATTCGTTTCCTTAATTTTTTCATATATTGAAACGTTAAAATATTTTAAATTTACCCCAGGTTCATTTATGTTCGGGCTATATTTAACGTTTTACCTTTGGCCATACTCTGAGGTTGTAATACGGTACCCGGGTTTAAAAATCTTCGATTACTTAAATAATAACCTACGTAATAACTGTATACTTATATAGATGTTGCGACATGTGAACATTATATTGGGTCTTCCCCAAGTGGTGCAGCAATAGGTGTTGCCGAAACCACGTGAAACCTACTACTTACGGAATGCTTTATTCATCCGGACGCCGGTATCCCGTACATATACATACACGGGCCGCTGAGCTAGGCAAATTTGCAATTTCAAAACGTCTTTTCGAGCTGGGCGCTGTGCCGCCGGTGTAATTGTGAAACCGGACCCGGCTTATCGTAGGCTGGACCCGGCAGCGCCGCATTTATCAACTCAGAAAATTATACGCTTCTGATTCTGCCGGCCGGGAACCGGAGGCGGTTCGGACGGGAACGAAAGTCTCGAGGCCGACGTCCCAGTTTGAAAATTTCGACAATAATTTCCATATACGGGCGATTTTCGGCTTCATACACTGCAATATCCGAAAGTTTTATTGCAGAACACGATAGAATGGTTATCTGTCGATAGGGACAGCCAGTCTGTGATTCGACTTGTTCCAGGATAGTCCAAAATTAGCGATATATGCGTCCAATATATCGATAGTTTGAACACAGTATTAACCTAATGCATGCTTACAATTAGAGTACAAACTTCTAACGGATGTTCTAAGTGTTATCGCTACTGCATTAATTATGTCTTGACAGCGTGCCCACAAACTTAAATACCAAACTTATCGAACAATTATTGATTAGGAAGGAGAGAAAAGCCCATGGACAATACGAGAGTTGTGTGTCCATAGGAGTTTCCGATCAATGTTATAAATATTTATGGCGGTATATTAATATGATAATATTATAAAATAAGGTCCTTTGCAAGATATATAAACATTGGCGACAATACTAAACTTCGAGTGCGCACGTTACACGCGTCCGCCTGTAACTCAGAATTTGCAGGAGGCCTGCGGGCTTCATTTGACCGAGCCCCAGATGAGAATGTAAATTTCAATTGAGATCGGTTACAGGGTTTTTTTTTATATTTTTTCCCCTGTATTTTTGCTCCAGGTGGGCAGGTGCGTACACGCTCCGACGAATCGCCGAGCCAATTTACTCAACGTCAAAACGAAGCCCGCCGTAGCGATAACGCCCGGAATTGGAGACCGGGTGGGTGATCGGATACTGTTTTGGAGGATCACCGAGGATAAGTCCGCGTCAAAGGAAACGCGTCTTTCTACGCCCGTTGGGAAAACACGGTTTGGCGGGAGCAGCGATGGAGTTTTCCGAACGTGGAAACCCTTTAGGGCGCCGCAATTACTGAGTCATAATATTGCTTATGACGTCTGGCGGTGGTGACGCGATTCCCTTCACATTTGCTAAGCTTCAAGCCAGTCAAGGTCCTCGACGGTAAATCGAGCGTACAGTGATATGTTTTTTTCCTGTCGCAGGTTTTTAAGAACCCTTGCCAATGCCGGCGACGAGCAGATGCGTTCTCGGCAGCGTAATGAGGCACCTAATTCCGCATGCAGATGTGCGCTGGATGTCCATCCGTCACGTTGGACTGAGGTATCCTATACCAACGTTGACGTCTGTTCCCTTAAAGGGCTGATGGATTTCAACCCGAACCGTGATATTTCCGCTACGATTGTTTCATTAGCATAATAGCTCAAGTCTATTGTACCGAAAAATATACTATGATTGAATACTTGCAAAACGTTTAACCGACACATTTTATATAAATATTAACTCAATACCGTATTTTTAATAATATATTAGAATAGCCATTAGAATATTAGATAGAGTAAAATTTGATTTGAGTCGTTAATTTAGTGCTTTCACTCTAAATATTAATTTTTAATTCCTTCACATATTGTGTTTCGACCGCTATATTTTAGGTTAATATCACATGTCATGCCATTTTTGTGGGACGTAGGGTACAGAACCTATAGTATATACAAGAAAGAACCCGGAGAAGGCCGATGTATATTTCTCACCTGAGTATTCCTACATAATATTTTCTATATAATTCTTTTTATATTTTACTCCTGAAACTAATATTCATTATTAACTAATTTGTAATATTGTACTTCCTTTAAGGACTCAGTTCTATTGTTTTAGCATTGGTAGCTAAAGCATCTAATATTGTACGCAGAAAAATTCTTTTCCGGACAACCCCCTTCGGTCTTATACCACGGTTAAGCATGGAAACTGGAAAAAATTAAAGGGAACAAACTCCTACAAGGTGGGTTCCCGTTGGAGAAATACATGGGGGAAAGTGTTGAAGGGAGTCCCCTACGTCTCATCTTGTTTAGGTCGGACAGAAATTTTTCAGGTTACCAAGCGGCCCAACTTTTGCCGTTTGAGGAACGTCTTCTCTCTCTCTTCTCTCCTCTGCCTCTGCCCCTTTCTCTCTCTGTCTCTCCCGGGATTAACTCCCAGGTCTATAAATTGCCCGACTTTTTGATACTTTATTGTTCCCCGGCACCTTCCTTCCACACTTCCTCCCCTTTTACACTTTTTTCGACCCCCCGCGGGCCCCCCTTCTTCGCACCGAGAGACACTTTGTTGACGGCTAAGCGGATTAGTTTAAGCCTTCGCCCTGCCAAACCCGGACTCCGGCCAACCCCTTGGAGAAGTATATTTCATTGTTGAACATTACCGGGTACAATGAGCGGAACACAATGGCAGTCGGCCGATCGAAGGCCTGTACCTGGGTACCGTCCTGGGGCGGGACCCCGATTCCGATTCCGACCCCGCGGACTCCTTTCAGACGCACAATGGGCGAGTTTTTCCGATACGATGACTGACTTTCAGCCTACTCGAGAACGGGGGCGTGATCCCCGGATAATTTTTTGCGACCCAAAAAATAACACGGGGAACAAAACGGACCACGGAAGAGAAGTTAACGCCGCTGAAGTTGGATTAGGAGATATACCTTTTTACTGCATGGCGTCTGTAAAATATTTACTTCTTCTATTGAATCCAGAGGCCATCCGGCTTCGTCTTCAGCGGACGATTCTAATTTTAACCAGGTATCTCGCAGAACATTTCACCGCCTTAGTACTAGTAAAACAGAAGAAACAAATTTTTGGTACGACTGCATCTGATCTTTGGTGTTCAAGACATACTGCGTAGTGATAAAAATCAAAGCTATTGTTATTGCTGATAACTGCAATTGAATTAATTTGTATAAGAGAAAAGTAATAATGACAATTTCCCGTACTGCTTAATTTGAAGTCTTAAGACTACTTCGTATTGAGACATTGAACCCTGGAAATGAATCAATTCCGGGGTAAGTCACACGTCTCATTTAGTCTGCCCTAGGAGGAGGTTTGCCTTTTGGCGATGGTACCTGATTGGACCAGAATCGCACCCTCGGAGCGGATTAGGCACCGCACTTATTAACATACCTGCAGTCGCCGACTTCATTTGCCCCCCCATATACGCACCAAAAATGCCGCGGGGGCTCCGTGAGTGAAATTGCCAATTAAATCCGCAGTTAATTACATTCAGCCCTTAAGTGAAGCCGAGCGATCCTTAGATCTGATCCCGGTATACTCCCCGTATGCGGACTTGCCTCAATCGCAGACTTACAATCGCCTTTCATTTCTTTTTCAAATACTCCCGGCGCATGCTTGAATAATAACTTAATTTTCCCTGAAACTGAGCCTAAATATCAATATTTTATCTCTTTTCATATTCTTCCTAGCAATTCGTTATTCGTCAAACCTATCCTCTGTTGTCTAGTTGTTCATTTCAAAATTTCAGACCTTAATTGTAAGATTGGAGAATTTTTCACGGTATGAGCATTGAAGATTATGAAAGGAGGATTTCATGAAGATCATGAAATATTCATTTGGGTTAACATATTCAAAATAGTATGCAATCATCAATAGCATCTAACTGAATATATCAATCCAATGCACCGAATATGCGAGAGATAAAATGATTATTTTTTATTCGATTCTCCATTCTGGTCTGAATTTGCGAGAGTTCTGCTCTCAATACTGTCTCTGTATAATTAAGACAGTCTTAAGAATATTTTATAATTAGTCGAAGCATCGCCTCTCTTCAGCGAAATCAGTATTCCGCGCCTGTACCGGCCGGTAAAAAGGGGGCGACTTTATACGCCTTACTGGACGGGACGAAACGGCCCGTTTCCGTTTTCGGCGTTCACAACTGCCGAGACGGGGGATCCGAAAAGCGGCTATAGGTTTAAGAAGGGCCGCGGGGGTCCGCCCAATTAAAATCTGACGCTAAGCCAGTTAGTAGTCGGGAGCTGAGGCCCTTAAAGGACGGCCGGCCCTATTTAGCATTCAATCCCTGTCCGATCCGGATATCGACTCGCGTAAAGACCGACTCACGACCCATTCTTTCAACCGGTTGAACTGTCCACGGACTCGCCCCCGAAGCTGGCACGCCGACAACGGTGGCGGCGCTTCTCAACATTTTTAGAAGTCTAGGAATCCCCGGCCAATACCTCGGCCCCTTTCTACCTCCCAGCTTAATTGAACCGGGAGAATTGAAGCCAACGTATTTGAAGGCACGAATTCCTCATTTCCACTTCGAGCCCCGACGGAAATATACGTTCTCAACACTGGGATTATCGGGAGCTATGCGGCCGCCCCCCTTTTTCGGCCCGATGGTATCATACGCTGCGAAAATATTTTTCAAAAATTTGCCCCCTATTCGGCCGATAGGCCAACAGAGTAGTCCACACCCGCGATTTACGTAATGTATAAAGGAAAGAGTGCTTAGCTCGGAACTGAAGAAAAGCGGGGAAATCAAACTGCAAGAGTAAGCCGACGATGAAGGTGAGAAAATTAGTTCAGAAATTCAAGAAGAACCTCATAACGCCGGGCAGTGCTGAGAGCAAAACTTTCACAAGTGCCAACCGTAAGAAGGAATGAATTTAAACAAAGAAATGTATAAAGGAAAAGTTTTCCCGATCTGTCCCCGAAGGTCTGCAGATCCCACTGTAGGAAAGTCGAAAAATCGAAAATATTTCAAATATTCCAAAATTACTCCGGATTACTGCCAAAAGTGGGATAAACCACGAAGTCGGTAGCATGGAAAGAGGTTAAGTTAAATGTCAAGTGCCATACGCCTTCCTTGGTAGTATATAGTGCGGAAATAAGTACTTTAAATGTTTTAATTTAATTAAAATTTATTGAATTAATAATTTCAACGAATAGTACATTTATCACTGAACAATTTCTTCAGCTCAGGAATAAAAATGATATTTTTCTGCGCAGTTGAATTAACAGGCCGATGCCGTAGCGCGACAGTTGTAAATGTTGACCTTTCTGAGACAAACGGTAGCCTGAAAATGCCATAGATGAAAAACCCGTTTTTCAGACTAGGCCTTCATATATATATATATATACATTTGCCAACCTATTCAGATTTCACTATCCGCTATTATCCAAATGATTGAAACGTTATGAGCGGCCCATAAAATTCAACGACTGACAGACTACAAGGCTTCTTCAAATTAAAACCTTACGGGGTTCTGGCCTACACGACAGCAATTCAAAGGGGCGATTTGAACGTTTCAATCCGGCGTTAGAGAACGGCGGCCGGGATATTTAATTGCGCGTCCAACTCGGCCGAGCATAAAGAAAACCTGCTTTGAAATCAGGTTCAATAAAACGCTTGGGGAAGTCGCGGTTCCACATAAGCGGCGAGGACTAATCGGATGATTCGAGCAATACCCATATTATTTATCCTGCGTTTGAAATATCTGAATATTTGGGTGACAATCGAGGATATTGCAACCAATTTTTTTTAAAGAATTCGTTTATGGTCTTGAACTTAATTGAAAAATATATATTGACGAAATTCTTACAAAACAATTTTATACGCAGTGGTATATTTCTTCATTGCGTCCATTAATCACGATTTCGCAGCATTTCACGAGCTGGGTAATTGTTCTGTACGCGGTGTACAGCTAATAGACAGAGGAGGACAAAACGTTTTATATAGATTAGATCTAAATATTTCTGCGGTTGACATAAAATAATTCACACGTTTCTGTCTTGTAATAGATTGTTGCCATCTCCAATTGCACGTTCCGTCGTGATAGAAGCCCTCGCGGATTAACTGGTTCTTTAACTTTAACTTCTGAACTATAAATCATCTTCACCCGTGGTCTGTCCCCGTGAATATTCGTTATTGCGACGACACTATTAAGAAATGAACTTATACTATATACCTTAGTTCTTCCCCATCTTCTGTCTCCTCTCGCAGGTTTGGTCCCAAACTTTTGCAGACCACATGACTGGTATTAGAAATTTTTCTGTTTGCTCAAATTCACCTATTTCGGTGTATATTATGTCCGAAAGCGTTTACTTTACCGAGTTGTCGGCCGGTCGGCGTTGAGATCGAAGAAAGAAAAATAGTGTCTGGGGGGGCACACAGAGAGGAGTCCGACACAACTAGTTTGACCCGTTCCAAGATCGATCCTCCATCCCTTTTCATTCCACGGAACGAGGTGAGTCCCGCCCCGGGTCCGAGGGGGTGGCTTTTACCCCCTCCGGCGGACGTGACAAACCCCTTGACAAAGTGAGACCGAGCGTCCGGCGGCCACACACACACACACACAGACACACACAAACACCTGCCGTCCTCATCCGCGAGCAAAACCCTACCTGGCCGTACACGTACACAGGCCGCAATCCTCATTTTCCAGAAAAATAGGATTAACCTTGCGCTGATCCGATTAGTTTTGCCGGCCGACAATTTACAGGCTTCCTTCGCCGGCATTGTCCGCCGTTGTTGTTGTCGGTGTCGTTGTTGTTGTTGGTGTTGTCCGCGAAATAACCGTTGTCCGGCGGGAAAATATTGTTCGGCCGGGGATGACAATTTTAATCCCTCTAACCGAGTACGCCGGGACGGATTTTCGGACCGAATCCGACAACGCCGGGGTCTCCGCAGTGGCCACAGTTGGCGTTGTGCGCCCGTCAAATAATGTACAGAGTTGTCCTCATTCAGGTGGAAAAATTGTTTTCGCGTACGCTTTCCAGATGAAACATTTTTCATCCTCCGCGATTTCTGTCAAAGAAATTTTATTTGCCCGAAAATTTCACGATTTTAATGAAGTAATTAAGCCCTTAAATTATGATATTATTAACCCAGGAAATATTTAAATATGTAATTAGTAATTTATTAATAAGTTATAAGCTTAAAACACTAGTCTCTTAATAGGGGACTACTTTGTAAAATTATCAAAGATATGATGGTTACTCTTGAATTTGTAATTACACGAGTTAATTCAATTACTGAGGGCACTATTATTATTACTCTATTTTACTCAGTAAGTATTAGATTTAGTTTGTAAATATTTTCTACAGTAATGAGTATAGTGAATCGTCTGTTGCTCTGGTTAAATAACCGTAACAAAATCACGAGAGGTCCACCTTTTTTTTGGGGGGTTGTTAAGAAACAAAATATAGTGTGAACGATTTTAAGAGCAGCGGTTTAATGAATTTCCCGAGAGCGAGATGACGCTCGCCGGTGAGAGGGCCGGGGCGGTGTCCTCTTTTGATGTGTCGAACGTGCTCATTGGCCGCTTTGTGGGGCAGGTGGAAGACGCCGTCGCCATGGCGACCACACAATGATGGCGACACGTCATTACCCTATCTGTTCCAGGGGAGTCCTCCTCCTCCTCCTCCTCCTCCTCCTCCTCCTCGTGCTCGCTCCCTCACTCCCTCACTCCCACCATCCCTCCCTCAGCGTGTCTCTCGCTCTCACGCTCACTCACACGCCTGCACGCCCCGTCTGTCTCGCTCGCACTCACGTCCCGCTCTTACATTCCATCTCTCCCTCTCCTCTTCCCCTCGGTGAAAACCCGCCCTTGTAATTGATTCAGCTCTAAACCCCACTCCACTTAACTAATTCAATCCTCGGGCTCCACCGCAACCGGCTCCGGGATTGACTGGCTGACGGTTGATTGCTCTCATCAACGATTGATCTCTCTCCCCTCAGGCCCCATTATCAGACCCCGACCGCCATCTGATTATTGATACCAGTAATGGCCCCATATACCCCAGCTGTCTATTTACACTTAAGGTCTGATTAATTTAACAAAATTGAATTTTATGTCGCTCTGTATATTAATAAATGCGATACCTATCTCGTGATTAGATACAATTTGTTAATTTCGAAAAGAATTATTTTACGCAGAAAAAATAAGCCCCTTGATCTACAGATTTTAATGTCTTAATACGCAGTACAACTGAAAATACCTTTCTCTTCAATACGAGATATTTTTATTGAATCATAGATATATTTCCTTATATATAATCTATCGCAGTCAAAGGGAACACAAAGTTTCGTTTAATCGCTTGATCGTTTCATCGACATCGAAGAAAAATACCGTCAATTTTCCTTCAATAGCAAATTTCAACTAACACTCTTGTTTGTTGTGCGCCACTGTACTTTTGTATAAACTCAAAAAACTGTTGTCTTTAAAATTGGAGGCCCTCAAACGATCCCATCAATCTGTAAATTTAATGATCGGTGATGATTTTTTAGCAATTCTAAAAATTGTCGGTTTAAAATCAATACATTTATATAGTGTTCTCAATTTTTGGAGTTTTTACATCCTAATTGTATTTGAATTGTAGTTGAAAGAAAAGTCATTCATTTTGTTGCCAGGTACTGCTGCTCGGGTCGATCATATTAAATAATGACTGAGAATAAATTGTTTTTTCATCGGGGGCGCTAATAGAGTGAGAAGGATTTCGTTGACGCCGGCCGATATGTTGATTTTCGAGCGGCTTGAGGACTTGAGGGCGGTTTGGGCAAACACAGGGACTAAGCCGACGCCCCCCCCCTCAACACCGGGGGCGGTTTAGCATAACCAAACACCCATAAACATACTTGCATGTGTCCGACAGATAATGACCGTGGCGGGGTGGCCCCCACCGCCAACTCGAGGAATTATTCATTAGAAATTTGAAAGGGAGGAGGAGCGTGTGGGGAAATTCAAAACTAACAAAAACAAGTATACATAAATTAGCGCGGCCGGTACGAGCCCGACGGCCAAGTCCGAGAACCAAAATGGAGGGGCATCACGAATTCATCTCTGAAATATGAAAATTCAAGAATCTCTATACCCGTGGATTGAAAATATTTAAATTTTGTTTTAAATATCTGTTCTCAGGTAACGAGTAATCGTCCGACAGGGAATCTAGGCGGTTTCGAACTTCCTCAAGTTCAGATACTTTTATTATTAAATAATATTATTATCGTTACAAAAATTATTAGAACGGGCTATAATAAAACTTCGTAAAGTTAAATGCCGTAAAAATCACGCCGTTGTAGATTTCGCGTATTTCTGTCTCCTCTCCCTGGTTTGGTCTTTTGCTAGACCGGTTTCAGCTGGTCGCTATCTTCAGTAGCGGTGTTAGTCACTTTTGGCACTGTCACTGTCACTTGTACCGTAGTGGTTGTCTCTTTGTCGTGGGTATGTATATATATATATATATATATATATATATATATATATATATATATCGTGTCTTGTTATATACGTATATTATTGTTGTACAACCACCACAATGCAGTGAGGATGCCCAAAAAAACATCCAAAGTGCCAAAAGTGACTAACCAGCGAGAGGAGTCACACGAAATCTACGGTATTCCAAACCCTCGCCGGCGATAAAACAGGTATTTTAAACTAATTTCGATATTCTAATCCGGCTATTTCGGTGAGCCGGGGTGTAGGGAAAATTTAAATCGACACCGAGCCAAACCGTGGCCGACGAAATTCCCAAGCGAACTCGGGTAGTCGAGTACATCTATTAGGTTTAGGGCTCAAGTGTCAAGTAATTGAACCGGCGTTTAAGAGAAGGACGGGATGGGGGATAACGTGACTGGGGGTCGGTTGAGGGGCGCGAGCGTGACGGGGCGCCTCACCCGGGGATCATCCCGCCCCCGCATTAGCAAACTCCGCCCACACTCCGCCCCTCTGTCAACAACCCCGGCGGGGGGGCTTAATTAACTTGTCTTCGGGCATTAGGCTCAACCTACTGCGCCGCGACGCCTCCTCCCCCAATTCCGGGCCCGTGCTCCAATTCCGAGCAATGATATCGCTACCGGCAATTCTCCACTTAGAAAATTCCGCCCGGATATCTTACGGGGTCGAGCAGAAAATTGGTCCTACAAATGAAACTGAAGCACTCGGAATGGGGAATATGATTTTACAGGATCAGAAATCGATAAGGTGTTATATCTCCATTGATTTAATAGTACTTATCTTCCAGATTATATTTTTCTCTTGATATTATATAGACATTGATGAACACATTGAATGAAAAAAAATTTTCTTGTACCACAAAGAAAATATTAGTGGACGACGTTTATAAAGTGTATGCTCAAGAACCACACAATATAGTAAAAGAAAATTATAATTTTGCGCTAATTATTACAAATGTAAACTAGTTTAGAATACCTGTTTTGTGACCTGCGACGGGTCGGAATACCGTAGATTTCGTGTGTTTCTGTCTCCAACAGCAAAAGACCAAACCAGGAGACAGAAACACACGAAATCTACAAACGTATACCTTAAAAGAATATTTTCTTACGAATATTGGTGCTGGAAGAGAGACATCGTAAGAAAGATACATGTCGTCGCTATAATGGATTAAGTGGCTTCGTTGTTTATAATTAACTTGCTTAAAATAGGTAATTTATGCTAGGGTAATAATAATAAAATAATGAGACACGGCCACGACAACTCAATGAATATTCTCATCGCTCAAAACCTTCAAGTATCCGCCGTCTCAGATATTTTCCTCTTGGGCCAATAAGAGGGGGTACTCTTGCAAGAAGCAGTACCCGCATTGGAACGCGGTACGATTACAGCAGATGTAACCCGACGGAACATGTTGTACATTAACTAGTGCTAGTGCACGGCCGGTGTGGAAGTGGCCGCGGCATCACCTGTGCTCAGGTAACATTGCCAACTTAATAAGCGGTATAAATAATAACACAAAGTAGGTTTCATTCGCTCCGTCCTGACCTGCATCAGAACACTGTGGTTGCCAACAGACGTTTGAATTGTTGAAAATTGTTTGAATACTGTAAATCATGTTTGTGCAATTATTTAGTTGGACACAGGACCAACGAGGCTGTATTACATTATTTCTAGTATTCATTGAACTAGTACAAAATAGTCATATCGAAATCTCGATTTATTTTTCGACTTTGTAGGTATGATACGGGATATTTGCTACAGTGCTCAATTCAGTACTTTGTGATGCCATTGTTCATTCAGACATTCCGCGTTTTATAATAATTATATTTTTTTTATCTTCACTGAGATTCGAAACCACGTTGAACCCTAACTCTCATTATATATTGCCATCATATGAATAAGTTGGAACTGCGTACATTCAGTTTACGGAGTTGTTCTTTAGAATTGTTAGCCGGAGTTCATCGAGTCATAAAAATTAATTGTTCAATAAATAAAGGATGGCATAATGGACGCGAAACAGAGTCGGTTTCAATTTCAATTAAACGACTATCCGAGTAGATATTCGAAGAAATGATATTGCGACAAAATAAACCGGTGTATCTGAATAGGTGGACGTAGATTGTGTGGTTCGGTCCGGTACATTCCGATTATTGGACGGGAAACACCGGGGGGGGGGGATCACTAATAGCCCGGCGATCGCATTAAGCCCCACGGCCGCGTTCACAACCTCGCGGGCCCAAATATGGAAATGGCGGTCGTGAACAAGAATTAACCATTAGTCGGAATTGGTGGAGTCGAAGAGGATAGCCCCGGGAGGGGGGCCTTGTAACCGGGACCGTGCGCGTTTGTGTGTGTGTGTTTATATATATATATATATATATATATATATATATATATATATATATATATATATATATATACGGGGCGGAGGATGGTATTGGATGTGAAACACAAACTGAGAACAGGAGTCATTAGTCGGGGTTGAACAAGTTTGTAGGGGGGCGACAACTTCCCAATTTAACTGCTCCCTCCCGCCCCCCTTCACCAATTGTAGCCGCCAAACAGGTTCGGACCGGCGGGATTTAACGGTTTCCACCGTACTCGTTACTAATCCGTACGGCGCTATAAATAAAAAAAAAACCGGAAAAGGTCTTTCGAATGTTGACGGCCGTCCGTCTCAGTCTGAAAGACCGACGGCCACCCAAGTGTCGGTTGTCATAAAATTGAAAACCTCCTGGCTCAAATTCTGGCTTCAGAAAAACGTCCCATTTATATAAGATACATAAGTGATAAATAAAATACAATAATAAGATTCTTTCATAACATTGAACACTGCAGGTAAACTGAGTAAGCGACTGGAAACTTTAGTAGTATCCAAGACCAAGAATTTCAAACGCAGTAATTTCACTCAATTTATCCATCAATTAGAGGTGATTCTATGGGGTGGGAAGCATCCATTAACTGTTAAGAGATATGTATTTATTAATGTCTCATTTTTCCTTTTCAAAATTACTTCCATCCAAATCAACATACTCCGAATGAGCTTATCTATAAGATAATCGATCAATTATTCAAGTTTTCAACCCGACTCTTAAAACTTTTGTGTGAGTGTTAACCTGCTCAAATATTTCGCGTAATTGGCGAGGATTTGCCACCGAAAAATTAGACATCTGATCAACAGTCGTCACAAGTCATTAACCACATGGTGTTCCGAAAGTGTGATAAACCTCAACTAAATAGGACCCCCCCCCTAACTATGGATGACTTCGTTAATATTGTCCTTTCTGTAGAAACGCAATTAGACGCGTTTCCAATTTTAAGGCTCAGCTCCCCCCCACGCTCTTAATTGGCGCCTCAGAAAAACGGTGTTATTGGCTGGTAATTTCTCCAGAAAGCCGATAATTGAGGAAGTTGTTCTGACATAGATTTCAGCTATCGACGACCGCTGGTAGGGGGGACAGCGACTCGTTAACTGGGCGGAAGTCGGTACCACCTATCGCTGTCTGTGGTGGACATTAAGATATAGGGGCTCGGACTCGTCATTACAGCAGTATCGATGAGTCAATTCGCGCCGTTTATCTGGTTTATTTTCAGACTCTCAGCGCGAACAGAAGCCCCTAACGAGCGGTCGTCAGTGGGTCATCCGATGATTGATACCCATCCATCCTCTCACAGGACAAGATAGCGTCGGTGAATTTGCCACGGAGGAATATTCCCGTGTTTTACATTCAGTGAAAAATCGTATTATTTTTATTTTCAGTGAATATTTCTTAATTTCTGTTCAGGGAGGCGTCAGGATGGATTCCACGATAGGCCTGATGGTCTGAGCGGAAACACGATTGGCGCGAGCCACAGCCAAGTGGTGGAGGAGATATTTTCTCAGATTTACATATTATAAATATCGCGTCCGGATGATCGGACGAGGGATTTTCGCTACGACGAAGGGGGACATAACCTGAGGCCGGGAGGCGGGCGTGGCCTCACCGACCCCTCGGGAATGGCGCCTACGGTCGGGGTTACGCTTGATTTGATTACCGGCTTTATTAAAAAAAAAAAAGGAATAAAAAAGCGCTCCGGCCCAACCGGTCGGAACGGACGGCGGACATTACGAATTACAGACGTCGGCTCATCGTGGGCCAAAAACAAAAATTCTGGGGGTAGAAAATTACTGCCCCGTAACGGGATCCTGAGAGACGTTATTAAGAACAATCTATCTGGTTCCTTAATTTTTACTTCTGAACTAATTTATTCCACTTCATCGTGGGCTCATTCCTGGCCGTCTTGTCCATCGACGGTGCGAGAAACTTATCAGAAGAATAACCTCAACCGACCGAAATCCTAGAAATAACAATCATTCCTTTTGAATAATCTAGGACTCAAGAAGGACTCGTAAACCTGACGGTACTATATAAACGGGAACTCTGAAGAAACGATTAAGAAAGCTCAGAAGCATTCCTTCCAGTAATTCATCTATCTTCACGTTATAAAATAAGACATTAAATATACTCTAAAATCACTACACTTTTCTGAAAATAAATGTTTTTTACATTTAAAAAAATTGATAATCTATTGATGGGGGCGGAAATTTCGTTCACTTATGTTGGAGCTTTTCTACAGTTAATCGGAAACAAGTTTCTGTGAGTGTTTTATGTAACCGAAGTGGGAGAGACCTGTGGCCCGGTTTCAGGCCCGTTAATTGGCGGATTCCAATCAAGAGCCGAGATAATTAAACCGGACAATATTTTTTATTATAATTCCACGAATATAATTCTCTCTTTTTTTCGTTATTTGCTAAGTGGCGTAATTTTAATTTTAGCTTCGGGGCGCAGAATGGTTTGCCTTTTAAGCAGATTTTACACACCTCTGCGTTCTTGAGTAATTCGATTGACGCGCGAATAATTTAAATATATCCAAATAAGTCTCAATACAGGTAGGCTATTAAGGTAAGTATCCGGTATAATTGGGTTTGGTCGAATTTCACGTGCTGTCGGGTCTGAGCTTAGCTAAATATTAAAAACAATTAAAAAATGGTACAGCTCCTTTTTGTATAGGGGTCATTAGTCCGACTCCCAATCATTATAAGTATAAGTGAAAAGTTAATAACGGACAATTGCTACTGGGTCTAGCCCTGGGTGGCAGTCGGATTCATGGCAGTTAGTAAAAGAGCGGTAAAAGATAAAAACGAGGGGATAAAGGATGAGCGGCGAGGATGAGGCCGGGGACGATCGGGAGGCGAGAAGAGGAAAGAGAGTCTAATTCCCGGCTGAACAAACACGGGGGAGAAACCAAGTTTATTCATAAGATCTTCATTTCTGTTTGGGAATCCGGGCAATATCCCGCCACTCGAGTCTGGAGGAGGAGGCGGAGGTGCGCCCCGCCCGCGATTAGTTTCCGCGGAAGGAGTCCGATGGGGGGCCTGGAGCGGGGGCGGGGGCGGGGGCGGGCCTGAGAAGGGAAACATTTTCATATAGAAGTTGGATTCCTTGCGACTGCCGCCCCCCCCCCAGCCCAGAAGCAATATCTAATTCGCAGTCCGCGCAAAGCTTCGTGGATGGGGGTGGGAGAAGAGCTTTTTTTTATTTTTTGTTTCACCGACCCGCCTACACCTTTATACGATTTATGAAAATCCAGCCTCCCCTTCCGCGCTCCTACCACCCAACCCCCAACCCCCGCTCCACAGAAGAGGCGACAAGACTTTCCTCCCTCCATCCACTTAAGAAAATCTTTATCTCCGGAGCCTTCATGGAGGGGGAGGGGAGGAGCCCTCTCCCGCCGGCTGGTGCGGGTACTACCGCTTTCGACGTTGTCCCGAGTTTGTTCGTCGGGAACACTGGAAGACTGGCACCCCCCGCCCCCAACAGCCGCCGCGTGGGTTCTCTCTTACCGTGAGCACTACAGTATTTCCATATTGCAAAATATCTTTTACCCCGTTTCGAAGTCCCAACCAATAAAACCCCATTCAATACGTTATAATCCTCGAACTGCAGCTCAGTTTAGTCACAACATCGAAACACGTTAATAAATCTGGGTTGAAATTGTTAACAATATCTCAAAGGGTTTGTATTATCATTACACGTGCCAACCTGCATTAACGTCTGAAAAAATGGTAGCCATGATTATGCTCCACTAGGCGAATACTTTAGTCTCCTCTGGCCAAATCAAGTCTGCATTTTTGTACATTTATTTGCGGTATCATTCATTATTATCAAATGAAGAAAAAAGTTGTCTTATTTAATTTACTCATTTGTTCCGCGAGGAATCGGAATTTCATGTATAACATATTTTTTGAAAATTTTCTTTCTGTCACGGGAACCCTCGGGACACATCATAAATGACGGCCTTTTATATACACTGAACAGGCGAATGGAAAGTGAAAAATCGCGCAAGACATTGGAATGTACCGACCGCTGATTAATCGAGTCGGCTTCAGTTTTTAAAGTGAATGAAATCCGACCTCGGATTGTAAATTATTTGGGACAATTGTATTAGCGGCCGGACCGCCCGGCTTTAAATACGGGAATAATTTACATATCATTATTGGAGAGGATTTGGTCGGGAGGCGGAGAGAAGGCCGCTCAGAACTGGACGTGTGGTCCTCGGTATAATCCTTTCTTCTGCCCACTCGTTACACCGCCCATTATCACTTCTACAATCGGTTGGGCCCAAGTTAGATTACGCCCGTTTCGAAATCGGGTTTTCGAAAACCGGCCTTTCGAAAAGAAAGTAATCTCTCTTTTGTAATCGCACAGATCAGTTGACACTCTCAAATCGAATAAGAGTTGAATAACGATTGTAGTAATTATCATAATTCGAACGCTGGATAATAAATGTCAGCCTCAAATATTCTATCTCAAAAACGTATCATCAAATTATTATATGTTGGTAAAATTGAGTTACCGCATACATTGAATTCTATTGAGCATCAACATTTTAAACATGTTTACGTTGTTATTATATATAATTATTCACACAATAGTATTTAATACACTGTAATTATCAGAGCATATGTTTAAAAGTAATGTTTGTTGTTTACATAACTGCTAGAAGAATTGGTGAATATTTAATAGTAATAGTATAGAAGGTCCAAATTTGGTAGTAATATATTTTTATTTTAGTTTTATTGCTTTCTGAAAATGGTCTGAAACACCTGATCTTATGCAGTACAGTTTTATTACGGGTTCATAACCTCATCCGAATATCGTCGTTCGATCCGGTAGTAGGCCCGGTGTTCGGTGACGCCCGATAATGCTATTCATACATCAGGGGTCGGGGTACTCCTCCGACCCATACATTTACTGAGGGCCGTTACCCCCCTCCCACCCTCCGCCGGCTTCATCTTCACAGCGGCTTAAAAACGCCGCGGCCCAAGAGAAGGAGGGTTGATGGTATTTTAAGTCCGCTCGAGAGAGAGAGAGAGAGAGAGAGAGAGAGAGAGAGAGAGAGAGAGAGAGAGAGGGCTAAAGGTGAAGCGCGAGGAATGAATACATTACACCCCTCCTCCCCCGCCCATCGCCTAAGGCCGGGGCGGCACCGGGCTATACGATGCCCCCAACCCACAATCATCCCCCGCCCCCGGTGGAGAGAGAGAGAGAGAGAGGACGAGAGAGAGAGACCCCAAATGTCCCAGCAGTCATCGAGTCCTCCTCTATCTCTCCTGGCAGCACACGACCTTTTCTATTATTCATGACCTCTGTTTTTCGCGAGGCATCATCCACCACCACCAACCCCCACACCATCCACCCCGACAATATTTCGCACGACCCGACTCCCGACCTCCTTATACGCCCCTGTATATAGATATACCGCCGCAGACATAATCAAGGGGGGGGGGTCGACGCTTGTCGACTCGAGGGAACGACTCCAACACGTGCACACCCCTTTCTACCGAAGACAACTCTAAGTAGAATAGTCTACTTTCTTTAGACCGCACTGCGGGCAAAAACAATTTGGACGATGATATCTACGCCCTAATTGCTAAAGCCTAATTTCCACCTGGATTATATATTTACTTTGCTGTCAGGAATTTCACCGCAGATAAACAGCGAACAGTTTTTCGAAAAGTATTACTTCAGTGACAGCGGAGACTCGCCTGCCTACTGACCGAAAGCGAGCACTTTGAACCGGTCTAGCAACCATATCAGATTTGCTTCACGCCCAATCCAGTCTGGCAGAGGACTATACAAGATAGATAATACATATTTAATTGTATCGTACTGAGGACCAGAGACGAACGCTATACATCATCTCGGCAAGGAACCGAATTCGGCCTAACTGTAAAAATTGTAGTACAATAGTTTCCTCGATCTTCCGTCTGCTTTCGTTGTTTCTGTCTTTCGTTTTCGGCTGGTCGCCATCTTCAGTAGCTTTTCTTAATAGGACAACCTCTACAGTAAATTTGACGCCCCACAAGCAACTAATATACCAGAGTGGAACCAGTTGAGATTGTGAGAGACGGCCGAGAAAACTGCTGTAATATATAAAACACCTCGCGGAGCGCATAAGAGGTATGCTCAGACTGATATTGTAGCGTTGTGTTCAACCGGTCCAACACCTGTGACCAGTGTGTGGTGAAAAGTGCGTGGGCGATCGGCTCTCGTCCTGAGATATTGGACGGTCCGGGAGCATCGAAGGTAGCCGTATATCAAGCGGTGAGTTAGATGGCCGGGGCGTGAGGACACTAATGAGGTGGTGCCCGCGGTGGCCGCTTCCGGGGGCGGCCTCCCAGATCACATCTCTCTCTCTCTAATTACCCGTCCTCCCGGCTGCCCGGCTACCCGGCTACCCGTCTTGTACCCGGCTATCTCGAATCTCGCGCGTACCTTACCACGAAGAACCACGCCCACTCAAAAAACGCGGAGACAACTAATTTCAATTCAACACTTCGGCCACCGGCTACCAATTTAGCGATATATTTAAAGGGGGGAACGCATTAAATCTTTGCTAATTTATGCGCTTCCAGGAGGCACGGGGGACACGAGTGTTGTTTACAGTGTTCGGCGGCGATTTGGACCCGGAGGCGTTGAACCTGTCCGATGTAGGCGGGCTGAGAACACTGTATTACTTTCCTTATACCCTGATTTTTCAGCTGTTAACACTAACTTGAGGCTTATCAATACGTTTATAAGCACTTGTTGGGGGGTCCGATTTCCAGGGTAAAGAAAAACTCCTCTTATCGTAGTTGTTTTCCTTCCAAGTAGAGTAAAATTCTTTCCTTCGCGGCCGCTACAAACGGCTTATAAATAAATATCCGGCCAGTCGTGTATTTCAACAAAACTCCAGATAAATTATATAGATTTACCGCTGATTTATTGGGCTCGTAGAAGGGACGGGGCAAAAACTCGCGGTTTAGCCAAAACGCGATTCAAAAACGCCGGGTCCCTAATTGAAGGGAGGACGCCGGCCGGCGGGGTCGGTGCCGACCCCGGCACTTCTTACGGCCGAAGTTGGGAGAAGGAATTCGGAAAAAAGCGTTCCCCAATCATCGGAAGAGGGAGCGGCGTCGAGCGGAGGCCGGCATATCTGTCCCATTCTATCTCGGCCACCTCGGGCGCGCCCCCTATCGAAAAAAAACGCCGCATGCCATTCGCCAAATTCTCACTTCTCTCTTTTCCGACGGCGGTCCACAACTCCCGGGACCCATTCAACGCCTGACAACATCTTTACGGCGTTGAAAAACCCATTAAAGAATGTTAGAGTCCGCCTTAAAGAAGAGGTTAGCGACTCGGGAGGATCGCGGCGCGAAGAGTATTAGGCTCGGTCATAACTTCATCTGGATCGGGTCGGACAACGATGGGAAGTACTGTACCGATAAGCCGACAATCGATCAATACCTTATTCTTTATATTCAATATCGATAAAATCAACAAAATGAGGCCCAGCGGACCATCCATTATGACCTAACAGTATACCTTAGAGATAATAATTATTATTCTTTTCTATTAACAATATAATTATATGATTGCTATATATTATTTATTATATTTTAATTGGATCGGTATGAATTTTTCATCCCAACTTTCTTCATAACAAACGCAAAAAGTACACGTGCAGACTTGAGAAGGCTCATACCTGAAAATTCAAGTTTAGATGTGCGGCCGAGATATTAGGACTGATTCGGCTGAAATGTAATATATTTTTTTATGGGAGTTTCACTTTTGAAATTCCGATAAATCAGTATTTCAGTGGACTACTCAATTCATCGGCATATTAGATTATAGGGTCGAAAGATACTCAGGTTTCCCTGTACACATATATATCTGTATACATTCAACACTTCAACTCGGAGAGAAAGGTTGTTTGCACCCGACGGGGCTAAAAGCAACACAAACAATTCGCAGAAATAACCGTTAAAGGTTTGGACGAAAACCGTGCGAAAATATCGCTTAGGGGCAAAACACCTCGCCTCGAGGCGTGTGGATGTTGTTTCAAACACCACTCTACCTGAGAAACAACCGAACAGGGAATTTTCCCCTCGTCAAAGACGGTTTATTTTTGCCGTTGCCTTTCCTTATTAGCCGTGTAGCCCGTGTTTTTAACCCCGACCGACAACAGCGCAAAACAAACCGCGGGAAATTCAACCGGGGCCCCGGCCCCACGCCCCACTTGGGATGTGTAAGGGCTACACGGACAAGGGCATTATTACTTTCCGAGTACCTCCGAATATTTTCCCTGTAATTTCATCTCGACATTAAATCGTGCTCGTATACCGCAGAGTACAACACGCTCATTTTTAAATATTACCTCCGCAGCAAAGGAGTTATTTTTATAATAATGGAATACTTCAAACCGGTGGACCATAAAAATATGAAAATATAACTTGGTTCGTGCTAGAATTACCCCAGCACAATGAGCATATTAATGGCCTATAGTTGGTATAGAAATATTTATTCCATTCTTTTAATCTTTTACTTCACTTATTTCACTTATTCTAACACAGAAAACATGACGTCAAGATAATAATAATAAATAAGTATTATTAATTTATTACATCAAAATTTATAATATATCGATAGTTGTGTTGAATGTTAAACAGAATTTTCTTTCGTATCTAACGCGATAACTCGGTATAAAATAAATATTGTAATGATTAAAGAGAAGAAAGAAAAAAACTTTGTCCACGATCTTTCCTCCCAATTAAAGGGCAACGGCGCCGATAATTTTTTGCTGTCCAGAACTTCTATATCGAGCGAAAATTAATATCTTGTTTATTGAGGAACAAATTTCCCATTACAGACCCCCCCCTGGTACCCCTCGGTTTAATAAGCATTAATTTGAGACCGTTCCATCGGTCCCTCCGGTACTTTCATCGGGCCCTTTCTCACTTTGGCCCGCGCTCAAGTACACAGCACATAACTGAGATTGACGTTTGCCCAACGGCCTGGCCGGTTATGAGTTTTAAGAGTTGTCGCAATTCCAAACCCCCGGGCCGCCCCCTCGTAAGAGGGGCAATAAAACCCTGGTGGCCGAGTATTAAATAATAAACTGGTCTTCGTTCTACGCTTTTACGGTCGGAGTTAATCCAGCCGACGACCCGGACAAACGCGGACCTCCCTCCCTCCCCATCCTCGTAAACGCCTATCCCGTGTAATAACATCATCCCAGAGCCCATGGAGTTTCAACCAAATATTGACAATTGGCCCTCAATCGGAGAGTCGTCGTCGAACGGCCCAATCCGGCGGATTTAATGGGTCGTAAAACACTCTCGCCGCTTATCGCCCTACGATTATTTCAGGACGGACAGCGAATTTTGGCGAATTTTCAGGCTTTCTACTCTGCCGTGCACTTGCGGGTGAAACTGTCGAAGTGAAAACCTGCCGGTATCATCCACTCTGGTCCTATTACTCACACCGAACCCTATCAAAGGGCCAATATACGTTTTAAGTGACTGAAAGAAAGTGAATCCACTAATCTAAACAGGTTCTGTCGGTACTTCTTGGTTGGGGGTAATTTTTTCTTCATTTCGCTAATTTATTTTGTCCCCGGAGACGGCAGGTCCTGTGGAATACCCGACTCAAAAGAATCGGCTTAAACCGAAAATTTGAACTTTTCAGACCACTACTAAAACGGACATCAAAATTAACCTTAAGTAAAACTGACAATATATAAAGCGACACTTAAACCGACATGGACATACGGTATAGAGCTATGGGGTTCCATCGAGACATCCAACATCGCTCGCACCTAGAGATTCCAGTCAAAAGTCCTTCGTACCATCCGCTACATTAAACGCCGCTGGCCAAGAGATCTTCTTAGCCCTTAAACCATAATTGTTCTTGTGTCAAAAGTGACATCTTCGGGCGGTTTCTCTAATCACGATATGCATGTGAAAAAAATACAGACGGCCTTTGTACTTATAACATTCAATGTTGATTGTACAAAATAAAAGAGGGTTAAAAAAAGAAGGCAGTACTGATAACAGTGCTATGGAGCATTGCAACGAAATGCATTGTTAAATGGTATGCCCAACATAACGCAGTTACGGATTTCATATTTCAGTTGCGTTCGCTCCAATTACAGGTATAGGAATGTACGAAGGATGAAACTAATTGTGTTGGGAAAATGAAACGAGAGAGTAGCCACGGGAGCACCGGAGTTTCGGCACATCGAAAACACTAATCTTGCCTGCCAAAACCAGAACGCGGTTGGCTGGAGGCGGCGTGGAGCGGGGGCGGGGGTTGAGTGAAGAAAACTCGCGAATTAAATACCGGACGCTTCCCCGAGTCATTTTTTGTCCGCAGGAGGGGCGGGTTTATCGCGACCGCTGTTTTTCGAGGGCGCTGTGGCACCCCGGCGGTGGGGGGGTGAGTTTTGCCGGCAGAATAAAGAGACGAACCCCGGGGAAGAACGGATACAAATGCACGTCAGGTCCAGAATTGTAGCGGAAACAAAGGTTAGTTAGCGCCGTTTTAAGGGTGGCGGGGGGGGAGGGCCGAGGATTTACGAGCGGGGCGTCGGGGGACACGTGTATCAGTGTCACGACCAGACAAAACGCCACCCCCGTTGAGGGGTGGAGCTCGAAGACACAGAAATGTTTATTGTATATATATATATATATATATATATATATATATATATATATATATATATATATATACATTTTTTAATTCTATAAGCGAAACAATGATCCATTATGTCGGATATTTTATAAGGGTGGAGAGACCGACGACTATAAATTCGGCCGTTGTGTGTCAGACGCATGTGAGAGCAGCTCCGTGTACCCGGCCCGGAATTGTCCGCTCTTAAAACTCTGTGTAAATAAAAAAAAAACGCCCCGCCGCGGTGGAAGCGGCTAAACGGCATTGTTACCTTTGGTCGCGACCGACCGCCCCCAAAACCGCCCCCAGCGATATACTGCCGCGAAATGAGTCGTTCAGCGGCTGATATATTTCCCGGCCCTAAACTACACGTTTACGCCTCGGAGCGACCCCGAAAAAAAACCTGTTTCGGTGGGGACACTGCTAAAACCAAATTGTTACCGCAGGACCACGTCCCCTCCATAAAAATGCTTTCCACGCAAGTTTTGAATTCGATCAAGTTTATCCATTGAATTCTTCGAATAAAATAACTCTTACATTCGTTAATTTAAAAAATAAATTAATGGTAAAAAAAATTTACTATTTTTTTAAGTCAAGATTTTCTTCTGTACTTCTCACGTCACGTATTCAGTAGGCCTTTATTATAATATTTTCCTAGTACTAACTCAAAATGTATTTGTTAATCTCAAATATTTCCCAGCGGTATACCCAAAGTATCACGATATAGCGAAATGTATTTTGTTTGAGACGTCTCTTGTTTTAATTTCGTTGAAAATTAATGCCGTTAACTTTTAATTCTATACACGATATCAGTTGAGCGTTAGGCAGTTTAACGGTCGCCTATCCTGTTTGCGCGTTTTGTTATTGTTAGAATATGGAAATTTTCTTCACCAATCGCCTGGCGTTTAGCCAACCGACTTATGTCCCTCAGGATAATTGGGGCGGTTCGCAGGTAGCCTGTTGTTTCCTTTTGTCGAGACGTATTGCGGGGGCGAATGCGGTCTTCCCCCGGCCATGGAGGTCTCGTACAGACACGCTCGGGCTGAAATTCACAAGAAACCCCGTAGTATTACAAGCCTTCGCGAACAGGTTTTCACCGGTTGTTCAATTATTAAATTGAAGAAGTTAAAGATGGCTTCGGATATTAAATAGCCGGACATGAATCACCTCCGATATTCCAATTAATTATGTAGCGTGTGTTTATATTTGATTAAACATTCCTCACTATCTGCAGTTATCTCTTGGTTGGCCGCGTTTTGAACGGACTGATCGATACCGGAAAGTTTTTCCGCTTTCATTACGCAGATGAGGAAATTCAACGTTAACGACGGTTGACTAATATTCGGTTATTACAGAGTGTACTTCGGAGTGATTACTTCCAGAAATAAACTATGGGAATTATTAGTTTCTACAATTGGAAAAATTCCTCAACTGCCATCACTGTGTCTCAATTTTCAACTCGACATATGGTTCGTGGGCACCGTCCTTAGAATGTGTTCACTGCTCTTAATATGCGAACACAATACCGGTAATAATCGTGGTATTAAAATCTTGAAAAGAATATTTTAATAGGCGGGCCAGATAAGGCGAAGTTTAATTAGAATTAGGTATATTTTATAACGATCAATATTAAAGCTTGACTTTGGATTGACACGAGGGCCCCGGTGAGAGGTTGATGACCGGCTTCTCAATTCTCGATTAAGGAGAGCCTTCGACTTCCTCTCTCACTCTCTCTCCCTCCTCTCACCCTCTCTCCATCTCTCTCTCTTTCCCAGCCGGTATATATCATATAATACCTCGGTGCCTTGTACCGGCGGCATTGTTCGGCTCCTCGTCCTTCACCGAGGACCGGGCACCCTCGGTATATTGGATTTTTTTGCCACGGGGAGACAATTCCAGACATTCCCCTTATTGACATATTGCCCGGGGGACGTAGGCCGCTGGCCCAGTATTCATAATTGCTCGGTCTCTCCCCCACCTCGGACGCGGCGATGGATTGACCCGTTATGACGATCGCCTCCTCCCGACCCCCGCCGCCCACGCCCCCCAACCTCGGTCGAATTCCGACCTCCCGATGACCAATTCCTGAGCGTCGGGCCTTACCACAACAGCGCTATCCCAGTGCGGTAGTATATCAACCCGATATACCTTCTCTTGGATCCTATCAAAATAACGAAGAAAGTGCATTCCTCTCAATGTTATTGAGTGTTAGAATTACAATTTTGTACATCTGTTTTCTTATTCATAACAATTGTGTTATATTGAATCAAAATATGCGAGCAATTATTTCTTTGAAATCAATACTGTAACCAGAATTTTTCTCTGCATTTTTTCAGTCAGATTTAGAATCTGTTATTAGAGTTGTGGTCACGGAAATGGTGAAGTGAAGTTAGTGAGGCGATCTAAGTATGTCACCTGTTCAATTAAAAGTCGAACACCATTTGTACTTAAGATTATATATGGACTGAAAACAGTTTAAAAATTAGATAATAAGTCCGGAGATGGAGAAAAACTAGTATTCCTGAAAATAGGCTTCATTATTACGATCTCCCGATCGACAGACATTGTTGTTTTGTGTTTCTCCTGTTCGTAGTTAGTTCGGCCGGTGATCGTCGTCGTTGTTCTTTTCTCTCCGGCGAGTAAGGAAACCTCGGAGCGTCATTAGAGTCATTGTTTGCCGAGGCCAATTAGCACGGGCGACATAATTCGCTCTGAACGCCCCCCACCTCCAGGTTTATATTGTTATGCGACCTCCCCCCCCCACGGCCAAAGCACCCAAATTGTCCCCGTTTGACTCTAATGAGACAAACGGCGACCCGTCCTCGTTCTCGCCGTTGTAAATAATAATTAAAAGAGATAGGGAAGGAAAAAAAAACAGTTTTCATATTTTTTTCCCCGAGTTCACAGGCAGTTAACCGGGCCGAGGGAAACCCGGACCGTGCGGGGGGGGGCCTAACCCTATTCACGAACACTCTAACAATTTCCGTTTCACGACACTTCCTGTAATGACTAAATTTATCCCTCCTTAAGTTGTGTTGTCGTCGCCTGAAGTTGTATTTATAAAAAAAAATACGGGAAATTATGGGAAGTCATAACGGATGTCTGGAGAAACGCAGTTATAATTTCATCACTCGTTCAGTTTATGCCGGTGTTCGCCTGTCCTCTTTTAGCATTCCGTTATTTTGAAAAATTATAGTAAATTAATCAATTAATTACTCCAAATTTCATCAAAATGAAAAATATTATCAATACCAGTATTGTACTCATTAATGCATATTTGCACAAAACCCTATTCCAGAAAGAAATATTTTCTTAAATTTTCTTTAATAAATAACGAATTTTTATTGGATAATGTATATACATAGGTCTCGAAGAAGATGATAGGCAACAAGGTTAAAAGTTTTAACAGACATTAATAGACACAATAGCCAAATTTTAGCAACAAAGGAGCAAGCGGAAACAGCGCAGGTGAATATTTGAAATACATTGAATGTGGTCGCCATTAATCCGAGTTTTTTTTTCTCCGGCTTCCCGAAATCGCTTCCGCTTAAATAATGAAACGAACCCGGACAATTACAGTTCTCGTTCGGCGGACGTAAAAGCTTTCCGAGCTAGAAAAGTGCAGTTTTTCAAAGCGCGGTTCGAGCGTGAGTATCGAGGGGACGATGGCCCAAGCTCGAACGGACGCATTTTTTGTCCCATTTCGAATTTAACCCGGGGGCCCCGATCGCGGTGGTCGTGGAATGTACAATACGTATGTAACGAAGGCGAATAAAATTAATATTAATTTTTCGCCAAGAGTTTTGCCTATTCCGGAAATTATGGAATAAGAATTGGTATCTGTATTGTATGTTTTCATAACCAAAATGGACGTATAATTTATGGAAATATTATCTGAAATAGCTACCCAAAGTGAACTATTTTAACAGCATACAGTGTATGTTCTTTATAACCATTTGCGCTATAAAACTTGCTTTCTGTAGTCTTCTGCCCCTTAGATATAACTTTATAATTCATATACATAATTTTCATCACAACCTGTTAAAATTATTTAAATTTATTTTGTACATTCAATTGAGGTTCTCAAGAGATTATTACAAAATAACCCGCAAAATCTACTTAGTCCAAGATTTGATGTTAATATAAATTATAAAAAATTCACCTCCGCAGCTAAAAATGTAGCCATCGAACTCGCAATGTCCTAATAGTCAAGAAAAATCTGAACAGGCAGTCAGTGTTCAAAAAACTGATTTAATTTCACGCAGTGAAATAAATTTACGAGGACACGAAGCAAAACGATATAAACACCACTTCCGCTATAGCGAATAGGCCGGAGAAAGAACGATCGCTGGTGCGTTAACTGTTGATACCGGAGCGCATAATATAGGCCTTGTGCTTCCAATGAAACGCTCGGCCGCGATTGAACGCGATAAGTGTACAACGCGCTTCGAGCCAGATATCATTATTACTGGGCCGAACGGTCTATTCATAGACCGGCGGTTGGAATGAGGCTTTCATTGACGAAGAAGAGCTCTCGACCTGATGAGGGGTGTGAAAATAGATAAATGAAAATCGATCTGTCGGTTCGTAAAAGGACCGGTAGGGCCCCGTTATATAAATATATTGGGGGTTAATATTTCCGAATAATTGGGCTTATTTGGGCATCTCAGCAGAATCTTGAGATGCCCAATTACCCCGCTATAACGCAACTACTCTTCGTATACTCTGACAAATATCGAACTCGAAACATTTGGTTTCACGACCGATGGACACTGGAGTGCCGCACGGCGAGGAAGCTGTAAGTTACGCGAGCCCGACGCGTACACTCGGCTTCCGAAAGAAATAAACCGAATTTTACGGCGGCTGTAAATTACACTCTGTTCGAACAAGTGGAAGTACAGACTGAGGGGAAACGCCGACTCTATTTTTTTTTGGCCGTCGTACCCCCACTTCGGAAATAAAGTTTCGGCGATCCGTCTAAATTCGCGGTCGTATCTCACAGTTAATAGTCCGACCCTAAACCACCCCCACACCACCACGCAGTTTCCTTCCGAACCGGCCGGACAGTGATCGAGCAATATTGATCCGGCGATTTATTTGAATAATTGCCATTCTCGAATTCTCAACATCGTAAGCTGTTAACCAAATATTTGTGACGTTTAAACTTTTAAAGCTGAACCCGCCATCAAATTTAAGTTCGAACGAGACTGGCTGGAATTTTGCAACACAGACTTTTGTAAATTTTATAGTGAACTAAATCAGAATAAAACCGAATTCATTGGCAGTACATATGCGGCCAGTGAGCTTAAATTGGCAAGTCCTGTCCGGTCCGGCATTGTAGGTAAAATGCGGCCCCCCTTTCCCCTCTTTACAGCGGACGGTTTTAACAATATACAATTCTAAAATGGTAGGGCTCTTGTAGACAACGCCCGGTGGATGGGTGGGGTCGGGGGGGGGGGACTTGCCAAATAAGTACCGCCCCTATCCAAAGTCCGGGGACAATGAAAGGGTGTAGCGCCCCCTCCCCCCCTCTGTTGGCGGCCGGAGGGGAAGACAGAGGACATTGCGGCCCATGTTAATGTTGACGGTTCGGCCACTTCTGGGGCCAGCCGGGGGGCTGCGCCCGTCCGCGCGATCGACCCGGCGGTCGCAATTGATGGCCTGGAGTCGCAACGAAGTAGGAGGAGGAGGAGGAGGAGGAGGAGGTATTGTGTGCGGCAACAGTGGTAATTTGGGCCTCCCTTCGACTCCTCCAACCCCCCGACTCGAGAGCTTTATGGGATCGGGAAAGGGGGGAGGAGGACCGCCGCCGCTAAATAAACGGGACATTTGCATCGCAGTGTGGTAGGGGAAGGTGGTGGCGTCTGTGCCTAAATAACAAATGTAATTTACAAGTAGGCAGTTAAGTGTAGGTTGTGGGGAGGCGGGTGGGGGGGGGGTTAATTGGTCGAAGGGTCACCCCCGCATCGGCGATCCAGTACCGGTCACTTAAACCCCTCCCCCACTTAAACCCTTCAGGGCCGATACTGCTGCGGCTTTGTTGTGACCAGTCAATAAGTCAGCCCTAACTTCTCTTCCTTCCAACTTCTCTCTGTACCTCCCAAATAGTGGAGTGTCCTGAACCCTGCTTACTTTTAGAATACAAATTTTCCCCGAACCGTAATATTAAACATAATACGTTAAGCGGTTTTATGCCTCGGATGAATATATCGTTGAATATATTAATACCGGTTTCAGATGCAGCCTCCGGGTTTATTGACTCAGCTTTGTCGAAGACAGTCGGGTCGTATCGAAAATGGCCACATCCCTAATGAGCTCTTTAATTCCGAAGCTTTTATTCTGCAGATACATAGTCAGAGTGTATACTAAGCCTGAAATTGGGCCGGTAACCGGCGTTTAAACCGGGGCCGATCCTAATGCTCTTGAGCTGACAAACACTGCAGAGTCATCGTCGGTAATTTCGGCCCTCTCGAGCCCCGTCACTGTGATTACCGAACTCCTGACGCCGCTCTCGTGTCGAGAGTGAACGGGAGCCGGTGAATAGGCTTGGAAATCATCGCTGCACTATATTTTATCCATTACATCAGTAGATGATTCCCAACAATACTTATAAGGATACGGGGACGAAGGTTCGGTATATTCATCACTTTGCCACCGGAGCATCACTCTGAACTCGAGCTCAACTTCGTACAAGCGAACTCACTACAGTAAGGCAAGCGCTGAAAGTCCGAAACAACTGACACTATAACGACAACTATAATGCCAACAGTACACTACTGATGATGGCGAAAAGCTGAAACCGGCCTTAACTAATGCTAACGATCGCATTTTTACTATTAATATTGAATGACAATGGTGAGCACAATGTCCACAGTCTATTCTGTTATAACCCCTAGCGATTATTCTTCATACGACCGTTGAACCACTTCAAGACACTGACGGCCAGTTTCCTATTTATAGACGACATGAATGTCCGACGATAGCGCTGTGCAGCACATCAATAATTAACAGCGTCTCACAATCGGAACCTTCTATAATGATGCAACTCACGACTCGGTAACAACACTGCTGCAATCTCTATTTTCAATGTCGTCGATTTTGAACCTCTTCAAAATAATTTTTTTAAAAATAGAAATAACCCAAGAAATTACTGACGATTTCTAGAATCCGATCACCGATCAACAAGGCATGCGACTCAAGAGTGCATACGCCATATTTTTGCTCCTTGCTATTGGGACCGGCAGTGGAGGAAATTCGACATTCTCTTAGCGGTCTGATTTTAGGCTAATTTAGGCTGAGTTAGGGTTAAGAGGCGTGAACATAGCCAAGAACAGTATTCTCCTTCGTAATATAATTTACGTTAAATAATTTTGATTGAATTGAGTGGTCAATAAACAGTACATCGTAACGTTCAAAGAGGAAAGCGTTTATCGGTTATACGGTTGAAAAATACTCTAGATATGACGGTCGGCATAAGTATGAGCGATTGGCCGGATTCGGAAGGGTTGGAGCGGTGTGTGTGTGGCCCTTTCACCCCTTTCACCCCGAACACACCCCCGAACCCAACAACGACAGGTTTGTTCAAAACAGCGTTCGGCGGAAACCGCCCCCCCCCCTCCGAAGGTCCCAGTGTAAACATCCCGGCACCTTGGACTTCAGGCACCTATCGGTCATCCTCTTATTTGTCGGGGCCCGTCACACGAGTTGACAGTCGACCCCACAAGGCGAGATCCTCCACCCGGTGAGATTCTCCCACGCCCTCAGGTTAATTATTTGCGCCTTTGGAATTCTCGGAAATGTCACATAAATGTGGGCCGACGTTTTTTTTTTCTCAAGGATTCACTTTTATTGAATTGTGAAAATCCGTGCATGTTGATGACTCTGAGTTGCAACACTCTACGTATTATTCAGAAACTGAAATATACCTATTCTGCAAGTTTCTAATAACATTTGTTTTAGATGTTATTAACGAGGCGTACTTTTAAATCCTGAAATACATAAATGTTATCTGTGTTCCTAACATATCCACGCGTAGGTCTCCTCAGCTGAAAATCTCGCGCGCCAGCATGTACGCCTCTAGAGCGATAGTTCTTGAAGGATGAGAGAAATTTTATAGATTTATCACACGCCGGCCCACGCTTCCGCCTTGTGACGCGTCGTATATCTCTCATCGCGGCGACATTGTGTTATGCCGTTTCCAATGAATAAATTGCCGAGGCTGGAACCTCCACCCTCTCTCTTCTCTCTCTCTCTCTCTGAACCTACACACACGTTCGCAATAAGTTGGTGTCGGCTGCAAATGAGTTTCGCAGAGAGTTGTCGCTTTCACTTTGATCTATGCACTCGGCGTTGAGCGCGTTAAGATACTGTAATTAAAAAAAAAAGAAAGAGATATATACATTTGCTTATAATAGAATTGGTTTTAAGAGTTATGTGTCCGCGCTGTAGGCATTGATTGGAACCAATCCAAACTTAAAAACAGATGTTACCTGCAGCTTGGTGCTAACCGAGGAGCTTTCAATTATATAAGTTCCGTTTTTGAATTGCAGTAAAGTAATATTTTGCGAAATATGTATATGATGCTGCATATATGTTGAACATAAAACCATATACCAGCGAAAAAGTAATATTCGACCTGCTAATCAGTGTCAACGCGGCAAAATATTACTTATATTATTTCAAGATTTATAATAATGATGATAAATGATTTTTGAGTTTAACAAATTTTAAGACATAATAATTAATTGAGGCTATATTATTCTACGGGATAATATTAAATGTAAACATTTTTAAAGCCTTTATTAATACTGGCTTGATGATTTAAACCGAGTATTTCAAATTTATTAATGGTTGTGCCAATCTTCTTTGTTGAGTCTGATTATTATAAACGAATGGGAAACATTGGGAAGCATTTGTAGCGTAAAATGTTTTCAGTCTGCACGATATGGCATTCATTCTCTTGTGCTTATGTGCAGATGAATTATTCCCACTGCGAACCCTCGGACTTCGTACTATCGTTTGAAGCCGTAAGGTGGGGGGCGACTGTGTTCCTACAAATGTAAAAGATAGAAGAATATGAATTGTGGCCGTGTTGTTTCTGCTGCACCGTGTCCGCGTCCGCGGCCGTAAAACGGACCATAAAACAGTCGGGACCGAGAGACAATTGAATTGTATAAACGGGATCCCGAGCGTTAGAGGTTGAAGGCGTACCCGCTTTGCGGGTCGTTATACCTCCGACCGCCCGGACATCCTTCGGATAATTGAAACGTTCACCGGAACATTACGCGCTGATAGCCGTTTAATGATCCTTCCTAGAAGCGAGTTCATTTGGCAGCTCGATGAAAAGTAGATTTATATTTTTACCTTGGCCAGGTTTCTCCCACCGCAAGTAAACAGGGGATAACTATAGGAACCTGAAATTAATATTGTATATAATAATTTTTGTTAATCTGAAATTAGAATTTAAGAATCTAGCAGTTATGTAATACTGATGTGTGTAATCGAGTTTCGTCATATGCCAAACCGGTTTCGGCTGCTCGCCATCTTCCAGTAGCTTTCCGCCACTCTCCCTGCATTGTCACTGCAGTTTTATCCGCAGAATGGTCGGAATACCATAATAATATCAGTTATATTCATGTATAACGTAATTTTGAATACCTTTTTGGTCGTCTGCTAGGGTTTGCGATGCCATAGTTTTTTTTGACCATCCTACTGTATGACAAAATGTTTTGACCGCTGAATGAATCTGAACTGAAGATGGCGAACAGCCGAAAAAAACTGAATAATGTTCAACACTGTTTCTTATTTCTGTAATCCCGACTAACTCGAGATTCATGAATTCGTCCCAAAGCGAAGTCGATGCGAGCGGTGAATTTGCTCCGCTCCCGGCTTAGGAGCTGTGAACGAATCGTATTCGAATGTCGCTTTAACTGGCGGGCTCCCCACATCTGTTCATAATGCCGTTCAACCGTGACACCATTAATTTCGGCCGTTCGCCCTCCTTTCCATTGTACATCGAACCCACCTCCCCGCAGCGACCACAATATAATATTTTTTTTTTTATTTTCCTTCTCATCGTATTTTTTGTCGCAGTCGAGAACGTCTCCAGGGCGACCAAAACACGGCCGGTAATCCTCCTCTACCCTCCCCCCCTCTACACATCTCCATGTTAATCCTATGTGTGTTGACACAGCTTCTACGCGTCGTAAAACCGCATTTAATACGAGTCGTCCCCCGCCATCAAAAACTAACCGAAAGCATTGTCCCCGCGATAATGGTTGTCATACCGGGTGAATACGATGAAATATATATATATGTAGTCGGTTTACACAAATGTTAACAGTGCAAAAGGGAAGTCCCCAGTGTTTATACAGGCAGCTACCCCCCGGCCGCATAATTGTCGTATTTACTCAAGTCTCAGCTGTCTAACCCCCTCCCATGGAACCCAACCATCTCTTGGAAGGGGCCCCGTCCCTGTTTGCACAAAAGGAGACACTTCACACGGCTGGAAGGGGGTGGAACGCGGGGCGGGGGGGTTGCGACCCTCCGATTTATTAAAACTAAATATTTGATCGTTTCCCCCAACCCCCAACCAACCCCCCCCACACTCGCTACCACAATGCTCACCCGTCGGTTTATATTGTCTACGGCCGCGATAAGGAGGGAAGATATGTCGATGTCCGCGAGTGATCAAAGCCGCACTGTCCTAGAGGACAGAATGGCAAGGGGTGCAGTTAACGCGCGAATTATTCGTCGTGTAATACGAGAATCACCCTACGACGAGATCTCCCCCCTTTGAAGACAGGGTAAACCTTGAAATGACATAATTCATTTCTGGGTGATAAAAGTACACAGTTATAAATAAGTGGACCAAATATATCCACATTATATATTTTATTTGTATATCAAATTTTTGTTTTCAATACCTCCTTCAGTTGGTCAGTTCGGTCTAAAAGTAGACCGATAACAGTCATGATAGTGGAACCGGTCTAGCATCGATATTGCGCGTACAATTTACTTTAATCTTGTGCTTCACTGAATGCTTGTGCTTCCATTAACTCTTAAGACAAACAAAATTTTTCGTTTAGAATACCTGTTTTGTGGTCTGCGAGGGGTTGGAATACCGTAGATTTCGTGTGTTTTCTGTGTCTCCTCTCGCCGGTTTGGTCTTTTGCTAGACCGTTTTCGGCTGCTCGCCATCTTCAGTAGCGGTGTTAGTCACTTTTGGCACTTTGGATGTTTTTTCGGCATCCTCACTGCGCTGTCACTGTCACTTGTACTGTCCAGTAGCCGAAACCGGTTTAGCAAAAGACCAAACCGGCGAGAGGAGACAGAAACACACGAAATCAACGGTATTTTTATTTTAAATAATACTACAGACCATAACTACGTGGGGGATAATTCTAAACCTTAACGATGAAATAGACGGCACACTTTACAAGCATGTGTCTCTATATTTAATAGTTAATTCAAAGAAATAACAAAAATGATGACATAATTTGGATTAATAAACAAATGAAATAAAATGAATGTTTTTGCTGCGGTAATACGTTGTCACATTTTTACAAGCGCCTCACCCGTTATTCGGCGCTCTTTGAAAGCATTCGGGGAAAAAGTTGTGAATAAGTGTGAAAGTACAAAAAGGTCATGAAAGCCGCCTCAAATGTTTACGGACTATAAAGTTTATGACTGATGCTAAAAACACCATCGTTCTCTGTTCCACGGAAGGGGGGTGGGGTTGACGAAAATTCCATTTAATTCGAGTACAAAACGAAGTACACAACATCGTAATCTGAAATGTTCAGCTCAGCCGATCGTTCGATCGTGCCGCTGCAACGAACGAACTTCATTGGCCCCGATTAACTATTTAATACTGTGCGATATACAGCTGTCGAATGAATTATACAGTGTTTTAATAAGTCAGAATCGAGCGGCATTGCACGATATATATGGCACATCTGACAACATTTTCTCTCGCTTATTGATTACCCTCGCCATTAAGACTAAAAGCCCATTATTGTAACACCGATTCGTGCCACAATACCAGTTCGTTACATTTACGCTCTCACAATTGGTCTTCGGGTGGACCAGTTTAAACTCCTTAAATTCTAAACTGGATTATCATTTAGCCTGGGATATTCAAACCTGATTGTCTTATAGTAGTTTTGACAACGCAAGAACATCATCAGAAACGGATCATTAAAGTCCATGAAGAAGAACTGGATTACCTGGACAATGTACGAACTTGGCGTAAACCAAATGAACTATAGAAGGGATGATAGTGAAACATCGACGGCCGAAAGTGTTACCTTAACTCGTTCGCTACCAACCGTCACATATATGTGACACAGCTTTTTACCACAGCCCAACGTCACACATATGTGACAGATTGCACAATTTAAAAGGCATGTTTGAACATATTGAGTTTTGAACAAAATTGTTAAGTTCTAAAAGTGTAAAATGTATGAAGTCTGTACTCGGTCTGCTCTCGCAAGATTATTAAAAACAGTCGAATAGGTCGTTTTAGCAGGGTTAGTGAAATTAACAGGCATTAAGTTAAATTTAAAAAGGAAAAGAATTTGGGAAGCAAAATTATTAAAATTGTTATGTAAGTAGCTAGATATAAGCGAGCTATGAAAATTATTATTACATTTAATACTTTTTAACAGAAACATATCTCTCAACAAAATGACGAATTTTCGTAAAATAAAATTAATTTCGTATCGATAACTTGTATTTATATTTTTTTGTCTTTTAATCAATTTCTTCTAATTTAATGTGACACATATATGTGACACGTGGGCTACAGCGTTTAGTTGTTATCTATAGCCCAGCGTCACATATTTGTGTCAGTTTAAAAGAATACTTATTTTACTTTTTTAGACTGTTCTAAATACACACACGTAAAATCTATTCCAATTGATTTCATATAATCGCGACAAAAATCTTGGCCTATGGTGGATGTTTTCTCCAGAAGATCCTGGTAGCGAACTGTTTAAGCTATTGTTCCATTTCAAGATTTATTGAAATTTTCAGTCAAACCAGTCTAACTTTGGTTATAATTTTATATCAGACGGGGAAAGTACGAAAAAAAATTCAGTCGGTTAGGAAACGGGGGGATTTCAATTCGTGACTAGGGCAAGGGTAGCGACGGCCAATATCTTGCCCCGGCAGAGAATTCTGTTGACTCAGACTCAGTGGCAGCTTGGGGACTTGAACAAATACTTATTAAGAGATTAGGGTCGGGGGATGAAGGGGGATGAAGGGGTTTCGTGGGCGGGGGTGGCCACTGATTCATCACCCCAACGGAAGTTGATCAATCGGCCCTCTGTAACGGCCGCTCATATTTACAAATCTTGTTGATTTCCCCCTTATCCTACGGGGCCGGGACTTATTTATTTACACTGACGGCCCTGTATTAGCATTCAATAAGGGCCGCGGCCATTCCGGGGGGGGGGGGTTAATGAAACGCCAATCGGCGAAACTGACTCTCCCCAGCGTCCGGTAATCGACTCCCCAAGATGGACAACCGTCATCAATTCCAATCCCTTTTCCCATGATTGATTCCCATTTTAAATCGGAATTAAGCCTTAATAAATATTAAAAGATTTACCGAATCTATATTGTATGCAAATGATATCCCACATTCTACGGTGGAAGATAAAGTTTATATTATTTTAAGCACAGAAACTTCTCTCCAATGTCTCTATATTTAATACAAAAATCGCTGCAGGATAAATGATAAATTTGAATTAATAAACATATATTAATGAACAAAAGAAGCATTTGTGATATAGTTTCTTTTACTACTCACCTCAACGCGTCGAGCCTCCTTTTGGTGTAACTGTATAAAAAAATACGTTCTTTACAATGATATCCATTGAAAGAGCAACTGAAATCAGCGAACGGAATTGTAATTTGAATCATGAGCGTTGAAAATGCAGGTTGGGCACCGTGAAATGACCGTCCCCACTTATGGGCGTTCAGATATGAAATGAGTTCCCCTCGTGGCTGAGGAAGAATATTAAAACGAAACGGGGGCCCGCCGATAGTTAGTTCCTGGCCGTACAATAGACTGAAATGACAAGAGGAATAGAAATCATGAAAATGGTCCGTCATTCTTGGCATTTGATATTGGAAATTCCAAACATTTATTGGTGATTTCTAAATAGATACCGAGAGTCATAAAGTATTAAATATGATATTTGATGAGGTCAAATAAACAGTTTTATATTATGTGCTGTTACCATGGAATTTATCTTTATTACTGCTAGTAGGTGGTTGAGACTAATCCTCCTCGAAATAACACTGTTTAAAGTAAATTTTATGAAGAATCTTTTTTTGAAAAATGTTTTCTCGCTGCTTCACAATTTCCCGGATAGGAAAGTTTATTCTGTCCGATACCAGACTGTACATAATTTATTATAGTTATGTCGTCCCACTTCCCGTCTAGAAATACCTGGGACCGCGAGCATCTGCCGCCACTTGGTTGAAGGGGACATGGGAGGGGGTCGTTTCGAAATTTTCACTCCCTCTTCCCACTCCGTCAACTCTTCCTTGCATAATAAAATTCAGTTTTGATTTCAATCGGCCGTTTCGCCACGGACCCCGGGCCCGACCGTGCGTGAACGAGGTGCCGCCAACCGAACGGTAAATTGGGCGTAATGAGGCGATTTTTTATTTCTGTTTTGATGCCTGCATATTGATGAAGGGCAGATGCATTGTTGTGGAATTCTGTATGCTGATGCTGTCCAAGGCGTGCGGATATTAGATGCGAGGTTCAACCCTCGGGGTATCAGAAACTTGTTAGCGTATTCCCAAATTCCTGCTATGCTCAGTCGTTTTATAACTATTAATTAAGACTATATTAATACTGTCAAAATAGCTAAACAATAAGTAATGGAAACTGGAAAACACAATGTTACTTATTTATGTAGCCATTACCGAGTCCTGACCGGAGTCCTCACTTATCCCGATATGTTTATTGTCCTATTCCTTGTCTGGCTTCGACGCATTGTTATTTTTGTTGTGAGGGCCTATCGGCGATTGACAGATTGCGGTCGAATCACGTCCCGAAATTGAATAGGACTCGGATGAACGGGAAGACATAACCCGAAGTACTGTTACTGCTGTCCGGTAGTATAAGGCGGAACTGAGGGGCCGAATAGGCCTATCGGCCGGAAGCCGATGTCCATGCTGGACGCCGTCCCCTTCCCGTCACGTAGCCGGGGTCGCCATCTCCTGGAGGAGGCTGAGGACACGCCGGCGACATTGTCCCGCCGGTCGTCGACAATGGGCGGCACAGCGCCCGCTTTTGGCCCGCAGCTTCCGGCCCCCGCGCCCCGGACGGAGACGTGTCCGAATAACTGAACCCGTGTCCGCGCCAGCCATTACACTTTCCGGCCCCGTAGCCGGCCTACGTCCAGAAGCGGATGAGCGGGGAATGGGACACCTGATTCGACATAACGGGTCCCGGTTCCGATTTCCCGTCTCTACTTCTTCAGGTCCTCTTCTCCAAAATATTCATATATGCGAAAGTACCGTATTATATCGAACAGGAACGTTATGCTCGGAAACTGTAATATACCGCATGTCACTAGTCGTTACATAATATTCTTTAGCATTTTTATTTTTAGCCTATAAAAATAAACGTGTATCTTATACTTTGGAACTTTTGAAGGAGCTGACCACGAGATTATAATCCAATTCGAGCGAACAGTAAAGAACCATTTAGTTACTTTTATATACAGGCATATATAAACCGACGCGACCGGCGTATAAATGTTTACCTACGGTAGAGAGCCCTTGAGCGATATTAAACCTTTGCCGTGGCCCCGCTTCCTGCTCGGCTGGCTAATGTATAAACCCCCCCCCTCCCACCCAGGAGGCCCTTTCACGATCGATCAACGATGACTGTCACAACAGACTAGGTGGAGATTCATCTGTCGCCGGTTAATGTGGCCGTGATGTGTCCCGAGCCCGGGTAATGAAGCCCCGGTTAGTTGAAGGACCGCTAATTGAATCTCTGTGTTCCCGCTACCGGACGTTGACGAGAGACAGATTAAAGATGTTTCAGCCGTCTTGAGGGGTGAGGGGGTGTTACGTCTGGTCGCCTATTCCCGGAGAAGATTCAGAAGAAGCAATAATTGTTGCAAAATGATAAATAAAGGAAATACAAGGAAAGACAAAGGAGTATTACTCAAATCAGAGGATTTATATTATTATTAGCACAGATATTAGCACAGTGGCGGTGGCATCAAGTCCTAACGAGCAAAGATGGGGAAATAGAAAATCGCACGATGATAATAACAAATAAAAATAAACGACCCAGTTATGTTGAGATATCGTGGGAATTAATATCAAAATGAAGGGGCGTCTAGAAAAAGATTCCATGAAAATTTCCACTGCGTGCCCTTTTAGGCCGAACAGAAATCTGGTTTCTAAAACTCGGAGCTCCTTCGACCTGAGTAACATAGAAGAGTGGACAATTTTAATAATGTTAAGCCTGTGGATAAGGAAACGTGCCTTCGGCAAACGCTATCGATGCCGTGCCCGCCCGCCCCGAGTACACCATCTGAATATTCATCGGGATGTCCGAGGTGGAACATCTAACGAGTCAGCTACCGGTCTTACGGGCGAAGAAAGGCCCACCTCCTCCCACCGTGCTACGGGTGGTGGGCCGGGGGGGGGATCGGGACCACACGCAACCCTCGGGATTAGGCGAGAGAACCTCGCGCAAAAAAAGAAATAAATAAAAAAAGATAAAGAAAGGAAAACACAGAAACCCTCCACCGCCCCCCCGGCCGGCCCGCACCCTGAGCCGACCGCCTCAGCGCCCGGGGGCCGACCCGACGTACTTAAGAATTAAATAGGACGGCACAAAAAATATATTTATTCCTCGCCGGGAACTCGGCGAGTGGGGGGGGGGGCGATCCATAAATATTCAGATCCATGTTCGATACGTCGGTTTTATAATGGGGGTAAATGAGGTCCAAGCCACGGCGATATTGACTCCATCCCCGCACACACACACACAGAAACACCCCCTTATCGCCGGGTTCCATGCCTGAACATGGATATGATGACTGAATAGTTCGGATATCGCTCGTGTTCCGAGTGCCGCTCGTCACGAATTTATTGGGTCCCCCCCGCGGGGTTATTACCCGCGCGGATAGGTCCTATCGCAATTGCCCGTACATTGTCCTTCCGGCGTTTCGGGATTAATTTTCTTTTTTTTATGTCGCGAACTAGATTGATGATTATTATGACACGTTGATATTTACTTTCGGTAATGTTTCTAGTTCTGTCCAGGTTTGAACAATCGAGGTCTCTTGTTTACCCCTTAAGGACCTGAACTTGATAAAGAGCGCCCGACTGGAGCGGTAGAACTGTGGTTCAAGATGGAAAAATTCTTCTGCATCCTCGTCTTTGAAGAAGACCAGCTTCGACCGCTAATTTTCTAAATTTTATTTTGCCGGCCGTTGTACCCCCGGCCCGGGGTCCATGGCGCCGAAGTCCAAGTTGTAATTGGACGGTCGTTGGAGCCGGGCGAAATGGTCGGTGGGGGCACGGCGATGTGTTTTATGTACACCGGTATATAGGATGTGGAGAAGGCGGCCCCCTCATGCCACCGCCCCTGCGCCCCCTCGGCCCCTCTCCCACGGCCACACCAATTACAGTGATGGATACTGTGGAGTGCCGGGCGCTACACAGGCCGGGGCGCCTACACGCTCTGCAACCCTGATCATATCGCGGGGACCAACCGCCTCGTTCCCCCTTTGGTCTCACTCTCGCTCGGTCGTCCTTATTTCTCGGACTCCTCGTTTTGCATCGCTCCGTCTCCTCCCTCCCTCCCTCCTCCATCTTTTTTTACTTCTTATTTCTCCCCCGGCGGCGCCCCGACTTCGCCGACAATTGAATCTTAAATATTTGATCGGCACACGATTTTCCCCATACGTGATTTCCCCGCCTCTCCAACGCGGGCTTCCTGCCCCCGCCGAGATTGATCTACTATCCCGTCTCGGTCCGATATAAAAACGATGACGGCCGCACATCCATCGTCGGCCTCTTCCTGAGGTTATAATTTCTTTTTTTTTTCCCCCGCTTATTCCCGCTCCGATCAATCACTACTGGAAAGATGAAAACTCGCCGGCCGATCATTCCACGAGTAATCGATTTCTAATTACTCCGGAGGCGTTCCAGTTTGATTTAGGTGAATACCTCGGAGATGAAATACCGGACGGATAATAAATTTATAGGGTGTTTATATATTGTCGCGGCTTTCTCTACGTTTCTATCACTTTTTTTAACAATAGAAAGTAAGAAGATAAAAGAGGAGTTTATTTGTTGAATTAAATCTTTAAAACTAAATTCCTGGTTTATTATACAATCGCGCTTTGGTGTCCTTTACGCATGTGCGTCCAAAAAATTGCTACAATGGGTCTGTTATATTTCCGTTGAGAGGAATAACTCAAGGAATTTACAGTACCAAAGTGATTGTTTACGCTTCACGGCCCCTTCCTACAGGAAGGTGAGCCGAATCCTAATTTTCTGCCGCGGATTAGATCCATCCCCGAGTTGCTCGGGGTGGGACGAGAGGGGTGAGAATATTAATTAGGCAATTGAGGCGAAGGGCGGGGGGGTGTGCGGGCGGTGGCGGGCGAGGGGTAAGGGCCCGGGTGTAATATGTGTTGTGAAGGGCCCCGACGAGTGGTTGGCAAACACCCGAGGCCAATCTAGAGGCTCCGTCTCCGATCGTCATCCGGAGCGCGATTACCCGGTCGAGTGGACGCATTCGTTCCTTGTTGATTATTGCCGACGGAATTGGCCGACGAGCGAATATGCCGGGCCCCCGCTATTGCCCGTATCCGACAGATGTTGGCACGAGTTCTAGACAGGCTCTCGTACGCCGATCGGAATTAATACCATTTTTCCTATTTTTTTTGTATGAACTCGAAGGATTCATTAAAAACGCTCTCCTTTCTGACGATGTAGAACAACTAGATTGTGTGAAATCCACGCAATTAACTCTTCTTCGATGCGAGGAAGAATTTTTTTTTAATGAAACCCACTGATAAAATAAATTAAACGCGCAGATTAAAAAATTCAATCGGGTGAGTCGACCAGTCGTCGATAGGCCGATACGATTTCATATTTCCGTTAGTTTCCTGAACGCCGGTAACACCGTCCGATTGGAGTGGAGGCCCGACAGGAGTGACCGGGGAGAGGCGCTCCTCCGAAGCCACTTAGCGCTGTGACGGGTAAGGAAGGGGCGGAATTATGAGGCCAGGGGCCGGAGCCGCCGAGGCCGAACATAAATTAATGTTCGAGGGCATAAACTCGCGTGTGGGAAGGCTTTATGGGGCCGGGGCGGGCACAAGGTACAAGCCCCGCTGGGCGATATTTCAAATGAAATACGAGTAGGGCAGTTTTCCGCGCGGCTATCGTCGATCTGTTTTTTGAAACGGGCCGCTCGAGTGGCGGCTCGGGGTCGCGGGCCCTGATTACACACGCCAAGACCGCTTCCAGTAAACCGCCTCCAGTCACTCAGCTTCAAAATCTCTGCCCGACGCTATGCTGGTATCATCAATTTTATTATTATTCAGCCGACTTCCCCGCGGAAATGACAATTTACCAGCTAAATTATTTGCGGACCGTTACATTGAATACAGGAAAACCTGTGTCAAAATGTGGAGAAGGAGCAGACCAGGATGTGGTTCTGCGAAATTATATATATGTCGATTAAGCGTAAGTCTTCGCTTACCACTAACTTACTGTCTCGTGTCAAACCCTAACGATGAAACCAGTAAGAGTCCCAGCAGCGATAACACTCCGCACAGTAAAAATCTGCTAAAGGAATTGTACAAAGTTTTAAAGCAACAATTCAGAGGAGGGGATTGGGGCCATGGGAACAGTTATTATAATCCACTTCAAACTGGATGTATATTTTACAAATCCAGAGTTAGCCCGTCAGAATTTTAATAACATGATATATGGCGCGTCACACGTCGTTTGGGGATGAAATATCGTTTCGGGGGGGGGGGGGGGGGCTGTTGACTCGGTGCCAGGGCGTTTACAAAGTAAACGGGAGTTGGGCGCGTGCGTGTGTGTATGTTAGGGTAGGATTGGGGGGTAGTTGTGTGACGACCAGAAACTAATTTCTCTTCTTTCCGAAAGGCCGTTGTTTGAAATGTATGTATTGGATAGTGAGGGCGTGGCGGTGATGGTAGGGGGTGGGTGGATGGACGGGGGTCGTCGGACGGAGAAATGTCGTACAATCCAAGCACGGGGAGTGGCTCCTCAACCCCCAAGTGACTCCCGGAGAGTTGGCTACATATTGGTTCTCGAGAAGCAATTTGGGGCCGCGGGGGTTGTGGAGCCCGTCGTCCCCCGCCCCCGTCCTTCTCTCGGCGTGACATCGGTCCGGCGAATCAACCCCCCGGGGGACCCGCCCCCACCCAAGGCTTCCTGTCTGAGGACAGGAAATGAAAGGTCTCCATGCCAACTGCGGGGGCGGTAGAGACGGGCGTCCCTACAGTAGAGTGCCTCCTCCTCGACCTCTTCGCGGGCGCCGAACAACGATGTCTCTCGGTTAGAAAATACCAAAAATACAAATACAAATTTGATGCCTGTTTTAAGGTGAACACTGAAATTTTAGTTTAGAATGCGAGGGGTTGGAATACCGTAGGGTCCAACCCCTCCTTAGCCGAGAGAGGCTAGACCGGTCTCGGCTGCTTGCATCTCCAGTAGCGGTGTTAGTCACTTTGGCACCTCGGATGTTTTTCGGGCATCCACACTGCACGGTCTAGCAAAAGACCAAATCAGCAAGAGGAGGCAGAAACGCACGAAATCTACTGAGATTTTAGTTCCGACGAGACACCGAAGCTTCTAATCAAGTGTCAGACGAAACCCATCGACAAATGTCTACCCCTTCACATTATAAATTAAATAATTTCTAATAAATACAAATTAAACATTTTCGACGTCCGGATGCTTTTAAAACCCCTGAAGCAATTATTTCCGTCTGTATAATGCCAATGTTACAGCTGTTGCCCACGGCCATAACTGTAGCAGAGTTTTTCTCGTATTATTAACTATTCCAATATTTCTAATTAACGAGGGTTCCTACAAATAAACATCGTTATGAAGTTCCAGCCGTGCCGGTACTAGTGGGCCGTATTTCAGAAAAATAACCATCGGCCGTATTCGTGCCCGGTTAGCGTCGGGCTCCTCGATAACCGAGCTATGTAATTCATGTCCCGGGTGAGAAACAGATAACGGGAATGTTTGCTTCTTCCACCCCGGCTGTAAAAAAAAAATAAAATTAAAAACACACCACCGGCTTCTACTAAATACGTGTAGATTTCCAGCAAATTCTAGCTTTAAAGGCCCGAAGTGTAATACGGTTTACTGATTGGAACGATAATGGTTGTCGCATGTCTGTACATAATTACGTGAGGGGGGGTGCTGGTTCTCGGGAGGTTTTCTAGTGCCATCGATTTCAACCCCCCCCGTCATGTCCACCCCCCTCCGGGCCCCCTAATACTAACGCGGGGAACAATGTTTTATAATTTATCGAGTTGTGGGACGTTGGTTGGGGGGGGGGGGGGTTGCCGGTTTGATACAGAGTGTCGTGCTCGTGTGCTGCTTGTTTAAACAGGGCCCTCCATCGTCGAAAATTTGCCCCCCCCCCGGCCTCATACAATGCCAATAAGTCAATTATTGTGTGTCCAATATTATTTATTCAATAACGATTTCCAATTCCGTCATTGCGGGTTAAATGAGAGAGAGACCTGAATAATGGCCCCGAGTAACCGGGGATAAATCCTTGGAATGTGCATGTGTGATCAGGATAATAAATAGTTCATTAATTTTGCGGTTAAATGTATTTAACATTCAGTATGTTTTTTCTCTTATTGTATAGAGAACAATATTAGTAAATTAAGATATTTTCTTCACTTTATAACTGCTTAAAAGATTTCCCTTTTTTCAATGCGGTACGAAGTTTGACTAACGTTGATCAAATAGGTGATTATTCCCCGTTCTGTACTTCATCAAATTTCTAAATGTATACACAAAATTTAGCTGTACATATTTTTTTCCATTCAACTGAAATCAGAACAACGATAACTCAGAATTTACATTATCATAGAGGGCAATAAATTAAAATATCGCCCGGCATTAATATCGCATCCTACCAGTGTACGAAACAAGGGCGGATATTAATAGTTGTAATTTATACCGTGAAGAGGGGGGCTTAATCGCCATTTAGGGATTTCAGCCGGGTTACAACTGTAGTTGGAAACAATGCCCTCGGCCCCGTGTACACGGCCCTGTTAAACGCTCTCTATTCTGGACGGGATGGGGGGTAGGCGGGGCGCAGATGCGGATAGTTACAATGTCGGGTAACTCGCTCCCGGGGTTTAATAGTTGGCCCATACCTTGTATCGTGGGTGGGGAGGGCGGAGGCCGCGGTCTCGGATTATCCCTCATAGGTGCGCTCCCTTGGTCATTAGCGCCCCCGCAGGGTTGTTGTTTCCTATTAGAAACAATAGGCGCTAGTTTGGGGGGTGATCGGGGTGGCGGGCTACTCGGTAATTAGTGTCATTACTCGGCCCTAGGGGTGGCGTTGTTGGGGGGGTGGGGACAAGGCTGTAAACCCCCGCAAGGCACGCTACTACTACGGCCTACGTTAAACGCCGACAATCGATAAGTACCCCGGGCACTTATACTGTAGAGGTATACGACTATCTATCCCCCGCCCTCACTGTATCCAACAAACCTACCAAATACAAACAGCCTACATTAGGTTTGCATGCGGGTGCGATAAGGGCAGGGGAAAACGCCTAGACGGGGACAAATGGCCGGATTTCGGTCACGAGTCCCTCCCCCCGGAGGGACCCTTAACTTTGAAAAGGGTATTATCGAACTCCACAGGCTGCATTTTGTTAGTTCTGTTCAGATATTTGAATTTAACCCCCTAATCCCCCGAAGCAGGCGTAATTCGAATTTAAGTAATCAACCTGGAACGATTTAAAATTATTTATTCTATTATTTATATATATAAAAAATATATTATTGTCTTACTGGGTTTGTTCTGACCCTGTATTGTTCAGACTGTTGGGTTTAGAGTTAGGATCGAGTTTGATGCAGGTAACAAATAAGTATACTTTAGAGCGTAAAAATCTTCTCTTAAAAATTGTCTTTCAAGTCTTACAAACTCTGAAGTCATTCCACGCTAATTCCTTTGAGTTCAGTATCTAATTAATTATTTTAAAATTACTTCATATATTGTGTTATTTTTATATACTTGCCAACCTGTGTGAACAGGGAAAAAAAATAAGATTTTAAAATTGTGACAAGAATAATGAAGTGTACATCGACGCCGGTCGCATGCGGCACGGGTCGCGATAAGGGCCCGTCCTGTCCCGAAACAAATAGCCGTATCCTGGTCACGATTTAGGGCGAAATTCCCTCGTTGGGGGAGGGGGGGGCGGAAAATCAAGAAATTTCACAGACGGGTTTGTGTGGGGGCGGGGGGTGTGGTCCTACCACCCCCGAGATAACCGCGTAACGAATGGAGTTTGAATACGCTCTGAGGGAATTCTGAACGAAAATTTCGTTCCTCCGATAACGCTCATGTTGCCGACATGTTGTGTATGTACCCCGTCCATTGCCGAATGCCCAGGGACGTCGGCGTGCGCGCGTTTTAATATTCAAATTGAGCCGTGTTCCACTCTTCTGAGCGTTGTTCCTTTGATACGGGGCCGCTGAAAATATGCGACCGTTGCATGTAGAGGGATGAAGAAAGTGGAGTTGTCCGCGTTGAAAATTACACCGTGTCAAAGCGCAATTAAATATCAAAGATGTCCGCTTTTTCAAATCCTACAGCTTTCTCCTTTCCCTGGAAATTAGAATCCAGATTCTGTTTTAAGAACACATCTAGATTTCATTGTTAACTCATATATTAAAAAGTTATAATAAAGAACTACGAACTTGTTATAGGAATAACATTTATTCATGTGCAGGTATGTAGGATACATCTAGTGACTAATGAGAGGTTTGTAACTGTACAATGTGTTGAAATAATAGAACAAGCGGGCTGACTTTTCTCCTGCGCTTTTTTAGTTGTATTCCTCTAATTCAAATGGCATAAATTCGAATTCCCGCCTGATATTTATTTAATGTAAATTTATTCATTGCGCAACCGAAATTTGAGCCCGCAGTCCGCGCGGTCCCGAATGCGGGCGTTATTTTTAATTCCAATCAATTAATTAATAATCGTTTTGTCCCGCACAAAACGGTGTCTCGGACAAGAGTGCGCTTGAATATCGGACTGAAATATATTTGAAATGATCTCTGCACGAATACTTACGCGATTACTCAAGCAAGAGTCGGTGTGGGCCTCTCAACAGTCCGGCGGGATTCTGATATTGCATAGCAGATTTCTAGTTCATCCTGTCTTTTTCAGTTGGCTAAGGAGGACTCCTCCTTCCTCCTAGTAGAAGAAAAATGAAATTTACGGCAGTTAAGTTTACACGTAATAACCGAGTTGAACCCCCGCCTCTCCGCCACCTTGTCTTGGGAATACATTAGCATGCATTGGCCCCATTACCATTCGGCCCGTTGTTGTTGTTTTTCTTCCCGCGTGGATTTTCCCGCCTGGAGGATTTCTCAACTCCTTGGCGTTTCCCCGGCTCGCTGAAAACGTTTTTCCGACCTCCTTCCATTAATTATATCAAAAGTCTTGGCCGAAATAAACGGTGTAGATATTCAAAACGCAGCATGACCCACTAAAACAACAAAATGTTGAATACCGGTAAGCGGAAGGTAAAATTCTTTATGTTCATTAAAATATTCCATATTAGCACCCAAATGAATCTCGTTATTCTAATTTAACGTAATGCTGCATATCGACAATTTTGATATTAACGAATTTGAAATTCAAATTCAAGTCTGCATATAATAATGGAGCTGAAAAATTTATAAATATACGGTCAACACTATCGTACTGTACAACGGTGTTAATCTGAATCACACATGTTAGGATTAATTACACCATAAATTTACTACGTAAGAGGCCTCGATATGAAGAATAATTTCGATTTAGTAGTTTTTTGTGCCCTAATTTTCTATAAGTCTATAATAAATGAACATTCAAATATTGTCTCCAAACAATATCGAATTCCAGGACAGATTTTCAGTGTAAATTAGAATGATGGTACGAGAAATGGACTATTTATGCGAAGGAATAGTGTTCGGAAGCAGCTAGAAAAAAAATTTCTTTTTGGATAGTCGAAAAACTGCTCGGTCGCCGGCAGAAAAAGTAAAAGGTGTCGTGGAGTCAAAAGCGCTCGTTAATAAGCTCGTCGAGATGCCTATCTCCTTCGGGCTGGGGGTGAGGTCGAGGGACGGCCATTTACATACGCACGAAGGTACCTCGGAAACGGAGAGAGGCCGAGAAAACCGCGTAAATTCCCCCGTTTCTTTTCTTTTGTTTCTTTCTTCCCTCCCTCCCGCTATCACCTTTTTCACTTCCCAGCTCTTTATCCGGCCTCATATCCTTATCTAACGTATCTAGCCGGCGACCCATTCACGACCCGGTTGGTTATTAATAGTGACCGCCGTGTGGGCTTATCTGACGTCCGATGGAAAAACTGTACTCGCCCTGAGAGTTACGCGAGGAAAAGACCGGGGATCTGTATTATGAATGGAAGTCGGTGTACGAATGAAGTATAACTCAGTTCCGGCTTACTCTTATGAAACTGAATCTTATTTTAGTCTAAAGGAAGTCTGAAGGAGCGCATCCAATGAGATGTATGAGATCGTAAAGAAATTGCCAATTTCAACTCTCGAAAACTTCTACATTAGTTCTTAGTGATTGCTTCCCGTGTAAAGGACAGAAAAAAGGGTTCCGATATACCAATAATAATGAAATGACTTATTAAGAATCAATCTAACCAGTCCATACACTGTACCCTACTCCAGTATAATTTGAAGAATCATTCCTTATTCCTCGGTGCCAAGTCTAGGTTGCGGCCAGGGGTCTTCAATAGGCTACTTCAGTTGGACGGAGCTATACTCGAAATACGTTTCGCTAGCAATTCATTTCCTCGAAACTATAGAAATCGGTTCTGCAGAATGATCCTGAAGAATTGCTCCTGAGGTTACGGCAGACAATATAGGGGAACAACATGTAATGACGCTGAAAGAAACGTCGGTCAGAGATACATCTACATTTCAATATAACTGCTTAATGTCGCTTTGAATACAACTACCGCGATGAGTCCATTACCGACTGGAAGACTTAAGTTTTAAAATTGTCCAAAGGACACAAGGTTGCGACTCCTGGTCTCACGTTGGCGGACGACAACTGTCGTGGCGTCCCACTTTTTCCGTTCCACTTTGCGTGTTTCTCAGGACGACTGTTCGACAGCCTGGTTCGCACGGCGGGGGCTGCGGGGGGCGGTCGGAGCGGTAGCCGGGGGCTCCTTCACCCGTACCGCCGTGCAAATTGGGCTCTGTAATTTCTCTATTTGGACTGCTCTCCCCCGCCGACGAAAAACAATCAAATAATTAGCGCGCCCCCCGGAGCCGAGGACAAAAACTTAATTGCGCCGGTCGTACTCTAGCGGCGGCAACATTTTATTACACTCATAACCCGAGCGTAAACACACGCCGTCGGCCCCGATGGGGTCTGCCAGATAGCGGGGGTTCAATTAAAACTAGAGCGGAGGTCCGCTCCGGGATAGGGATAGGGATCTTCATGGGCTGTTAACAGTTTTTTTTTTCTTTCCCGTTGTGTGTGTTTGTACACAGTTTTCAGTCTGCCACATGCATGTGTGTAGACATATATATGCCTCGTTGTTTGATCCAAGCACAGCCTAATGACTCTACATGAAAGTGAGACAACATTAACCGGCGTTGCTATATTTACATTTCTCCTTTGTCATGTCTGTCTTTACGCTTCTGTAACTTTTACTATTAAAGCCTTGTTGAATATCAGTTGCACCGGACCAAGTAGCAAAAGTAACCTTTACTGGACCTTTGAATATTGTAAAACTTTTTATCCGAAATAAGTACGACAGATAACGTTATTGATCTACATTTCCGTCTGATTGTATGTTTGTTTCAAGCCAAGTATATAAAACAAATTGGGGCAGTTTACTATCAGATCCCCAGTGTTGGTTGTCCGACCGTTGTTGGATTTGGGCGCGTAATTCGGTCTGCGGTTGTCCCCCCTCCCACCAGCGAATTATTACCGGGGGGGGGGGCGAAAATTATTGGGTTTCGTTCTGTGGTATTTTTTTTTGGCTGTATAAAGAATCGAGACTGATAAAAACGCCGGGATAACGTGTCGCCACTCTCGCACTAGATAATCGAGATTGTGGACTCTAAATGTACTGATCAACAGAGCAGTTCACGTGCAGTCCGTCCCCCCTTCTGCTGGCGTGCATAGATCCAATTCAGATTCGTGACGAATGTTTAAAATATGGAACACGCGATACGCTTAAAAAATGTATCCGCGCAGGTAATACAGCCGCGCCCCGGGATCGAAACCGGTAATTCATGTGCCTATTTAAAGTTTGTTCATTTCGAAATCGCGATTGATTGAAATGTTTCATCATGCGACCGGCCCTTCTGATGCAATTAATATCCGAACCTCTTTGGGTCTTACAGCTTTTTAAACTCCGGGGTGCAAGGAGGTATTTCGCAAAATGTCATAATTAAAATTCTTCAGAAAATTAATATTTTCATGGGCTCTCGTTGTTACTGCTACTGAACTCCAGACTCCAAGAGGAGATGAAACCTCCTCTTGCACAAGCGCAGATCAATAATTATTTCCAATTAGAAGCGCCGCTGAAATCGGATCGCTAATTGCATGAACAATGCATAAGGCCTCCGCTTTATAAACCCGTTTATCATTCTTGGCGAATAAATCACTCTCGCGGGACTGCAACGCGCTAAGTAGTGTTGCATGTCCCCTACCGTGCCAAGTAATCGGCCGTTTGGGCCCGACGAAGAAAGCCAGATTCTATTGCGTTGCGGCACTAAATCGAGTCAAACGGGCACGCAATCTCTGCTCCAGATGTTCAACACAAAAATCTATGCGCGGGCCCTTGTTGTGAAATCCGGGACAAATAACGATATACTCGAGTTAACAGCAACTTTGAGGGCGATTCAGAAGAAAATATAGAAGCACTCCAGCTCGAAAATTTTAAGCGGAATTTACCCTACAATTTTACCGAATTTGATCTAAAGATAACTTCAGATACTTTCACTTCGTGCACGACGATGAACCGAGGTCTGGATGGAGTGTTTTTCAAATCCAGGAACCGTTAAGAGCATTCAAATTTCCGATACGATATTCAACTGTACTGAGTAATTTCTCCCGCGAAAATTTTTAAATATTTATATTTTTAAGGAACGCAGTAAATGTAACTGTCCTCGGCAGTGTACATAGAAAGTGGCTGCGTTGTTGGGCACAGTGAGAATCGAGCTAAGGTTCGCGGCGACCGGAATTAGAATTGTCGGTATCCAACTTCCGGCAAGATCGCGCGATACTGTGACGAGAACATTGGGAAGCAGGTGTTGAACCGGTCCGAGATTCTTCCTGTTCTTGGAGAAGACTTGAGCGCTCAATCCTGGGTCGTGTGTACGTCCCTTTCAGCACAGTATCACCAGGTCATACAGTTTCCGATAGTGATTATTCCGCACCATTTTGTCTCAGATTTTTTTCGTTATTCCAAATATTCGCGTCACCCGGATAAATTTAACATGAAATAAATAAAGACGAATGTTAGGAATGAAGACAAATGTTTACATTGCGTATACACTCAATGAATAACGCGAATTCTGTAGTCAACTTCTGTCCCTTATCTTGAAATAATGCGAGACAAGATAAAATAAAATTCTTCGTACGTTTCCGGCCCAGTTCCGTGTAAAATTTTGGACAAATATCATAAACTCGAGTTGTTAAAGCGGGGACTAAGTGGGTTAAGGCGACCGTGAGACGAGGGTCAGACGGGCTGGACAAGGGGGGCTTGCCCCCCCCCCCACCGGGGCCGAGCATCGACGGGCAGCCTAAGACGAATTAACTGTCGAAATCTGATTGTGAGCTCCGGGAGGTGGGAGGGGGGGGGGGCTGGCCCCGGCCCTCGGGGGCCCCATCTCTTGTAAACAGGGCCCCGCTATTTATTGCCTCGTAAAATAAAGTAAAGTTCCGTGTAGTCTGAACATCTGATCGCCAGATAATATTGCTCCGGCCTTGTTTCAGATACGGGGCAAACCCCTTGTCCATTTTTTATGCGGCGATTCGTTCCCTTTTGTTTTTTAACTTAGCTCCACTTCCCTCTACACACGACCACCCTCCAGCAACCCCGGGGACACCGTCGACAAGGAACGACATCAAACTGCATTTTGTCTTTAATTAGGCGCCCAGTGCTACTTACTACCTATTTGATGGGACTGGTCGGGCGGTGTCTCGGTCGGAGCACTGCACTAAGGTTTTGGCCCTGTCGGGCCATATACACTTTAAATTAAATACATTTTGTTTGAAATCGATAAACTTTGGTGACCCGCACAAACAGAAAGGAAATCGTGAAAAATCTACTACACATAAAATGAGAGATATGCGGAGGAAATAAGAAATACGTCGACAGCAATAACACGATGTTGAGAATATCTTCGGGAGATGATTAATCTAATAAATTTTGTGCAAATAATTTTCAATAAGTTTTAATTTACGGTCCGCCACCGCGAATTTTCCTACAATGAAGTATTTGATCGAGGGGTTTTTTGCTCAAGAAAAACTCAAAAATTGTGTTTTTAATTTGATACTTCATCCAATAAGCGCTATTTTAAATTATATTTGGCACAGAGTCCGTTTAGCAGAGTCAACATTGCTGAACCCACAATGTGCTAATGTCGTCGAGCCTTCCACCGTACAAAAATAGAGGTCCCATCTCCGTTCACCACCGTTCCGCCCTTCGCATAATAATAATACCCCGGGGGAGGTTATGAATTAAAAGGGGCCGTCGAGCTACTTCTAGGGGCGCGTTTATTCCAAAATTGTGTGAGGGGGTGTGTGGTAGAAACCTCGTCGAAAATAAAGAGCACGGACCCCGAAAATATGTTTAAATAGGAGCCGAAAGGGTTAAATGTGGGGGCGGAGGGCGGGCACTTTTAATTTACATAATTTTCGTCGTCCGCGTTAATAATAAAGGGAAAACCCCGGGGCCGGACGTAGTAAATTTGGGCGGGCGTCGGGCACAGCGCTCGGGGTTAGAGGCACTAAATAGTGCGGCAGGCCGGCGGTGAAGTCCTGGGGGCCTCTTCTAATGAAGGAGGAGCACGGGGGGAGGAGGAGGAAAGAGTGGAACCCGAGAGAGAGAGAGAGAGAGAGAGAGAGAGAAAGAGAGAGAGCGTGTGTGGGATGTCGGGTGTCAGGGGCACCGCCCCCGGCAATTAGGGGTGGGGGGGGGGCGACCCCTTCAACTTAGCGCCAGTCTCACCCCCGGCCCCGTGATAAATGCCCGCTGGGGTTCGGCTCTCCCTTTTCTTTTCCCAGGGCAAGACAACAACCTAATGGCCGCCCACTGTCACCGCAATTAATTCATAAATATTATAAAGAACCTCCCTCTCTCTCTCTCTCTCTCTTTCTCCGGCGCTCTTTCCGAGGTTCTCCCTTGGCAAGGGTTTTTACCCCTTTTTACCTATTAGTCATTCGGCATATACGAAGCCGAGGAGCCGCCCCCTTTCACTACCGGGCCAGCCGTTGGTGTTGAAGTTATTCCAAACCCGTGTCGCCTTCCTTTTAGAAAAAAATGTAAACCAAACTTTTAGACAAACTTAAGGCAAAAAGAGACGGGTAATTCAGTAATCGTACGCCAAAATTACAGTGCTACTACTACTAGCCGTGACAAAATTTACTGAAAGATGGTCAGAATTTCTTACTCCAGTTCAAATCATCGCTCTAGTCTAAGATTTATAAGACAGTGTTAACTAACACACAACATTTTTTTTCGTTTATAGTTTTCACGTTTTTGTCTCGATAAAGAAACCACCCATGATGACATTGCGAATGATGCGATTTGAAACATACCGGGCAGCATTAAGGACGGTTCGAAGAACTTTCGATTGGAATCTCCGGATGCCAGCGATGTCGAATATCTTGGTGGAACCCCATAGTTCTTTACTGTATGTCCATGTCGGTTTTAATATTGTGAGTTTTGGCGAACATAATAGAGACTTCCTGAACACTCGTTACTCGTTCACATTCAGGCGACGTTTGCGTATCTACAATGCAAATCGAGAGCAGTGTGTGTCCCTCTCGAATCTGTACCAAATGAAAGGTAGAGCCAGAAATTGGTTTCGGCCTATTGGGCAAGGGCGCCGCAGGCCTCAAAATCCTCCCCTGCCGAGGGGGCAATTGGGTTTAAATAACGCCGGTCTAATGCCCGCCTCATTTGAATAGGCGTACGCGCTGCTCTATTCTTCTCTCTCCCGACGCCCACCGATGACACGGCCGACGTCTCTATCCTTCGACCCTGTAAACGCTGTCGCTCCGTTCCTGTTTTCCCTCTATCTCTCTCTCTCTATGTTTTTTTATTCCCTTTTTCACCTCCTTTTGTGTTTTACGGTCCCGAAAATAGACCGGGAGGGGGGGCGTGTTCGGGCCCGAGGGGGAAACCGCTACACGGGAAGAAAGGGGAATATTTAAATGAGAACAGCGGACTTGACAGAGGCCCGGGTCTCGGCCCGAATGTACACCGCGGCAGTATCCGCCTTCGGGGCTTGTAACCGGCCCTAAAACTCTATGATTGAGTTATCCAACACGGGATGAGGGGGACATGCAAGCAGGAATTTGGGCCGTGCGCTATTGTAACTCCTCACTATCGGGAGGGTTCAAGACATCTTGACATCTCTGGACATGGAGGAGGTACTAACTGTGCTGAAAAATTAATTTTAATACTTGACTGTAAGTCTTACATTTCTGTTTTGTGTTGACAGAAAACCCCAGCGTATGAAATTACACAGGTTTAACTTCAAATCTACAAAATAAATTACACGTATTATTGTTGATATTACACAAATTGGTAAAAAAACTACTCAAGTCTCCACGCGTAGGTTTTGTATTACAACGGAGCAAATAAAAAGGCCATTTATAGTTTGTGTTCTCGCTCATAAGAGAGACTCCCAGTATAGAATAATACTCAACAGAGTAATTCGACATTTCTGAACGCCCAGGGAGGAATTTTATTTGTTCTCCAATATATTTTAACATTGAGCTCCTATATTTTTACGGCCTTTAATTTATGAACGGAGCGAGGTCTTCATATGAAAAATAAACCCTCCCCCCACCGTCAGGATATTATGAAATTCCTCCGGGCGTAATTCTGGCCCACTGTGCTCAATTTCGGAAGGAAATTAAGAGCCGGGGGGTGGTGGTGGCCCTCGCGGTTCTATCGCTTGTTCAATTAACAGATACAAAACCGCTACAAGACCAATTTATTCTACTTTTTTCCGCCCCCCCGTTCTCTCTCGGCGTCTTCAGACATCGAACCGATGAAGAGCCGGTCTATAATTAAAACTGTAGTTATCAATTAATGGTTGGCTCGCTCTGGACTGTTAATTATGCTCTGAGAGTCCCACAGTCGTCTCCCCCCCCCGCCCCCATTCTGAGCTTCGGTACGTAATTGTTTAATTTGGCGCTAACACCAACCGGTATTATGGCGATTAATATTGCAGTGAAACAGGAATCGGGAGCAAATTTAAAACGTCTCAATTAATTATGCCGTAAAATTCACGATTTCAGTTTCTTTCAACAGACTTTCATCCACTTGGAAAAGCAGCAAATAGGTCCCTGTTGAAAATTTCCTAGGTTGAACTGATTGAAATTGTTCGCGTTTTTACTAATCATCCGTAACGTAATAGTTCACATATAAATATAATAATGTAATAATAAAAACCCTCCTTCCTCTGTAGCGTTACTCAAAATAAAAAATTCAGTCAAATTCGTGTATTCGAAATCAATCTGAATTTCATATAACATACATCAAGGATATTGTGCGCTGCCTGTTGTATACATTTTGGCCGTTGTAATAATTCTATTTTATATATGTATTATTAGAGAATGCATAGATGTGCTCCCACTTTATAAATTATGGATCAATTGACACCCTTCTGGATATTGATATGTTTTTCCATTTTCGATAAAACTTCAGCATACTAAAGTAAAGTCTCAATTCATAAGTGGCCATCGTTTGGAATTTGGCCGCACAGCGAATATGAATGGAGACCTGTTCTATAGAATAAATAATATTCTATATTGTTGTCCACGACGATTTTGGCGGCTGACAACATTGCCAAGGCGTATTGGACAACGTCGAATAACCGATTCCGTCGGTTGGCCGGCCGCTGGACGCGCCTAACAATGAAATTCGGCGCGGTCAAATCTGGGCATGGTTCGCCTTTTCGGTCGGACAATGTTGGCGACACGTCCGAGTACATCCCGAATGACGGACACCGAAGGACGACGTCCCAGGGGGCTATGACCTGACCGGGAATTGCGTCTGCGACACACGATTCTTGAATCGCAAATGTCTCCGGGCACATTTAAATTCGAGGAAACGCTATTCATTATCGTACTGAAAAGAATGTTGGCATCAGGAATTCATTTTCATCCAGCCGTAAATAAAATATGAACAACGACTAATTGGAAATGGACGAAAGGAAGATTCGTTAGGGCGGAATAAATCCGGGACGATGGCAACGAGAGATGTGTACAGGAAATGTTTCCGCGAATGAGGAATATTCTGCACGCGATTAAAACAAGAAATATTGTTAGTATTATAAACATTTCTTTTACAATTAATTGCTTATTTACTGATCCAAGCCTCGATTTCTCCATACTCAGAACAACTTCTGACATTGGACAGCAACAGTAGACACAGTAGAACCACCTACTTGAGGTTCTTAACTCGTTGATTTTTGAATTTATATAAAATTATAACGATAATGATTTTAATGTTACTCCTATTTTATGAAGATGATTGAATAACGATCATTACGTGGGAATCTATTGTGGAACTGGCTCTGAAATCTGTCCCGTTTACATTTGAGTTTCAATCTCAAAGATAGCATTAGGAGGTTTTGCATCTCCGATTGCCATATTATGAGGTACTTACGTCCGTTGGCTACTGATGTTTCTATTTCTAATAAGTATTTTTATTCTAATTAAGCTCGTTTCAAGTGCATAAGGTGAATATTCTAGTTTATGGCCTGTAATGGTCACGATTGAGAAATTTCCCCCCGCGAGAAAATCTCTGCGCTGAACAGAACTGAATACAGCGGTAATTAGCGGGTAAAAGTCAGAATATCTAATAAGAACAATACTATTTTTATTCCCTTTTTTATTTCAGTTGTTTTTTTTTTGTCCGTTTTCCCATTCGACCATTTAAATTAAACCTTAATAATTTCATAGTGGCAGGCGGTCCGTCACCAGGTGAATAACCTTGTCCAAGTCACCCAATCTGCATGTCATTTGCATGCTAATGGGGGCACCACCAAGCCGGAACTCGCTTACCGATTTCCCCGCTGAAAAGTGGGATTCCGCTGCCGGCTCTGGAAGCCGCTGGAACCCCTCTGGGGGATCGGGGAACAGGCCGTCGATTCGGACCACAACGTTCGTACTACGTTCATATTCCAAATTGGGGAAACAATATAGGACTATTAAAAAACCGGTATTGAAATAAAGTTCACCCTCAGGATATAATCACCGCTCGGTCTGTTGGACCAGATAATTATTCAACGATGAAACATTGTGTCCAGTAACTTTCGGTGAAATTTTACTGTCAGTAATAACATTTACAGTTTCACAGATTGAAAGAATTGCGTTGGAGCTACAGTTTAAGAAAACTGTAGTATTCATGCATTTAGGCTAATTGCTTGAAAATTATATGAAAAGACGCGTGAAGGCAGTAAACTGGAATTAATGCAATTCTCGAAATCAACAGATTGTATCCAATTATTATTTATGAAATGTCTGTATTTCACGATATCGAAAGAACAGAAAAACGCATTAACGATACAGAACGATGGTCTCTGTTTTGAATCCCGAACGGCTGAATAACATATTTTCGCTCCAAAGGTTTCTGGGATTGTTCTTAGGGGCCGCGATTAATTAGGATCGTTATTATTATTCATTGACTGCACTGTTAGCCGCCGGCCGAAAAAAAACCCCTGCTCTGGATCGCCTCGTTTGTACGGATAATTATGCGAAAAAGGAATTAATATTCAGTTAATATCAGAGCCCGCGCGGAGAGCCCGTTTCGCAAGGCGATTTCAGGAAGGAATTAAAGAATTCTTGACCTCCCTTCCACTGCCCGTGTTCTCTACGCTGCATCCATTGTTCTCCCAGTCTTCTAATGTGAACATTTTAATTGGGCTGGTTTGTAAATTTATATTTCAAAATGACCGGTCCGTTTTTTCGCCCATAAAACCGTAAGATGTTTGTTCCATAGCTTGCGTGCTTTCAGTACGCCGATATTGGGCTAAATTCATATATTAGCTAATTCCAGAAGCTAATTAATGAAACGCGAATTCAATATAATGAATTATTACTCCATTAATGAAAATTGCAGAGATTTTAATTTCCAACATGGTATCTCCCCTCCCGTGGCTAATCTCCTCGGTCGAAAAGGGCCACTATCACTAGGCCTCTTCTCTATCGGGAGAAGCGAGTGACATAAAAACATGCCGCATTAATACCTATTTATTAATGTACAATAAATAGAAAGGAAAACGAGGAGACTATCATTATAACATTACCTCATATTCCTTACTCCTTGATCTTCTGCCACCAGTTAAGTCCAATTCTAGACCTGTTTAATCGTCTTTATTGATACGAAACCTCATCTGCAGTATTACTGCCTGAATGCCACAAACTGTAGTGTTTTTGTTTTCTTGTACAATCAATTGCAGTATAATTGTGTGTGCAAATGTTGAATGTATATTTCTCGCTCGAATGACTCGATAAAAGAGACCACCCAATGACGGCACTTTTCACACGCAGGAACAGTTTACGGCTTCGGACTAAGTATATCTCTAGGCCAGCGGCGTTTAAGCCGACGCGGGGATGGAGGGGGATAATGGATGGGTAAGAGAGGAAAGGGAGTGAACGAGTGGATTAGGATGAGGAGAAAAGCGGGAGTGGAACTTCAGGAACCGGGATTTCGCGACTTCGTCGACTGTCGGTATGTTGAGGACATGGTGGATTGTGCGGTAAGAAACATACACGGGGCATTAAGGATGGTACGGATTTCTTGGCGAGACCCACAAACTGTAGTGTGGACGCAGAGAATTCAGATGAAACTCCACACAGGCGTCTTACATCGATATTATTATTTTTTATTAAGAAATGTCCTCACCTCATTTCTACACGCGTTTGCGTCATGCGTATATATAATTATGGGCTCACATGGCCGCGGACACGTATGAAGGTGTTTCACTGGACGTGAACAGATAGGGGGCCCCGGTGTTGAGGGGACGCTGGCCTCGTGTGTGGACTAATTAGCCCGAGCAGATCGAAGCGGCTACGGTAGGCAGAGCTCTTGGCGGGAGGGCGGTGGCTGGACGACGACTCTCCCACTTGATTAGTGGACCTGTACACGGCGCTACAGGGGAGGTCTTCGGACACGCACACTGACACCCGCAGCACGAGAGACAGAGAGAGAGAGAGAGAGAGAGAGAGACTGAGCGAGAGACAGAGTTGGCTTTAAAGATTTGAAATTTAAATTATATGCCTTTATGCAAATGAAGCTTTGTCAGAGGAGGAGGAGGAGGAGGAGGGGATCCGGTACCCCCTTCCCGCTCCCCGATCCGTGCTACCGTCCAGAATGGATATGTCAACCTCGTATCGGAAGATTCGAACCCACTTCGTCGGGCGTACTTCCTGACTAATAATAAATCTTGTTCTTATCGTTTAACAATAAGACGTAAGACTTTTATCTGGGCCACGAACTATCCAAACGAAGAATACAGGAGTTACAATGTCTCTACGTACAACCGGGTTTTGAAACGTCATCAATCTTGAATCGAGTTTAAATGGAATTAAAATTGATGAAATGATTCAGTCCTCAAAGGAAACTCTGCCCAAATAGAGGTCTATAAAGGATTTAAAATATTTTAACATGAAACTCTGTCCAAATAGAATACTATGCGTCTATATTTGGTTCCAATTGGAATCGGAACTATTTGCTAATTCTTTTCATCTTCGACAGTAATTTAGATAAAATAATGCATTTTGGAATACCTAATATGCTGTCTTGGTGGCGGATCCTTGTTGGGTATTCAATGTGCCTGATACTGAAAACGGCTGGCAACCAAAAGAAAAAATCATTTATAGATTACCAAAAGCTCAGTGATCAATCCCGCTGTCTATTTATAATTGTCTGTTTAATGTTGACCTTAAACAGTCGGGTATACCTTCTGAAGGGGCCACGGTAATTATCCGGCGCGTTATACGACAGAATTAGAGATGGGAGCGTGTTCAATTCTCTAATTTATAATTGCGCCTCCAGTGTCCCAATTAGTGATTGTTCGGAAGACCCCGGTTATAAGCGGAGATGACACGGCAATTTGAGAAGAAATGGGTTGGGGCAGGCGTGACGCCTCCCCCATGATCTAGCTAACTGTGTTCGAGTTTTATTTACCGTCCCCGGACGACAGCGCTATCTCGGGAAGATCGGAGGGCGGTCACGGTGGCTGGCCTGTGACTAGTCTGAAGCAGCAACGGGAATCGGACCCGGAACACGGACGCTGAAGGATGTTGAAGGAGATCAGTCCCACTCCTGTCCGGTGACCGAGTCGGATAAAACTCGAGAATTGGTACTTTCAATAATAAAGCACCAAGCTAGTATAAAGCGATGAATGGTATACGTTTCGAACGAACAGAAATCAACACCTGTGTAAGACTAGGTATAAAATTTCCCGGGTAATATAACGTGGGGCTCATTAATTAAGGAGGCGAGCCGAAATTTAATTTCACAATACTGTCAGCACCGTCACCGCACTGTTACTGTTGTTTTTGGACGCTACTGAAGACGACCGAAAGCTTTTTTTATTACAGTTTTATTTAAAACATTTTTTTTTATTACAGAGTCAACAATCTAAAATGTTATTGGTCCAATTCACTTAACTGCTGTCCTAAAACGGTTCTCATGATGAAGAAATCACAGTGCCGGTGACACTTTACTGAATGAAATTTGGGAAGCCGGGGTTTCTGTGACTCCGTCGACTGTATCGCGGAAATTGCAGAATAATTAGTACAACTTCGGTATAACTGCACCGGGGTAGAGAAGATGAATCGTACGCATTCTAAACTTTTTTATTCCTAGAATCAAGAATAGAATCCTAAAATGATTTTGTGACCTAAAGAAAGGCTCATTTTATACAGCTGTTCTTAAAACACCGGTGTGTACCGCAGAAGATGTAAATGTTTAAGTTTCTGTATAAAATGCAAATCCTGAATCGAGATAATGCATTTCAACAGTTCTGCATATATCCCAGTAATGAATTGGTGTCTGTTTTATCATTATATATTATATTCCTCGATACTCAACGTCCGATATTCAACGACTGTCATTTCGAGATTTCCCTAAATGTATTTCTCCTTCGGTCGCAGGGCGTTTCTCCGTCGGAACGGCCGCTATTACATTTAAATATTACAGTCGAAGGTTGAAATACACGGTGGGGTTTTTCTGTTCCTTTTTTTCCAGTCTGGCTATTTCGCTTTCCATAAACTCCCATCGTGGAAACGTCCGCAGTGGAAGATTTAAGATCGATTCAATCCCTTTATGAACGCGGTTCAACTCTCTTTTACGGCGTCTTCATCTGTTGGGTCCTTCGCCGGCCGGGGAAATGACAGCTTATTTACTTTCAACGGATTGTCCCGCCGTCCTCTTTTGAAAGGATATGCCCCGTGTTTAAAACGAGGGGGCGTTCAAAAGGAGGATTGTCAAACCCACGCAGCCCATTTGGGCGGACTCCATTCCGGTAAATGGTGAGGACACCGGACGGACTTTTGTTTTTTTACGCTTTTTTATCGGATTTACATACGGAATTAACATTGTTTATACTCCTCCTCCTCCCATTTTACAGGGCGAGGTATGTCGCTTATTTTATTATGAATAGAAATTCAGTTAGCTTTTACTGGAATTTGAAAAAAAAGCGGGGTTGAGGCGACTTGGCTTTTGCTTTTAAAACGCCCATACGTATGGACAGGCCGTGCAGTCTGTCGGCGTCGTGTCGAATTCGAAATGAATCGAAAAGCGTTTCGCGGAGAGATTTAAATCTCCGGAGACTTACAATTTTTAAAATGGATTCGAATTTTATTCGATCGACATCTGCCGCAGGGAATAGCGCCACTTGGCTACTGGCGAGTGCAATAAGAAACTGGATTTCATATAGTTTTTGATAGCCGCGACACAGCTGTTGATCTGCACCCGGGTAATCATTCCGAATGAACATAACGTTATTCTCGTCCTTTCTATTTAAATATGAGCAGAGATCAATAAATATTGAAAAATCAAGATTGATGTACAGCCCAGTATTATGCCATTTGGAGCTATTGCTTTAAGACTATCATCAAGTCATCAAATTCAGATAAGGCTATTTACGAAAAACCTCTTTTACATTTCCAAATGAGAATGCTTGTAATGCGATCAGTTTCTATTTACTGCTGATTGCGAACATTTACGCACAGTACTAATTATCTCAAACAGATGCAGAAATAATGCAGTGAACAAGACCTATATCGCAAAAAGATTTATTGTGACCATACAAATTTCATTTCTGAGGAACTGAAATACTAGACCGGTACCGCACATAAAGGAAATCCTCAATAGGAACATATTTTTAAAATTATTGTCGCCTTTCTGCCACTCCTATTTGAAACGGCTGGATGGATTTCCGCCGTTAAATGGGAACGAGGGCCGAATTAACTGGTCCTTAAATTATTCATTAGATGCGGTACGCGCCACGCTCGGCGGTCCCAGATAGCAGATAACTTACAAAATCGCGTCCGACCGTGTGGAAAAACAAGTGGGAAATGCATCTTTTGTTGGTACCGTTAACTGGCCAAATAATGGAGGGGGGAAGCCTCTAACGCGAAACGAGCAGATTCCCGTTCCGGAAAATAAATTGTCAATTTACAGCCGTTCTAAATGTAGAAATATTATAGTATCGACAGAATTACTGGTTTAGGATTAGGTTTGAAAATCTGATTGAAGATCTGAGTACCTTAAATATCGCATTTCGCCTGGATGAAAACTATTAGGTTTATAACTGAAATTAGTACAGATGACGAACACCCGTCTAAAAGACCTGCATTAGTTACTGTTCCGAACCCCGTTCACGGAGCGTTTAACGTTTCCGTGTCGCGATACCGGAGGCACGTTAAAAGGTTATATCCCTTTCTGTGACAAAGGGCCATTTGTGTTTTCTGAACGATCCGAAAAAACAATCGCGCCGACGCAATTATACGGCCGGCCGCCGTTGTACAGTCATTGCTATCATCTGGCGGGGGGGGGGGGCCCATGAAATCAGATACGGGGGCCGATCGAATAGATCCAGTAATTAATTGTCGAAATTCACTTGAGTTTCGAATCAGGGGCGGGAACGGAGATTAGAAATTTCGGCCCGCTTTCGTGTCCTTCCAGATTGTATATTGTAGGCCGGACCTTATCGCAAGTTTATTGGCCATTCACAATCCGGACCCTTCGCCTGTTTGTCATTTATCCTAATGTGAACGTTTCCCATACATAATGCCGTGAAACCGAATTATAGCGGTTCGGATAATAAAAATTTTCATTCTTGATAACAGTCTTGTTGGAGACATTTCCTCAGAGATCACGTGATCCGGAGCTATATTTATGTTCTCCTAAAGAAAGCCAAACAAAATTTTAATTTTAAGGCTGATAAACTTAGAGCGATAGGGGGTCTTGATCTTGATTTCTCTCAGGACATAAGAAGAGGAAATTAAATATATGTAATTATTAAACAGCATGGCCCATGAATGATATCCTCCGTGGTATATATTTGGCTCACATGATTCCTGTTGCGCTTCGACAAGAAAACATATTAAATTTAAAAAATAATATTAAGTTAAATAGATGAAATGATTTTTTAAAAAAGAGTAACACTGCTTAGTAAATATTCAGGGGCTTTTAAAAAAAAGGTTGAAGTTGAAGTCAAAAAATGAAGTTGCTTATTTACAATCTGTGATCATAATCATTAAAAAAATATTTTCTTATAGGTTAAATCGCGTTCGTTTCTGCGCCTTTAGTAATTTTTCGAAGGGACGGATCAGTCTGAGATCGTGCTCTCCTGCAATAGATTCACTTATTCTCCCCCAGTTCCTGGTAACGCTACCTTGCTGTACCGTCCCTGTATCCTGAAAAGCCTTCAATTGTTACAGGCCTAAGCGGCTCAAGACAACGCGTCTGGGAGAAAACGGATTTTCGGCGAGGCCGCTACTTTCTGAGTTGGGCCACTTTCACATCGTGTACTCTCAATACCCGGTTCTATATTGACGTTTAATTGTTCTGTTGTTGAAGGTAAGTTCATGCGATTAGTTCGTCTATTCATTCCACTCTCGTTTAATAATCCTTATTTCAAGATCGAGAATTATCGATGTGACAAGAAGACCCTTCTGTGGGAGAGACCAAAGAGTTTTGGTACATGACGATACTGGAGAGTCACCCTATTTGTTATAGCCGGGAAAATTCCCTCAGCAATTGCACTTGTGACTATTTTGTAGTTGATTGTACAAAAATAAAAGGTGAACAAAATAAATTTGTTATACTCGAGCTTTCGTCCAACCCTGGGGTCTCTATTGCGGCAGATTAGGGGGACACGACCGGGCGCTGGTCGCTATTAGGCTTAAACACCTGCCGGTCAACAAGAACCGATTAAATAGGGGCCCGATATTACGGGCACCGGTTAATATCTTTTTTTCTCTCTTTCGGCTCCGCTTAGAATAATTTCTTGTTCTCGTTTTTTCGCCCGCGAATTAACCGCCGAGCGGCAGGTGCGTGGGCAGGACCCAGAAATTCGGCTCAAATCTCATGCGCGAGATCGTTACTATAAAAAGGTGATCATTCAGAACTCGAAGTGGTCATATTCCTGCCTTCAAAACTATGAATTCTACAGTCGAAACATTGACAATTATGGATTGATATTGGGGAGTATTAAGCGCGAGCATTTATCAGTCGCGGTGTTGTATCTGTTGTCGCCGCAATATCGGACACAGATTTGCACTCAAGTACAAAATCCTAGCTCATACGCGTTCGGATGAATAATTGATACGAATAATGAATTAATAGGGGGGAGAAATACGAACCAGTAATTCACCTACACCTCGACTGTATTTGTCTCGTAATGTGCCATAAATAACATTTCATATGCCTAAACGGTTTAAGTCTCTGTGCGTTCAACACTTTGTATTTCGGTAATATTTTAAAATAAAGTAATAAAAAAATACATAAAAACCTCGATCTGAAATTCGAATCGAGTATATTCCTGATTTTTTTCGTCTTGTTCATTGCATCGATATCCGGGCGTGTAGTGTAGGCGGTGCATACGGATGGGATGGGGGCGCGAAAAAACCGGTAGCAGTCGGTCCCCGCAATATGATTTTATCGCCGGGTCTAATTCACGCCGCAATAAATGTAAAGCGGGATTGGGCGCAAAAACCGGGAGTCCGAAAAACGAAAAAAAATGTCCCCTAGACCGGAGCGTCGGAGTCCCCGTCCGGCTACAATAGAGCCGCGCGTAAAGGATTTCTCTTTTCGCGGTCGGCTTTTGTAAAAGCCGACGGTCCGTGGATGGAGGGGGGCCACAATGAGTTGATTGTAGTTTTATTGGGTCCGTATATCATTGTGGATCGGTTTTTTCGGGACACCCTCCCCCCTCGCCGACATCCAGGATCGCCACCGCTTTCGATTGTATGGTAATGGCCGCGCAGGGTAGACGGGCGCCACCGGCTCACCGTATTGTTGTCCGAGTGGGCCCCGTGAAATATTGTACCGATTGTTTTCTTATTTTAAACCCCTCCCGCCCCGCAGGCCGGGATTTGTATTTTTATTGTCCCATCTCCTCCTCCTCTTCTTCCTGCTCCTCCTCCACCTCCTCCTTCGCCTCCTCCCCGTGTATAATTGGGCACGGCCCGCCCAGATTAATTTCCCGTGGCGCCCGCCTCTGCTGCGGTGGCTCCACCGTGAAAACATGCAAATACTCCATGCCCGGGTTCCACTTTGGTGGCCCCCCCCAAACCACCCACCGACAGTAATTACACTCCGGTATTTGTTTTGTAACAGTTTACGCTGGCATTGAAAAACGATCGTCTGCTTTAATTCTGTCTCGTTTTTGTTTTTCACTCCCCCCTTTCCCGCCTTACCCCAACCCTCACCTTCTCCTTTTGCCTTCTTCACATCTGCGCCTAGTGGAGTTAGCAACTGAATCCTATCTGGTATCATCTTGTCGAATTTCACATTAGTTTCTATTGTCCCCAACAGTTTCTCTCCGTTGCATTGTTAATTTCTAAACGTCCTCTTCTACTTCCGAAACGAATGGAAAAACCATCACTCCTGCGTTTTCCTGGATATTATGTTGCCCGACGTCCAGAATGAATCTAATACCGTCAACGAACACTTCGAACTAGATTAGAACAATGCAAAATTTGGTATAGAATGAATGAGTAGTCAGAGGACTCACTGTACCCTTGCCTTAGTGACCGACAGTCCATCAGCTTCGGGCAATTTTGGCACAGTTTCAGGTATTAGAAACCAACACTTGGGCATCGTAGGTATAAAAAAAAAGAAGAAATTAATAACCCTTCTCAGAGGCGCCGATTACAGGCCAATTTTCCGTACCCCTCCACAGATACGAAAAAGATACTGTGTTATGAGGGGCTGTGGGATGGCGGGGGTGGGTTTGAGTAACGGCTGTTTGGAAACAGCGGGTACGGGGAGGAGTTTTAAAAGGGGTTGATGAAGAAAGAAAAACAGTCTTTGAGTACAACCACTATTTAGCCGAGCTCCCTTAACAAGCGGAGGAAGTGAGGAAGGCGAGAGAGCCGGCGGTCATTATTATCGTCCGAGACGGATACAAAACCCACATACTTTGTAGGGTTTCACGTGTAATTGACGCGTAATTACATGGAAAGCGCGGGCAGTTAAACGACCGGCCGCCGCCGCCGCCGGGGGCCCTAATGATAGCCCTTCCTCTTTGGCTAATCAACTCTCCCAAATGGCGTTCGTTCTAATCGATAATTTCACTTCGCCCCGTTCTATGAATTCACTTTATTTATTCTTTTTTTCTACAGTAACAACAACTTCCTCCTCGGACTCACAACGAGGACCTTCCCCTTGTATTGTGTAATCGACGTCGGCGAATTCACGAAATTAACCGGGCAATTAAGGAGCGATAATATGAAGACATTAGCCGGGGCTCGAGTGACGGTTGCGTGTCGCAACAATCTCTAGTTGACCACGGTGCGTACACCATACAGTAAATGGAAATGATACAACACCGAGGTGTTACGGAGCTATAAAAGCGGCAATAAATTTATAACACTGCAAACATAAAATACAATGTCCTGTAATCAAATTTACTCCACGAATATGTACTTTATTTATATGGGTTTTTCACGCTCTCGACTTTACTTTCCGAAACGGTATCGTTCAAGTCATCCAAGATGTGATAGTGGCCAAAGTGAGATACAATTCTGGTAACTGAATGAGGCATATATATGTTAAATTTTGAGGGAAAACACCTTCCTTTATTTGTTATGAATGACTAGTATTATTTGTAAAATAATTGGAATATATGACTTTTTCGAAGAAATTAATCCATATATTCTATATATCCGTAGCTTAAAAACTGACATTTGAACAATTCTGTATGCAATCTTGAAGAGTTCCAGAGTGTATAAAAACTTCTTTTACGTTGGAGCGATGAAAGGAGGCACAAGCGGGAACAACACTAATATTTCATCTGTATGTAGTCGAAAAGTTCGAAAAGTTGTTTAGCCCGACTCATGGGATAGTCATGGTTCCTTCCCAGCGAGAATAGCGACCAGTTTGTACTTGTATTTACAAGCTCTTTTTGTAATTCAGGCCGACGGCCCCCCTAGCATTGCACCGGAGGAATCCCACTTCTCACTGCGATAGTAATTATTAATAAATTATTTTCATTTTTTCATATTTTTCTCCCGCGTGAAGATAGGAATTTTTTCGCAATCGACATTCGCATAAAACCGCTTCATATTTGGAAAAATACGACTGGCGTTGCATTCAACAAGTTCATTACTTTGATATTTCACTCAGGATACAGATAAGCCAATACGAAAAACTGGAATTTTCGACGAACTCCAATATACATTTCAATTATTACCAGATTGATATATCTGTGTTAATATAGTGGGAAAACGGCTAGCATAGAAGCTTCCAAATTTGTAAATTTGTTTGTTTTAAATTATTTGTATGTTTTTGTAATCGTCTCCATACGTCTTGTACGAAGCTGTGGGGGCCACTATTTCTGGAAATTCTAATTAGACCCCTCCCCTAAACTAATATTTCTTTGTTGCTTGTCCCGAACCCCCGGTGTTTTAGTGTCTCCCGCCCCCCCATTTGATGTATCCCTCTACATCTGTACATCCCCACCCCACACAGAGTCCCAGGTTAACGTTTTCCGAATGGAAACGGCCAGGAATTTAAACGATCCCGAAGAACAGAAGGCGGCGGAAGACAGTTACTTGTTTTTCCTAGCGGGATTATTGAAAAGGTTACCGTTGGCCCGATAGAAATTTATGACGCCGCCATAAAGGCGGGCCATTAACGTCGAGCCGAAAGTGTAACCTCTTGACAAATGCCTCCGAGAATAATCCTCGACAGAAAAATCGCTCAATAATAGAAATTCCATTTGATAGAATTTTAGTCATCGAAAATTCGGTATTTATTTCAGAGCGCACACAGTACCCAATGTTCATAGAACAATAACCCATATAATAAATCTACTGATCAATATATTTTAGTAATCAGTTGTAGAATAATAGTTCATCAATCAATTGGAGAAATGAAGAAGGTATCCTTATTCCATAATACGTATGGTTAGATTCCATTTTCATATTTCATCAATTCTAATTTATTACATTCTATTAATTAAATTAAAAAATATACATGATTAGTGCGACCACGGTTTCTAGTTTAGACGAAACGTCATCAGTTCAAGTGATGAGAACAACCTTAAATATTATGTACCTAAATATCAACGTCCCTATATGAGCGTCCAAAATCTTTAATAAAGGGGTCTGTGAGAGGAAGATATATATATATATATATATATATATATATATATATATATATATAAGAATGTAGATTATGGTAACGATAAAAGAATATCCTGTAGCGATTAGGTATTGAAAACTCGAGGGACTGGGATTTTTCCAGTAATCTTTCTTTTGAATACGGCGTGTTTTTGCGAATGAAAATCCACGGTGGCGGCACTTATGGGAAAACAATATAAATGTACGGCGTAGGCGAGGAGAGACAAAAATAACTAAAAACGAATCCGAACCCTCCCCCTAAAGCCGCGTGGCAGGGCGGTCCGAAGGCGCCCCTCCCCCCCTCCCAAAGCAGGCCCACCCCTTAATGCCGTTTCCCTGTATGTCTCGGGGTTTTGTTGAAAAATTTAAAAAAAACAACCACCGTCCGGGCGGGGGCCCTCGCGGTTCGGCTCACGACCGCGGCTGTTGTTTCAATCAGCGGCATCGCCAAGCCGCCCCCAACAGTAACAGCTGTAGGGGGGGCGGTGGAGGAGGATCTGCAAGACCCGGGGGGGGGCGGCTGAAAAAAAATCGTACACATCTCCCAAGTATGCAAATTACCGACTTGTATAAATTCGGAGTGACGGTGCTGTCGGCGTCCAGGGGGTTGGCCCCGGGAAATGTGAAAAATCGGAGTGAAAACTCCTGTTTGCCGAAAAGTATGCTAATGTTTTTTCGGGACGTTGAGTGGGAAATGGCTCCCGTGGTGGGGTGGGGGGGGGGAGATGAGGAATATTTGAATTTTCATCGCGTTAGGTTAATGTATTCCCCGACTACCTCCTTTTTTCCCCCCCTGTCTCTTCTATCAGAGTCGGCGGTGACAAACGTTGTCGGCTCATCGTTTAAAAATAAAAGCCTTAATACGGAATTTATACAGCCTGTATACCTGCACGGCAATTGGTACGGGCCCGCTTGTCTGGTCCCTATTTCTCAATTGAATTATTGTGATTCTGTGTTTAAGCTCATGTATTTTCTTTAAAAAAAAACAATGTTTAGAATCTCTGAATCCAATGGTTTATAAACAAACTGGAGAATGAATTATCCCTTTGATAGAATCCAGTTGGTAATGCGACGTTCCATTAAACATTTACTCGTATACGGATCTAAGAACTTCTGCTGTGCTTCATATCCGAAAGCTCTAAAAATAGCAATCTACCTAACAAAACGCTACAGAGGAAGAGGTCCGAAAAGTGCTGAAATTATACGAAGGGATTCATTAATTTTAATTAATTGAGTATTTTGGCCATTAATTATTAGAGCCTTCATGCCGTCATCCGCACAATACCCAGAGTTTATAATATACCAGTATTAATAGAGTTCAGAAATAAACGTTTTAACGCCGGTACTGAATTTATACCCGATGTGTCAAACAAATGTCTCCGCATGAATTAGAGTCTAACAAGACCAATTTCGTATTTCCGCCATCATCGGTGGGCAAGCTGCGTTTGTAATTATCGCCCGTACGGAAACACCTAATACATATAAATTACAATACTTTCGTTATAATGTTGCAACTCGACATCCCAATCAGGAGTAGCACTGAAAACGTTTCAGGTCTAAACGCAATTACAATATCTTGGCCAGAATTTGGCGAAAAGGAATCTTGTCTTCTACATTAATCGGTCGGTGGAGCGGACTTTACGATTGATACCCACATATGAAATGTTTTCTAGACGCCTCATACTGTTTCGATTATAATGGGCTATGGATAATGGTTAATTAAACTTTCATTGCTTCAGCCCTGCTATTAACACATCAGTAAGGGTGATGCACATTTCCGCCATCACTGGTAAGCCCTATTAAAGAACACCTACTGAATGAACCTTTTGTTACTAATACCCGTGAAACGACCTAACGTCGCGAAGTTATCGACAACGAATCCAGAACGAATTATTTTAGAAACGTACAAAAAAAATGTTAAATTGTGTCGAACCTTCGATGTCACCCGGGAGAAATTCCCAGTGTTCATAAACAAAGCACTCATGTTTAATATGTTGTACTCAATCATTTGTTGATGGCAGCAATTAATGTCCAAGCATTCTCAGAAATGTTAAATGTAGAAATAATAAAATTAATAATATACCATACAGTAAAAATGTACAAAATAGTGGATTAATAGTGGATAAGTGTGTCCCGTACAATTATGTTAATTCCTTCATATATCGCAATAACGCACCTGTACAGTAACGAGTATTTTATTAATCAATTATTATGGCCTAAGAGGCCCAACTAATTAATTTTTTAAACACACTCCTTCTGAGAGAACCAATTTTTAGAGTTAAATTTATTGAGAAATCAATCGCCCGCCTCGATCTAGACGGCCCTTTCCTGTTTTTTTTCCCTGAACGCAAAAGAACCACTTAGTTGAAAAGGAGTTATTATCTATATGTATATACATATATACATATATATAATAACTCTCCCCTATCGTGGGAGACAAGACGGGGCCTGTTATCCTTGTAATTAGAAGTGAGTGCGACAAGGAAAGATCTGGAGATAACAGACCTGTTTCCCAATTTAGTGGGGGGCCGGACACTGCGCTCACCGCGCGAGGCGTTCGAAATTTTTTTTACGGCTCAATAAGGCGTCACGATAATTCAAACGAGAAGGAGGGGGGCCCTGAGAAAAGTCGGAATTAATTATGAAATTGGGAAGGATAGGGAATATAGAATGAGTCGGGAATCATTTCACCTCAATGTAGAATAACCGAAATAATAATTGCGAGCGAAAATAAACATATAAAACTAAGTGGAGATTTATTTTGTATAAATTTAAATATCTATATTATGATCTGATATATGTATATCCTTACTGCCCCCCTTGTGTGTTTCAAATCACAGTTATAAAATCTCGGTTCTTATAGTTTTATTCCCGTTTCACTTCTCGTCCTAATTCACTAGTTGAATCCTCCTCTGTCACTAATCCATTATCCCTTCTAGGACGGCTTAAACGCCACTGGCCGTGAGATGTTCTGGCACGTCAAAAGTGCCACCACCGGGATAGCTACTTTGTCGATATAAGAAACAGCTTCGGCGATTGTAATTATGTTATTAAAAATGGAATATACGTTGTTAAACCGAATGCACAGTAGTTCTTGGAATTTGAGGCTTGTTTCTCCGGGACAGATGTCCAGGAAACAATGAATAAACACTGAAATTTAGAATCTCCATAACTCTGTTGTAAACCGGTAGCCCTTATTACTCTCTTCGGCTAGGGACATGACGCGATCCTACGCCGCCACCGGGTAGCTTAAAATCAACAAACGGGGATGGCTATTTTGTAACGGCCGGATGATAAATTTTCACCGCTTCATCTTTTAAACATCCCTTTTTTCCGAAAAAAACGCCGATCGAACCCGAAATCGGATTTATGGCATTTGCCCGCCTTCCGAGTCCCGGGCTCAGCATCTGGGCCCTCTGGGGCAGATGAGGGAAGCAAGTCCCCCGAGGTCGTTCATCTCCTTCGGCATTCGCACCTGTCCTCCTTCCCCCCCCCCCCTTATCCTGGTTATCCCATTTTCGATCGCCGACCAACAATCGATTACCGATTGCGTGGTGGTCGACCAATCGAGGGGAATTTCTTTTTTCGCTTCGCGCGTGAATCTTCCGAACGTTCCACGGCCCCATTAGGAACAGTTAACTGCTTCCGATTGCCTCAAATTATGGATTTAAACGCGATAATATCCAGTGCCCAAAGTAGTGAGCTTTTACAATATGAACGGTCATTAAGTAACTTGAAATTGTTTTATTCTGCAAAAGAAAACGTAAGATAATAGACAGAAATCAGTACCGAAATGCTGGGTAATTTATTATATGAGTTCATACTGTGATTTTCGCTGTCTTGTAGTTTATCTATTCCCGAATAGCAACTGATTGACTAGACCAAAGAGTGGACAAAAAGATCTCTATTTAAATTTCATATTAAACAAGATTTTGCTTCATATTTTCGGATAAAAACTGCCCGTAACTTGTATTGGGAGGTTATTCTGATAACTCTTCAAACCTTACCCTCCGTATCCGACCTTTACATATTATATTTTCCATAAATATACAAATCGCGTATTTAACACGAAGTATTATATTATTAACATGGAAGCTCGACGGGAATTAATTTATAGTTATGATAGAAATATTACGGTCTGCCGGTTCCAGAAGCGATATGTAGGCCACCAATTACAGAGGGCAGAGCGGCGTATCGGGAGGGGCGAATCACCTCCCGGGCCCAGAACACCACAGTTCCCCACTCCGCCTATTTACAAGCAATTATTTTCGATAGCCGAGATAAAAGAGAGCGAGCGTCAACACTTGTAATTATATTTCCCTAGAGAGCCGGGAACAAACCATGACAAACCATCGGATAATACCGGCCGGGAGGGCGCAATTAAATTTTTCTGGACGGTACAGGAAGCGGTCGCCTCCCGGAAGGGCGGTTTGGCGAGCTTAAGATTCGGCGATAGGAGACCGGGCGACGCGGATACGGGAGGCCCAGAAAACAGATATTCGGGAGTGTTTAAGCGGAGGGGGGATTATCTCGTCCAGAAGCCCTGGAGTTCTTATCTTGGCCAGAATAGAAAACAATGACCGCTAAGGGATCATCAACTGGGACGTCCTTCCGTGAATTTACGACCCCAATTTGTCCAAAAGATGTTAAAAATCACCAAATAAATAAAACAGTTTAATCTGTCAATTATATTGGTTTTCTTACAGTATATTGAATACATAAATTTGTCGTTCAAATGATAATAATCATTGCGTTAGAATTTAAATTAGCTGAATTGAATCAACATTTTCCTGCCGTATGAGAGGCTACTAAAAACTACTAAAAAAGGAAACCAGGAAAATGAATACGGCAAATTGTAATCAATTTCATCTAACTGTGTTTCGATTGCGCGGTCTGATTACGAAGCGGTAATTGTTCCGTAACTCGCCGTTTTCGCGGAAAACCGTGCACAACCGATCGCGTTCTAATTCCAATCGGGTGAAACTGATTTTCCGAACAAACCTCCGTTTCCGGAACGAAATTCCGCTGCCAGCCCGCAACAGTTGGATCCGTCGGACGTTGCCCTTTCGGGGTTGCGGGGGCGCGATGAAGAATTAAATTACCGAAAGATGAACCCGTTTTTCCCCCGGGGGGTTAACCGCGCGATAAGCCCGGAAACAAACCCCCGTAATGCAATTGTTTCATAATTTCGGGGGATGATAAACCGCTTTGATCCGGCCCCTCCGATGTTAATTCCAATATCATTTAATAGACGGGGCACCCCTCCTATCGGCGGCGCGCCCTAAAACCACCCCTCTCTACCCTCTTTTTATATCAAATTAACCGGGCATATATTTCCAGTTATCGGCTGGTGGGATCGGTTTAACGTCATCATCCTGTTTGTATTTCTCACTGGGTTGAACGACTGTGCAGGCGGTGAATTGCTCAATTGAAAAATACTCCGATAGTACCAATTACCATTCACGATTCTTACTTCCGTTTTCTTAAATTTTCTCATTCAAATTCACATATTTATAACATTTCTAGTGTTGCACATTCTTCATATTTAGCTGAATTTTAGTGTTCACTGATACGCTCTCACCACACGACTAGGGTATCAGCTCCAGAGTGTACTTTAGTAATTTTTCTCGAAATTATATAAAAATATTTATGAGGTAAATAATAATAGTTTTGACATCAGCAATCGCTCTGGTGTATTGTATCTTTCAATATTTAGATGTCTCCGAGGACATGAGACATGCATTTATTTATTATTAGATGTAATGGGTCGATACATCGTAATTTGTACGAATCTCTTTGTGTAAATCGATATTAAATGTGACAGCCGGGGCAGAATTTTTGAGTCGGCAACTGCTTGAACAGTTTTTCAAATGGCGATTACATGCTCGAATCACGTCCGACGTCGAGAGGTCCGTCACCTCTCTCGGCGGGGTCCCATTTCCAATAAGGGGAACGACACCGGCTAAGAGAGGCGTTCCGATTCGGCACCGTCTCCCGGCGTGCCCCGACTCCGTTAGCGGTGCCATATCGCCGACACGGGGCTTTGACCAAATCCGAGACCGGCATCCGCCACATGACTCAGGCGGCGGACGCGGCGGGACGGTCTCACCGAAAACTTCATTTGTAATTCGTCGATTTTGCCGAACAGACGCATCCAGGCAAATAAGCTGGAGCAATTTTTTTCAGGCGAAACCTTCGTCTCGAGCTCTCGAGCGCGGATCTTATATTGCGATATATGATGAATAATATATAAATAATTATATAGGACCCATTGTTTTGAAAGTTCAACGCATTGTGAGTGTTCAAAACCTCGTGACTGTCCGAGCCCCAAGTACTTGGGAATATTCCTAAGTTAAGGTGACTATACCACGTCACGTTCTCACTTAGACGAGGCACTTTGTCCCCCAATATCCCTATTCGAAACACCCCAACCTACGGCGGATAATGTAATAAAACCTGGGCCTCTATATAGACAAAAGACTGACATGGAATCCACACATAAAACTAAAAAGACTGGAAGTTAACAGACGATACAAGTTACTAGGCAATAGATCAAAATTAAGCACAGTATACTTAAACCGATCTGGACATACGGACTCGAACTGTGGGGTTCGGCCAAACCGACAAATATCCACAAAATCCAAACCTTACAGTCAAAAATATTAAGGACAATAACCAACGCACTCTACTACGTCTCCAACCTCACCCTACACACAGATCTTAAAGTCCCGTTTGTTCGGCAAGCAAATTTTTTAGTACCGAACATTGTAATTATAATGTAAATAACCGAAACGTTCGAGTTTTTGCAGCAATTTGCCGGTGAATTCGCACCCAACTACACACCGAAAAAAATTAACCCCACAATCGGTATAATCACACCCTCAAACGCCGTTGCAGGTAATTACGGTTTGTGTTGTCGGAACCTGGATGGTGGGGGAATGTCGTTATTTACCGGCCGTTTTGGTAATTTGACGAGCCGAATTACCATATAAACAAGGCCCCAGTGTCCCTATTATGTCTCAATAGGAAAATGACCGTGATGGGGTGGGGACGATGGGTCGGAATTCGGCAGCAGGTGTAAAACTTCTACCGGTTGTGGTAACTCTTGCCGCGTTACTTCTCGCCTTCACGCCGTTCCCTCAATCAACGCGCCTCAATTTTTCAATTATTATCATTTCCCCAGCCCGCCGTTCCCGAGTAATAACACGGGAATAAATCAACCCCCTTGATAACGGCTACAGTTTTTTTCCAACCTCTCCCTTGTTTATCTTGATTTGTTTTCGGTATTTTCGCGAATTTCCGCCCCCCTCCCCGGTTCCCTATTGCGACATTTCAGCGTTTCCATCGTACTTCCCTTTGTGAGCAACTTTCTTCAAAAGTATTTGGGGGCACACATCAGTCCTATTCCAATCTCAGGAAGTAATTATTTCTTTTTACAATTTCAAAATTGTGATTATACAATACTATTGTACTTATATAAATATTGTATAGAAGTTGAAAAATGTCCCGAAGTTATTTTAACATACCTGTTTTGTGGTCTGCGAGGTGTTGTTACTCACTTTTTGGCACTTTCGATGTACAGTACAGTACAGGTGACAGTGACAGTGCAGTGAGGATGCCTGAAAAACATCCAAAGTGCCAAAAGGGACTGACACCGCTGCTGAAGAACCGATCTGGCTAAAGACCAAACCAGCGAGAGGAGACAGAAACACAGGAAATCTATATTATTTATAAACTCTTACCATAATGGAACCATACTTTGTTTTTTCTATTATCAACCAGTTTGGTCCTAATATTTGGCCTTATTCTAGACTGGTAAAGGAGGTCTGGTTAAAATACCGATCCCGACGCCCTCAAGACTTATCTACAGCCTCATCTACCTAATATTTCTTGAAAGGTATACGAGGGAAAAAGGGCAAGATGTAAAATAATGTCTGGCCATTTTTTCTTTCGTTTCACTCACTTATTAATGCGGTGCTTAATACCGGCGCGCAATTCCAATTATTCGGGGCTGGCAAAAAACTTAAGCGCGTAAAAATAAAAGAGGCGCGTTAACCTTCATTAAAGTTTAATCGCGTCTAAGGCTTCCGACAACTCGGTGTGTCCGTCAGTTTTTTCCGTTTCTCTTCGAGTCTGTTCTTCTTTGGTTTTATCTAAAATCCACACGGGGAGAGAAAAAACGGTTAACATTTCTTCGTATACAAAGCAATTAACGATCCGAGCGTTCAATATTTATGGCGTTTTGTTCCGCCCGCCCCAGTTCTCGAATTGGTCCGACTTCGCCCGATTGCCGAATCCCATTATCCGGGCGCTGAATAAAAAGTCAAACGAAACTGCCTCTCGTCCGCCCGGAAGTCGGGGGCTAATTACACGTAATTGAAATTTAATTGCAATCACTTCCCGAATAGTGTACTACAATTTCTGCGCCCAACAATTCGTTCCGTGAAAATGTTTTAATTTGAACGCGCTCATAGTGTCCTATTCGGAATTTAAAGTGTTGCACGAAATAAAAATCGCTGTAATAAGTGTAAAACCTGTCGAGAGTGCAGGAGTGATAACATCCCTAACAATATTTTTTGCACGCAAAATTTTAAACCATCCATATATTTATCTGTTGTGTGATTATTGCTTGTCTGGCTTCAAGGCGTGTCCACAGCTCAACTTAGCAACAGCACAAAAGGCCTTCTACATTCAGTATAATTTCCTTTTCGAACAGGAATTTCGTCATCACTGGGACAGACTAACTGGGCCGGAAATTCGCCGTACACTCTTGAAAAAGTGATAGTGCACCATTAGCCATTATTCAGAAACGGTTTTGTGCCACAGTAGCGCGGGCCACTGGCATTAGTGTTGTACCCGATGTACATGGCCGGAGTTATTCTTCGCGGGCGCTTTGCAAATGGTTTATTAATCGCCGTCTTCCTGTCTCCGGGGGCCCCGGCAACCGGCAATTTGTCGCCCGTCGCCCGAGAGAACGGCCACCTGCTCGACGATGAACTACCAGGAAGTCCTGAGCTACTCATGTGCTGGGTGGGGGGGGCTATGGAAAATATATGGATAGCCCGGTCCCTATATGCGATATAGGAAATAGAACTGTTGGATAATCAGTGACATTTTTTACCTACAATAATATATAATAAACCATATCTACCCCGCTTTTGTTCTACTACATCGATTACATTAATAATGTATTCCGGATAACTCCTGCTTATAAAAAAATAATCGAATATTAAAGCATTATATTAACCGCAAAAAAGGTAATAGGGGATTTATATGATCAAATAAGATGTATACTACAGATTTTTCGCATAATAAAATTTCCGATTATATGAAATATTAAAACCAAATATGTCCAAGAAAACCGGCTACTGGGTCGCCTGTACTCAAAAAAATAGTGACTTACTTGATGTATGTGTTTCAATTATAATATTAGACTTGATACAGTGAAAAAGAAGTTTATATTTATCCGTAATATATAGGCTTCGACTGCGAGGTCGTTTCTCGTAACAGCTGCACTGGGAATTATATTTTTTTTTTAGTCCGTTCTCTCTTCTGGGTGGCATGTGTGAAACTTATACTCAATACTTGCTCCTCTGACATCAACTGCTGTAACTGATTTATTCCTGCTGTTGCCCACGGTCTCGGCCCGCTTCGGAGGATACTGTTCCTTCGGGAGAGGCGTCCCTGTCGCCCCCTCCCCCTCCGAAATGAGAACCGAATTAAGGGGGCGTCGAAATGAATATATAGATCCGGTTAATTGAGTAATTATTCGGCGTTGAAACCGCGCGGATGCAAAGTGCTTCGTGTAATGGCCCGCAGGCCGGCCCCGAGGGCCCGGTCATGCGACATGACTCGGAATAACAATGTTTTTACCCCGAGGCGAGGGGAGCGGCCGACAGGTGTCGCGACCGGCGGCTTAATCCTTCCAACTCAAGTATTGAAAAGCCCTTTAGTTAATATTATATTCAATACAAATTTAAACCTCCAAAGAAGCACTTTACTTTCTTAAGTGCGCTGTTCACTACATGCCAGTATACAGTCTGCAATATCGCGATACTTAAATACACATTTTTCCTACAAATTTGCCTTTCTCTCGACATAAAACCTCAATTTGATCTAGCTCTGCTAAACTATGCTGAACTTAAACTAAATTACTTTTTATTGTACAGGAGTTTATGATGAATTAGTGATAAATACTGATCGCCTGCCAACCACTGGCCATTATTGAACTCCCTTTCAATCATTCAATTTACCAGATCCCACTCTCAGTTTTAATATTGCTGTGTATCACGAGGAGCGGTGTTCCTAACGGCACATTATAGACGGGAAGCAGATGGTTGGCCGAACTGATTTTCACTTCAATTTTACCGTAGTTCATGAAGTTCCTACCGGTTGATAGGTTATAAATCCTGACGTACAAGCGGACGTCATATAAAAATGTAAGTGGGACTGGAAAAGGAGCAATTAAAAGAGGGGGGGAAGCTTAGAATATCCACATCCATCATTATCCTGTCGCAGTATATTATAAAAAATTCCATGTAAATTTAATGAAATTAATTGTTTGATTAAGAGCATCAATGTGGAAACCGAACAATTTGTTCGTAACTAAATATAACAGTGTTTCTCTGAAGAATTTTTTAATCCATCAATATCAAGGGTCAATATTCCTGTCCGTTTCAAATCGACATTATTGTTCAGCCTGTAGACCACCTTCTACAGACGTTCATTAGTTGGACAACTTATTGTATAATTATGTCTTTCACCTGAAAATATGTTTCACGCTCTGTTATAACCCGTACACTTTGCCGGGCGGGCAATAATCGTGACTCTTAAATTGTTGAATAGATGTAAAAACCGAACGCTAACCAGAAACGCCGGTTTCTATCGCCATTAGCGTCGAGCGGCTGCGGCATTTATTCAACCGACGTCACCGTTTCTTCTCACTTAGTCGCGAGCAATTGATTCTGGAGCTACACAAACGGGATCTGGTTTCAATAAAAAAAAAACAAAAAATAACAGAAAAAATGCCTATTTATTAACCGTATAATGCCTAACGACCGACTAGCGGTTCCTAATTAGTTACGCGGGGCGGCGAGGGGGGGGGGGAGGAGGGGAATCGAAAGCTGTTTATCTTCTAATAATGATATATGATATTGGCTTTATATATCATCGGGTTTTTCTGTCGGGCTTACACCTGTTGGACGGGAGGCGGTCGTCCAGCGCTCCACTTCTTCACCCGATGGCTCTGTAATAACTTCAGGGAGAGTTCTTGTATTCCGCATGGCTGAGTCTTAAGACCCGCGGTCGGGGCAAAACTCATTTTACGAAATTAATTGCGGGACGAACTCGCGAAAATAATAAGTTAAAATTATTTATAATTTTCCAGAAAACAGTGTGGGGGACGAGGAAAGGTTTCACCGAAGAAGATTCGTTGGCCCACAGTGATGAAGAAGAATAAATTAGTTGAGCAGCTGATAATCAGGCAAAACATCACCCAATACATCCAGACAAGAGAAAGAACTATGAATTCGTAGTTATTATCTTATTATTATAGGGAATAACCCGAAAACAGTTTAAGCGTTGACTTAGCGTGCGTTTTGTAACACCTTATGTGAAATTCATATACGCGAGCTTTCTGTATTATATTACGCATCCGTAATTGCAGACGTTTTCAAAATTATTCCACAGTCGATTCTGCTAGATTGTTTGCGAAATTTAATAACGTCTAGACTCAGCGTACATGAGACAGAGAGAGAGAGACAGGTTTCTGCGTCCGATACTACAATAGTTTATTAGTTGAAAACGTAGATAGGATACTATTCATAATTTAACCGGGTTTTAGATTTTAGAAGAATACCGTGGAATGCTGGTATAGCTCGAGGTTGAGGTCCTGTCAGTCAACTTGAGATTCTACCGTCCTTCATATCGAAAGTCTGCACTTGTTACCTGCGCATTGGAGCTGAGTGTGAACTCAATGCGCTAACAATGAGGGCGCTCTAAATACTGAGGTAGAAGTACTTACCCGAACCGTTTGGTGGCGGGGGGGGGGGGGGCTTGGGCGATGTGGGACAACTGTTGAGTCCCTTTCGATGCCCGGCAATTAACCCGAGAGGCCTGCCCATCTGCCAGCACCTGATGTTTTAATTAGGCCCACCCGCGGCCACCTAGACGTACGCAATAACAACAGGACGACTCTCGGAGAACCTTGTCCCATCAGATATTGGCGGGACGCCGTTCTCAATTTCTTCGGAGTATTGGTCGGAAATAACAGAAAGTGGGGCGCATGAATTAATCCGTCATTGGGCTTCTATCGGCTGATTTTCCATAGAAATAGACACATGACGCGTGGCAGAACACGTGATGCCATAAAGTGCACTAAACAACAGCTCTCGAAAGTATTTTAAAAGGCTTTTCTCCCTCGGAAGCGTATTTCCGGGCAACAATGAAACTCTGTTTCCTTTATAGATGTATGACACTGAAAACTACAAGTAGAAAACATAGGCTAAACTGCGTATGAATGGAATGAATTAAAAACTCTGTACTGTAATGTGCAAAGTGGATGAAAGTACTCAATGCACACAATCAAGATTCTAAAGTCAGCCTTAAGTTTGGTTGAATATTGAAAAGAATTTGTCCTCTATTCGACAATCTTAAAGAAAATGGGCCAACTTGATTATACATATAAATTACTTCTTTACTAACTTCATTAATTGCAATAGGAGATGAAGTACCTCGTATAGAAGCATCGGGCGTACAATTACCAACACGGTCTGAGCACTTTTTACGCCGCCTCCAATTTAGGCGTTAGGAATTAGTTTGAATTCAGATAGCGATCCATCGCTTCGTTAGGTGTCTACCCCCGCCGTTCATAAATCCTCGCGCCGAGTCGTCCGTGTCCCTTCTTACTCGTTTTGAACCGGAGGAGGCTATAAATAAATTTCTTCCACGACGGCGGAGGCGGAAATAGCGGGGGCCCACCCTCGGCCGACTAAAAAACCCGGACGACCGGGAGGCGTGTAGTGGTGGTGGGGGGGGGGTTCCTAATGGATCCGTCCGTGGAGAAAAATCGGGACCCCCGGGATAATTAGTGGGACACACGTCCCCCGACCGAACCCGGTTGCATGTCGTTACGCGACAGATATGTCTTGTCCCGGCCAAACGAATTATACTACCGGGCGACGACTGCGCCTCCAGCCAGATTGGAGAACACATTTAAACTAATATGCTTAAGGCCTATTAATATATTTGCACCCATCTTATAAAATGATTCGTTTTGTTTTACTGTCTTCCATGCTATCTTCCATGATATCTAAACCGCTTCGCATTATGTGTGGAAATTTCAGATAAGGGTGTAGCCATTATAGAAATATGGAGAGAATATTTATCTCGCACTAAATATTAACACGGTGTCAAGAAACTACATGCTGCTTGAATTGACCAGAGTTTGTATGAGCAATATAGCCAGTTTTAGGACCTAAAATATCGATCAGGTAAGATGTTCCGCATAAGGCCTAAAAATAGGAAACCCCCAGTTTCAGAGGGGACACCGCAGAAAAAGCGTGTTCCCAACCGGTAATTTAAGCGACTTGTAGCGAACGAGAAAACAGAAAACAAAAAATCAGTACACAGTTGGGAAACTGTTGGGAAAACATATTGGTCGGATGGCACAAGTACTGGCGGAGAAAAACTAGGGCTGGCGGCCCAATAAATCTGAAGGCACATGTGTCCCCTCCCCCTGTGAGGGAGGCCTAATGATTTAAACACCGGGCCCCGCGTTATCTGTTATATTATTTATTGTAGCCGGCCCGAGCTAATGGAGTCGTCGCCTTGGACGAGGGTCGCGCCCCCAAAGACGGTTTGTTTTGGCACGTCTAATTTCCCCCCGCCTGACACTATTACCGCGGAAATATTTATGGCCACCGGATTAGGAATCAGTGCGGCTGTAGAATGCAGAGGAAAATGTTCTTATTTATGTTCAAATATCAAAGGGTTACATATTTAATATTAGCTACCTGTTCGATAGCCTATTTATGATCTTTCTAGATATTCAGCAGTACTGGTTTTAATGTCGTAAGGCTAGAATAGTCGAGAGGGCTTCGGGCTCAAATAGAGTGGTAATAATCCTCCGTTACAAGTAATTAATACAAAGTGTTATTTCGTCTAATAAGTGGACAATAGTGCCCAGTAGCTCCGAACGGCCAAATTACGGTGGGAGGCGATCGGAAGAGGGCCGCGGGGCAGGTGTAGCAGGTGCTAGACCGGTTTTCGACGTGAGCCCCGTCACCCGCGGGGACCTCACAGAGCGCCCGGTTTCACGCGGAGAAATTAGAATTAAAAGACAAAAAAGAAAAAAGAAAAAGGAAGGCCAACAAAGTGAAAAAGAGACCGGAACAGAAAATCTGCATAAACTATTCCTCGGGCGGGCCCACCCGGGGCTCGTTAACCGAAACAAAACGCGTTACGATAATTGACCCGGAGTTCCTCCATCTCCGGGGGGTTGAGGGGGGAGGGGGGCGATTCGATAGAGCAATTTAGCCGGTTAAAGGGTGAACAAATCAAATATTTAAATTGTCCTTTCGATTAACTCGTCGGGCGGAATGCGCCCGACCGCGCATTCTCACGGCGGAGTATTTTGAATATTGTATTAATTAGACTTGAATTATTGAAATACCGTCCGCAGGTCGGACCACCGAGAATGATTCTCGGGTTCCTTATCAATTCAGGATGTAATCTCAATTTTTTTTAAACGTCCCTGAAGGGAATACGATTCCCGAAACTGATGTTTCCGCTCAACTCAATCAGTGTAACAGTAATGTCAGCTATATATTGGGCTACTGAAGGAGATCAGTTCGTTACAGGTAACCAGTGTTTAATTGGTAAAGCATGTAAAGAGTGGATGGAAACCTGAAAAGAAAACGGTATGAGTGTTGGTATTACTTTGCTGTTCCTACAGTCGAGGACCGTTGGACCACACTTTCTATATTTATAATCACGAATATTATATCTAAGTATTGTATTAATGCATTTGGGAAAGTTAGAACAATGGAACACTCTCAGTTGGCATCCTTGGATAGGTAGAATTTGTCCGCAATGAAGGGTGGATTTTCCACCCAATTGTCCACTGTCTCCGATCGAGCGATTCGAGGTTTTCCCTTCGCGGGCGTTTTTCCCCCTACCGTCAGCCCCCAAGAGTTGATGAAGAAATTAATTACTTTTAGGCCTCGAAAATCAGTTCGAGAGTGAAACTCACAGACGATTGAAAAATGCGCAAAGAAAATCAAGCACCTGAAAGGAAATACGTGACTTGGGGAAATATCAGCCTGACGCACATTCCTGAACGTATAAGCAGTTATTGTAAAAAACGAGACTATTTTTGATTGTACTAATTTTTTCATTTTGTAAATATTTCATGTGTGTATGTAAATGTCACAACTATATATTTAACATTACTAATTTATTAAATTAATAATTTTTATTTAATAATTAAACGGAAAGAATAATAATTGTTTTTAAATAGTATAGTTTATCTTGGGTTAATTTGGTATGACTGAAAGTAACCAGGTACCGTGCGAGTGTCGAGGTAGTTACCCGGTTGCTCTTAGATAAACTCGACAACTAAATTACCCGTCGTTGAATGGAGTCGAAGCGATTAACGCAATCGGTAACGCACCCCGGGACACGAGTTCAAACAAGGCCCCCCCTTTCTAATTGAATACAATTATAATTTTTTAAAAGGCCTGTTTGCACAACCCCGAATTGTAGAGTGCCCCGTACCTCGTATAAGGGAGTATGCAGGCCCCTTCTCTAGATAAGGGATAGAACGCTTCCCTTTTCTTTTGCGTGCAAGATTTTAAACGAAGTTTCGCCCAAATCGGTTCAAGCCGAATAATTTTGTCCGAATGCTAATTATTGCCCCAGGAAACTACAACGTTTCATCCGATATCGCTCCCCAGAAACAAGAGTTCGTAATGTTATAGTAGCGATAATTGAAGAATTATGAAATGAGATACGAACACTAACGGTTCCAAAAAATAACGAATGGGGGATATTAAGGAGAGTTAACGATAATTTAGAAACGAAAACGAGATTATTTTAAATAGTTGTTAACGAACCGCATAACTCGGATGCACAACAAACAATACTTTTACATGTGTGTTCTTTCCATGTTTATACTTATACATTATTATATTTATTTGTTTGCGTATCAATTGCAACTGTATATAATTCAATTTAAACACAATTATGAGTAATTAGTTTTTATAATAACGGCCAATGTAATCACTAGGGGAATGGGCCTTTCTACATTTATGTACGGGGATATGAGACATAAAGTATACTCTAAATATCGGCTTGTATAATAGGGAGAAATTAAAATTCTCTAAAGCTGGACAGCATGAAACCGAATCAGCACGCGATTCTCATTTTTCAGTTATGTCCACAATAGGGGCTGTAGGATAATTCGAAAACTTATAGCTCAGACGGGAGAATCCAATTAAAATAATACGATGAGGTCGGAGATCACTAAAAATTCAAATATTATTATAACAAAAGTAGGTACATCATTTCGTTTCCTCCTCCGCGTTGCACTCATAAATTGCACTGTAAATTAGGTAATTTGTAATTGGGTAATTTGGCGTCGGGCCGTTTGAAAATAGCTTCATTCGAGTGGGGCGCGATATCTTGTTCGGTCGGGGCGGTCTCGGCAGAAAGAAGACAAAGAAATAATGTAATTTGAGGCCGGATTTTATGCCCGCTATCAATCAGGGCGCGCCTCCGTTGGCCGTGCGGCCGGCCCCCTCGGACGTGCCCCGAATGCCCGATCGAATATTTATAAAGAAACTGGGCTACGCGATTCTCCGCGGCGGCTCTCAGATTATGCGTACTAAATGAGACGGACCATAAAAACTGGAGCCGATTTTCTTCCACTCGGCTGCTGAAGAAGTGGGCTTTAATATTTTAAGACTTTGAAAATTGCTGGCAATTCTATCGGTTGTTTTATCTTTCTTCTTCGACAAGAAGAAGATTTCTTCACCAAGAAAATCAAAGAAATATATATATATCTGATTGAGATAAGAAATACGTATTATATTTTCGTAAATACTCCACTGTATAACGGACGGAATGCTGCTAACGATGGCGCACTATTTAGCCCGTACATTCGAGAAATTCCGTTTAATATTTTATGTATATAACACTTGCAATACGGCCATTTGAAATTAAACATCAATCTGCAGGAATATTCTTTTTGAAGAATGTTTACCTATTAAACAAAGGATATGAAATCATTTTCTGGGTACCTGACTTAATGGAATAATAATTCAATTTCGATTCGCCCTAGTACTCAGAATACTAATGCTGTTTCGCGAACACACTGAAAACTATCAATTTCGATCGGATATAGTGATTTAAAAAAATTATGAGCGCAACTGTCCGATATAAACTAAGCCTTTATAGATTATCCCATTGCTGCAACCAAAACTTTAAATTCGGAGGCTCACACAGTTTGTTTAATAACTCCGGTTTTCATCTTTAGACTAACAGATAAAGATACTAACATTGACTAACAGACAAAAGTTGAATAATATTTGACGGGTTAAAATATTGTGTATTTGAAAAAAGAGCGGCAAAAATAGACAATGGTAGCCCGATCGTTAATCGTAGTCGTGTTTAAACTGAAATTCGTTCTGTCAGTAAATACTCAGACAGTAAATAAGCTAGATTTGTTTTATTCAATGAACCATTTCAACAGCCTTTATCCTAGACCAGTGTATCAGTAGACAAGATCAGCGGAAATGAAATGGGCCAAATATTCGTTTAAATGCTGGAAGTAAAGAAAATACAATATTGAATCATACTCTTTTTAAAAATTATTTAAATATCATTAATATTCATGATAGTACAACTGGATAGCCAAAGCAAACTTTTCCTTGTACAAACTATGCTATTAACTCCGCGTACTCCGCGGTTTAATTTAAATTTAAAATTTTATATAAATATTTATATAATTCATAGCGCGATATCAATTTTGCATTTACATATTATGTAGTAGTGAAAAAATTTTATTTGATAAGTTAATCAACAAAATTACCGAAGAAAACATATCGTAGTAATAAACGTTTATGAAGACGGTAACATGGTTAGATACTGCAGAATCAAACTAGAATCGATGGTGACAATGTAGGGATTTAAATTATGAAAGTTTCATTAGTAATGAAATTCGGATGCATTATAAATGTTTTTGTGTTGAATCCAGGACTTAGTATTTCGTTCTAGCCAACGAATCACATCCGGGTCAACATCCGGGCGTTTCGGCTTTCAACAGAAGAGTCTTGCAAGAGTAATACTTTCGACGCTGGTTGAACGACGTTTCCTGCGTCGGCCGCTGCAGTTAATTGCACTGGCGATGTTCGAGGAGACTTTAAAAAACAGGCGCATCTTGGAATATAAATAATTGCAGGGCAATTATTCGTGAAATATGCCGCAGTCCCAGTTGTCGAAGGAAGGGCATAAATCGTCGCCCGCCGCCGAGTTGTTACGCCCTCAGTAGCAGCGAATTAATTTCCAATTCGGCTGATTTTTGAATAATTTTTTAATCCCGGTTGCTACAAGGGATAAAGGAGCAGGGAGAAGTGTACACGGGTGAACAAAGAGATCGGTATTGTTTTATAACAAATAGTTTATTCATTTGCAATGTCGTCAACTTGCCTATTAAGGACTACATTGTTACATACATGAATATACATATAGTGAAACGTATATACCGCCTATCTATACATTTGACATTGGGTTGTCCCAGTTGAGATTATTTTGGTAATGAAAGTGTCAATATTTTTAATATTTTTTTGTTTTCATTATTTCGACTCAAACGATATACACACAATAGGGATAATATTTCCTTTGGGGGGGGGGGGCTTTTTATAATTATTATTTTTATTTTAAATATTCGGGAGGGTAAAGTTTTTCTATACAATTTTTCATCGCGCTAAACGATTTTTCCGATTTAGTTTTTCCGCTCGTACGCGAAGCGTTCCTCGATCCGCGGTGAACTTTGGATAGCCACTCGGACGTCGCTGGATTTTTCACAATACGTTTTTTTTTCCAAAATAACAAAGTCCTCTCAATGTCTCAATTTCGCTTCGCCACACTCTTTATCATAAATTTTTTAACTCCGAAGACCACGTTCTACCATTCTACGGTCGTCTCAACCCCTAAATTATAATACTGACTTCCGAGCTCATAATATCTATAAATTATATATAAGTATGTACAAATTTCCACGACGGTAAATAGAGTTGACACTTTTACAAAAAGACTTACACTTTTTTTTTATACAATATACTTTTTCTTTCTAAATTTTCTATTTAATAATAAATACCTTAAAGCTGTTTCCAATCCGTTACGATACGATCCTTTTTCGATTCGAAGAGCGTTTATAGTGCACAAAACCCCTACATACACAGACATACAGTAATAGAGAGAAACAATTCATTTCTAAAAATTCTTGGAACAACCCAAATGGACGTATAGGTACGAAACTCTAAGACTTTATACAATTTTTTTCAATTTTATATTTTTTAAATGGCGAAAAAATTTGAATTTCAGTACTCCTAAAAATTCAGTTTAATTTTTTTTTTTTTATAATTTTTCTTCCTTTTCCATTTATACCTTGACTAGCCTCATTCTCGAGTCTATTGCTTGTTTCACACCACCGAAAACTAAGGGCGTACATCGTGAAACACAATCGATTGTCCGGGACCGAATTTGCGTCATCGTACCCTCGTTACGGTCGCCTGCATTTTTGGTGGTCGGTCGGCTATTTGTAATTTTCGCCAATTTTCAGGCTCGGTATTTTATGAATGAACAAACGCCCCGTTAAATTACGTACGATATTGAGGTAGGTTTTGAAAATTGTTACAGAAACAGGCCTTATCCGGTAGACGAAATGGATTTGAGCTTCTATTGTAAATATGTATGAGACAATCTGTATTGTTATACGCCTTCGTCGCGCTCATTCCAATATTCGAATTCCACAATTCCAAAAGGTGGATTCTGCGGAATGAACGCGACAAATATTCGACACATTGCAAATATATAAAATAAAATCTGAGTCAGTTGTAAACTGCTTCCGTTATAATAGACTGTACAAAAACCGAAACTACTGTCTTTCAATCTACCTGAAAATGTCGATCTCGGGAGGCGGGACGCGCCCGGCCTCCGGAGACCCAGATAAATCTGGAATAACCCGGTCTTCTATTAGACTATTAATATATATCGCTGATAAAATATAGCTTCGATATAACATTCGGTATAAAAAAATATTTCGTAAAATAAATCGGTCTTATTATGTATCGATTAAGTGTAGGCTGGATGAGTCGGATAAGATTGAAGAATGCGCTGGCTGCCCGGGCTCGCTTGGGCGGGGGGCGCGCGACAACACGACGGTTTCCCTCCGACGGCACTCTAGGCAATCGTAATTACATCTAACTATTGTATCGTGAATCGTTTCAAGCGGATCCTCGCGTTTATTTATAGACTATATATAATAACATAATTTATATACTAAAGTAAGCTATATTCACACCGGAATCCGATACGCTCAATCGAAGACACGGGTCGTACGCGCGTTACAGCAAACAACAGAAACGAGTCGTCATAAATTATCGGTCAATATTTATATCACATATACATTCATACATTTTGCACTGTACAATCGATGGCGTTCCGTAAACGTTTACATTTACGTACATAATTTACAAACAGTGTTTATAAACGGTATCACAAACGAGTAAAATAACGTAGAATCACATTGACGTCGGTATAAATATTCGCGTTATTGTCCTGCAGTCGGGAGGTCGGGGACACCGCTACGCGAAGAGGGGTGTAGGTCAGTGCCCGGGGGTGAGGGGGGGAGTGGGGTAGGGGGACTACGCGGATGAGAGAGGTCAGGCGCGGCTCTCGGGCTGCTTGGGCTCCGCGGAGGAGGAGGCGGTGGGAGCGACAGAGGTGGAGGGGACGAGGGAGGCGGGCAGGCCGACGAGGGGGTGGTGCTGGTGGTGGTGGTGGTGGTGGTGCGGGCTGGAGGAGGCGGCTGCGGCGGCCGCCACCACGGCAGCCATCGAGCTCGAAGAGTGGGCGGCCGCCATCCGCGAGTAGGTCTCCAGGAGAGCGGGGTCGGGGGCCGGCGGCAACGGCGCCCCGTACAGCCCTCTGTAGAGGTCGTGGGGCCGCGGAGGGTACGGCAGGCCCCGCGGGGGCAGCACCGCCTTCCCGCCTCCGCCCCCGCCGCCCCGCCCGTCCTCCTTGCTCGCCATGTCCGCCAGCGACCATATCCTCGGCTTGGTGGTCGGCGGGGCGGCTGTTGGAGGGGCGGTGTCGAGAATCTCGGGTGGAGGTAGAGACACTCGGGGAGTCGGGCCTGGACTCGCTCCACTCGCTACCGGTATCTCCGCCCCGACCCGCTACCGCCACCACCGCCTCCCGACCTCTCGAATTCCAGCCTGTGCGCTCCTCTGTCTCCGTCCTCGCTCGACCCTGTACCGGAATCCTTAGAATCTGCAACAGAACGATGGTAATACTATCACATTGAGTCCAACGCCGAAAAATATTATAATTCATTCGCGATTTGTTAAGCCGTTCGCGTTTTAGCACACACTACAGTCGAAATACACATTGGTACCCTACGGAAGACCATATTTCATTTTCAGTATTTGGGAAGCAAATATTTTGTCGTATAAGTTCGAGAGAAAGGGGCTATACCCTTGCGAAAGTGGTTCCTCCTCCCCTCGACCGATAAACGATGAACATCTGCCCTTATGGGAGTGCCGGGCCGGGGCCGTTGTGAGTCCCCATGAATGCATTCGACCCCCCACCACCCCCCTCATCCCCCACACCTCTACCACTCACCCCATCATATAATCCGGGAGGCTCAAACATCCTGACCCTGTTTTAACTCGGGGGCCCCCCTCTCCCCATTGTCAATTTTACAAAAGTCAAACGCGACAAAACAAACGTTTAATCCGCGCGCTCCCGGAGATCTATTTTGTAGCGTTAAGCTTCCCATTCAGACAGGAACGTGTGCTCGCCTCTTGTAGGCGACCGTTATTTTGGTTCGCCTAAAAAAGAATGAGTTTAAAACGCCGGGTATTTTACGTCGTACTCGTGGACTCGACAACGCAAATACTCCCGCTTTCGGCTTTGATCCGTATATCCGAAAAGATATATTGTACTTTTACGACGATATGCTGATTTCGGCTTTCAATAGCGAGATATACTTCAAAATTCTCCATCTACATTCTACCAAATAATCCTCGGTTGATGTTTTTCCGTTTTTTTTGGATAACGCCCAGGAGATTTCCGATACCCGAAACTTTAACCGAGAACTTCAAAAACCCAGAATTAATGACCGGGGGATAGAGGTGTCGGGAAGTCCAAACGAGGGGGCGGCATTACAATAACAAGTTTTAATAACGGCGGGCTAGGGGGTGGGTCCGCCTTTAAAAGTGATTCCCACACCACCCGCCCCGCCCCCCCTTACTACCCTTATTGAAGGCAAATATTTATCCTTTGGGACGGCGTCGTTCGGTCATGAATAAAATTGTCTTTTAACCCCGCCGCGATCGCTAAGTCCTGGACAAACACTAATAAATAACCCGGGGGCTTAGTCTGGAGCCGACGTTCACCCCCGTCTAGCGTTTCGAATTCGAGGCGTCGGTTGTTTATGCCGCATTTATATATATATGTGTGTGTGTGGGGTATAAGCTCGGAGGACATAAACAAACGTCGGCGCTATTGGTTCCGGGCCGACACGTGACCAGGGACCCTTCGCGTCGTGGCGATACACAGTAATTAAAAGCAGGCTCACTCGAAGCTATTGGCCGGGGGCGGCATCGCGAGGGGGGCGGAGTGCGACACTAATCTGCGACACGCGACCCAGAGCACGGCCAATCATCGCCGGAATTAATGAGTCCCTCTCTCGGCTCGCCCGAGGATAATCCCACCTATTGTAATATCCCGACTTCAGGCGCCCCCGACCGTGAGACCGCGACTATAAATTGATGATAGGCGGTGCAAACGAAAGCCCTATAAACTTATGTCGGCCTTCCGCCGGCCAATTATCAACAGACAGACACGGGTTTAACATAAGATCTGTACATATGAACAGGTCCCCTTATAAATAATAATACGGCTGTGTTACAGAGTCAACTTGTAATTTACACACGGAGATATGTTCAGAATGGACATGAATAGGATCGACCTTTATCTGCGCTAAGAGCGGTATCGGTTCCTGATTAGATTTCATAAATCATTCATAGATATCATAGATTTCAATAAATCAGGACGGAACGGTGAAAATCGTGAGATTTCGCAAAATAATACTGGGCAATATTCATTAATTGGCCTTCACCAGCGTAAACGGGTCGGTAGGAAAATTGAAAATTCAAATTTTCCGTTCACGGCTCGACACGTTTTCAGGAAACGCCGAAATATCAATCGGACAGAATCTGGGGAAAAATAACAAAACCGAGCTTCGGAGGGGGACAAAATTAAAGTTAATTCGAGGAATTAATCTTGTGAACAATTGCAGATTGCCATCTCGCGTAATTTGGTTGGCCGTAAATCATATCTCAGCTCCGAGTTGGTTTTTCTTTTTCGCCTTATCGTTTAAAAACGTTTGGAGTAAAAAAATGAAAAAAGCGGAATTAATTTACCCCCTCTCCCACCACCCCATCGGTAATTTAATTACGGTTGTAGTGTTAGCGTTATCGAAGCTCGGATATCATAGAGCGGCTTTGTCGGGAGAAGTTAATAGGAAAAAACTTTCGGCGTCGGCCGAATTGATCAAATTGGACGGTCGGCCAATGTTTTTGAATAATTGGCGGCAATTTTGTTGAAAATGATAAATATCCAGAACACGGTCCCTCCCCACCCTAATCCGTCCGATCTTAATGCACGGAAGACGCCTGAAGGGATTAATACAGGACCTCTCGCGATTAATAAACCAGATTCGTGTTTGGCAAATAATAATTAGTATTAGTCACAAGAAAATCATCATCCCGAAATATATACGCAGATTCCCAGAATGTCATTTATGAGCATTCGTTAGAGTAATTTGTGTGTCCGAGGTGAGCGAAACTCATTTCGCAAGAAGAACTTTCTTACAACAAACTAGCCGCAAATATTACACACTTTAATCTATATTCAGTTGTGTTTGGCAATATTGAAGTCCTTCAGACATTCAACCTTTCCTTGTCAAAATTAAACACCCCGTATACCCCGGTTTATGAGGAAATGAAGCATTTAAAGTAGCTCGGACAGATGCAATATAATAGCGCATTTCTAGTGGCAGAAGAATATTATTTTACTGTGGCTAAAGTGTTGAGCAAACTTTTACCCCCGTCTACAAAACGGTCCCGTGTTTGTACAGAGGTTTATTAATATATCTTAACGTTTCATTAAAAAGTTGAAGGAACCGGAAAAAATGGAAAAAAGGGAAGAAAGAAAATGAAAATCGGTCCTGAAAAGTTTTTTAATACCGCGGAAATAAAGACTATTTGAAGTGTCCCGCTGTCGGAAGCGGGACCGTCCGACCGACCCTTTCTTTAGGAAGGGATGAGCTTTGAAGTTTGGGCAAAAAAACGGCAGTCGAAACTGATGTACTGTCGCATGTAGGTAATGAAGTAAGTTCCATAAAAAAACGTCACATTCCGTTCGGATTTCAGCGCGAAATTCCCGGAATCGAAGCCGCCGTTTCTGTTTTTAAATAACCCGTTGGGGTAAAATACCCTCAATTTCTGTTTGCTTTGTTCGTCGCTTTTTTCACTGTTTATTTTTTTCATTCTCCGTTCTCTCAATATAACGTGTATTCGCGGCTTATCTGAGGCAGACGCAGATTGCACTAGCGCGATCGGTGATTATTTCAGGGTGAATCGATCGGTGTTCGACGAAATTTCGTTGGGTTTACGCGGCAATTTACGTTCTCGAATTGAACATGCGACAGAGCGGGGGACGTGGGGAACGTGTAAATAATCATCGCTGTTATTTTTAATGAAATACAATCGATCCAAACGCCAACTATACCGAAGAAACATTTCTAATTTTTGTAGTATAAGTAAGAGTCAGGTTTTGGGTTCTATTCAGCAGTCAGAATATCGACAATTAAATGTACCAAAGCTAGAAAAAACAAAGTTCGACTCTATTTTACATCAACTTTAAAACCCCAGCATGATTGGCAGTGTTCATGAGCCCCGAATCGACAGAAAAGGAATGAACCGTTCGATATCGTTTGAAAATAATATTCATTTTCTGACAGAATATTATGCAATTTCTATTAATTGTTTTATTTCGGACGGACAAAATTGGATGTCATAAAGACTTTAAAAGTAAATCACCTGAAATGAATAATGTACTAAAATATATTCATTTCCCAGTTCCGCGACATCAAAAATTCATAAAAACGTATGCCCAGATATTTAGGTGTACGAAATCGATCAATTTGATGAATAAATAATATCCGTTTATTTTACAAAAATTAATTTGTCATTCGGTGGTTACAATTTTTCATGAGTGTTATTTTTCAATTCATTAAATACAGATATCTGAAGTGTTAATACATATCGTAACGCGATGTGTTTAACAATGAATCCACGAGTAATTTGATTGTAAAATCAACTCTGCTATTACGACATTGAAAACTCATCATATCGTTTAACGCGAAAACAAAATGCCGTACATTGAATCGAAGAGAATATTGGAATATTACGCTAAAATACCGTTCCACTGAATAATGGAGTGACGCCACTAATTAATAAAATGAAAACCTAATTTTTGAGAACTTGAAATCTTATAGACTAAGCTAGAAATAATTATAATGAATAATAATTTTCGCTTACCCAGGTTGTCCTTATTGTCGTCGCTCTTCCTTGTCGATCCTGTCTCCTCGTTGTTGTTGTCCTCGTCGTCCACCCTGTTCCTCGGCTCCCACGTCATCTTGTTCTCCTTCTTCAGTCTCCGCCTCGCGTTCGCGAACCACGTCGAGACCTGGGTCAGCGTCATTTTCGTGATAATGGCCAGCATTATTTTCTCCCCCTTAGTCGGGTAGGGGTTCTTCTTGTGCTCGTTCAGCCACGCCTTCAGCGTCGACGTCGTCTCCCGCGTCGCGTTCTTCCGCCTCGCTCCGTTCAGGTCCATACCGTATCTAAACAATCGTAGATGTTCTTTCAGTAACAACTATTTGGTATCGCGCCTGCATTTTATTATTTTAGTACATTAAACACCAATGATAGTACTGAGAAGCAGCAATCTGTGAAAATGGAGGCAATAGAATAAGAAATAATTACAATATTCCGATTATTTTATTTGATAATATTTAATGAAACAAAATGTGTTACATTTATTTATTTACTCACATCAATACTACCTATACACTCGAATATCGAGTGCTCTTCGAAACGGTTTCAAGAATTGAAAACAGTTTGTGTTACACGTAAAGTGACGTTATTTGAGAGCGAGAGGGGCACTACATATCACCATAAACGGTAATAAAATCTGGCGACAGGACATTCTGAGGTCCAATCGCCGGTATTATTGGGGGAATAACTTACTTAAGTAATGTATACCCTAGGAGTAGGCTATTTAATTGTGTACCCTTACCCTAACCCCGTTTCATTTTAAATATCCCCCATCTGCATAAAGTTATCAACATCGCCCGCCGCCACGTTTTACGATAGGGAGTTTTACGGCCGCCGCGAAAACCGCGACCGGCCCGCCCGGTTTAAACCTTTTAATATCCGGCCCTGTGTTCCCGCGGAGTCCCGGCTTCCCCCAGAGGCGGGGGGTGCGGGAGTAGGGCGAGGCGGAGGATGTCGTAGTACCGGGATTCAATTACGCCGGGGTCGCCGGGAAGGGCGAAATAAAAACAGCCGAGCCGAAATCCGCCCCGACGGTAAATTATTCGGCATTAGGAGAAGCGTCGTGCATTTCTTCGCGGGAGTGCAAGGGAGTCCGCGGACCTACGGGGTTGGTTTAGGAGGAGGGGGTTGGGGTGGTCGGGGGGTACACAGATCCGACAGTAAAAACAGAACCCCGAATAGTACAGGAGGAGGAGGGTGCGGGTGGGGGTAGCTTAATTCGAATTGAGACGATTCAGCAGTACCGCCGCTCCTACTTTTTTTCCACTCTCTCTCTCTCTCTCCAGTTAATCTGGAGAGTCGGATAAGTGGCATTTTTTTTTTCTTCGCCGCGGAGACGGAAATAAATGGAGGATTTGGCGTATACCGCTCGCCGAGGGGTTGGAACGGCATTATGCTGCGAAGGGGCTGTTATGAGAAAATGCGATCCTCCCTCCCTTCCTACCCACCCCCTTCCCATTCCACGATCCCTAACCAACCCCCCGGAAAACGACCGGAATCGTTCGCGGGTTGGAAATAAAAAAAATACGCTGTATGTGACTCCTCCCCCGGGGGCGGGGTTCGTAGCAGCGGGGCCCGCCCCTAACACCCGACAGATTATCCAGTTACCATCCGAGCGTAATATAATATTTTTATAAATAAACCCAAATAACAGTTCAGCAATTTATAAACCTTTCGCTTTGAAGCGAAATCTATGTGTTACTCTAATTCCCCAATTAATGCATTAAAAGGCAGCGGGATACAGGATGAAAAACCCACCGGTATCTGGTGTTATTCTTTAAATATTTTACCGTTACAATTTCCGCAAAAGTTTCAGTTTTCAATTTTCAGTCAACTCCCACATTTAGATTGACATCATGAAGCCGTTAGTAATTTTTGAAACCCAGAGAACTCCGATCGCGAGAATCGGGCCCATAACGCTCGATCGTTTATAACTCTGAACGGTTGGACCGGATAACCGGGATTGGTTCTGAACGTTACCGTCCCCACAGAACAGGCTGCGATAAAACAGAATAATTAACAATTATCAATTACGGAATTTCCTACATCGTAATCGGCGATAATAAGGTCCCTGGGACCTGGGGGAACAGGGGACCCAGCTCGTGTTGAGAAGCTATTCCCGGTACCGGCGCAGCTCATTATTGGCGTTTTCTATTTAATCTTATCGAACGGGCATTAATTTATTTGATTGCGACGAAGAAATGACTCAATCGTCGGAGAAGAAAATGAGCGTCGTCCATAATTCGTATAAATAATAAACCCCTTTTTCGGGATACAATTTTTTTTGTTATCGCCAGGTTATGTTTTCGTCCTCGAGCCAGGAAATTAGCTTCGAATATCGTTATTAAGGAATTATATAACAACGGCTTGTGTTCGCTTATTTTTTTTCACAGTGAAAAATACAATCAAAATTTTAATTTAGTCCTCAGCGGAAAGTAAGTAGGAAATTTTTATTCAAATAAAAGTACCGAATTCTCGATTAATCGGCCCTTCGAGTCTCCACTGCAAGTAAAAAAAAAAAATCTGGAAAGGGCGTACCCAACTACCCCCCGGAGTAAAATACACAGATACATTATCGCTAACTCCCCGAAGGGCGTGTATATTTGCCCAAGATAAAGCAGTCTCTGATCGGTTTCTGGAAGCGGGTCGTTCAAAGGGCGGGGGGCGGCGGTTCGGAATAAACGGGCCGAGAGGCAAACAAGGGAAAACCAACAGGGCGGAACTTGGAGGGATTTTTCCCCCCCTAACCGTGTTACTATTTTGTCCGTAACCGAAATTGGATAGGCGTTTTGTCGAGGTGCTGAAACGTAATATTCCAGAATATCCATTACGGGATATACGATTATATACGAAATATTATAAAAGCTTGTATTGATCTCTTGCTTGTAGGCAAAAATCATGTATTATATTATTGAAAATAGTAGTTAATTTCAATGCAGCAGATAACCTCTTTGCCAATTCAGTACAATCTCGGGATTTAATCCAGAGTCTGTCATCCGATAGCGTCGTTCCGCCGTCTATTGAGCCACAGCGACTCTGAATTTCGACAGAATATTATTCAATTAAACTGCGATATTGATTTCCAGAAATATTAAGAAATCGAGTCCGCACCGAAGGACGTGGTAGGATCCGACCCCGATATCGCGTTTCCTTAAATCACTCCGGCAAAACTGAAATATATCTGGTTTCGCCGAGTTATAAATATCGAATTATTGATTAATCGAATTAATGATTCAATGATTATTTGAAGTTTCGAAGCACGGTTTCAGTGGCGGAAAGATGAGGATGGGATATGCAAAGTTGAAAGGGTCAAGCAGCTTTATCAATTAACCAATTCATGTACTTAACACGTGAGAAAATGTTCGCTGCCACTTTTAATAAACAGTGTTCAAACGTCACAGAAATATCGCTTATTGTAGGCTGACGCTACAATAAAAAAGCGTTGCGAAATAGCCAGCTACAAATAAGGAATGGTCTGTTTATTAAATGTGAAAAAAAACCATTTTAAATGAAATTGAAATCAAGTAATCGAAACTGATAAATAACGAGATGTTTGTTCCGTGTGTGCTACTATACTCGGCAATTGTCAAGTGCATCAAACAATTATAAAATGTCTCTCGTAACGTCCTCCTGTGTACAAACTCCTCGAGTCATAATTTATTTGACAAGGGAACATCGATAATAAATTATTTACATTAAGTACTACACAGAATATTAAATTATACAGGTCTATTAATTATAGAAATTGTTAGTCCAATTAATATTACTTATCGGGAGTAGAAACCATAAATTGCATACTTTGAAATAATATTTGATCGCGTTAATCTAAAAATGTATTCATTTCAGTGGCTGTAATGCTATCGCCTCTTTGATCTATCCCTTCATTATCGCTACATTCGCTCCATAGGCTCATTAAAATATGTTTGAGCTGCCGGCGGGGTAATATATTCGATGTCCGGTAAGAGCGAGAGGGAGGGAGGGAGGGAGGAGAGAGAGGAGGGAGAGAGAGGGAGGGAGCGAGACAATGGCGCCATGCATCAAGCCCCGGGTATAACACACATGCGCACGGACACACGCACACTGCGACACGCCGTTGACCAAACAGGAGGCGGCAGGGTGTGGAGGTCACGTTCTCTGTGTGTATCTCTGTCCCTCTCGCTCCCACGGTATAATGAATGAGCGAGAGAGAGAGAGAGAGAGAGAGGGAGTGAGGGGGGGAGAGGGATAGGGAGGAGGGGTGAGAGAAGGGAGAGAAGTGACGATACGTGAGAAAGCGAGTGTGAGAGAGAGAGAGAAGAAAGAAAGATGAGACGGGGGCGCCACAAGGGGTTAAAATGGCGGGCGCCACCAGCAGGTCCCCTGGCCGGCCTCCGTTCCTCGATTTACATACCCGAGGCCGGAGCCCGACCGAGGGGACAAGCCGTAATCATCTGTAAAACGTGTACTTCAGTCCCTCCGTTCCGCCCCGCCCTAGGTGCATAATTTTTTCTCATGCAAAGCAACCTTTCCTTGGAACACACAGCCGTGTACAGTGTACGGCCAATCTGTTTCGTTTCACTTGAATTCTTGATTTAGAATTTTATTTTTAAATTACCGCATTACGGATTTTAGGTGGCCAATGAGGGTATGACAATTTCAGGAATAGGTCAAAATTTGAAACAATAAAAATGTGTTTACTTTCAAAACAAAAGCAAGGCTTACAACTTTTGTTATCCGGGAAAAGTCCTAAGGAAAAAGGTTTCATGAACTTCAGAAGACAAATCACAATTATATAGCAGATCACGGATACATTTGAAATTATAAGAAATTTTTTGGTTTCTGGTCATCCTCAGTTTCGGCGATTGTCGAGATAATTGGAATAACAACTGTTTTTTTATCAATATTCTGTGTAAATCATTCATCTTTAATTAATTTAGGGGTTGCATACGAAGGAGAATATTGGTATTTCTGTAAGCGATAATGTACAATTACAAGCGCAGAGGATTTATAATAGAGTACGACCTTAAGTATTTATAATAAAGTAATAAAACATATAATGTATTATTTTTCGGTTATTTCCGACTGTAACTGGAATGGAATGTTGACATTTATGGGTTTTCTCGTGGGGAATATTTCTCCGGTCTGAAAATTGGATGGCGCCTATGATTTGCAAACAACGGACCGGGGACTGGTGAGACGTTTTGCATATAAGACGAGATGGACAAGCTCCGGGAAAACTGCAGGAAAACGGAGACTGACAACTCCACAATCCATCGTGTAAAACACGACCTTAATCGTCAGGCATTTTTCCATTTCACCGGCAGTTTAATGCAGACAAACGAAGTGTAAAATAACGCGTCGAATTTGCCAGTAATTATAAATATTAACTTAGTGCTAATGATTGTCTGAGGTCCAGTTCACCTTTTCCAAATAGATTTATTATCAAACCCAATTAAGAGCGATTAAATGAAATTGTGCACACTTTATCTAGATTCAACTATCTATATTTTCTTTTTATCCGTACAACACGGTGGAAATAAAACAGGATAACATGTTAAATTCAAAATGTTGGCCCCTTTCAAAAATGTCTGTTCCCGATAATTATCGGGAATCAGTATATATATTCTTGGCTCTTGATGTTTTCGGTAATGGCCAATACAATGGGAAGAATCGAATTGAAATCTCTGATCGACACTTAAAAAATGATGTCTCGCCCGATATTGTGTTAAACGCTTTGTGTTAACACAGTGTTCACTTTCTGCCCACCCGTTTCCGCTCGAGTGTCGCATTTCAACCGGTGAGGGGAGGACAACAAAAAAACAACATTATAAAAGTAAAATAAATACGAGTGTAATTGAATTATCAATTATGAAATTAATTAGGCGGCGGCTGGCGCAATATCATTGGGGCGATAATGGGTCTTGTCCCGCTGGCCGTTCAGATATCGACGGAGGATATCAATGATTATAATAATGGGGCGTTTATTTTTTGCAATTTCATTTATATTTTAACATCGGCACTTTGTACGAGCTGAAGATATTTTCTCGAATATTGTTGCGCAAATATGCATTAAAATTAGTCCGAAATAGTTAGCATTCCGAGGATCACTTCTTACGATATTGTTGTTGGGATTAACTGCGCGAATTACCGCCTGTGCCAAGTTCGAGTATAATAATTTCTATCAATATCTGGACTAGTTTAAGCCATCGAAATGTGGGCCTAATATGGATAAAAATAAAAAACAGGCTTAACAGTGAACTCCGATTGTCAGTCGTACGCTTTTCGGAATCGGAGCGCAAAAGCGGTTTATTCTTCTTCAGGATCAATTGGACACTTGGACAGCATTTCCGATGATTCTTAGAGACAGGAATAAATATTTGTCGGTTGTAAATTGAGCAAATTCGTTGTCACAAATTTCCTAGACAGAAAAGGAGATAGAGGAATAGAAATGATCAGGAATTATACGTTTCGAGGGGGCTACCAAATTATTATATATTCGTGGCCGGTCGTTAGAGACAGAAAGTTAATATTAAATATGAAGGTCTTCGCCGAAATAGAATTTCTCGCCGAATCATTAAAGCCCGGCTTTATTACACCGGAATTTATTTTTCGTAATCTGAATAACTGTCAATTCGTGTCCAGTCGAGTTTTGTTCGTGTGGTTTCGTTAATGTTTATTATTTTCCAAGGAGTCTTTCCGTTTTTATTCGGCCGATTTTACTTTCCCCCCCGCCATCGTTTTTTCTTCAATTTGGACCGAGCGACGGGAGCGGAAAATTCGTTAATGCCCCCGTCTGTCTTTTTTCTCCGCTCAGAGAGAACTTATTAAACGCCATTAATAAAAATAATACAGTAGACCGTATATAATTATAACGTTTAGTATGTAATAAACGTTATAGGTTTTACGCTTCTCGAAATGGAAACATGCCGTGAAAAAGTGTGCAATTTTGTATACCCCTAAAATTTATAAATAATCGACCTATTCCTTAAAAGGTCGTACAGAACATTTGATAAGATTTCCTAAATGAACAGTGATATTTTAAGCCTAATTGACTGTATCGATTCCTAACAAGAAGTTCCGCGATTTTGACACACGGAACAACGCGGTTGATTTACCGCCTCGGGCCTTCCCAACCGCATTATATATTACGCATCCAGGACATTATTAATATTTGCTTAAATTATGGCCATAACGTTTTGACGTTTAATTAAGAAAATGGATTTCCGCTTGTCCCATTCACCGATTCGTGCCTTCCTGATACATTGTATATTGAAAACCGTCCGTTATGGCAATGATATTACGAGTTATTTATCATGAAAGTTTCTTAGAATGGAAGTATACGCCGGGAGAATATATTGACCGAATTATTTGAAACGAATTCTTGTTGAAGTAAGCCTACTTTAAAGTATTAAAAATCTGCGGACTTTGCCTTGGGTCCAGGATAAAACTTTGCGTCTCGTAGTAACGGCCTTTTAATAAGGTTTGACGCCACAGCACTCCCAAATGCCGAGAGGCCATTAACGCCGTTGCCGTTACTTAATACCGGTCCTGTTTAGATTGCGGCGTGAACTTGTCAATCACTGCATCCTCAATAACGGGTCTCTCGACCAGCAGGAATTGCTAAACGCGATTCTTGTCCCATTTTTTCAATTATCATCCTCGGTACTTGGCCGTCGGGAGGGGCCGAAACCGGTCGGGAGCGATGTTAAAATCTCCAGTGCTAAAACTTCGTATCGAACACACGGAGAAATTTGCTTCAGCGTCTCGAATATTGTCGCGATTTTATACTCGAAATTTTAGTGTTATGCAGTTGAAATTCAAACAAGTTTCAGTTGTGCGAACCCTACAATGGCTGAAACTTTTACTGTTTACAGTTTCAGAACCGACGAATTACAGAGTGTCTCCTATTCCCCGTATTGGACCCGTCTCCTCGTCGAACTGGTTCTGTCCTTCGGGGACTTTTATATATATATATATATATATATATATATATATATATATATATGTAATGTGGGTGGCTGTGTTCTAAAAGTCCGGGTTACGCAACAGGATCGACACAGAATTTTAGAAAACCTAACGGCCGAATCAGCGCCCATTTTAGAAATACCTTCTAACGTACGATGGTCCCCGTACGTTATCGGCTTGGACCTACGAACTCTCATGAAATATTATTACGTCTATCACGCAAACCCTCGAATAATTGAAGAAACTTTCCAATATTTATTTAAATATTATTTCGATAGTTAATCTCCAGCTGTAACCTACCGGTTTTATTTGTAGGACAACAATCTTAAGATGATGCTCGTGTTATATTTTATTGAACGAATCGTGAGAAGGTGCGCTTTAATAGTAGCGATTAAAAAGTATGAAATGTTGAAAGGTCAAAGATAAAATACAAATAAATTAAATGTCACTGAAGTGCAATCGCGTCCTACACACTGAAATACACTGAAATGAGTTTCGAACCCCGACGTTTCAACGTCTCGCCCACTTATTAATATTCGCCGTGGACGGAGAGAACCTCGACGTCTGGGGTAGATTGGCACGGCGTTCGACCCAATTACATAAATTGAAAATTCACCGTTCGTAACCGCTCGAAGGAATCATATCGTCGTCGTCTTCGTCGTCGTGGCGCGGCTTCCGGCCGTTGTATGTTAATATTCAGCGATTGTCAACCATCCCCCCCCTCAACAATCCGGCCACTTCCGGAACCATTTCTCGCACCTGACGCTCAGTCAGCTGTAATTTAAAAATAACCAAGCGAAATATGTACGAAATTTGTCACGGCATACGTAACACGCGGTCCAATTATTCCGAAAATTATCCGAATAATAATGTCGTCATCCGGCGTTTAAGAACCAAATATTAATTAACCCGCTAACACCATTCCTGCAATGAAGATAGCAAGACCGTTATCTCAAATCCGCGCTGATCCCCCTAAAATATATGATTCCTGATGACTTTAGAATATAAAACCTTTAAAGTTAACGATATTAATTGGACAAGACTGGCCACTTCCGACTAGCCGGCCTAGTGAGTTTAGAATAACGCCGAGTCTTTCCTGATATTATTGCTACACCGAATTAGGGACTTGTCTGGACAATTTTATCCGAATCGAATGAAAGGCCGCCGACACAACAGCCGAAAACGGGAATCGATTAGGAGCCGGGGAATTCTTCGGAGGTGGAACGGTCGGCTGCGGCGGCGGCGGTTTGTGTCGTGCTCGCCCGTGATATATCGCCCTCCTATAAGACCGCTACAATGCACAAACCCGGCCCTCCCTCCCTCCCTCCCTCTCCCTCCATCCATCCCTCCCTCCTGTTCCACTCCATCCGGCCCTTCGCTCGAAACAGCGACGTCGTTATAAAATAACAACTGTTTCGTTTTATTGAGAATAGAGAGAGAGAGAGAGCGAGAGCGAGAGATGGGGCAGACGGAGCCCCCAATAAATCCCCGTAAGGGAGATTCCCGGGCCCAGATACGGCGCCAGGGAAATATCCGTGGTTTCGGTACGCGAACATGTAGTACAAAGTATGACGAACCCGATTTGCGAGGTAATTTTAACAACAATTCGGGGGTCCTATTTGTTCGATTATAAAATTAGGGCCGTTCGTGACCGTCAGTCACGCGTATGAAACAACGTTTCAGAGTCGGCTAAAAAGGTGATTGCGCGGAGGGAGAAATTCAAATAACCCGGAACCGGCTCGGTCGAACCTTGGGCGAAGATTAATGGGTCATACAAGAAAAGCGGCCCCACTCGCAGAGGCGCCGTGTAAAAGGTGAGGCGAACGGCATTAATTTTCCATATTGTCAGGACGGTACGCCCGATTTCGGTAGCAATCGATCAGCTGATTACTGACAGCCCCAGAATTCTAAGTGTGTCGGAGTCGGGGCAGAAGGAAAAAACACACAACGCCGGGTATTCCGTGGGCCCGGGGTCCGAGGGGCCCTCGTCGCCCGGCCTTAAGGAAGAAAAAAACTGTCGGTGAGAGAGGGGAAGAAACTCGGTTTTTTTGTCAACATTCGACACCTAAAAGACACAGCTCGTTCCCCGTCGGGAAAGATAGGAGAGCCGGCGCAGCCTCTAAGTCCGAAAGACAACTCAAGGCGAATCCTTGACCTTTGCCGTACGACATGTAACACTCCCAACGGCCCGGTTAAGAGCATTTTACATGGTGTAAAAATTCTCGGGTCTATAATTTTGTTATCGAACGGGAACGATGTCCCGGCCGCCACCTGCCTACTTCCGTCGGTCTTCTCCAGTCGGGCCACCGTTGAAGCTACCTGTCAGCGCCGCCGTTTCCGGTCATTACTGGCGCGGCTTGATGAAATATACGACGCAGTTTTGGAACGCGAAGCCGACGATGACCGCAGCCTCAAAATTATCAAAACAAAATTATGCAAAGACGACCGACGGGGCGCAACGGTATGATGTATGCCGGTCTCGCTCTTGTATCTAAGTCTTGTCGGTGAGAAGGCGAAAAACGAACGATAAATTAGCCTACCTCTCGCGGGTAAAAAGACAAACAACAAACGCTTGTCTGAGAATGGCAAATCTGCCCACAGTCCGAAAATGCGGGAGGCATCTGTTCGAAAATTGTCAATTTAAAGTTCGGGTAAAATTTCGCTACCCGATTAATTCATGAACAAGGTTATTTTGTTGGGCCGAAAAGCGTTATTGGGAGCCCTGTTCGGAATTGTTTCTCCTCTCCTCCTGTTTTTTTTGACAGTGCGCACATCGTTTAAATAAGTCGTAATTAAGTCGTCCGGGTCGTTGTGAGGCTAATTTATGACGGTTTTATAAAGTCGGTTTAGGGCGCGCGGCTTTCGTCGTTCCCACCTGTTGATGTCTCCGGGCACCCGGAGAGCCGGCCGTTGTTACGGGACCGCTTTAGTAGTTTTGGACCGAAACCGGTGTTAGTAACCGGCCATTTATCATACGGAGCCTTAAAGAATACATAAAAATCACTTTTTATTTCTTTCATATCTAATTCCTATCACTATTTTGACTAAACGTATTAAATTCTAGTCTGTAATATTCTACCTAAAGACAGAAAGAATATTTAACCGATACTTAAATTATCAAGTTGTTATACATCTTCGCTAGAAATATGGTATTTTTTGTGGGATCCTTCATTGCTAGGAATATCATCACTTTCAAATCTCCAAATGCTAGACCGGTTATGGTTTTCCTCTGCACTGGGAAGCCGGATAGTACCCTCGGAATCTACTGTCTAATATAATAAAATTAATTAAGTTGGCAGTAAAATTATTTTTAATTTATATATATTTAAAATATAGCAGTGGTAGCGTCCACATATGCTAATGCGAGTCCCATGTTTTCATGTAAATATTATGTTTAGTCCAGTAGCAACACTAATAATTGCGTTTTAAACGTGCGTTCCCTGTGAGTCGTTGTGTACATATAAATCCCTAAATAAATTGACTCTATCGCGGCTAACCTGGAGAATGAATGCTGATCATCAACGTTTCGGGGATAGTATAAATAAATTAATAGTTTAAAAATCCCTTCAAAGGACGGGACAGCGATGGGGGTCCCTACGCCAGTACAAACCTGTTTTCCCTTCCCCCCCTCGCTTGGAACCGGTTTTTCGGCCGGGCGTGAGTGTGACATCTCCGGCTTAAAAACCCCGGGTAAGTTTCTATGAATGTTGGCGGGCGTCGGAGTGGCATCGGCCGGCCTCGGGGGCCACCCACTTGCCCCGGTTCTCTAATTAATGCCGCTCGCTTCTTCTCGCTCGCTCACTTCGACGGGCCCTCCAGCCCGAGACTTCCGTTTAACCCGGTGCGCCAATTTAAGTAGGATTAATGCGAAAAGGATACTCGCTTAAGGGGGAAGGCCAGCGGGCGTTCGACAAGTTTTTTATCTCTTCTCATATTAGACTCGACTTTGTGGAGCAAAAAAAAAATTGGCCCAAGCATTTCTGTTATACCGGTACCGGCTAACGAGGCTAACGTCCAATTTACCTAACGAATTTCCAGAAATACGGATGTTTCGTTAATTGGCCGGCGAAGAAAAACAATTCGTCCGTTTCCTCCGAGTCCTCAATTCGCGGTAGAAGAACAATTCTCACGACATAAAAACGCACGGGGTGCAGTCTTATGAATGCACTTGACTTGGGTTGGTCACTTCGGAGGCTTCAATTATACCAAATTTAAGAACCGCTGTTATACAATCAACATCTCTTTTCAGTGAGTACACAATAAAGGAGCCGAGATTTATGATGACACGAAATAAAAGTAAATTTTAGAAGTTCGATTATAATTACCAAGTCCTTACATTATGTAATGAGAAAAGTTAATATAAATTTACGGCCTCTTCTCAAATACAATTAAAAATTGATTAATATTACTCCGGATATCATTTTTGTTCTAAGCTAGCTAAATTTAAGGTATCAGAAGTTATTGCAAAATATTACTGACATTAATGAAAATCATTTTTAGTAATTTATAATTATTTAATGTAACATCTGAAATACCGGTACTGGGCATCAGAGTTCGACTAAACGTCGTTTTCCCACTTCGTGAATCGACTACCGGACTCCGATGCCAAAGGACGGTGGGCAGAGAAAGAAATTATAAAATAAAATACTATCCGATTATGTCTAGCGTGTGTGCTCGCCCAGTGGGGTAAACGTAACGGACGACAATGGGCGAGCCGGCTCGGGGCCCATCGGAGAGAGCGGAGCGGCAGATGTCTTCTGATAGAGTGTATCTGGGCACGCACATGGGTGTGCCCCCGGGGGCACTTATCGGCGGTGGGACAAAACAAAAAAAAAAAAGAAAAACACGAAAGAAAGGAACGAAAAGCGAGAGGAGGCAAAAAGGAGGAAACAATTTGACGCTATAAACAATTGAGATAGCCGGTCGAGAGATTGAAAGCCGCAGAGAGAGAGAGAGAGAGATACAGATCTTCAGAGCCGTGGGGGTCGCGACAAGCTACGATTGTGATATTTCCCCGATTTAAAATACACCGGCATTTTAAATCTTAAATTTTCATTGTGGACCCATTCTTAATTATATATATTACAAAAATATATTTCAGGTCACGCTTTCATTTTTGCCCATTTACATTCGAAGCGCGGCGGAAAGAAAGTCCGAAAGAAATTGTGAATTTGCATTAATCCCGTCCGTATGAGTACAGGTAATGGACGCAATCAATCAATCGTGTATAAATTACTACCTGTTGGGCCCTGTTTTTGCTCCTTTCATCTCACTTCTTTTTACCGTATTTGACACAATACAGTTGCACACTTTTACATCGGCTAATCGTTTAAAATCATTTTGGACAATGAAACTGCAGATTTTGGGAATGTAATGGGTAATTCAATAATAGTGAACAGGATGAGTCCAAAGAAAATTCGGGATTAGAACCTCAATCGCCCTTGACACCGCAATAATTACGCCTTTAGTAAGGATTTTTCAGATAATTAAAAAATTATCCTTTTCCACGTAAATATTTCCCCAATACATACATGCATCTACTCCATAACTTTGTTGATAAAGCGATGATAATTATAGCATTAGTGTCTAATCATTTTATTTAATTATAATCGAAAGAGGCGAGGTTGTATCGACATTTATTCGTCACTATTTAGTCGCACATATAACGTTGTCACGAATAGTATTCGGCGCGTTATTAATTCGAAAATCGAAATATGCCAAACAATAAAGGGCAAATATTTGGCCGATTGAGCCCGGGAACGGATAGGATATTTCAGTGGCAGGTGAACATGTTCGGTTGTAGAGACTTGAGGCCCGAAGCCACCATGTTTAGCCCTCATTCGGGCCCGTTTTCGACAGCCGACTTCACACGCGGGCCCCGTCCACTGATAAGGGCCAATCTCCTCGTTCCCCTCCGGGCCGAGATAAGGGACCGTTGTAATGGCGCGTTGTCTCGTGCCCGCGCCCCCGTTACATGCCAAATTACATCGCTTTCTAACCAGACTGGAACCGTGCACCAATGCAATATTCCGATACGGGTTTGAGTCATTAAGCTTTCGAACCGGGGACGACAAATCATTTGTCGGAAATTAACGGCGATTTCACAGGCCGCAATTAAACTTAATTGGGCGTCTTTTGATAACCAATGTTATCTCGGGATCGTTAGGGTCATCCCGCCATAAACAGTTATTATCGGCTCTGTGGAAATTCCCGATTACTTTCCTCCGAGAAAATCTGAGGCAAGCGGCTAATGTTTCTTTAACTTGCTCCTCTTTTCATGGCCACAGTCGGTCGAAACAAACGATTTGTCTGGGTGGAAATTAAATTTGTATTGCGCCTTGTATTTACTCAGTAAATATCATATTGTGTTTTAAAAATTTTACGTTTTTTCAAGCCCTCAATTGTCGCAAATCTAGAATAACATTATGAACGAGATTTCAGTTGTCCAACGAAGTGTATTGTTAATACATCGACATAAGGTTCGAGATAATCTTAAAGTAATTGTCCGTAATGAATATATAAAATTTTGAGAAATCGTGAAGTAGATATGGCAGAGCATAAAACAGCGTTACGTGGGAGTTTGATGCTCCCATTTCAAACGGTCCACTGACGTTTATAGTACAGCTTCAAAGTTATCGCGGACTTTGGGCCTCAAGTGCCCGAAATGCGGTTGGCCGTCGTATAAAAATAAATTTCCGATTTCCTATCGATGGGAACCGGTTGGGCGGGCCCGGGCCGGAAAATGTTAAAAGCGACCGCCCACTTAACTGGGACGGGGCGAATGGGCCCCGGTTATCTGTTGGCCGGGAGGAGCGTGCCTTATCTGCGAGTCGCGGCCCTACACGGCCACCGCATTAAACTACAGAAGGTGCTGCTATCTGTTTACAAGACCGGGTATTTCATTATATCTACGCCGGGGCTCCCGGCTCTTGGGGGCCCACTCTTTTGTATGAAGCAATAATTGCTCGGCTCGGACGCGCCTACTCCGCCAAAGCGTTTATCTGAGTTCCCTTTTATTCTTCTTCTTCTTCTTCTTCTTTTTGTATTTCTTTTCACTCTCCGTCTTTCCTCCCCCCTCCACCTTCGTGGGCCCCGTCTTTCAGTCTAGCTGGCACTCAAGGTGAACTTGTCGCCGCTCGCCCCGCCACTCGGTCACCTGGCGAGACCCCCCTTTAACCCTTAGAATACCGAGATCAATCGTGTCTTAGTTTATTCCCAATTTTCGAAAAGATTCGGGACGTTTCCCACCCGGCATCTTTCGGTTTACGCGCTTAATTAAAAATTTTGTTATATAAAAAATTGTATTCTGCCCACAATTAAAGAGGGTACAGGATTTAAATTTTAAATTTGCTCAATTCTGTCACTTTTGTTAAATGCCTGCGTAGGAGGGTTTTGTGTGTCGACGCGGTTGGTGGGAGTTTGAAAAAACGAAATTTCTAAAAAGAATTCAACCGCGCGGAAATATATATATAATAACACCCGGTATTGAGCCTCGTGCGGACGGGTCTGCGGGTGCGGTCCACCGGAGTTCGATTGTCCGGCGAATTATATTTTCCGAGTCCAATTAAGCCGGCTGAAAGGAGTTTTATACGCGCCGGAGGGAGGAGCCCGCCTCCCGAATAAAGTCCACGGGATAAGTGGGAGTCCCGACTTCCATTTAGCGGTAAGTCCGTGGGAGGGTGGCTCTGAAGAGGGGGCTCGATGATTGGCGCTGTCAAGGGGTGTTCGGCTTTTCCCCGGCTCCTAATTCATAACGCGGCCGCTCACACCTCCCCACCCCCCTCCCGGCTGGTTGGCTGGGGGCGGGAGAGACTTCGCGCTCGAGCGGACACGCAAAAAGTATATAAATAAATAACGAAAACAGAGAAAAAAAAAGAGAAAATATTCTACAGCCCCCGAAACCCGGCGGGAGGGCGTCAGTGCGTTGGACTCCCTCTGCGTGATGCGTTTGAATAATGGACGCAGGGCGAAATGCGGGAAACGTGTTGTAGCCGGCCCGTGTCGGGGCTATGGTCAACGCGGACCATCGATTTTGTGTCGCAGAGAGTTTTTAAAACGTCCCTCTTTTGGTCTTCGCTTTGTCTCTACCCCGAGGGGGAAAAGCCGGGTTTTTTATTTGCGACTGAAGGGCATTCAATTCGGCTGTTCCGAGCCTCATTTGTTAACTGAACTAAGTACTTTCGCTTTGCGATTAACAGTCTTTTAATTCTTTCTTACTTTTCTGCGAATGCTACGGTAATAGTTGTTCAATTTAAACGGCTATCGATACGCTGAAGGGATCGAAATAACACTGAACTAACGAATTGAAATAGACACGCTACTTAGATGTTATTCCAATTTCTTTTATGTTTCAGACCGTATTTTATTAGTAAAATGGGTCTTTTCCATGTAGCCTATTTAGAACACCGGGATATTAATTTGCACATTCGTGTACCGGCTACAAAAATTAAATAAAAATTAGTTACAGCGGCTCGGTGTTATATTCAAATTTGTAGATTGCGTGCCATTCGTGTTGCCGTTAGGCGCGCTCTCGTTAATATTTATTTACACTACAGTGTCTCAACTTTAATTGGGGCGATGAATCATTGATCGTTGATTCACGGGCGCCGTTCACGGACAGAAAGGTGGACAAGACATTTTCCACGGCGGAAAATTAGTCCGCGTAACGCATCCAAAGTTGCGTTTCAAAACGAAAGTCGTTAGCGCGAAATTTCCACGCCGCTTGTACATAAATCAACACCGGGAATAACAATCGATTACTATCAATTCCCGACAGAGCGGCCATAATAAACGTTTCTGTCGGTTGAATATGTTAATGCAGGCGCAATAACCAATGCCCATTATCGGGTCGGCCGAGGCATTTTCGTGCGCCTAATGAGCGCTAACCGAACCGCCGACATGACGCAACGGTCCTGTTAGTTTTGAACTTCCACACTTTATACTTACAGACATAAGAGAATGTCTACCAGAATTTTCCGATTGACGTCACCCCCTGTCTAATCGCCACCGGGGAAAGTTAAATTTTTTAGTGCAAATGGGACACGGAGCTCTCGATTTATGGCAGAGGCCGCGCCTTGGGCGAATCCTAATACACCGTTGGGCCCAGCAGAGCGTAAGCGGAAAATGTTTTATTGAGGCGCAAGAATTATTTTTAATGGGCTTCGGGATTTACAATTGAAAAGGAAAAGAAAATAAATAAACGGCCGAGAACAAAGGCGCGAGATAGGACAGTCACTAAGTGGGCAACATCATACTTACAAAAAACCGCAATCAACACTTCAATTAATTTTTCTTTTATTAGCCCATTTACAACCCTTAGGTGAGGGCAGGTATCGTTTCGTAATATCGAGCTTTTTATGGGGTAGTTAGACATTCGCCCGACCTCCAAACTAGAGGACAGAGATAACTCAATTAATGGTCTCGGTTAATTCATACCAAGTCGGATTAACGAGAATAGGGAAATGCGGGGATGAATTAATTGCCTATTAACGGTCTAATGGTCTTATAATTCCAGAAATATTTTTCAACCGACGGACTTTAAACCTTGATGGACTTATCTCGGTCGGAGATTGCAATTTGAATACGTTTTCCCTCGAGAGCTGTAAATCAAATAGGATCCCGCGACCTTTTCCGGGGTCCGAATTAAAAATGCGGACCATTAACCGCTCGCCCATTCGGCGCTTCCTTGTTCCTCTTCGACAGCGCCGGATGTGGTGGAAACAAGCGGGGGAATTGTTAACATTAATTGTCCGCGGGAAAATAGGCGAGAAATTGCATTAAATTTATATTCATAATTCCTCCCAGTTTTTTTTTATTTTTACCGTGGCCCACTTGGTTTCACTCCAAGATAATTTTGAAACTTTAACAAAAATATGAAACAGCTGAACGATAGCACTTTTCTTGGCCAGATGCCAGATTAATGTATGTGTCTCATGCGGTTGTCAGTTTGTATTCCTAATGCAAACGATAGTTGCCGTTAAACAATCCCGTCCTTCGACTCCTGTTGTAAGGAGTACACTCAGCATGTAATTTACTGCCGCTACAGCAGTAATTCCGGTATTATACTAAGGGAGAGAGACAGAGAGAAATAATTATCACCGTACAATCAAAATAATTATTTTGTTATCATATATAACATCTAAAAGTTCCGAAAACAGAACTTATTTCGGGTCATTGTAGAGCCCATATATTAAAATTCTAGTTCACTCTTTATTCCAAACGCACGTGACGTTGTGTGTCAGAGTCTTGAGCTGAGGCCGAACCTCAACCGACGTGTTATCCAAGGCAAAAACCCGTCCTCTGGGTCGGGGGAAAGCGCATTCCAGGATCGTCTCGCATGATCGAAACCCGTGTTCGTTTCGAACCGTCCTCGCCTATCCGTCCGCTCGAACGAGGTTTTTGCCAGGACGGCGGTGGAAACGGAATAAAAAAAAAATAGAATAAAAAATTACCGCCCCAGAACCGACGAGGAAACGGTTCCCCGTCCCGGGAAGGATTATCGAGTCCTGCCATCTTCAGCGGCGATCCAGTTTTCAGAGCGGGGGGAAAAAACGGGGCCCGACATAAATTGCCGGGGGGTGGGGGGGGGGGAACGAGCCAACTTAATTCATGTCTCCCGATCGCGCTCTCCCGGTCGCCGCCTTGTAATAAATAAATTAGAAATTAATCCCGCTTGTTTATGCTCAGGGGCCCATTACACGGTAGGAGGCAAAAACTCTGAAACTAACGGCCCGATGTTTTGAAAGGTCCTGTATCTAAGTTCGATTTAATTCGTTTGAATCGACTGGAGGCGTTATGCGAAACAATACCTGGGGAATATTTGCTCTCCCCCATTCCAGCCCAATGATGGTACCTACAGAGAGAGAGAGAGAGAGCGCTCGCATTGTGCAGCTAATTTACAGAGGCAATTAACACAACCTGCATGTGTATGTAGGTGCGGGGTGGGGGCCATAATTCTGACGGGGGCCCGAATGTTTCTAAGTACCCCGCCGTGATTCGAGCTTCGGTACCGGTGGGCCTCTTGCTTCTTCAGACAATTGGCCCTGGGGTCCCGAGCGTTTGCTTAATCTCGCGCTTAAACTGCACCGCCGAGGGACTCGGCAAATTGTCCGATCTTCGAGCCATGTCAGAGGACATAACAGGTGTGGGGCGGTGAAACCGACAGTGCTGTCCACTGTTTGACTTGTATGTGTTCTAGCCAGGTCATACATTGTATAGTATCAGTCCTTATCCCAAAATAAACCTGAAACTCAATTTATTGTGACACATGCGCTAATTAGCATTTCACCTGTGCAGTATGTAAGTTCGAAAACCACAGTTTCCGACGCACCAAAAGTGGACTATACAGCGAACGCTAACGACGGAAAAAAATACCACGACGGTTCACAAATCTCTCTCGAGTGGGGTAGCGAAGGCCCGGGGGGCGGGGGCGGTTGTGGGGGGGGGGTGTCCCCGCCAACGGCAAAAACCGAACGACTGATCTATGCCTATTTAATTACAGGCGGACTTAAAAAAAAGAGGACAGTCGGGGGCGGGAAAAAAAACTCCCCCGACATCCGTGACGAATGCGCGGCCCGGAAGATCGCCCGTGGGGCGTAAAAAAACCGTTCCTCCTTCTCGACGCACTAACGAAGCGTGTAATCTCTCCCCTACCGGGTGCTCGGGCTGTGGGGGCCGCGGCGGGGGCGGGGTTTTTCTGTGTGGTTTTAAATCAAAAGGCCGCCCCCGCGCCTTACGGCAAACGGGCCTAAATAAACAGTAGGACGAGTGTCACGACAGAACCCGGTCTGATCGTCTCATAAATAACGGCAGGAAAAAAATAAATACCGGGACCGAAATAATAAGGCCGTTTCTAAGATTCTCCGTATATATATAAATAGGCCCGTGTCATTCGGAGCTTGCTCTCTCATTGTAGGCAATGGGAAGTCGTAAATTTGTCTCGGCACACTTAAAACAACAAACAGATCTAATAAGTCGTAACGGTCAGACAAACGTAAACTCTGGTGAGTTTGTTTTGAAGTGCCGGGGAAATTTAATTTTCAACTGTACAAGAAACTATTTCAAAAATGTCTCATTGATAAACCCGCCTTGCCTACAGAATATTGTGTAAAACAAGGAGGTGGCTATAATGCAGTGTATTTTTAATAGGACGTATTCAGAAGGTGCAATGAAATAAATTAATGAGCACTGAAAGGAGCAAACAGGCTCGTTGTGTAGCGGTTTGGTCCCGTGGCCGGGTCCCGTCTCAATTTACACGTACTGAATTCTTAAACGGCGCTAATAACTCCTTATTTATTGCCTGCGTTATATAAATTTTCCACAGCGCTATCGTCCCGTATGCAAAAATCCGAGAAGAAAGGATGGGAACGCAGCCCCGTTCCCGTTTCGGGGTCCGATAATTGAGCGGACACTCGGTCCCGGCTCCCTGAGAAAGGCGGAATGCTATCTTTATGCCCCTCTCCAGCTTGAGATGAATGTGAAAATTAGATTCCTGAGAGAAAAAAAAACAATTAAGTATAACTTTAATAGCAAACCGAGTGCATCCAACATGCTCCTCTGTTCAGCGTGCGAATTATTCAACGTGTCCCGCTCCTCCGGGCTTCAATTAGAGGCGAGAAAAGGGGGAAAAACAGTTAACGATTAGTTCATTAAAGAAACGAGTGCCACTATCGCTCAAAATGATATACACATCCATATTCTAAATGACTCGACAAAAAGAACTTTCTTATATATCGGTAAGGTACCATAAAAACTGTAGTCATAATGGTACTGACAGGCTATCTATATTTCTTCTAGGCGAGGATAGAAATACAGCAGTGGGGACAGAAAAAGTTACCCACTAAATGTGGAGAAGAATAATTAAAATATTATTTATATGAGGGGACTAATGCGGGAAGTTATATCTCTGAGCTCCCGTTTCGACTTGTCCCACTAACTTTTTATCTGGCAATTAAAAATAATGCAAATTTAATCAATCGGTTGGAAATTCTCCAAACGCGAAAAAATTTTCGACCGGTATTGCTACCTGTCGATTTTTTTATTCATAAAAAAAGTTGATACGTGTATATATACGTACACTCATGTATATGGTTAGAAGGAAGGCTGATGAAGACGAAACACGGACGTCGTTTGGGTCGGTGAGCCGCCGATGACGTCCTAAGCGGGCGGAAGTGGGCAGAACAAAGGACAGGAAGCTCGCCTCCTTAGTTGGGAATCGGACGGTATATAAGTGTTAACAATCGTATGAAAGAGACCGTCAAGTGAGATACACACTGCCAATACGGCGGTACAGTAAATAAAACGCGGTTCTTTTTAATGAATGGTTCGACGCGTTCGATTCTTGTTGCGGACGGGCATAAAAATATTATTGTGATTCATACGATTCAGGCGAGCCTCGGGAGGAATCCAAATGTATTCATATACAATGCGTATATATCGTCATTCTTCTATAGAAACGCGGAAAGTTTTTATTCCTATTGAGAAGATTACACTTTCCAATCGATTTTACCTATATTCCGTTAAGCGGTAAATTTCTTACACGAATTCATTACAGTTAGAACGTTGTTCCGTGTAGAATGTCCTGGCGTATACCAGGAGGGCTTCGATAGAATTTAAAAAACAACCGTACAATTACAACCGTGCCAACCGTGTTCGTATACTTTTAAATCAGCCCTACAGTGGCCCCGCGTAGAACGGCGGATAGCCGACCGGAGCTCATTTGCAAATGGGACCGCCCGCGACACTTGTTAAATCCGTGGAGCTACAATCAATCTCTTGGGAGGCTGTCGGTCTGTAGGGTGGTGGGAGGGGAGGGGGGGGATGAAAAAAAGAAACAACTAGAAACAGAAGCAGGCCGACCGAAAAGGACTGACGCGACAAGATTTAATTAAAACTCGGGGCCCAACCAAAAAAAAATAAATACAGCCCCAAGCCACTAGTTAATTGGAGGCCCGATCTGTACCGGGCGGCCCCGGGCCGCTCCCGGATTTTAATCCGGGAAAACGGGGGCCGCCAAGATTGATTAAAGCCGGGACTTTAACATGTTAACTGCGGCGAATGGAGAGGGTGGAAAGGGGGGGGGGTAAAAATGGGGCGTATTGCAGTTTAATGGCCGCAATAGGGCCGAAATGGGGGGAGCGTCGACCCCCGGCCAATTATGATGAGGGTGAATACCGGCGGTCGGTCTCAGTCCGGCGTACACCTGCGAACGCGAAAGCGTCCAAGTCTTCCGAAGGGTCAGCGAATGGGGTCGCGAGGATCTCGCAATCAATGTCGCACGGACTAACGACAAGTTTTGGGCAACATTTACACTGTGTTTCGCGATTGCCGAATAGGAGTAGCATCACGACGTCTTTCACCGATTTTATTTTGAAATATTTTAAGAATCACAAATGTCCTGTCAGCTACATTAGGACTAGGCAGGTTAGTGACTCTTCCGAAGCAGCGATTCGTTGTTTAGTGATGACCAGGAATTCATTTTTTTTTTTTAATTTCAGACTATCTATTTGTGTGGTTATAATTGGAGGATTAGCCAACAAACAGACGGAATCCGAACCGTTTGTTTGGCAACTCCAAGTAGCCGAGATCCTGGGCCTTAATGCCCCGTAATGAGGAGGTCCCACCCCCTCGTGTTCGGGCAGGGTGGTTTTCGGGGGGGCAATTAAAAGGTGAAGTAGGACTAGGACCGAGGGGGCTCCGGGCGGCCGGCCAAGTCCCGGAACGGGAGCAAAGCCCATCTTAAAATTGGCTTAAACACTTTGTAGTGGGAGGGGGGCGGCGTCGTTCGCAACGCCGGACAACGAGGATTACACTCCGGGGGAAGTCTCGCCGAACAGTAACCCTCCCTTCCGTGTAACGGTGGCCGCAATTCCATTTGTATTTCTGCACGTTTCAACATGTTTCTGTGTAAATTAACTTTATACAATTACCGGACTTTGTTCTTGGCCGTTACGGGCTATAATTTGTATATCGGACAATAAAAAACGCGATGTTACTCGATTCTTAAAGTCAGGCAGTAAACAGTGTTGAATAATACCAGTATTACTCAGAGGTCGAACATTAACCCCGGAGGAATTTTACCGCGGGACACCGGAGGAAGCGGTCCTTGTACAACCTGGTGAAACGGAGGTAATCATCTGTCGTTCAGATAAACTGGAAGCGGGACAGTTATTAGCGTTATCTTAATTGGGAAGAACCTCGGCTATGATTTGATCCGCGTCGGGGAAGCCGACACAGAACTTACATTAGCGGCTCCGCTCTCGCCTTTTATACACCGTTCGATTAATTGACGGCCTTCGAATGGCCCGGTGGTACTTCGGTATAATAGGGGCAGCGAGTTTTCGAAAAACGCGGAAACGTAGAACTACCCTCTGTCCTGTCGATATTACCGAGTGCCTACCGAAAAGTATCGGTCGAGATAATACATAATTATAAAATTTGGCAAAAATACTATTAGTATTTTTGTTAAAGTCACCGGTAACCAACACGCCTAAGTAACTTCGGTGAAGACGCCGCCAGTCCTGCGCAGGCATCCTGTTGGCAGATATGCCCGCTGTCGGCAGCAAAAACTCCGCGGTAGGCAGCTAATCGGCGTCGGACTGAGCGAGACAATATGCTCGTTGATTTTAACGGCCCGATCTTATCTGGATGGCGGGGGGGGGGTTTGGCTGGATCCTGGGAAGGCTCCGAAAGTCCAGCGACACCGCAGGTGTTTCTGCCGGTCGCTACTCGAAGAAGAGCCTATTTTTTTCAGTTTTTTTTTTTTTAACCGGCACTTATCTAACGCCGTTCGGCCGGTTGGTTTTTCAGACGCTCGACGCCGTTCGCAGAAGCGGTCGCGACTGTCTTAAGACCGGCGGATATATTCGATATTCCAGGAAAGATCGAACGCCGCTAACGGCCCGACCGCCGGCGTCGATGAGGGGGGAGTGGGCGCAATTAAAAGTTTTATATTAAAGAAAGCCCTACGTCCTTATCTTATTCGCATGACATATAAATATATTTCCCGCACTTAAAATACTATAAATACTAGTGACTCAGCTAATCTCAATATAAAAAAAAAGACCTTCGACGAACTGATGAAGAAGTGAAGACATCGAGGACCGAAGCTCGACCAAAAACGTCTTTTAATGAGGGAATTAAAGGATTCAAAATGTGGCGAACATTTATCTCCCCATAAAGGTTCTCTCAGTTACTTTTCAAACAAACATTTATTGGTAAAAATGTCGAACACGATACTGTATGTATATATAAAATATTCCGAGTGGACTTACTATAATACCGAAATTTTTAATTTAATCTAGTTTATCTTCTCTGTTTATCGTGTTAGATTATAAGGAAAGCTTGCTCCTGGCGATATAAACGGTAAGTGGTGTTACAACTGTAACCCGTGTAGAAGATATTGTACACAGACGGGCGGGAGCACAAACTCTTGCGTCAATATTGATTTACAAATCGAACATTTCGAGAAATTAATATAAGACTACCCGGGTGTCAACAGCGAGACAAGAGGCCCGGGGCCCGACGGTGCGAAGGGGGTTGGGCTCCGTCATTCCCTTCAACACGCGGCCCGCCACGGTAAACACAGCTCCAGATATAAAAATATAATCTAATCTAAATACAAATTATTCGAAAGGGGGTCGGGGGCTCTATCTTATACCGGGAGTGTTGACTCTCTATATCTCCCCGTCGGTAAGACGTGGAGATGTTCCGAACCCCTCCTCCCTCTAGCCCCGCCGCCTCCCACGACCGAAATCGTTTCTTTATCACCGCATTGATTTGTATACAGGGGCGGCCCTCGAGCTTCTCCTCCGATAACGTTAAGGAGGTTGGTTGCGTGGTGAGTGGGGGTCAATTTTTTACCCTTAATCTGAAATTAATTAAACATAAAAAAAAATTAACTCGTGTTCGTCGAGCGTTCAGGAAAAATAGATTATCGGCCTCCCGTTTCAATATAAATAAAAGCATTATTATGTTATATTGACTAAAAAAATTATCGGTTGTAATTTAATGATGTGAGACAATACACTGTTCAATTAAGTTCCACAGCGAAGGATAATTATTTCATTACCAATTTATGAATATGAGGATCAATGAAGCATCATATTACCAGGTATAATTCCCTGATGAGTGTCTTATTAATTAAAAAATTGTTTTTCCAATAATTGTTCAGATCAATCAAGCTCGGATAATAAATCCTGAATTTGAGCGTTAACGATTCCAACCCGACATTGAGAACGTACAACAGATTACAACTGAACGTGGCTCGCAGACGGACTGCCGTATTATAAAGGCGTTGTTGGTATAATGAAAATCGTACGGAATCAAAGAAACGTTTAAAGCGCTGTACATACGCGGTGTCTCTCGTAAAACCCGCGGCGAATATTTTCACAGACGGACATTGTTTCGCGTCCGTTTCTGTTACGTCGGCCGGTCGGGGAATATCAATTCACTCTCGCAGGAGGGAGCCGGGCGATTTAGTGTGTCACACTTAGTTACTTGTCGCGTATGCGGGTCGCGTCCGCTCCGACGGTCCCTCGCCTCGAGCCATGAGTCAAATCGCAATAAACCAATAACACGGCGTACGTACAGCGCTCTTCGGAATACAAGCCCTATTATGGGCCGCAGTCGACGTGCGCCGGAAGCGTGTCCCCTATTAGGGAGGCCCGGGGGATGAGGAGGCGGACGGTCATCGGCTGGCACACAATACTCCTATCGCACTCGGACTTGCTCCGTATATATATAGTGTTATCAATAAGAAAGCCTATATAACACAAAAAAAAGGGTAACTATCTTGGGCCGCGTATAAACATTTTAAAAACGTCTTGGGCCTAATCTCGGACTGAGCGATAAACCATGTCTCGAAATAAGAAAGTTCGAACCCTCCAATTTCTGTTCAGTCAGAAATATATAATGTCAGCCGGTCGTGTCGTACATCGGCCCTGTAGATAAGGTCGACTCATAAAGTGGCGTAGTGTGGGCCATTTAGTTTTATTACTAAGTATCGTTATTTTTTTCCACCATTTGAATTTTCCTTCTAATACAATGCAGAGTGTTCTAGGTTATTCTTTGGTTTCCACGAGAGTGTATTAACGCTCTTATTTACAGTTCCTAATACATATTGTCGAACGGCTAATTGTGCCGGGGACAGCGAGTCTCTTGAAACAATTAAGTCCCCCCTCCCTCCCACCGCCACCCCCTTCGTTCTCTTGCGGCCCCCCGATTGTATTACAAATGCGACCCGGGTAATTAATGTGGCGAAGGCTTAATTATTCTTTATATTACTCTCGTGAGAGGCCGTAAATCAGCCGAGGAGTGAGACGTCGTGTTCGGGACGTCGGGGCGTTTCTCCGCGGGACCCCGATAAATATTGCATGCTGCCGCTGCCGCCGCCTTCGGAGAGAGAGAGAGAGGGACGCCTCCGGTGAAAATCACTTTCGAACCGATCCTCCGACCGGAAAGGCCCTGTTAGTGGGCTCAGTGCGGGATATTTATTGGCGCAATACCCGACTGGCCGTTTTTTATGATTTAGCAATCGCAATGACGGCCGTAGTTTATAACACTGCAGCATACAAGGGATCCGATACATTAATATTTATTTTTTATATTGTTAGAATTCGAAACATTAAGCCTATTACAAATTAACCTCTAATTATTACGATGGGCAGGTACTAAGGGAGGAAACTCGTCGGGCCCCAGGAACTCAAAATATTTCGTTAATTGAACCCTAACTCGTCGTCGACCAACAAACAAGGGCCGTAAAATGCTGTTTTTACCCAACATTCGGTCTAGGACGGGGTACTAAAATACAGGAAGTGTTAATAAGAGAATAAGAGGGTAGACGAGGCTTACTCACCCATTAAACGGGTAGCCGGCGAAGGCGGCGTCGTAGGGGTGGTAGACGGAGGGGTAGGGCCAGGTGGCCGCTCCCGATGCCAGGCTCTCCTTCATGTCTAGTCCAACGGCCTTAAAAAAATACATTTAATTAATTAACGAGGAAACTTTGTTATTATTCGAGTTTAGAATAAAATGAAATTTATTTTGCTTAGAATACCGAACCGCGCTAATGTTCCGGTTTTATTTCTAGACTATGAGTGATGCGTTAACAAGATTTTATAAGGGCCCTCATACATAATTCAAGCTAACCGCGTTAAAAGGCCGGCTATAAATTAGACCGATGGAGAGAAAGCTAAATAAATAATGTAACGAGCCGACGTGAAATGGCGCGGCTGAAAAATAAAAACTGTCAATCGTCGGCCCAATATTTACAGGATGAAAGAGGTGAGCGGAGGTAGGCCTTTTGAGAGCGGTGACTTGGGGCCACAATGGCGGTGTGAGTTCATTAGCGGCCCTCGGCCAGTAGCCCAATCCCCGGTATTGTGGGCGTCGTCCGCTAGCAAAGAGTCTTCATCCCCGATGTATAACGCCTAATAAGGGGCCGGAGAGGAGGGGGAGGGGGCGGCTTTCACGGGCTCGGTCATAGCCCGCCCGGTCATTATTAATGAGGCGCCTTTGCCTCGGCCCCCGGGCTTCTGTCAGCTAATTATTAATGCCCGCCAGTCATATTTCATTCCTGTACACTGTACGGGGAATTGTGTCGGCGCGAGGGAGCGATGTCTATTTTACTCTCACTCCTTTCATATACCAAGACGCCAAAGAGCTCCAGAGAGAGAGAGAGAGAGAGAGAGAGAGAGAGAGAGAGAGAGAGAGAGCGAGGAAGGGAGAGAGTGAGAGATGCCGCGGTAACGAAAAATAATACAACGCACAAAAACAGGAAGGAGGAGGAGGAGGAGGAATCGGACAATGTGGGACGCCTGCTGCGGTTCGGGATCCACTCATTTGTCACGATTTGTGGCGCGTCACGCCAAGTTTTTTTCTCCCCCCGGCCCAAATTCCGGACGTGCCGTCCGGCCTTTACGGGAAGAAAACGGGGCGAAATTCTCCCCCTCAGAAATCGGAACACCGGCTCGGTTTGGAAACCTACACAAATTGCCGCTTGCAACTGGGATAGCGCACTCGTTAACCGAGTGAAAACCTGAACGGGGCATTGGAATTCTCACGACACCGGGGGGTACAGCCACGAAAGTCCCGCGCGATATTACCTTATAAATAGGAGAAAACGTTCTTGAAACAACCGGCCCGTTCGGCTCGGTCGGAAATACCAAACAAACGGTTATATTCGGTCGGCGGAGCTCCCGGAATTGGGATGTCGTTTAACATAAATAAGACCTTACGTTATGTGAGGCTTATCGGGGTTGAGAACGGCCGCCGGCTCGGGCCCGGGATTACTGGCCGGACACACAGGTAGAGAGAGAGAGAGAGAGAGAGACTTGGTCCACAATTGCTCTTAGCGTTTAGATTTACGGTCTCCGTTTAATCCCCGATGACTAATGACTCTGGGGGCATAATTGGGAGGTCGCATTCTTAGGCGCGAGTTCCCCCTTTTATCCGCGCACCGGGGCCGTTTCTCATCGGTTTAGTGTTTTGACGACTTTCCCTCGTCCGGAAAGACGACTGCCTGTCCTCCCCCCCCCCGCCGGGTAATTATAATGTCTCGCCTCGCCGGGTATAGAGAGGGGACAGAACCCACAATGGTACTGTCGCGCTTATATATTCTCCGGACGTCTTTTAAAACCGAGCCGGGTTCGGAAGAAACGTGATAATTATACGCGCCTATACACCTATCTGGTCTACCGGGAACGACGGATGCCCGCATTTAACTACAAACCGACGGTGGCGTTCCGCGAACTATGATCCGCACTATGTAAAATAGCGTTCCGATAACTCGTAAGCCAGGTTTGACCTCCTCCTAGGATGTACCTCGATCAATTTGCCATCGTGATTACAATTCGTTTCCGGCTTCCTCACGACCGTTTAGGCCTAACAAGACGCGAACAGAAATGCGAGTCAATTTAACCGTTGGTAATTCCCGCGAATAAACGGGGGCGTCCGAACAGTCGGCCGGCCGGGTTGTTGAACCGGGGCCTCTTATTTAATTTATAGGGTAAATAACTTCATACGAACATAATTACCGGCCCTCGGCCATTAGCGGTGGGTCTCACCGCCCGTTCCATCCCAATTACCCGATTTTCTCCGATTTCACGGAATTTACATAGCGTAGGAATACATGAATATGAATATGACGAGGCAGGAACTCTCCTAGGATGAATTGAAATTTTTTTTTCTTTCCTCATCGCCTCGTTTATTGTTGGCTGTGCTCGTTCCGAGAACCGTCAAGGGCACTCACCTTCTATTTGTCTATAATAGTAAACGTTTCGTTTAAAGCGCATCCTATATTGGTAAGAGAATGCTAACAGGTATGAAATGAAGCGATCGTATTAAAATGCTTTGTTCGACCCTCCCCCACAATTCAGCTAGGTAAATATTGACCGGGATGATTGACTTTGAAAGGGGTGGCCGAGGTTTGGCAGAGCACACAGGAGGGTGGCGCCTAATTGTCGAGCGGACCAATAAAATTTTAAATAGCTCCGACAATTGTGCGCTGGATTTCTTAATTTTGAATTGTCAGCCGGTTAATTTGGAGGTCTAACTGCGTTTCTAACGAACGTTCCCGGGGTGAAACCGTCGGCAAGAATGAGTCCACGAAGAAGAGGAGGAAATTAGTTTAGTATCTAACTAGGCAGCGCTGAGAGGAAAAAATTCATAAATCCAACCCAGGAAAGAGAGAATTGATTCGACTGAACAAAAACTGTGGACCGAAGATATCGCCATTAATTAACTCGCGCCCAAAGCACGAGCAAAAGGGGGAAAATGAAAACGTTTATTTGCGCTCTCGTCAAACATTTGAATGGCCGTCGGAGCGACCATCGTCCTCCGGCAAATGTCCTACGCGACGGCAAACATCATATCGGACACGCCCGATAACTAATCGGGGCGCGGGACCGCTATTAGTTTAGACATAATGAAAAAGCCCGGGCAAATTCAATGAGATAAGCCGTTCCGGCCGGCGTCCAGGGACTATCATCAGTATAAACAAATTAGATTAGGGAAAGGCGCGAAACACATATGAAAAACCGGCAATACATAATATCGGGCCCCGGCCAACTGGATAATTGCAAACGCCGGGGTCCGGCGAATCTAAACACTATCGGCCGAATATAAACAGAAATAATAATAAAAAACGGGCTACGGGCCGGACTCAATAAAAGCGCCGAATAACATTCGTTTCCCTCGCGATAGGATTAACAATATAACACGGCCTACAGCTCGGCCAGGGCCATATGCAGTAGAGATAACGGCACTAATGAGTTCGATACATATTGCAACTCTGGTTGTACATTAAGTGTTATAGTACATATGTGTACAACACGAGATAACGAGCCATCGTTCGAAAATCCGACCGTGATTGAAAGCGTTTACCGGGAAGAGATTTTATAAAGTAAGGAGCCGGAGGATAATCAAGAAGGGCGTAAAGTCTCCCTCCCACGCGCCCCCTTAAGGGCTCTAATGGGGTGGAGAAGAGGGCCTTTATTCGAAAATTTACGGCCTCGTCGGTCTCGGCTAATATGTCATAAAAGAGAGAACGAGAGAGTTCAAATCGGCGCCCTTTCTTCCCTGTAAATCTCAAACGGGGCCGAAATCTTTTCACGAGTTTTATCGCTTTTGACACCCGATTGCAATGGGTCGGATGCTGCTGCCGCTGCAAAAGTTTTTGCTTCGCGTACGACCCGCATCTCTGTCGACGCCTCGGGCCTCTGTTGTCGAGGGTGGCCACAATTCAACGACGACGACGACTCCTCTGTACAACTATCAATTAGGCGGCCTAATTGGGCCCACCCCGGACGGCTCCCCGTACTCCTCCTCGTCGCCCGGGCGGCGATACCTATCGGTGGTTAATTGCGACAGCGGGGACGGAAACGCGGCGTCAGTTCTCATGAAAATTAGACCCATCGTTCCTACAATTATGCTCAGATCGTTATTGTTCTGTTATACGGTAATTAATTAGGGGGCAGGATTAAAGGTATGCGAAGCGCGAATCGCTGCTGCTTCGAGGTAACCGTCCCAAGAGGGGAAATTGATTATTCCAATAATCTGAAGATCGATACTGAAGATGACTGAAATGAAGCTGCGAATGTAGAAAATTCGGATATAAACGAGGAGGTCTTCAAATTCTTAGTTGTATTTACATTACGATAACGATTCATAGCATAAAACGACACAAATGTTAATTAACGTTTCGAATATCTTCGTTTCGAATCATTTCCGAGTGGAGTTTAAACAACTCGAGTACGTTAATCAGAATTTTGAATTATATAATTATTACAGTACACGCTGTTTTTACTAATTACCATAAGATGAAACACGTAATATTATTTTTAGGAAATGCATTCACTGCGAAGCAGATTAATATTTTACTATAGTTTCGATGGGTATTGTCTACTTTTGTCACCGTTGTATATGACCATTATGTACAGGAGTTAGTTTATGAACAGGGGCCGAATATAGTATATACCCCAGACACAGAACTGACCCGAAAGCGGCTCTTTGCCTTCGCTTAATGTGAAACTAAATCCTCGGCACCCACCACCACCACCACCACCCCCCGCCGCCGACGCCGCCTCCAGCCTCCAGCCGGAACTAATAATGCACCTACCGGCCCATCCATTAGCATACAATGGCCCAGGATGGACTGCAACCGTCTGCCGGGGCATCTGCCTTGTAAGTCTGAGGCGACACCCTTGTCGCTTGGCTTCGGGAGGGGAAAAAAAAGAAAGAGAAACAGAAAAAAAAGAGAAGAATTTAATTCTTCCCGTTTCGGGCCAAATTAAAGTGAGACCGTAACAATCTTTCTGATCTGTTTGATGGGGATTTATGAAACAACAACCTGTTCAACGATCCGCTGATATGTACAAACAATTTTCTGAACATCCCTTATTTTAATTCTTGCCGCGTGTAAATGAACTAATCGATTTCGTTGTTGACGAATTGAACAATGAGTTACCTAGTCAATTTCCGGTACAACCCCCTCGGCTTCGGGCCGAGAGTTTCCCCCTATCGGAAAGTTCGTCCGATTACACCGAGAGTGTTTGTCAAAGCGAGATAAGGAGCGATCCTTCTCCTGTAATAATATCGACGATTTTTATTGCCCGTTTAATTCTGAATGAAAACAAGGTAATTCTGCGACACCAATCTTTTCCCTGTTATATAGACCAACGTTGATTTAATTAATTCCGGGATGGTTCTCAAGGTCGGGACGACGCATTCCGTCGGGATATATAAAGATCCTGCGGGGGATTAAGAAAAGGAATAACGAGCAATTAGTCCGAGGATGGGTTGCGGAATTTTATTGGGTGGATCCAATTACAGGCCGTTTGTGTTCCTGAGGGATAGAGGGGGCTCCCGCACGATGGTGGCGAAACGTCCTTCGGGGGATACATCTGAGAGAGCTGCCGGGAGATAAAAATCTTTACTGTTTCTTTAAGGGATCCTTCTTTCGTACTATTGTCTCGAAGCAGAGCCGGATTTTCAGAGAACAATCAGCGGCGGAGAAAATAGACCCTACAGGATTATTACCGCAATAATACTTTTAAAAGATTTCAGACATATAACCATTCCGATTCAATTTATATATAATTGTCGAAAAAAATTTAGTTGATAACACATTGTAGAAAGTATGTTTTCACATGGACCGACCATTCAATAATATTAAGTTTGAGAAGAAATTGAATATTTAAAGTATTCTTCCTTTATATTAGTGAACTCAATGTTTCGGACGAATTTCGAACCGGGCTCGACAAATGCAGACTATTCGTTGATAGCGCCGCGTTTAATATTTTAATCGGTGTTCGCACGGCGGACTCAGTTAATGTATCGGTAGCTCGGGTGTAAATTAGACCGGGGCTTGTCGGGCTGTTGTAAACACTGTTGAATATTCCTTCCGACGTTCCTCGCCCGTTCCGTACGCGCCAAGGGACCCGTAACGAATGTACGGGTTCAAGGCGAGACACTTCAGAGGCGGCGTTATATAAGATTACCTCTAGCCGGATGGGTGGATGGGGGAATTCGAGCCCTGGTTATAATTTCATATCGACCGAATGGTCTTTCAGTTAAGGAGTTGACTCGAAAGTCCGGATTTTAATTATAACCTAAGCCCAATAAGACTGAATCCTTTAAAAATAACCAGGAAATAAAAATCACGAAAGCTTATACCACTGTTATATAAGTTGTGGGCAATTAAAATTAATAGAACGCTGATTGGGCTAAACGTGTTTCTTTTAATAAATATTCCGTGATGTAAGAGTCAAATTCAATCTGTCGCCCAATTTACACCGTGGGATTCGGCGAAAATTCCCCGTTTTGTTGTAATCGCCCGGGTTTAACCGGTGTCCGAACAGGGTCCAGTCGAATTTAAATTTAATCAACAGTGGGCCGGGGGCGGCATTCCCGGGGATAATGTAGGGTCGAGGGATTAACAGGCGGTAGTTCAAACTAGTCGAGCCGTCGGAGGGTGGCCAGGTTGAAACGTTAATCGTGGCGGGTGCGGAGGGGGGGTCTACCCGGGTCATGTAATATGTCGGTAGCGGGGGCGGGGGGCCCCCCACTAAACCGGCCGGAGAGAGGTGTTATGTAAGCGTTCTAATTACATGACACACTTCTATGGTTACACGGCAGAAAACACTCCGGGGGCACGAGTCCGCTTCTGAGTTTACCCGGGCGTTAGTATTTGTCGCGTCGCTGCCGGATGAAGAAACCGACCGCGCTCTAGAGTTTACACGATCTGTAAACTGAAAATACGCTTAGACACGACAGTGTTCATGGAATTATAAAGCGCTGAAGCGGAACGACTGTACATTGGAATGGACGGAGTCGGGAATTTAAATCTTCTATTTCGGCGAAAATATTCTGACAGAGACAAAACAATTTTCAGTTTCGCCGCCGGCTCCCCGCGACTCCCGTATAAACGAGGTGCCTAATTACGCCGGGTGGTACATTCTTCGACGGCGGCCGGTGGTATACAGCAATTCATAGCATCCTATATCTGGCAGATTTCTGGGGGGAAAAAAGTCGGGAGGCCTCTTGAGAAGGCACGCGGTACCCTGTCCCAGCATTCTCCGCGGTATTCGGCAGCGGCAAATTTTACGCCCCGGGGGCCCTTTTTACCCTGTCGCCGGTGCCGACGGCTTATCTTCGGCAAATCTCCGGCATCTTCCCGTTTTTTTTTTCTTTCTCTTCATCTTTTCCCCTTCATCCCGGCGCGCTTTATGGTTATGGGGGTGGATGGCCGGGATTCTTGTTGCCCGTCTAGCGGTTCGGGGAAAGGGTGCCATTAGAAGAAAAATTAACGGCCGGCAGCCCGACGTTCGGCCGTACCCGTCTGTGCAAGGCACAATTCAAACTCACGTGTATATTTTTCGCAGGATACGACCAAATCGGAGTTAATTTCAAGTGTTCGGTGATAAACTTTCTGGCTTATCACTGTTGACGGCTTGAATCAAATATGCCGAACCCGGTGTCCATGGCGTACACACCACAAGTGACTGAATGACGTAACATTTCGCCCCGAATCGTTAAAAAACTGGGTGAAAATAAAACGACTTTGCGTGATTTAAGCCAATAATAAGACCGTTTAGTGTCATGTCACATAAAGTTTATAATTTCATGTAATATACTCGGGATGGATTCATATATAATTACTTATTTCTCATTACAGCTACTAACATTATATTTAATAACGGATTTCGTACTGAGTATTGAGGCCACGATTCGATCTATCGATTATTATCCCCGAACAACAAGTCGACCCCCCTCCGACCCTCCACATGCTTAATAGGGGAGTCCAAATATAAGTCTCGAACGGTTAGGGCCGACTCAACCGATGTTTATCTATCGATTCAGGTCCCGGTTATAATCGCTGTTCAGGGGGTTGTCGTCGCGTGGTCGCCCACACAACACCCCCCCCTGACCCGGTATTTTATTCCGGGGGGCGGAATTCCTGTCGGGGCCCGAGGAAGCCTTACTCCACCGGCACATCTGAGCACATGTCGTGTGGACGACACGCTTTTTAGTTCTACACCCCAGGAGGATCATAGTTTCAACGGTGAATTCCCGACTGAAACGTAAATTCGCGGGGCATTGCACAATGCGTTCGTTTAATCGATGTAAATCCACCCCCCGCTCAATAAGGTCGGGAATTTAACCCCCGCGAAGGCGATAAATTTCTGAGACCGTTTTAATTTATCGCGCGCCGAGGGCTAATTTCTAATCTGTTTACAACCGCGCCCCCTTAAACCGATAAAGCCAATTAATCTTCCCTTTCGTAGCCGCTGTCAAAATAACAGCGCGTAAATATCTTCACTCGGCGTTATCTCCCGGTCGGAATTTACGATCTTGCCCGCCGGCTAGATTAGATTCGAGACTAAATAAAAATATTCGGGATGTAAACAGACTGACAAGTACAGGTGGGAATGAAGAAGACGGCATGAGATTCCATGAGGAATGGAAAAACATTTTCCCCGAAATTCCAGGCGGATAGATAACAAAAAATGTCTTCGCTGTCTTGTGCAAGGTTCGTATGTTGGTTTAAGGTAGTTATTCGGTATTTAATTCCCCAACGGTTTCTAACGTCATTCCGGGTTGGCTTTCCTCATCCCTGGACGTCAGGATTTAAGGCTCTGGCCTTAAGGAAAAAATTGGAACGACACACCCGGCAGTGTGTTAACACTGCTCGTGGCGTGGAAGGGTATTACCTTGGCGGGAGCAAATTGCGGGCATAAAACTTCTTTTTCCGCCGTTACCGCCTCCCTGGGAGTACACGGGTCTCGAGAAATGTGGAATTTCTCACACAAGACTCCTTCGGGTGGAACACCCGGTCGCTATTCGCGAACCGAATGACTTCTTTCGGTCCGATCCCATAGAATCTTTTTTGTTTTGTTTTTTGGCTAATAATATAGCAACCAAGTTTATGATAGAAGTAAAACTAAATGTTACCGAACACAACAATAAAACTCATCATTTTACTTTCATATCAACCGCTATAAACCTTCAAATAAGACCGTTTCCTAAGATAAGAAGGATAATTGACAGCGATAAAATGCATATATAGGACGGATCGGAGATTTGTTACCATCCTCTGTTGTTAATGTAAGTAGTATTAATGGTTTCAAAAACAAGGCCGTTCCTGCCGACGGCTGTAAAACTTTATTGCTCATAATTGGCCGGCGCGTCAAAAGCCCACGGGCCTAATGGAGGGACCGGATTGAGCCGGGGGAGTGATTAGGTCCCGAGAGTTAAGGTGGAAATCTCTTTTAAGTAAGTCCTCTCTCCCGGGGAAGCGTCCGAACCGGGATTAAGACCGTGTTTATATAAGGCCCAATAATATATGTAAGTCGGCGGTGGCGAGCCCGGCACTTAGCACTATGTTATTGGCTTAGCTTCTCCTCCCTACTCGAGCTCTTAATAAATCACTGGGGTTAAATACCCGGATTACCCGGCTGCCGCTGCGGCGGCGGCGTCCGGGTCGGCCTGGACAACTTTCCAGATATAAAGCCGGCCTCCATTACACCGACACGTTTTAGCCGCAGGCCGCTGGCCCCCTGTAATGTCCGCTGTACAAACAGATTTCCGACGACTGTTATTCAATTTTCGGACACGCTCGGCTTTCATAAATCCGACGGTCGGACGAATAATGGTCGCCGCGGTCGGGTACGGGGGTCGGTTTGTTAATTTTTCGGCAGGAAAACAACCCCATGAATCGCTTTATAAAACCGGATTCGCGTTGTCGGAAAAACGTTTCAACGTTCAGCTACCAGATTGACCAATTATTATTGAAATCGGTCCCGTACGTGCCTTATAATTATAATTAAAATAAATTAAATATCGATATAGAAAATATAAAAGTGGAAACGATTTCGCTAACAGGAAAATGCGCTCAAGTGCGACAACAGTTTATTTATTGGAGTACAGAGGCGTACGATTGGACAAAATAAATCAACGTCGAAAGTATATTTAGAATGTAAAATATTGCTCGGTATTGATAAAGTCACTTAGCCTGAACGCGGTCGGATTGGAATGAACATTGGAACCTTGATACTGGAATAAGGAAGAATCCGGAGTCCCTCTCACAAGTGTATATACATTTCTGTCAGTCAATGGCTTATAAACAGAATTGCCGCAATAAATTCTCAGTCGGGAAAAACAACATTTTCTCTGAGAACAATTAGCAGAGCCGGAGGGAGGGGAAAATGCCCGGTTCTCCGCGCTTTCGCCGCGACACCGTCGTGTCGCGTTCGCCTTCGGATATACAACGGCCGATTAATTCGTACCGAACCGACTGAAGAAGTAGACGGAAGGCACTAACGAACCCACTAACGGCCGTTCTCAATTACGAGCAATTAAATTTTCCGGCCTCGCGTTTTCCGTTTTTTTTTTCCACCGAGCGCATTTTCAGCTTTTAGCGGCCGTCGAATTAACAACAGAAAAACGGAGGGGAGAATAGCGGGAGACGGGGTAAAAAACGGAACGCGTTTTAACCGCCGTGTAAATATTTAAAAGCTCGCGGAAAATCTCGGCGAATATATATATATCTCGGTTAATTGCTCTAAAAAGGTAGAAAAAACGAGGTACAAAATTCCCGTCCCGCACGAGCCCGCAACTACACGCAGCGATGATTCTCAAGCGGGCTTGTAATTATGAGGCCCCCGGGCTGTGTAAATCTTTTCCGCGATTAAAATCGACTCTGTGTCCAGTTGTTTCACGCTGGATATCTCGGACCGATATTCTTTAGGACGAATTCCCCGAATTGGTTATTCGCTGGGGCACGCCTAACGAGGATGGGAAATTATTCGTTGAACATTTATTGCAGAAATTAAGAGGCCCTAAGGAAGGCATGGGCCCGAAGTGGACTGCGGGGAGCAGCGTTCGAGCCAAGGCTATGACAGGTCGGGCTTTCTTGTCCGACAATTTGCAAGCTTGTCTTGTATGACTCCGTGTCGCGTTTTCCATTGCAAATGGGCACCCGTTTCCGGAGGATCGCTCGGTTCACCGTCACCATGCCGATGCACTGGGGTCCGCCCCTAGCCCGGACACCATAATTCCTACATATATATATCCCTTCTCCCATTCGACATAATTCCAGAACACAATTCCAGGAAGAGTTCCTCCGTGGATAACTGGACGACGAGTCACGGGGCGATTTGCATTTTCTCTCCGGCCCGGATAATACCAACCGCTCGACCAGCGCCTCTTCCACACATTCCAAAGCGTCATAACGTTCCCGATCGGTTTCATTATTACTGTCGGAAGGTAAATAATTATTATAGCGGTCGGTGTGGAAGTCCAAACACCGTTGTCCCCGGAACAATCAGTTTTTCCGAAACTGTTAGTTCGGAAAAAAAGAAGCGTAGAAAAATAGAAAACTGTTAGGCCGGGCTTAACAGGCCCCGAAGCCGGTGGGGCAATTACTCTAATTGGGCCCCGGAGGGAGGACAGGGGGGACTGCGGGCCTAATTTCAAAATCGTATGTAAATAGAATTGTGGGGGTTCTTCGCCCCGGCTCGCAATAAAATATGCCGCGAGAACCATTATCGAGTTAACGCTTTCGGGTGCCCGCAATGCTCGGTTAATTGCTTCCACCCACCCCCACCCCCCTCCACCCATCAAAACCGAGTTTACCATAACAAATTTTGAGGCCTTTCACTGCAATTCATAAAGGAAGGCATTGTAAAAGCCTTTTTCCAATTATTTAGGGGCTCAAATATTAGTGCAGCTCTCTCGGCCTATATAGTAAAGATTTCTATAAAACGGTTTCAGGCATTTGCATAAGAAACAGAGCCTTCCTTTTATTAAAACGTTAAAGAAATCAGCATCGAATAACGGCTCGGTGAATAGTTCCAAATATCATAGCTTATTGCCGAGGTCGAATGAAACTACGATTGCTTAATTAATAATAATCTCCCTTTTCCTTAGTAAAACTAATAAGGAATGCGATAATTCAGTTAAAGGAAAGACAAAGCAAAGTGTTATAAGTTAAACGGCCTGAAAGGAATCTAAATTTAGAGAATTCCGAGGAAACAATCGACATTCCATCGGGGCCGGCCGAAATTCAAATAAGATTTATTCAATTACAATCCCGACGGGAGTCTGGCTTTGAAATGCTAATGGCCCTCGGTACAATCTCGATCTAACCAATTGACCTATCTCCGGCCATTACGTTTATTTAATATATTCAATGCGAAACAATTTACAATCTGTTGCCGAATTTGTAGACCGTTTGATAGAAATTCGAATTAAATTACACCGCATCGCCGAATTAATTTCTAAAATGCCACCGACTATTTCGTTTGGTTTTCTGTCCAATGCGACGGTTTCAAAATAAACCGCGGGCGATAAGAGGGGGGTATACGGAATTATTTCCCGCCGGTATAAACAATTACCGCTATCGTCGGCGTCGGATCAAAATACACGTACACCGACCCCAACCCCCCACCCGTGATTCGTGCGTTGTCGTTTTTCCGTTCGGGGTAGAAAAGGGGGGAAAATATATATGTGTGTGTGTGTCCACATATCAAGATCCACGGGGAACACGGCGTACGTTATTTCTGGAGTACAGGTCCAGTGTCCGCGTGCGTTTGTACACGGACAGACGGAATAATTGAACCCGGATCGCAATCGGCCCCGACCGGACGACTCCGTTATCGGGATATAAACGGGATACATTTTTTTCCCTCCTTTATTTTATCGCGACTGTTTTCTTTTCGAGCCGGGATTGAAAAAGGGCCCCTCCGGCTTTCGATATTGAACACGGAGCTATCGGTCGATGTTCTATAGCTGTTATAGCGGCAGAAAAAAAGAACATAATTTTAATTTCAAACGGAAGACATACAAACAGTGACTGTCAACATAGATTTCCCGTCCCAGACAACATAGTTAGAAATATAAACTTCGATTAACGTAGCCAATTATTCTAATATTTTTATTTCGTCACGACTAAATTCTTGTACCTTCTTCAGTAGCGGTGTCACTTTGGATGTTTTCTGGGCATTCTCACACAGAAACACACGAAATCTACGGTATTCCAAAACCTCGCAAACCACAAAACAGGTATTCTAAACTAAATTTTTGTAATTATATCTAGTGACGTAAATCGTCAAAAATGGTTTGAAAATTGTGATATCTACTTTGACACTTTGAGGTGATTCATGAATGAACGCGGTTTATTTTGAAACTTGTAGTAATATCTATATTTTTAAGTTGGCCAGTGTGCTTAATAATAATCTGTATGGTTTGTTACTCACCCCCGAAGGATAGAAGGGCGGTTGGTCGGGCCCCAAGGCCGGGAAGTATGCGGCCATAGCCTCGGGGGGGTAGGGGGCGGCGGTGTACATGCCGAGGGCGGGCAGCCGCTGGTAGCCGAGCATGTCGTACTGGCAGGAGCAGACCGTGTGCCCGGTGATCGGGTCGGTGAAGAGGGGCCGTCCGGTGTCGCAACACCGTGTACCGCCCCCGGGGCCGACCCCCGGGCTCGCGCTGCCGCCCCCGCTTCCGCCTCCGCTGCCGCCTCCTCCTCCGACAGGACTCTCTCGCCCCGGGCTACCCTGTCCACACAGAACAGTGTCGTCATTAAAATTGTAAAACTGTTACATTTTGAAATCGTGCCTTGTGAATGTTACATAACAAAAATCGACGAAACAATTTCGTTGTCTTTTAGATATCCACATCTCATTTCCAGAAGTTCATAACGACAATATCAAAACCATTATTGTATCATATTCAAATTCTACCTATTAAATTAAGCGTTATTAACACTACACACCATATATAGCCTCTAGTTGTAACAACTTTTAACGCTTTTCCCGTATAAATTTTACATATATTCGCCCCTACTGCGTTCAGTGAACAACTGTCATCCCGTGCCCGAAACGCCGGCGCCGAAATCCATTTACTGGGTGCGGCACGCTTTCCCGGAGCGAATTTTCACGCCCGGCCGAGAGTGAAATCCGACCGGAAATCCTTCAAGCGTCAAAAACCGGACGCGGTTTGGGGAAAAACCGGGCTCTATCGGCGGGGGCAAATCTTTTCCAATACGCGTGACTTTGGGGTGCGGTAGGGGGAGTGGAAGGGGCGGGGAGGGCGACCGCTCTATCTCATTCGGTTGAGGGTCTTATAAGCCTAAGATAGGCATCTGGCAATGGGACGGCCGCGTGTTGCCCGTTTGTGGGGGAGGGGGCGTTCGATACGTTTTCAATTTTCATTTACAATTTCCCCGCACTGGGAAAGCTACAAGGTTCGGAAAAACAGGAACTTTCTAGGCTGGGCGACGAGAGTGTTTGTTGTACAAGGACAGTTTTAAAATGCTGTGGGGTTTGGCTTATCCAATAGTAATGTGTGATGAAAGCAAGTGAACGGCACTCGCCGTTTTAGGGGCAAGTGTAACTCACTTAGGGACACTTGTGGGTGGAATATGGGATCGATCTGGGAAAATTTTCGAAAAACCTAAATTTTCGATTTTCAACCCGCCGTTTTAGGGGCAAGTGTAACTCACACTTGTGGGTGGAATATGGGATCGATCTGGGAAAATTTTCGAAAACCTGATTTTCAACCCGCCGTTTTAAAGTGTAACTCATTTAGGGACACTTGTGGGTGGAATATGGGATCGATCTGGGAAAATTTTCGAAAAACCTAAATTTTCGATTTTCAACCCGCCGTTTTAGGGGCAAGTGTAACTCACATAGGTACACTTGTGGGTGGAATATGGGATCGATCTGGGAAAATTTTCGAAAAACCTTAATTTTCGATTTTCAACCCGCCGTTTTATGTAACTCACATACACTTGTGGGTGGAATATGGGATCGATCTGGGAAAATTTTCGAAAACCTTTTTTTTTCGATTTTCAACCCGCCGTTTTAGGGGCAAGTGTAACTCACTTAGGGACACTTGTGGGTGGAATATGGATCGATCTGGGAAAATGATTTTCAACCCGCCCAAGTGGGTAACTTGTGGGTGGAATATGGGATCGATCTGGGAAAATTTTCTCGAAAAAACTCACTCGATTTTCCAAACCCTGCCGTTTTAGGGGCAAGTGTAACTCACTTAGGGACACTTGTGGGTGGAATATGGGATCGATCTGGGAAAATTTTCGAACCCGATTTCAACCCGCCGTTTTAGGGGCAAGTGTAACTCACTTATTGTGGGTGGAATATGGGATCGATCTGGGAAAATTTTCTTAATTTTCGATTTTCAACCCGCCGTTTTACAAGTGTAACTCATTTAGGGACACTTGTGGGTGGAATATGGGATCGATCTGGGAAAATTTTCGAAAACCTAAATTTTCGATTTTCAACCCGCCGTTTTACAAGTGTAACTCATTTAGGGACACTTGTGGGTGGAATATGGGATCGATCTGGGAAAATTTTCGAAAACCTAAATTTTCGATTTTCAACCCGCCGTTTTAGGGGCAAGTGTAACTCACTTAGGGACACTCGATCTGGGAAAATTTTCCCTAAATTTTCGATTTTCAACCCGCCGTTTTAGGGGCAAGTGTAACTCACTTAGGGACACTTGTGGGTGGAATATGGGATCGATCTGGGAAAATTTTCGAAAAACCTAAATTTTCGATTTTCAACCCGCCGTTTTAGGGGCAAGTGTAACTCACTTAGGGACACTTGTGGGTGGAATATGGGATCGATCTGGGAAAATTTTCGAAAAACCTAAATTTTCGATTTTCAACCCGCCGTTTTCAAGTGTAACTCACTTAGGGACACTTGTGGGTGGAATATGGGATCGATCTGGGAAAATTTTCGAAAACCTAAATTTTCGATTTTCAACCCGCCGTTTTAAAGTGTAACTCACTTAGGGACACTTGTGGGTGGAATATGGGATCGATCTGGGAAAATTTTCGAAAAACCTAAATTTTCGATTTTCAACCCGCCGTTTTAGGGGCAAGTGTAACTCACTTAGGGACACTTGTGGGTGGAATATGGGATCGATCTGGGAAAATTTTCGAAAAACCTAAATTTTCGATTTTCAACCCGCCGTTTTAGGGGCAAGTGTAACTCACTTAGGGACACTTGTGGGTGGAATATGGGATCGATCTGGGAAAATTTTCGAAAAACCTAAATTTTCGATTTTCAACCCGCCGTTTTAGGGGCAAGTGTAACTCACTTAGGGACACTTGTGGGTGGAATATGGGATCGATCTGGGAAAATTTTCGAAAAACCTAAATTTTCGATTTTCAACCCGCCGTTTTAGGGGCAAGTGTAACTCACTTAGGGACACTTGTGGGTGGAATATGGGATCGATCTGGGAAAATTTTCGAAAAACCTAAATTTTCGATTTTCAACCCGCCGTTTTAGGGAAGTGTAACTTTGGGTGGACACTTGTGGGTGGAATATGGGATCGATCTGGGAAAATTTTCGAAAAACCTAAATTTTCGATTTTCAACCCGCCGTTTTAGGGGCAAGTGTAACTCACTTAGGGACACTTGTGGGTGGAATATGGGATCGATCTGGGAAAATTTTCCCTAAATTTTCGATTTTCAACCCGCCGTTTTAGGGGCAAGTGTAACTCACTTAGGGACACTTGTGGGTGGAATATGGGATCGATCTGGGAAAATTTTCGAAAAACCTAAATTTTCGATTTTCAACCCGCCGTTTTAGGGGCAAGTGTAACTCACTTAGGGACACTTGTGGGTGGAATATGGGATCGATCTGGGAAAATTTTCGAAAAACCTAAATTTTCGATTTTCAACCCGCCGTTTTAGGGGCAAGTGTAACTCACTTAGGGACACTTGTGGGTGGAATATGGGATCGATCTGGGAAAATTTTCGAAAAACCTAAATTTTCGATTTTCAACCCGCCGTTTTAGGGGCAAGTGTAACTCACTTAGGGACACTTGTGGGTGGAATATGGGATCGATCTGGGAAAATTTTCGAAAAACCTAAATTTTCGATTTTCAACCCGCCGTTTTAGGGGCAAGTGTAACTCACTTAGGGACACTTGTGGGTGGAATATGGGATCGATCTGGGAAAATTTTCGAAAAACCTAAATTTTCGATTTTCAACCCGCCGTTTTATGTAACTCACTTAGGGACACTTGTGGGTGGAATATGGGATCGATCTGGGAAAATTTTCGAAAAACCTAAATTTTCGATTTTCAACCCGCCGTTTTAGGGGCAAGTGTAACTCACTTAGGGACACTTGTGGGTGGAATATGGGATCGATCTGGGAAAATTTTCGAAAAACCTAAATTTTCGATTTTCAACCCGCCGTTTTAGGGGCAAGTGTAACTCACTTAGGGACACTTGTGGGTGGAATATGGGATCGATCTGGGAAAATTTTCCCTAAATTTTCGATTTTCAACCCGCCGTTTTAGGGGCAAGTGTAACTCACTTAGGGACACTTGTGGGTGGAATATGGGATCGATCTGGGAAAATTTTCGAAAAACCTAAATTTTCGATTTTCGACCCGCCGTTTTAGGGGCAAGTGTAACTCACTTAGGGACACTTGTGGGTGGAATATGGGATCGATCTGGGAAAATTTTCGAAAAACCTAAATTTTCGATTTTCAACCCGCCGTTTTAGGGGCAAGTGTAACTCACTTAGGGACACTTGTGGGTGGAATATGGGATCGATCTGGGAAAATTTTCTAAATTTTCGATTTTCAACCCGCCGTTTTAGGGGCAAGTGTAACTCACTTAGGGACACTTGTGGGTGGAATATGGGATCGATCTGGGAAAATTTTCGAAAACCTAAATTTTCGATTTTCTACTTGTGGGTGGAATATGGGATCGATTTTTTCGAAAAACCTAAATTTTCGATTTTCAACCCGCCGGGCAAGTGTAACTCACTTAGGGACACTTGTGGGTGGAATATGGGATCGATCTGGGAAAATTTTCGAAAAACCTAAATTTTCGATTTTCAACCCGCCGTTTTAGGGGCAAGTGTAACTCACTTAGGGACACTTGTGGGTGGAATATGGGATCGATCTGGGAAAATTTTCGAAAAACCTTAATTTTCGATTTTCAACCCGCCGTTTTAGGGGCAAGTGTAACTCACTTAGGGACACTTGTGGGTGGAATATGGGATCGATCTGGGAAAATTTTCGAAAAACCTAAATTTTCGATTTTCAACCCGCCGTTTTAGGGGCAAGTGTAACTCACTTAGGGACACTTGTGGGTGGAATATGGGATCGATCTGGGAAAATTTTCGAAAAACCTAAATTTTCGATTTTCAACCCGCCGTTTTAGGGGCAAGTGTAACTCACTTAGGGACACTTGTGGGTGGAATATGGGATCGATCTGGGAAAATTTTCGAAAAACCTAAATTTTCGATTTTCAACCCGCCGTTTTAGGGGCAAGTGTAACTCACTTAGGGACACTTGTGGGTGGAATATGGGATCGATCTGGGAAAATTTTCGAAAAACCTAAATTTTCGATTTTCAACCCGCCGTTTTAGGGGCAAGTGTAACTCACTTAGGGACACTTGTGGGTGGAATATGGGATCGATCTGGGAAAATTTTCGAAAAACCTAAATTTTCGATTTTCAACCCGCCGTTTTAGGGGCAAGTGTAACTCACAGGACACTTGTGGGTGGAATATGGGATCGATCTGGAAAATTTTCGAAAAACCTTTTCAACCCGATTTTCAACCCGTGGGCAAACTCAACTTAGGGATCGATCTGGGAAAATTTTCGAAAAACCTAAATTTTCGATTTTCAACCCGCCGTTTTAGGGGCAAGTGTAACTCACTTAGGGACACTTGTGGGTGGAATATGGGTTCGATCTGGGAAAATTTTCGAAAAACCTAAATTTTCGATTTTCAACCCGCCGTTTTAGGGGCAAGTGTAATCCGTAGTATAATAAGGTTTTCGTATTTAGATTGACACCTAGAATTAGATAGAAATAGATAGTTTCTCTAGAATTTATGACAATCGAAGTTATTATCTATAAATCATAGTGAATAGCAGTGAACCACTTTACGGCTTTAATTTAGCCGTCAGAGTTCGCCATTGTCCGGCATTCATTAGTCTCACAATAATCGTCCGATAGGCCCGCAGTTTCGCGTCCGTCAAAAGCACGTCGCGCTCGGCAGCACGTGCGATATCGGTTCGAAATGGACGCAGTGCTATCGGCAGTTGAACACTGTTCAACCGTGTTCGCTATCGGGCGGCGGCCGCATTATTATTAGTCAGTGGGCCGCCTGCTCAGCTCACGCTGTGATCTGGAGGTGGCCCAAGTGAGCGCGCGGTGAATGAATCCCCGGCTTATTGCCCCCTCCCGGCTATTTCACAACAGATAGCACACTGTCACGAGCTAATACCGAGAAATAACGTGCGAGCATTGGCCGACAATTTTTAAAAAATTCACCCCTTATGCCGAACTGTAACACGTTCGATGAGAGACGCGCAACTCGGTTGTCTCTCGCCGTTTCGACTGAGGTACTTAGTAAAGCTCATTACTACTGAAATTTCCTCCTTATTGTATCGCGACAGACGACAAAAATTGTTTTCTAACGGCAGGAAGAAGTTGACACGAGCCACTAAGTCCGTGACCAGAGGCGTTGTTTATTTTCAAGAATTACCTCCCCCCCCTATTTCGCCCATTCGTAGTCGGCGCGCGTTCCGCCGGCAGAATGGGATGTTCCTCAGAATGTTTTCCCGTAGTAGTTCGACGTACAACGATATCGGAATCGGTTATGAGACCGGGCCGCGAACAATCGGCAGCGGGGAGTGGAGACGTGCCCGCGCCTCACCGGCTCCTGTAAAGCGTCGGGCATTATTTAATGAAGGTCCAGGCGGGAGAGAACAAGAATTCGTCATCTGTCCGCTTTAGAGGCTAATATCCGATGTTATAGACCCGAACAAACTATTCGGACAAATACAATGAAATATGTTGAAGTGAAGAAGTAGTTTCTTATTATTACAGTAGAGCTCAAGAATCTATGAATCTGTGATTTTGAAAATATTGAAATGAAATAATTTCAGCAGGAATTGCATTAGAATATAACATTATAATTTTCCTTTATTTATATTTTTTAATTTTGTTGTAGGCCTACATTGACATTCGTGTAGCTCTGAGCCCCGCCCCATCCCCTCTAAAAAGAAGCGAAATAATCCCTCTCGTATATTGATATGGCGGGCCACACACGAACTCAAAAAAAAAAAAAAAGTAACCCGGAATACGCTTTTTTCCCCTCGCTGACGACATTAATGGACACAAGCTGTTAATGTCCGACCGCCGCGATACATAACGGTCGGGCGGGCGCGGAGGGAGCGAAGCACCCCGGTGGCCTCCGGGTATAACAACGCGTCGCCCCTAAATATAACCGTTGGGGCACAGTCCACTGGCCGTATTATTACTATGGCGCGACTTGTGGGGTGCGAACTGAACCCCCCGCGGCCGGGGTGGGGGCTAGGGGATGATCCGTACCGTGGACGGCGGCGGGAAATCGATAGGGAAAATAAATCCGATTGAATTCGATTAAGGAATAACTACCTTTTCAACAAACTAAATTATTGATTTATTAACTCTTAGATGAGGTCATACTGTCGGAGAATATGCTAGCAGAATCTTCGTGGATCACTAAACACTTATCTATCATATTTATTAAAAAAATTCATATACGGTAATTATGTAAACTGTCTACCTGCATGCACTTAAGAATCCTCAATAACTTATTCCAATTAATCCTCTACATTATTATAATAACAAACAATTAAAAGTAGTTTGAATTTCCGCCGCCGTCTACAATCGAAGTCTTGATCACCGAAAAATTTGGTTTAACATTGCCCACTGCAATTGCAATTCATAGATAATTGAAACAATTATATTACAGAAAATTACCATTTTATAACAGAAAATATAACGGGTTTTGATTCACAGCCGCTGGGCGCGGATCTGGAGGATCACTTTACTATTACTTTTTACAAGGATAACGGTTATAATTAATATGCGCATGTAATTACATATGCTGTTCGATAAATTGAATAAGAGGGCAACGAATAATTCAGCACTTAATGACCGCCTTCGTATCAATCGAGAAACAGAGGTTGTAATTGGCCCAATCTTCCTTTCAGACCTTCTACTGACACAATTTCTCATTACAACGCAATTAACTTGTTCATTCGGATCCAATTTTGTCCATGATTGATATTTCTCGAATCCCCACTATTCTTGTTCGGTAACCAGTAATGCTCAATGTTTGCCGACCGAAAGAATTTTAATCTGAAAAATGATACAATTAAAAATTGAACCCTTTTCCCGGCGTTGTGGATTTAATACAAAGCGAGACATTTTTGCCCTATCGATTGTCTGTGTCGAACAACCACCCCCCCTCCCCCAACAACCCTTCAACCCGCGATTTTATAAGAGGGCAAGTTTGAGTTAGCGGCTTGTCGTCTCCTCGACAAAGTACCTGTAATGGGATGGGGCTTACACTTCATCAAAATTTCATAGCGACCGATTTTTCTTAGACGAGCGATAAAGACCGGATAAAACCTCGTGGGGCGGATTTGAACAAAGTACTTGTTTCTCAAAACAGGTTGTTTACGAATTTTCCTTCGGGGTAATTCATACGACCTGTCGGTTGTTGTCTGTAAACTGTGAATTTCGAGGCGGAATTGAGGTTAACTCAGTTAGCGATGGAGAATACCCGCTTCAGATATAGATAGCCCGGGCCTTGGTTTTCCCTATCGTCAGTACGATTGAAAGTACTCGACGGGGCTTTTCAACAGGCGATAAATCTACGAAGTAATATTCTCAATTTGACTTAACTAAGCTGTCGAGTCCGTTAAACGGTGTGTAACTAACTATAAGGAGTCTCAAGAGTGAATTCAATGCCTACACTTTGTACTGAATACGGAGTTTAATATTTATAAAAATATTAATGAGTCGTTGGATAGTATGGTTCTGGTTTTCATCGTGCCATAAGCACGATTTTATGCTAATCAAAATTATTTCGAACTCTCAGCGTATGCGTTGTCGCCCATCGTAAGGGGGCCCATGTATACGACATCCGGACTTGCGGTTTCGTGTCGTCGCGACGTTCATCGGAAATCAAAAGTGGCCGGCCGTAGGCGTCAGGAGACAGATATATAAGGGACGGGGTCATTAATTTGTCGGTGGTTTAGGGGGCTCGCGTGCCTCTGGACAGTAGCCGAGGGAGTCGGACTCACCGCGGGGGCCCGTAAATATACGGCGGTATAAGTGGCAGAAGTATAAGAAGAAGAAGAGGAAGAAGAAGAAGGGTAAGAAGGAGAGCGCCGTCAGGATCAATCTCAATTACGGCCTCTACTGGCCCCGATCACGTCAGCACACAGAGCGCGTTGCTTAGAAAACGTCCCTAGCTGCACAACAATTAAAGGCCTACTAACGAGCCCCACGATTAATTGATGACCCCGGCCGAGATGAATCGACAGATAGGCGACCCCGGGGAGAGGCGGTACGCGGCCGTGCGACTCCTGAAGGAGTACGGCCGAAACGAACGCCGATCTGGTAAAAGCGATAGGCCCGGAAACGACAAGAGTCCACTTCCTCTCGCCGATCGCTTCCTTCGAAACATTATCGAAGGCGAGCATCGACTGGTCGACAAGTTCCGGCCCGTATGATGGCCACGGCGAGTTAATATTCTAGGGCCGATTCCTAATTTTTTTCGAGTTTCAAAACTAAATTTCATCTCAGTACAATAATATTTTCTAAGTATAGCAGCGGGACTGCATGCACCTGGACCCCGGTCGCCGAAATCCTCCCCCAAACAGCTGAATAAACAGGCGGGAGGAGGAGCCGCCCGCGCACGGCTAACCCAATTTCTTGGCATCAATCGGCCAATCCGTTCCCCGTTCATCCACTTATTCCAATCCCGAAATCGGTTGAAAGTCGGCCGCGTCCATCGGGGCGAAAAGCGGCTTAAACCCGGCCGGCCATCTGCTAGCAGCGCCGGCCCTCAGTGAAGGATTTTCGGCCCTGTTCGAGTGTACCACTTCGCATTTTACCGGCAGTCGCCACCGCGTTGGCGCCCCCTCTCAGTCGGTCACTTCCAGCGGAGGGACCAGCCCCTACAATAAAACCCAATCCGACCCGGCTTTTTGCCCCCACCACGGGCCGTTACCTCGGCCCTATTTCCTATTCATATTTAGAATATCGGGGGATTCAATTGCTGTGTACTGGAGGGGGACCAAAAAAAACCGTATTGTGCAAGCCTCCTCACCCCGGACTTTTGACAGTAATCTTGTCGCCATATCGCCCCTGTTATTATGAACGCTATATCCCTAATATAGTTATACTATTTAAAACTACACCCGAATAACTATTTCTTATCTTTTAAATTTTAGTCTACACCAGGTAGTTAAATATTGCAGGCATCTGTGACCTAATATTATATCCAGCGAGTTTCAACCGAGGAAGTACTAAATTTATGCGCAAGTGTCTTCATGTCGAACAGCCTGTCCAACGTAAACAACTCTTACATATAAGATGTACATACAGGCCTGATATTTAGGCTGAAATTGATTACAATATATAAATATTTATTGAATTCGTTTACTCCGGTCGGTAATTAGCGCGTACGTGGTTATTCAATTTTTTTTTTCGCTCCTGCCACATATGTTCTTAGTGCGTAGGCACTCTTGCACTCGTCTGGCGCAACAAATTGTTGGAAATAAATAATTAAAACGTTCAATTTACAAGAGAACAATGCCTGAGAAGTTGGCAGATAAGGGGGAATTGTTTATAGAATGCCCAATGTAGGGGTAGCTTTAATTTTCCTATAAATATCGCGTCTGTTACAGTTTGCATTATTCAGACGCGAGCGGGACGCAGTTAAAGAAGCGGTATACGACTCGTCCGTTCGGTACGACTTCCGATCAGGTGCGAGGTACGGAACCGGCCGTCGGGAACTTACTTATGGCGCTTCGACTTAATGTATTCGAATTAAGCTCGGGAAGGGACGAAAAAGCAAGAGCTATAACGTATCGCGTCATCGTCCGCGTCATCGCTAAGTATTCAGTCGGCGAGTATGAGCCGGCGCCCATTAAACTTGAATCCACGAAAATCCGCGCGAAGGCCGTGAACTTTTTTCTCACAACGCATTAAAAAACCTTTATTCCTCCTGGCGCCGACTCGTTTATGGACTCTACGCCTAATGCCTTCTTGGGGCCCTCAGTCGTTAATAAACAAATTGAACCGCATTTACCATTTTATTATCCCAGTAATTAACCGCATCTTTTCGTTAAAAGCATTCGTTCGAAGGCAGAGAGGTATCGGGAGGAAACAGTTTATGTGGTAAAAGATCCACTCGAAGCGTGAATTGACTACTATGACATCTTCGGCAGGAGTTTTCAAAAAGAGAAATTTAAAATTACCTATTTCAAATATATCATGGCGTATAATAATATATAGAGATATTTACAGCACTTTCAAGTCTAGAGTATATTCAACCGCACTGATGACCCAATTAGTATTGTGACAAAGTGGTACACTTATGAATAGCGTCCCCTGTGTTCCTTCGTGACCCTACGCAGATGTACGACTCGTACATCGCTCGCATAATCGGCCGTTGATTAGCCGCCTGTTTTTCCGCTTACTAAGACCTCGCTGGGCGAAACGACGACGCTGGGAGAGTCCCCCGGGCCGCTATCGAAGAAAGGGCCCATCTGTTCTTGGCTATCGGACGGTGCGGATAATAGTATCTGCTTCTATGGCGGGGGGGAGGACGAAAAAAGAAGCACTTTTCAGTGCGTAAAACCTGGCCATAAACGGTGTCAGTGTTCCCCCAAAGCAACGGCCCGTTCGGGATAGAGCGATCGGCAGCAGACAGAGATTATCCCGACAATATCCACGCAACTGTACGGCGCTAATGAATTAATTATTTCGAGGTATAATTACGGTTGTTTCTTAGTTTAATCATATTTAGTTTGAAATGTAGTCGTCGTGTTTAGTTTCGGTCGGTAATTACCGGCCGCGCGGCCTGCGGACGGTAATTATTTCCCCGCCCATTAAACAATTAATTACTGCATTATTAAGGCCGCGTTTCCTCTTTGCTGGATTTCATTCTTCTCCGTAGTCAAAACGGGACGGGATAATTGATGTCTGTCTTGTAAATTATTTTACAATGATCGCACGGCCACAGGGAAGGTTCCGAACGTGGAAACGAGTATAAAGAATTTACATAATTCTTGCTAGGCTAGCTGCGGTAGTATTTCGGGCATTGAGCCGCGTTTACCTAATTATTCGTTACCGAATAACGGCTTTGCTACCGTATCGACCTCAGGCGGTAAAATACCTTCCGAACGTTTTCAGTTTGAATTTTAACGCCGCCGACGAGCTACGTGAATCAATCTTGATACAGTTCTTCGTCCATACATATTAATGAACCGGGAGTCGCGCAGCCGCCCCGGAGTGTAAATTCATTACCGCCCTCCTCCCTCGTCCCCATCTCGACTCTCTTATCCCGACATATTTCCGAACGCGTTAACGAAGCAATTTTCATCACTTCCCCATCAAAACCGTTCGTCGGAGCTGAGAAACACCGGGCCAAGAGTTCTGGCACGCCTTCGATTTATGACCAGTCGGCGGGACAGATACTACGGCCGCTATTATCGATCTAATGTTAATAATTACCCGGCGTTCAACATCCTATAGGTGGTTATTGATGAGTCAATTACAGTCTTAAAGATGATGGGCAGTCGATGATACCATTATGCACTTCCTCATAGTATTTCCTCTGTGCCTAGGCCACATTCTCAAACAGTTCCTTAGAACTCTTAGCGGTATGAAAATATTATAAATATAAAAAAATCCAAGAAAATAAAAAGGAATGTTCCATAAATCATAGAATTCCCCCCCACGGCGGGGGACAATGTCCACGTGTTGTCGGGGGCCTAACGGATCGTAGAACGTATGCAAATAACGCGAGCATTAATTTTCATATTTTATTCCAACCAACTTCCTTTATTCATTCCGCCCCAAATTGTAAACTGTGTAATATTGACCGGCCGACACTGTTGTTATATATAAACTAACTTCTGTTTTTCCTGTCTCCTTCTTCCTCCTGCGGACAACGAGGATTTTTATTAGCTGGACGAGCGGCAGGGGTCGCAACGACGGGACAAGTGTTTTATAAATAGGCCGGGATGTCGGGTTAATTGGGAGAGAGAGAAGGAGAGAGAGGGGAGCTTCACAATTAGTTTTCCATAAAAATTAATTATTCCTAAGGCAACGCGTGTAAGACGGCGGCGGCTGCCGGCTGTCAACGGAACCAGGCACCGGTCAGCTGGTTCCTTTTTTCCACTATAGATTGTGAACATAAAACATGCATATTCATGACATTTATATATATATATATATATATATATATATATATATATATATATATAAAATGTTCATATACATACGAGGGATGTTCAATAATTAAAGACACACAGTTGCGGGGAACCAACTATGATGTTTGTGATACTCTCAGTAAGTTGGCAACCTCGCGACTCAAGTCCTCTCGAAGCAGTGATCCCTTTTTTTGCTTTCCGAAGGTGGAAACGGCGTTTACTCGAACCGAAGAGGACAAAGCGGGTAGAAAAATTTATAGGCTTTTCAGCCGTCGTTGTATGCTGAAAATCATCGATTAATTTTACGTCTTTAGCTCCATTAGAACTCTATGACTAGTTAATTTGTTCCACTCTCTTTTTATTATTATTATTGTTATCCTTATTTGACAGTTTATGTTAGTAAATTTCACATATTGTAAAAGAAAAACTGCGATATTTTTCAGAAAATCTCCAAAAATATAAAAATTTCCCAGTGAAAATAGTCTAAGCGGCTAGATTGGGGCGTAATCACATTTTATTGTCCCCGGGTTTGTAGGGGGTGGATGGCGTTGGTGGCGGGGGGGGGTTGGTGTGAGGGTGGAGTAACGCATCCCGACAAAAGCCGCTTATCTGGTGGCAGACAATATGGTGCCGGAACAGCGGAGTAATTGAAAGCTCTCGTCGCTCCAATATCGGCGCCGGCATTTGTGTACGCCGGATCGAGACAAATGTTTCTTTTCAATAATTTGAAGCCATTGTCGCCGGCCTATGTCCGACCGAGGTATTGGGTACACACACGATCGCCGTAGGGGGCGGGGGTAGGGGAAAGCCGTACAGGTTGGATACGATGTGTACAGGGGCGTGTGTACTGGTATTATATTAAACGGCGTTCCGCATTTTCCCGCGGCCCCGGAAAAACGGTGAAAATTGCGACCGGAGACAAGTCGGTCTTTAATACGGCCACTCTCTTTCCAACAATCAATTATTATTACGTAACATAAAATATGAGTAAATTTGTTTCCTTAAATTTAATTAGCAGCATAGGACAATGGTAGTTGCAGCTAACAAAAGGTTCGGATAATAAAAATGAAATTATTAACATAATTAAACAGTCGAAAAAAATTAGAAAGTATTATTATAATAGATACTCCATAACTAGCACAGTAATATAATTTTTTATTTTATTTATTATAATAATTGTTTATTAAAATAGTGGCAACTGGAAATAATTAAAATCCTATTTTCAGCTGCGATTAAAGTATAACTTCAATAAATATGACCGTTTTTCGAACTACGAGTCCGTTTCGGAGTAGCCGGGCAATTATTAGGTAGAATAGAAACGAAAAATGAATTTCACGCTCAGCTTTCAGCTCTATTGAATTGTTTTCAGGTTTTTCACACCCAAACGAATTTTTGATTATTTTCATATCAAACTGATTGTTGAATCTAAAAAATTTTACGCCCCAGTTTTGGTCTAGTTGTCGGCAGAAATATCTTCCAACCTTACTGCAGAACTTCGATTGAAATATGTTTTTAAAAATATTGACTATTATTGAACCAGTTTTCGATATAAAGCGAACCGTTGTCCAGTAGCTAAAACACCATTTGCGGCCAGAGCGACCGACGCCCGTACACCGCAGTGTGTAATTACGACGATTGTTATCGAATGTTGTTTTTTACCGTATTTCTGTATTATTATTTTCCTTTCTTGTTTCTCCCTTTTTTTTCTAAAAAAAAAATAAAAAAGGAAACGGACATTCTAGTTTTCTATCGCTGCCCCATATGAGGTCAGAAAACTGGGTTGCTTTGTCCGATTCAGCGTACGCGCGATCAGGAAAAATTATTCGAATTTTTTCTTTTTTCGAAAAAGCCCAATCGCGTTTTCGTTAACGATTTCATTTTTTTTTCATTGCTTGCAATGTTCTGCTAGAACATTGCGATTACACGTAATAACCGACAGCCGCTGGGATATACAACATGCAAGGTCGAATTACGCTGGCGAAACCAATTAGGCAAATCTCGCTTGCGGCGTTCGGTTTTCGTTTATTTATTGCCCGTTAGACGTTATGTTCATTTGCTCAATATTTATTGCCCAATTCAATTTTTAAGTTATTGAACGGCCGCGTGACACCAGTTAGACAACGTTTTGGCATTCAAAGTGAACTAACTGGACAGAAAACATTGTTTTTCCTTGAACAAATTGAGCGTTGGTCAGAGGAAATTTGTTGCGGAGAAAATATGAAAAAAGAATTTCATAATCATTCTGAAGTTATTGCAATTTTATCAGAGTTGTTAGTCACACTTGAAATTAAAAATACAGTTTTCACGCGAAGCTTTTCACTTCTTAATTAACTCTAAAATATTGAAAGATTCAAAATCTTTTATTTATAAACCGTACGGAGGTGTTCTTGAGAATTTAACGACAACTACTTATATTTATATGCAAATATACAAATTGGCCTCGATAATTTTCAAGTCTTGTCCCATAGCTTAGTGCATAAACTGTTTGGAAAGCGGTTCTGAAAGCATCACTTGGCTTCGGGTTTTATTGACAATTTTTATCGGGATAAAATAACGAGTGTCGTTTTATAAAAAAAAGGACGAACGAAGGAAGGACGGGGCTTGTTTACAGAGTACTGAAGTACTACTGAAGGCGTAGGAGAAAGGGCCGGAAAAGTTACAAGCTCTCGGATTCAGCCCGTTTATTACAATCAAGTAATATAGCTCATCGACTTACATCAATTTCTTATCATTTCATACTCTATTTTACAGGAAAAAAACATCAGTGAATAGTAGAACTTTCGACGGCCGATAGATTTTGGTACCTCAAAAAGTTTTGAGAGTCATATTTTCAGTCAATAAAGAGCCGTAGTCTCTAATGACTATATACTCTTATACTGGACCGGTCGTCCCTACGGTCGGAACAGTTCGGTAACATTACAACTCAATTTGTGCTCGTCACTAAAACGTTTAACCGAGTTGGTTGAACTACGAACTTGGCCTATTAGCGTTGATGGGGCGGTGTTGGAGCTCGGGTTAACAGAGGGCTGTAACGAAATGCCGGACTCGGAATAATTTTAACGATTTATAATGCGTACAAAAACGTTGCAACTTTGTCTTTCAGCGATGAATATTTTAGCAGCCGATTATGTGGAGCTGCTAAAATCAAAAATTGTTGACGACTGCCTTCAAGAATTATGCAATTTCTTGTTATTTCGAGTTATCTACAATTTTGTCGTGACGACCATGTAAAATACATGCCCAATATATGAAATTGTAAACACATAAACAGGAAACATTTTCTGGGGGCATGCATGCCTTTTGGTTCCCTGGTGTCGATCCACTGCATAGTAAGTATGTAAATAAATATTAGCAATATTAGAAGGTAATATAGGTTTATATCTAGATCTACTAATAATATCGGGAAATGTCTTGTACATGTTGTAAGGCTTATAAAGTAGTAATAAACGAGTGTGCAAGGAGAGTGAAACACAGTTTTAACGTAATAATAGTTCTAATGTGACTGGGCAAGGATTCAGGTTTGTATGTGTCAGCAGGTATTATAGGTTCATAATGAAGTGTGTACGACTGTCACACGATCGGGTGTCTCTTGTGTTTCGAACGTTTATTGTCGACCGTGTAGAGCGGGCGGTGGGGCTACTCGTGTTCGAGTCCCCTGTGACTCGAATATCCCGGCGGCCGGGGCCTCTCGCCCTGAATGATAATTGAGTTAAACGCTGGGCTATGGGGGGCTCACGCGAAGGCGTTCTCCCGACACTTCGGCCACCGCCCCCGCGCAATAACGTCACCGGCAAATGAATATTAAAGGCCGGTCGAGGGGCGGCTGAAGGTGTGGGGCGGGGGTGGGGCGGCCACCGACTGAATCACTTCCGCCGGCGGGCCGGCTCCAAGCCGTTCAACTATCAAAACACGAACCGGAGGAGAAACAAAGTAATTTTGCGAAGGACTTTACGGCACGCGTCTCCGCGGGCCGCCCACGCTGCCCGAGCGGCCCGTGTAGTTTTATTTGGACCGCGGGCCCACCCGGGGGCCCCATTGTGGCGGCCCCCCCCCGAAACCGTAATAAATAAAACGCTCCGGGTTTCGAACCTAAGTTATGCGAGGAGTCCCCGCCGACAGCTGTTCGCAACGACATTAATTCGGTGTCCTCTCTCTCTCTCTCTCTCTCTCTCTCTCTGTCTCTCTTTAATATGCAAAACTCGCTTAGCCGTTATTTCTGTCCCGAGTCTCGACAAGGGCGGTATAAACAACTGATCCGATGCTATCTGTTATAACTCGGAGTCGTAAACATTCCTCGAGGTCCGATCCTAAATTAATGGCTGTAGCTGGCTGTCAATTACGTTGGGGAGGGGAGGTTCATGCTGCCTCAGAGCGGTCAAATTTCGTTCGAGTCTCCGTGTGGATAAAAAATCGCGCGGCCCGACCACCACTTTCTCGCCGAACAACTTTTTCTACAAGTGCGATTGTACACTGGAATAAGTGTTGGTCTAAATACCTGATTATTGGGCGACAGCGCGGGAGGGAAGTGGGCCATAGTGGACAGGTTCACCGCAGCCTGCAGACCACATGACACATTCTGTTGTCCTAAATACGGCCAGTACACTCAAACACAAATACACTCGGTTTATCGGTCGTCCGGCTCCCGAGCCCAGAGTCCGATAAGAGGCGGTGTTGGGCGGTCTCTTCCGGAGGACGAGTCACTGGCGAAGAATAATAGAGGTGCGAGTCGGGGGGGTACCCGGCGACGGGCGGCGGGTACTCGGTGGTCGGTCGCGAAACGACACGTGATCGACTACCGCCGGGCGACGACAAAAATCACTCGCAGACGACAACAACACTGTTTAGTAGGTGCGCGGGCTCCCGTCAAAAAAGTGATTTTTCCTGCCGGCCGAGGTTTCCCCCACCTCGGGGGCCCCCCACCACCGGGCCCCCCGCCCCCTCCACTCGCCTCTACAAAAAGCACACGGTCCGACTGGCCGCCCGGCCTTTTTTCCCCCTCTCTCCTTCCAGTTCCACTCCTCCGCCCCCACAACACTCCTCGCAGAAAGGGGGGGGCCTTTTTTGCCGGTCGGCGTGGCTTCTCGGGGCCCCGCCCCCCGACCAATGGCGAAGTGCACACACTCCGGATCAATGGCCGCCTCCTCCTCCGCCGCCGCCGCCGCCGCCGCCTCCGCCGACAAATTACAAGACCCCCGAGCAGTTGACACCCTGTCCCGGGACCTGTAAACACAAACCCCTAACATCGCACGCACACACCTCCGCGCTCTCTCACTCCCTCCCTCCCTCCATCCCTCTCACACTCTCTCTCTCTCTCGCCCTCTCCACGGCTTTCTCTCTCTCTCTCTCGCTCCCTCACACTCACACACACACACTATCCTCCGCTCCTTCTTACCGCTTCTCAGTACACATACAACGGTACTACCCTTACAATAGACACTAGCTTAGATAGCCTCATCTCCCCACCCCCACCCAGGGCACTAAGCTAACGTTCTTGTTCGCTTTGACCCTATTTTGTCGCATTACGTTCCTGTTAATTCGCCTCCTATAAATAGCAACGAACCTGCGAAATAATAACGCGAAACGTCTTTTCGTGAAAAATCCTAAAATCTACGAGAAATTTGGAAATCACGGTAGGGTTTGAACAAATTTGATTGTTTTTAAAGTAGGGATGATGGTTTAGGTGGGGATGATGGCAATAGGGGTGGGGTGGAAGATTCTGTTCTCGTATTGATCTCGGGGGTCGGTCTCCCACTCCCCCGACGCTCTCTTCGGCAAGATTGCTTTTGTCACACTTGTCCCGGAGGCGCACGCACTCCCCACCCGGCGGGCCCCTGTCTCGCACCCAATTCAGACAAACCTCCCCTAACCCCACCCACCCCCAAGAGCCCGTCCCGCCCCCGACCCCGCCGGAGGTGGCACCGGGGGCGGCATAGCCCTCTCTAACAACCGCCAGACATCATCCGGGGCTAAACGTGAACTGTAGGGCCGGGGGCGGAGAGGGGGGGAGGCGGTTTTAGGGCCCCTTCGCTATCGCTGGGCCCTTTACCCGACACCGCCCCTCGCAGTCTAATTCGTGTTCCTAGTTAATTAACAGACGACTAGTTTTGGCCTCTCCCGCCCCCGCCCCCCTACCGCCTCCACGGGCCTTAATCCGCTAATAAACACTTGCCCGTTTGTGCTCGAGATAAACTCAACTAATTTCCAAACACGCTTCAAGATACAAATCGATTTACGTTTAAGCGAGTTAAGCAATGAAATATATAATTCCAGGCATTTAACATTCTAGTCTCTCTTACGTGTTTATCTACGTTATTAACCTTGTCGGAGAATATCTCATAGCGCATTTTATTTTTAACCCCTAACATAAACTTACTATACACTTTTTAACATAATATAAATAGTTTTACACTTTGTACAGAGAAACTTTGTATAGAGATTTTTTGTCAAAGTTTATCCTCTATTCGTGTTACCCCAAACGCATGTATTACAATACCGTTGTTATTTGGCTGTAATTAGCCTTTTCACTGAACACAAACGGAAAAATTTTGTTATTAAATAACATTAAACTCAGCAGGTTAGTGTAAAGAACTGATTCTTGGATAGTGTCGATCGCGAAGATTATTTCCTTATCGGAATTAAATTCTTTTCGCAAAAGTTTTACTCTTCTAACTCGTGCATTGGAAAAGAGTCAATTATATTACTCTGAGTCTGCCATATCGTAACAGTTCATTGGTTTTCGTTATTGCTTTTCCAAGATCAATATAATTGATAAAGATTTGTCTTAAACAAGCAACAGAATATCTCATAGCGAACAAACTCGTGCTCAAAATACATTAATTATCATTTTGTACTTCAAATAATCGCGGCACGTTTTATGAAAGACAATTTTTTACTAATCAACTATAAAGTTATTCGCAGAAATGTCTCCTGCACATGTCCCCTGTGGAAATAGCGATAGAACATTACTTTTCTAATACTGTATAGACTAATGATTTTATATACTATTGGTTTAATGTTTCTCCAATACTTATTTACGTATACGAAAAGTTTCTGGGCAACGTTTGATACTACCGGTTTCCTCATTAGTCATCATCATTAGTCAGATTTTGGCTAATTTTTATTAGTCCTCTTTTTCATGTTATGAGGGAAGGTTTAGTTCTTGTGTAGCAATTATGCTATATCTCAGAGTATTCAGTAACTAATCCAACCGGGTAAATTAATGTCAGGGGGAGGGGGACCATAATGTTGGGCCCGGGCTAACTGATACCCCATTAAATATCGGCCGAAATCCTGGTTTCGTCAACTAAAATTGCTCAATCAATACTCAGGAAAGCTTACAATACTGAGGTCACTGGGTCGACTGTAAGTAGTTTGACATTATTCCCAAGTCCGGACCCCTCACCCCCTTCCAACCACCCCCCCCTAACCCTCTGACGACAGTATCATTCCCACCCCATATTAGGACGACAGTAACACCTGGTGCTAAGCCGTAGACAGTTTCGAGCAATATATACCATTCGATCCTCTGTTGCACAATACTGTTGTGTATTTCACCCCCTGTCGCTCATTTAATTAAAACTGCAACGTTATTCAATTATATTAATAAACCACATTCTATAAATATATTATGTTCAATTTGTGTATAAAAAGTTATAATCTTTCAAAAAGGATAATTATTACATAGGATTATATTAAGAACCTGCAGTATAGGTTATTCGGATATGTGTTATTGGAAATATCTAATTACGCAAGAATTAATAAGTGATTTCAGCGGGCCCAAAACAGTAAGCTCCACACCGAATACGACGTATATATACAGTAGATGGCGGCGGGAAGAAGAAACCAGACCATCAATAGTAGATTGTAGAGTGAACAAGATATAGACAAATTGTCGCTAGTGAAAGGGAACAGCGACATCAGAGAGCGCCATAAGTCGGTACACCACTCCAATAATTTATTATGATTACAAGATGGACATTTATTTATAAATAATAACTCGTCGAGCGAAAATCTGACCATAAATTGGAGCTTATAATTATAGTCAAGATATAAATAAGTCTATTAAGTTCCATCTAACAATTTTTTGTTTTGAAAATCTGTAACTGACTTTACAATTTTAGTGGATAATAACGGATAAATAGAAGAGACCCTCACGATTTTAATGCTCAACTATGTTCCGAAAATAATATTCGAAGAATGAAATTTTGGTTTCACATTACGAATTAGGATTTTAATATTATTCAAGTTAAAATAATTAATTGATCAGTTAGTTAGATATGTTGATATTTATTGTCATACTTTGGCCGGACAGATATAGGACGAAAGTGTTTTTCGTCGAATCGAAATCACTTAAATCCTACGAAAATGGTAATTACCTAAGCAGGAGTTAACAGCAGTGAGAAACATAATTTTAACTGGGTAAAACTTGTTATAATTCATTGTAAAGTCCATAATGTATAAAGTTGTTTCGTGGAAGGGAAGAAACGATTTCCTTAATAAAGCTCGACCTTCTGTAACCATTCACTTCTGGACTTTTCGGATAGAGAATTTCTTCCCAATCCATTTTTAAAATTAAAAACAATCCCGCTGAACTAAAATGGAGGCGTTTTTTTTAAAGTCAGACACATCAACTTTTCAATTTACGAACCCGCACACAGGTGTCGCCACTTTCTACGACCAGTTTATTTAAACCCCCCTGTCAGACGCGTCAGCCGCGATACGGAACCTAGGGTGAGGCACCTCCTTGTTTTCCCTCCTCACATCCTTAGCGATAACATGATGGCCCAAATAGAAGTGTCAATATGAATACAAGCGGCTATTAATTATAATTTAATCTAACTAAATCTGCTATAAATAGCGATTGAGGACTTATTATCCGTTGTCAGTAAGTCCTCACTTAATAAACAAGACACTGAACACTATTCTTCGCTATATGGAGCTAAGGGATGAGTTATGGTTCTAGTGTAATCCATTTCAATAACTTTTTTTCTATCGAATTATTTATTGGGTTAATGTACGCGGTTACCTAATAGTTGATGGAAATAGGTGAAAACATATCCTACAGCACTTAGCGTCATTAAACGGTTTAACGAAACTGTTCAATCGAAAGTGATAACCGGATTAGTGTTATTGGTTTTCCTATTGTCTTCGGGCGATAGTTCACTAAAGCCGGGTGCAGATGGCGCGATGACGTACTCGGGCGGCGGTACGGGCGGGACGCCAGGATAACCTTCCTCGGCCGGGCTCCTGCGGACGGCCACTAGTCCAGCAGTGTTATCATCCGAGGATGTAACACTTCTTAATGGGAGAGGTTTTAAACATCACTGCTGGGGATATGTGGTTGTTGGCACGGAAATAATTATCAACGGACACTATGTTTAAGGATGTTTGATGACACGAATTTGTAAGGGTGACGAGCGGCAACTCGGCTGTTATCTCACTGTGAAATCGCGGCACACAGGTTTGGGGGCGCACTGGATGTAAATAAAATATTTTTGTACCGACCTTGTCCGAATCGGTGTCCGGGTGACGCTGTTGGGATGCTGCTCTCAGAATCTGCATTGTCGGCCGGCTCTCACAGGTGTCCGCCGCTCTCAGACGGAGGGCATAGTTTCTTTCGCCCGCCGAGTGTTCTCTTAACCGGAGGTGACGTCCCTTTCTTTATTCTCCGGTCGGTTGGGTCGTCGCCGCCGAAGGAAAAAAGTGTGCCTGTGCGCGTGAGTGCGACTCCGAGGCCGCCGCCCCCCACCACCGGGGCCGGCCGCTATTCGGCAGCCGGCGGCCGGGTGGGGGCCGCACGCCTGCGCACTGCCGCCCCCGGGGCACCGCCTCCGCCCGCCGCCTCGCCACGCGCCCAACAGATGGCACCACCCTGCCCGGCCTCATAGTCCCGGCCTCCCTCTACTAGGGCGAGCTGCACGGACCACAGCCGGACACCACCGACTACTAAAGCTCTACTACTTGGGCCAACACAAACACGGCCACCCCGATCTCTTCTCCGCCAATTACTTCAATATCCACAAAGAACAAAGGCCACATATACCACTACTATTGGGCGGAATTCACCATCAAGTAGCGTTGTACATATATGTTTAAGTACGTCGACATCTTTGCACAGATAAGCCGTAGATGGTTTTGAATGCACGTATAAGATACATTCAGCTTCACTGCAATGTCCCTTGTCGAACTACGGCGATCCGAATCGATAATGGCCTTTATTCGGTCATCGTCGACCACCACTGGACGTCCGGAGCGCTCCTCATCTTTTAATGAAAAATCCCCCGACCGGAATTTTGCGAACCGGTACCGATACGTACACGGCGTACAACTCTTTATGAGCACCTTTGCGAAAATAAAAAAGCGAAATGTAACGGAAATGCTCACTTCGGTTCACCGTGTTTTAGCATTTTATACACACACACGATACAACTGGCCACTGTAATTTTGATACTGGATGTTTCAGAAAGGACCAAATAATAACGTATCGAATCTTATCTGTGCAAAGATGTTGACGTACTTAAAAATATGTACAACGCCACTTGTCGGTGAATTCCGCAATTACTTAGTTGTCAACCCAATATGTTTGTGTCGTGAAATAAATTTTTAAAACGTTTCAGGTCTTCGATAACTACGATAAACTGGTAAACTGATTCAGTGATTGATTTCGCGCCGTGATGTATATTTACCGATACCACTAGAAATATATAGTGAATATTTAAAATACAAGTTTAGAGTACCTGTTTTGCGGTCTGCTAGTGGTTGGTATACCTTCTGTCTCCTCCTCCTCCTGTCCGGTCCTTTGCTAGACCGGTTTCGGTACAGTAGCGGTGTTAGTCACTTTTGGCACCTGGTATGTTTTTTTTTGGGCAGTGTCACTTCCACTGTGTACTGTGCCGAAAGTGACTGACACCGGTCTGGCAAAAGACCGGACCAGCGAGATGAGACATAAATCTACGGTATCAAAACACAAATCACTCGACAGCTAAAACAGTCTATTTTAATTACATTATTTTTGTTTTCGATTCCTCGACATAATCTCCATCAAAACACCGTCGTTAACTGGAAAACTGCTCATTTATATCTATTAGTTGGCAATTTTGCCGGATTCCAGTATTAGAGGTGAGCGCAGTGCCATCTGTTAAGAAACACTAAGACCTACACCGCTAAGGAAGGCGCTTAAAAAAAACTCACGGATGATCAATACATTTAACTTTTAATATTCCTAACAACTAATAAATTATCCTACAGTAAGGTTCAAAATTTATGCATAAGGATGGAATTATAAAGCATGGCCATACTTCTTTGTATGAATAAAACAATTCACATTTGTACATTTTAGCAATTTTGTGAAGGTCCAACCACCGTTGAATCGGCTGACTGAAAATAATATGAGAACAAACCAGAATATTAGTTCATAATTTACATTTTGTATTTCAAATCTCCTTTAATTACAGCCTTCCCCTCAATTCAAGTTATTACGTTATGGATTTAAATGGTCACTTAAAATTCGAATCATCGCTATGCAAATTGGCATCCGTTTATTGGTTTAATATTAACGTCACCGTAAGTGTCCAGCTAATATTATGTAAATATAATTCTACTTTACTAGGCGAAAACTCATTTCGGGGATAATATCGGGTTTCGTTTTTACGCGTAATTTGCATTTTTCTCCGTATCCCGAGGGAATAAGAAAAAAAGCAGTTGAACGGCGACTCTGGTTTCCCCGCAGTACCTTGTCTTCGAAATAGTTATTAAAGCCATATTTGAATGTCATGAATCACATTTGTCGATCCCGAACTCCCGAATATTGACTAGTACGTACGTTAGATTTTTAAGACAATTCACATGTGAATTAATCACATCTCACGTCCATCTGGAAGTTAGGAAATAAAATTCATCAAATGGTATCGCTCTGTTATTAATGCTGATTGGTTTTTTGTTCATACTTTCGCCATGTTTTAAAGGTCAGATACAATAAACTGCAGACAATACAAATTGATGCGCGTAAGAGTTGATTTATTATTCGATAAAATCAACGTTCACTTCGCCCTCTAATGTTGCGATTTGAATAAAAAACTTGTATTCTAGCAAAATATTGCACAATCTGCAGGAACATTTAATTACACTTTGCTGCAGCATTCAGTTAGCGACATGTCGGGGTTGTCCCGTTGCTATCGAACAGTTTGTCTCGTGAACAGAGGACAGAAATTCTGTCCCTATACTTTCCCAATTATCGGTTAACTATCGGCCAGCTAAGAGCCGAGGATTATCGGGATTAAGCCGGCCCTGGGGGTGGGGCAGTGAGGGGCGAGAAGGGGATGAAGAGGGGCATTAATTGAACGGGGTGAATTTAGGGATGAATTGAGAGCTGGTCTCTTCTTAGGCCCGGTCCGAGAGGGTACAACCTTGCCTTGGCTGTATAACTATGGAAATTAACAAGTTGTTGCTTCCTCGGCAACCGGCGACGAAATATTTATCGCCCATTGTTCCCGAGCCCATTAATGGGGCTGTGAGGGGGGGGGGTTGAAAAACACGCTAACAACAGCCGATACTAATTTCCCCTAAGCGATACACTCTATGACTCGCCCGTTATTTATCATAACTTTGATTGTTTAATTTGTTCAAAAAAATAACATTCGAAAAATATGAACCTATTCGTGCAGGAGTGGAAATAAAGTATATCAGAATTCGCATTAGATTAAATTGTAATTAATTGTCGGAATGAAACTGGTCGAACTCGATTCGCTACATTAATTGATTGAGCAATCGATGAAATCATGTTTTGAGCTCAAGGAAAGCGGTTTTATTTAGAATCCAAACAACTTTTTAAGTTTTACAAAGTAGTTCAATAGGGTCGATGGATTGAGAATTGTTACTTGGCGTAAAGAATTCATATATTCATATAACGCGCAGGGCGATTCTGAATCATCATTCCAATATTGCATTTCCAATTTTTCTATATTATTAAGGGGACAAGGTAATACAGTGCTGAGTACATTCGGTTACAAGACGGCTCGGTTATTCTCTAGTAGTTCTTGACAAAATGAATGGAGCGGTCGACCGCGTAGTGACTACCGTGGCGGACCGATAGTGTCAAACCTCTAGATGATTTATCACCGCGATACACGTAAATAATTAATATTTTATAATAAATCCTCAGCGGACGATATTTCAAGAACACAGAACGGCTTTTAGACCGGGCGGGGTGGGGGTATCGCTTACCGCGTGTTTCCTTTTACAGTGACGACGGCCCGAGACACACAACTCCAGGTGTCCGGTTTTCGATACATAATTTTTTTTTCGATGTTATAAATCGAGTTTTTTCCGTTTTGAAATTTGAAGGAACATCCGGTTGTTGCTCCCGTGTCAGCGAGTCCTAGAGGGGGGGGGCGGGAAGGGGGAGTTTGTTTTGAATTTTATTTAAAAGGCATCGGGCAGCAAGATAAATGGCAAGCAGCCCACTATAAGCGTACACTACAAGAGTCCGAATTTAGATCGATCGCTCTTGAACACGAGTTACAAGCAAAATGATTTGTATTTCCCATTAAAATATTACGACTTGTCATCCTACAATACTTGTACGGTCAATTCCGCCAATTTGACTAATAAACCAAATATAATGCAAATTTATTTAATACCTACAAAAAATGATGTATAAATTTACTACTTATTTGTATTAAACTCAAATAAATAAAGGAGATAATTATTTAGTGTAATAATAAATAGTACGGGAAATATTATCAAAATTTATTTTATTGAGTGAAGGTTTCCACAACGAGAACTTGACTGGCTCCCGGACCCTCTTGGGCACAAATACAAGTAACTTTATTTTTCTATGAATACAAATAGGACATCGAGAAAAACGATATACAAATAATGGTTCGTACATGCATTCCGGCCTACTTAATTATTATGATAGATCCTACTTGATTTTTTTTTTACAATATTGACAAGTTAATCGGGGAAAGTCCCGAGGGACTTAAGTCTCTGTTGGGAGCTGTCGACGTTTCGGTACTCCTACTGGTTACATCGTCAGGATCCTGTCAGGGGAAGATACGAAGGAACAAAACTGTAATAAACAAAGTACGAAAGCATAGGAAAAGTGGATAATCGGCGTATTCATGCGGGATCAGTGCGCTTCATGCGGGAGTCATTGAACTGACCCTCTGAGGCGGCGCGCGGGGAGAAAATACGGTTTCTGGCTCGTAATGTAAATCGGGGCCCAACTTCCCGGTTTTGCAAGCGCTCGTTACACTAACGGGCCGGGCAATTTTTCAATTCTATTGAGACGATTCTCACAATTAAAGTTATCTGAAGGGAGGACTACGTAGGCAGGGGGACAGTCTACCTGTGGAGCAAGGCCGCGAACTGAAAGATACGGCTCAAATTACTCAATTACTTCGTTTCTGTCAATGATTTCATTGTTCTATCTCGAGTCATATAACGGAAAGGCTCATGCCATATTATGCGTGGTGGCAGAAAATATTGCGATGTAATAATCATTTGAATTTTCCACTCGACTAATAAAACAAAAATTTTGCCGCCACTAATAAAAATCGTTATTCATTAAGACGTTAATATTACCGTAGATTTCGTGTGTTTCTGTCCCCTCTCGCTGGTTCGGTCTTTTGCTAGACCGGTTTCGGCTGCTCGCCATCTTCAGTAGCGGTTTTAGTCACTTTTGGCACTTTGGATGTTTTTTGGCATCCTCACTTCACTGTCACTTGTAAGGTGGGCCGCAGCGGCCGAAACCGGTCTACCAAAAGACCAAACCAGCACGAAATTTACGATATTCCAAGCCCTCGCGGACCACAAAACAGGTGTTTTAAACGTTAGTTATTAGTTTATTGTAGCGTTTCCTTTCTGGCGATCTGTGGATAGCGCTACAGTTCTATAGTCCGACCCAAGGTCTGCGGTGATCTTTGCAATTACAAGCCAGATGAGCACGATGGACCGCGGGTTCGGGGAATGCCGTGAGAGGGAGAGAGAGAGGATGGGAGGGAGGGAGGGAGGAGAGCGGGGACGTGATTAAGAACAGTGTGTAATGAATGGCGGGGTTAAAGCGGGGCCACCACCAAGGAGGCGAACACGCCGTTCATTAGGGAAGGGGAGCGGGGAGGGGGGTGCCCGCATTAAACATCCCTTTTAATTAAACCTCCCCACCGGGCGAAAAAAAGGAATAGGGAGGAAAAAAAGCTCAGACACAACCCCGGCGAGCCGCTTCTAGTCGGTCCGCTCCCGATGTACCTGATTCCAGGCTATCGGGACTCCATTAATTCCGTCGTTTCCACCTTTCCGACTGCTCGTGTGACGACGCACCCACACCCCCCAGCCTGCTTCCCTCCGTCAACCCCCTGTTCTCGGTCGGCAATCGATGCATTGACAAAAACAGCCCTTCTCCCCACCGGCGGTCCGGAATAGAACGGGGACCCCCTTTGTCGGATAATTGCCCACGTCGCATGGCACTTCTCGGTCTCGAGAGGAACTACCATCGACTTGAAGTAATCTTCTTGGACTTGATCCGATTGTTGGGAAGTTCAACTGTATTATTGTTATTATTTATTCCATTCATCACAGCTCCCGATTTCCTGGAGTCATTGAGGGCGTACCGGACAACCCGCGATGGTCTCTTAAACCGTTAATTAGAATGATTCACGATGTATTACAATATCCGAAACACGCCGGACATAGACCGGAGTTTTATTTATTTGCGAAAGAAAAAAAATTGCAAATCTGAGCGCGAATATGATATTAATTATATAACCAGCGGAGGCTTTAGTTCGTGTAATTAGATTGTAGCGTTCGAAGCCACAGAAATGAGAGTGGGCTTCGCAAAAAATAATGGTCGTAAGGGGAGAATGCCTCCTATTGGGAATGAACGTTACAAAACTGCCGTAGTGAATGGTTTCGCACCGATAGTGAACAGTAAAGAATTATGAAAATCATAATTGCAAATTTTAAAATGTGTCTTCAATTAATTCAAATACGAAAATTGGACTAGACTGATAAACTGGGTTATGTCGCTACTGCGGAAATATCTGAGGACAGCTTATTGGCAGCATAAAAAAATGAATAAATAATTAATAAAAAACTAATAATAACGTTTTTATATAATGAATTACCTACGCAGAGAATTTCACACGTGCTTGTGTCCATAATCTCAGGGTGGGGCCACAAAAACACGAAGGAGGATCATATTTCGGACACCGTGAGCAGCTTGCATTCTGGTTGCTTGTACGACGAATTAAATAATTATCTGGGCAGCATAAGCTCGGGAACCGCTCCTAGCCCAAACACATTTTTCATGTTTATCGCCCACGCTTTGCATTTTATTGAAGAGACTAATCTCGGCCCACTTGAAAGCTCGGGGCCTGCCTGTACCGACACCCCCGCCACCCCTAATTGCCCAGGATTTATCGACGGGGAAGAAGACTCCTGGAATCGCCCGCCGGACGGACAAGGAAACGGCATTACGGCTCCTGTTTATTCCATCCTCCGGGGGGGCGTTGGGGGGTTTTTCACCAACGCTGATTGGTATTTATGGCCATCTACGATATCTTCCAATCCTTTCTTTTAAAAGCAGACAGGACCTTTTTATGAGACGTCATTAATCTACAAGCCGCAGCTTGTAGCTATATATTAAATTATTGCTCGTATTCTATCCTGTTGTATCGGCAACAACTCCTTTTTGCTAATTTTAATATTTAATTCGATACAATCGGATAAACGTACAGCGTGGTGGATGACTTGGAGGAATAAGTTCTAGGTATCCTTGACCCAAGGTAGTTGGACCCCCAGAGTGGTTGTTCGAGTGGATGGGAAGAGTTGGAATAGCGAGCGCTTTTCGAAACAGGTATGACACTAAGAGAGTTAATAGTGCTAACTATTTCAAACCTTGGCAATATACACTAGCGAAAGTACGATTTCCAAGTAAATTTCAGAATCTACTCTCGATAGAGTAAATCGTCCGTTCGTTGGAGTAGGAAAATTCAGGTTGGGATCGGGTAAGTCTTGTTTCGGTACAGCAGCTTCTTTTTACAATTTATGTCAGATTTCATATCAATATCATGAAATATCTTAAATTAAAATAAAATCTGTGTTGGAAAACCGAATATCGGTCCCCCAATTAAATGGAATGTTCATTTTGACTTTCAGATGAATTTTCAGGACATTACTCATAATGGGTTAACGCAATTATCGCCCGAGAGGGTCTTCGAACCCCGGAAACGGAATTCAAGAGAAGAAATTGTCATGTATAATTTGCTGTGATAATTTCGCACATTTATTTTTTTGGAAGAAAAAGTGTCTCTTAATCGGAACAATAAGAGATGATTGTTGAGAACTAATTATATATAGAGAGACAGAAGTGATATGTGAAGATAAAACAATTCACGATTTTCATTAAACGAATAAAGAACCAAGTTCCTTCCCACTGTGCTGGATCTGTTATTATGTTCGATGTTATTAACCCGAAAACAAGAAATTTTCGTCCTACTTGACAACTTTTTTACATCATTTGCGCGAGTACATTTGTTTCCCTGTTTATTTTCACTACAAGTATTCACCAGGCTTTCATAATTCTGAATATTTCCTCAATATTTCCTTTCAGTCTTCTGAAATTGAGAAATATTGAGAAAAAACGAAATCAGCCCAATTTCAGAAATTGAGGACTTTCAGCCCGTTTCGCCTGCAGGTGTTGTACACGGTTTTGACGTTGTTGTAGGGGCTACCGTTTTTTTTTCTCTTCCTCCTCCTCCCCGCCTAATATAAACATATCGAATAATTCATGCATATTCCTGTTTAATTACCGCGCGACAGGTAAGGAAAACCGATCGTGTGCGATAGGACAGCTCCGCATCCGGTTCCGTCGTCGCTTCCGACCGGGTGAATTTACATTTTCCGAAATTCCCGAAGAGAAAACTCTCGGGAATCGCCTTCTCCGCCTTCTGTTCCATTATTAGACGGACGGAGGCGCAGAAGAGAAACAAAAAATTATGGGAGGCGATAATAAATGACACGAAATGTGGAACGCGTCGTCGGGCGAGATGGGCCCTGTAATTAGTTGATTAAACTGTCCCCGGGCATGAAACTGTCGCCTACCAAACCGAAATTGGATAGCGGGTGAGGTTTGTCGTCTGTTTTTTTTCAACATGAACAACATGAGATGAACATTATAATTCTGTTACAATAAAATATAATCAGCCATAAGTAGTCGGTCGGAGGGGATAATAGAAAAATCTTTTCATAATGATGAAATTACGACATGAAACTGCACGGAAGCACTTCGGTTCCTCCCCATCGTCAGTAGTATTCGGAAGCCTCGTGTGAGCTGCATGGAGATATTCCAATGCGCCATATCTGGAAGAAATGTCAATGGTGGAAATGGTACAGTGACAGTGTGATGATAGTTCTGAAAACATTATTAGGTGCAATACAATCTTGTAAACAATAATTTCAAAGAGTTATATGGAGATCTGCGAGGGTTATCAAAGGTATTAACGAAAAGTAGTAAAAACTGGCAACTGCGAATGGTATAAAAATGTAATTTTGAAGTGGAAAAATTCCACATAATGAACCAACAGATGCATTAATATTAATGTCAATTGAGTATATGTCATAGTTTAACAGCTTCCTACTGAAAATTCCCTGATATATATGATAACAGACTTCGTTCATAGTCCCCCCCTATAGGAATTTAGAGGTCAATAATGGCCATAAAGCTAGATTTAATTTTATATTATGAAACTGAATATTTATTTTTTTATTTCAAAAACAAGGAGAACAATATGCTGCTAGACGATTATTCCAGTGCTACACGAATTATGGAGAAAATTCGTTTTGTTGATTCCTATTAAGTTATGTTAATCGAGAGCCCAGTTCGATTCGGCCGATGGTTTCTTTCTCGGCCAGTGGAATTCTTCATTCAGGATATACCTGACAAGCGGTAGAACAAGGCTTGCGTGCTCTGTATTAAATTAAATTAAGAGTTCTTATCTCGGGAGTGTACTTAATTTGTGGAAAACCCGCATCCGTTCCGCCCTTCTTCTACTCGAATGGAGTTTGAAGTTTATTCGGCTCATATTAGGGGGAACGCACTCCCCTTCGATGGGCTATTTTTTGCTTACCTTATTATATGGTACTGTATAGCGTTAAATTAATTTGAAATTTACTCAACCTTACGGTAGGTTTAGTATACCGACTTGTTATTACAAGTTTGTCTGCAAAATATATAATGGATCCGTCTCCCCAGAGAATTAGACTGTATCAGATCGTATAGATGCACAATTTGATTTATGATGATATGGTTTTTAAAGGCAGCAATGCAGAATAATGCTATTAAAAGCCTTCGCTGTTTTGAACACGTGGTACACAGTTGGACACACTCATATAGTAATATACAAACTTCGGTCTCATCGGTCAATTAAAACTTTGCATTATTCTGTTCCGACATCCTTAGCAATGGTCCTGCAGGAAACTCAACACATGCAGGATCGATATCCGCCCAACTGCCTTGTCCGGGATCTCAAACCGAAAACTTTGGCGACATACTTAATTAGGCTGCCGTTTAATCGTTCTCCCGGTCGATTAAAAATATCCCATCTGCCTTTTAATAATGTGAAACTTGATGTCGATACATCGAGTCAATTTCGTCGACCTCTCCTCAGACCGCTTGGCGGCCGTTGATGTTAGAATTGTTAAAAAACAAGGGTTCTAACTGAACTCCGGTCCGATTCATCAGGCTAATGGCATTGCTATGTATTATAGCGGAGTAAATGGGCTAATAGTACACGCGCATGACACAGCACCGGGGCCGTTAATAAGGCTCGGACACGGCGTTCTGTTTTCCATACCGGTCTGTAGAATCCTTCTGGTCTGGAAAAATACCGGGCGAATTTCCGCGCGGAATTTCTTCACCTAATTTATTTAAACGATCGTCTGGAAACTTTAGTCGGCGAATTCCTGTTGAGTCATCCGTTCTTCTAAACGAATCCGGTAGGCAGGGAGGAGCGTGATTGGGGAACTTTGTAAGCCCAATAAAAACAAACTTTGTTTCGACATTTAAATGGTAAAATCGCCCCAGATTATTAAATGGTTTTTCACCATCAACGATATCTCGTTTCGTATAATCATCATGTTCATATCACGTGTGTTAACTAAAAAAAAAATGTCATATATTCTAACAATCCTAATTTAATGAAGAAAGGACATGATATGATGCTTTTCGGTCAAATAACGACAAAACTCATTAGAATTACGATTTTTTAACCTTCGTCCTGAGGACGAGTTTTTCCCATTTTCGTTGATAGTAAATGCACGCTATTATTCAATTACGTAACACAGAATCGACCTCATACATCATCTACAACATGAGCATTTGGTAAAGGAAAACCTGGACTGAATGTGAGGTAAAACATAATTTAAAATAATGAACGATATTGAAATTAATATTTTTCATTGTTAATATGAATGAAATCGCCTCTGTAATGGATTGGGTGGCATAAAATTCAAATTGATTCGCAGCTACGTCCACCCTCTGCGCCCAACCGGGGGGTGAATGGGCCGCATTATTAAGACAGGGTGGTTGTGACATTAGCAGTCTCCCCCACTATTAATTTATCAAGTATAACACTGGGATATTAAGCGTACGTGCTGTGTCGGTGGCGCTGAATATTCGCGATTGGAATATTAGGCCCAGTATTAATTCCCAGAAAATATATACTGACCGAATATTATCTTCAATATCTGCTCGCAAAATTTTAATTTTCAGGATTTTATCCTTATCCCCGTGTATAGATCCTTTGACTCGGCGCAGTGGGCAGATGGTTGTACAGCGTGACTGTAATTTTATAGGCTTTATCTGCTCACCTCGTGTAATCAAAGCCGTAGCACACTACCCGCTGGGTTTTACGAGCCGCGGCATTGGGCTCGATCAAAACCCCAAAGTCCAACCTCCGACCTCTAGCCACCGCATAATGCGCAGATAGTATGCGGTAAATTAAGTTTTAAATTTATTTTATTCGAAATATTCGAGAGTAATCGGACAGAAAACGCACATTCTTCTATCCTTATGATTATGCCTGAACTTCAGATACCCTGAAACGCTGATATTTATTTCTCGAATTCCTATATCTGGTCCAATCTCATCCCATGCAAACGGTCTCAAGCACATCCTTTTGGGTCCACGAAGCCGTAGAAGCCCGGTCTAGGCCGGTGTGGCGTTAAGAGACTGGGAGGTAATAAAGATAAATAAAAAAAGGGAGCGATGGCAGTAAAGATAAAAATTTTATCTCTTCGGCTTTCGTCGAAGAGACGCCCCTCCCCACCTGACCCTCTTACCGAATACACCGCCGTTTCCGGCCTCCACAAAACTCCTGATCGGAAAAACCGCGCCCATTAAACCTGAATATTTATTCCGCCCTCCTTCCCCCCGTTCACGGCGTTAATTGCCCCCGGGGGCGGACTGGCGGTGGCTGAGGGGTGGAGTTGGAGGGAACCAGTTCCAGGCTCTCGGACCCGAACAGAGGAGGGCCGACGGCCATTTTTTTCGATTATTCGAATACCCGCCCGAGTATATAACTCCGGTATGGTAATGAACCGGCCGGTTATAGGGATATATTTCAAACCGGTTTGAAACTGGTGCCACGAAACTAAATTCACATTAAATACATTATTCGGATTGAATAGCAGCCGGAACTATAACACTGTAAGGAGCACAATTAGGATACTGACCGATATAAACTAATAAATTTACCAGATTATATTTTATTATTCACTTTTAATTAGGTCATGCTGTAAAGCCATAACGTGCATTTTGAGATAAAAGTACGGATTTGGACTTGTTTTTTTACCTCTCATAAAATTCATTAAAATTTATTACAGTCACTATGGAAAACATTCTAATGTTAAATTTTTTCAGCTAGGAGATTCCTAATATTTTTCGAAGTGGGCGACAAAATATTCGACCTTGATAGACATTGTTTCACTGCTTTTGTATGTAGCTGGACCGATATCGAATTTCTTAGATTTAGTGCATTATTGTCGGATCCAATCACTATAGTTCTGCAATTTGAAGACCGCATTGGTCAGCATTACACAGTTGAAAGGCCAACTCTTTTAACGGGGCAATTACCCTCTGAGCTTAAACACCGATGGGGTCCGATCCGTAGGGCGAGATAGAGGCCCGGGCAACCCCCCTCGGCAAGATCTCGGCAAGTGAGATTGAGAGCCCCCGGCGGGCCTAATTAGTTGAATGATACGGCATCAAGTGGGCCCCAAGCCCGGCCGAGAGGCGGCGGTCATGATGGATGATGATACGGAACCGGCCGCGTCTCGATATTATTCATCACCGTCGGAAACGTCGGAACAATTCCCAAACAATTTTCGTCCGAACGATATCTTTATGGGGCACGCAACGTTTCTATCAAACATCACTGTTGTTATCATCAAAAATGTATTCTAGAGCGGAAAATAACGCTTACTAATTGTAACTATTATATATATTAAGGTTCATTAGATAATTTCACGAAACTCATAATTAAATTCAACGATAATGAGGACTGTAATAATTGATACAATTGCTGTAAATACACAATTGAGCGCCCACAATTTAACAAATTCATCGTCTATATCAAATTGTAATAATAATATTCGGTTATGCATTTAGACTGGCCTCTAAGGCCATCAATTTTAATGACTACTTCATTCAATTGCAAGGAATTTTCTCCCCCCAAACGTTTTGTCATCGTTACCAGATCGTTTCACTGCGGATAACTGAAAATTCAGGTATTTGGAGGGTTGGAGGTTATTTGAAAAGCGGAATCTGAATTTAATGAGGGAGCTTAGGGGGGGAATGTAAAGGGGGGGCCCTCCTTAATTTTAATATGGGAGCGATGTCCAGCACGGAATTGTCCGTTCGGAGTAGTCTCGGGGGGGGGGCGAAGGGAGCGTTAGATTGATGCCGTGGAGCCGGCGCTGTCGACAGCCTCGGAAGAGAGAGAGAGAGAATGAGGAGGAGGGAGAGAGGGAGAGAGGGGGATGGAGCGAGGGAGTGTGAAGGAGACCGACAGAGATAGAGCGCCTCGGCCGAGTGAGAGGAGAAGGGTGAAGGGGGAGGGCGCTGTTTGGCGCCTGTCTGGTGGGTATTTAATTAGGAGGGGGTCGGGGTCGGCGGTAGACCATGAGAGAGAGAGGAGAGAGAGAGAGAGAGAGGAGGAGGGAGAGAGGGAGGGCGAGAAGAGGGAGGGAGGGAGAAGAAGAACGCTCTGAATACTGTATGAGAGGAGCGTCCTTTGAAGTTGGATCCCGACAAGAGTTATGCCCGGGGACGGGGGTCCACTAAATGCCTTGTCCTCAGCCACACCTTCAACACCACAGTCGAGCCGCCGCCACCTCATCCTCCTCTTCCTCCTCCTCTTTCCTTTCCGAATCTCACGCCTAGAACCACTTTTCAACCAGCCCAATACTATTTCTTCAACGGTAATGATTACCGATCACCGGGGAGAAAGGAGTGTCCAGTAGCCTCCACAGGAGTAGCTGACAGGAATGGGCATATGATTCTTATTTATGGAGGTAAATTCGTTAGTTTTAAATTTGCGGATTTTGTTGTATTCACCACCGGGCACTTTGTCACTTTGAGGAAGCAGATCTTAATGAGAATCTTTCTAAGTAATACATTTTATGAAGTAAATTACTAACATTTGACACCGTGAACAGCGTAAATTTCTACCTTTAAAGGCGGATATGAGTGAGTTCTTAAGAAACTGTAACGACTCATTTCTGTAAAATCAATTTAAAATTGGTAGACATATAAAGAGATTTGTATTTATTAAATTGTCAAGACAAGATACTCGTTAGTATGAGGTCATAGAAATGAAGACGATACCCAGTAAATACCTAACACAAATCTAGCACCATATTCTTTTTTTGATATCGTATTGTATAATGTATTCAGTGGATCATTATTATAAATAGTAATAGAAGGATTTAAACCGATGATTTTTATTAACTTAAGTTAACAAGTTAACTTAAAAGGCCTCGAACTGGATGATCAACGCAGTTGGGTTACCTTCTTCCACTGTTAACGATTTCCTCCCAGCACAGTTTTATGGCAGGCATCATGCATGATCTATACACGTATAATTTTAGGCCGTAACTTAAAACAATAATTTTTAACTGATAGAGTAAAACTTGAAATCAATTTACGCTCATATCCTCAATTTCATCTGGCATCGCGTTAATATTTCAACGCTTATTCATAGTCTAATCGACTGGTTCCGGCCGAAGTATAGTGTTTAAAGGACGTTAGCATAGAGAATAAACAATCCGTTATAATTACATATGTCTGCTGAAATTGTCCGACACGCTGACATTAAATAGAAAACACATATTCAAAATTAAAAATCGCATGTTTATGCAGTACCCACCCTGCTGTATGTTGCGGTTGGTCGTTGAACCGATGCGAGCATACCATCGCTCATCCGTCATCTAGTAGGACCTTTCAAGCGACATGAAAGTGCGAACAGGATGCTCGATCATCCGGAATTTGAAGGCTCCTCACTAAATTAACCGGCGGAATTTGGCCGTGTCCTTCCTCGAGGACCGATTCAGACCGAGTGCAGGTCTCTCCGGTATTCCAAACCTTCGCGGACCCCCCAACAGGTATTTTAAATTAATGTAAATACCAAGGCGGTTCGCGCACATCCCAACGGTTTAGATGACCGTGCCCAGGACCTAAGTATTCCAGAATATGGTTACTACTCGCTTGTTTAACCCGAATAAAAATAACAGAGTCCATCTTTATTGTAGTATCTCCTCGTCAATATATTTCGAACAAAATATTCTTATTCCCTTTACGCCATTTTCGGATTTAAATTATGAGCTGATTTATAGGAATAAGGTGACGAAGATGTTAAAGTAAAAACAAAGTTAAAATGTTCATAAAATTATCACCAAAATTCCAATATATTTATAATTTATTCCCTGGCACATGTGATGGATATACAACCGTAGATTCAAACGATAAATCTTCTTGTATTATCTTGCTGCCCAACAGCAGATAATACAATTTTTATTTCAAATAGTAAATACCTTATTGTCGAGTTATAACTCATAATGGGCTCCTCTTTGATGAAGGGTACTTGTAAATCGCAAACGTTATTATGGAGTTAACGACTGGACTTCGGGTCCGTTTCATATAATATGAACGATAGAGGAGCCTTACCGGAAAGTTGTAAGGGCATGTTGAGGGCAAGATATTTTTTCTTTTTGTTCCGACGTCTCGAAAGTCTTCCGAGGCACAAGGCCCCGGCACAGGGCCCGTCGTCGTCGTGGTTTTAATTGCAAGAAATTAATATTAACGGCCCCAATAGTCTGGATTTATCGTAGGGTGGGGGTGGGTGAGCGCGGCGGCGGGCACGGCGGGGTGCCCTACTCGCCAAATAAATCATCTACTGGGACACAATGAGACGAAAAACAACAAATAACCGCGGGCTTTATGCAAACATTTATAATGTTCGACGAGTAGAGGTTACAAGCTGTAGAAAGTCCGGCGGAATTTCTTTTTTTTTTTAAGTTTTTTCGTTTTCTTTTTCAGTACAGTCGGTACACTCGCGGCCGCCTCAAGACCGACCCCGCTTAATTGAGAAAGTGGCCCAACCGACAGATGTTTGGGGACCGGTCAAATCGGACGATTAAAACCGCTATTTTTAGACGAGGCATTCTTTTTTTTTTGACGTGATGACTAAGAAAAAAAAACGTCTCGTCCACAAAACTTGTAATTGTAATAATACAACCACAAGTAGTAGTAGTAGTAGTAGTAGTATTGAAAAATCACAACTGACGAAGGAAGTTGGGGGTACACGTTGAATAACTAAGTACCACCGGAGGTTGCAAAAAAACAGCATACAAACGGCGTGAGGAAAATTATAATTATGATAAATAAACGCAATATAGGTTATCAGATCGAATTCAGGTCCCAACATAAACATTACTTATTCAGAGTGTTGTACGAATATAATGAATGGTAACGCGGAAATGTTCGTAACATTGCTGTCCCACAAAAGGGGGAACAAAATTATTTCCTAGGGGGGACCTCAAAGTATTTCATTCTCTGTATCTAAATATGTATCATTACCTTCGTATACTGGCCTTTCTATAATTTTTTTTAATGTTAATTCTTAGCGTCAATATCACCAAAACGACGGGAGTTCTCAGATCGACCATCGCGTTATCGGAGGATGCGATGGCGATGGAATATTTCCCGAAAGCTCTGTAAGAAATTTGGCAACCGTTGTTTCAGGCACTGACCTGAATATCAACCAGGCGCCGGGTGGGGAGGGGGTTGTGTGGGAAGGACCTTGCCGATGCCATTACTGCCGGGCCGTATTACGACTCATACAAAATTCTACGGTTGTTTTTGTTTTTCAAATCTGGTAATTTAAATATTACTCGCGGTATCGCCAGCGGGATTCGAACCAGTTCGGGCCGGTCCGGTAATACACGGGTTGCTCTATAATATCTATTTTTTCTCAGTCCATTCTCGAGTCTATTCGGCACCTGATGGCCGCCGAAGACCACCGACGACGCAAGACGATTCCAGGCTTATTTTAAAGCGTTGTTTTTCTTTATCTAATTTTTTTCTGAAATATCGAAAATATTCTTTACGACTTTCTTTTCTTATGTGAGCAAGTTTCCGTGGAACCATTAACGACGGTCTATCTTTCTGAAGCAATTATACTCGATTCCTACAATGTCCCGCAGTGTGTTTAAATTAGCAAATCCCAGACATTTCGATGGCATAACGTTATCCTGTCTCCTGTTTGTTTTCAATTAATCACAATATGGACGCCTCTGCTGGAGCCATTAGGTGGATAATGATGCTTTCTTTCTGGAAGGATCTATTTTATATTCTTCTGCGACCGAGGCCGGCGTCCTTCGCAGGACGACGACGTCGCGAAACCGAAAAAACGGCAACAAAGAACGAGATCAGCCGTTGTGGGGTTAATTGCCGTCCTGAGTCGGGCTCCTCCCATTCGCCCGGCCGCCCGCTTGTAAACTGTACGGATTTACGATGTACGCCCCTGTATGAACCTCCACCACTTGGGAAGAACGGCGGGGGGAAAATGGCAAAAGAAATCGCCTCTTTTAAATCGTCCTTTCTTCTGTCCCGTCCCGCTCCTCCACCCGTTTCTTTTCCCCCCCCTCCATTCGCGATGGATCGGTAACCGGGACAAGCGGTCGACATGCCCCCGCGAGCCCGACCATTAAACGGAGTGGTTGAAGTCGTCTCCTTCTACGGCGACCTGCGGTAGAGGGGGAGTCGGGGACTGACTCTCCCTTTCAGGATACAACGGTCTGAAATGTAATACTAATGACGGTCCTGTGATCCGGGAGCGGCCTGGAACGCGCTCTGGAATTGCTCCGCGAAAATTCCAACCATTCTTGTGTTTCCGTAATCGTCCATTCTGAATTTTTATGATAATGAAAGAACTGTAACTTTCAATTCTTGTATATCTCAACAACACAATGTAGAGTAATGTAAAGTCCTCATTTACAGAAGAGTGTTTTTTTAAGAAAAATCCCTCTTGGTTTCCAACGGTTTGCTTTTTAATAAAGTTTAACCCGACAAAATACTTACCGATGTACACGCGTTATACATTTTCGATCTGTATTGATAAACGCTTCGAAAGTAGCATACACACAAGGAGTATGTATCTTTATTTAATTTAAAAGCGTTCAAATAATCCAACCTTATATAAGTGATGGTACCAATGGAAGGGAGAGAGAGAGAGAGAGGGCGCGGAACCTTGGCCGGAGTCCATACCGCAGAGCGAAAAGTGCAAACCAGGGCCAAGTATTGCACGACTTAGTCCCAGTTGGAGCTTTGGCAAGAGGCGCTTCGACCGCCAATGTGAAAACCGACACAGATTTCGAAACAATTTTTTTATTTTCGGTCGAACAAAGGATAACATTGAATTTTTTTTAACCTTTTTTTATTTTGTACATCAACATTGACTGTTATGAGTACAAGTGCTGTATGTATATTTTTCACGTGTATTTCTTGATAAAAGGAACCACCCAAAGATGGCACTTTTGACACAAGAACAATTATGGTCTAAGGGCTAGGATGATCTCTAAACCAGCGGCGTTTAAGCCGTCGCTGGGGGCTGTAATAACATTGAGCCTCGTAGGAATTACAGTGCCTTCGACCGAACTCGATTCATCTCCTCTATCGTCTCCTTCTCTGCCCCGACGGTGGGACGACTCAGCTTCAGAAGTCGGACAGGAAGTGGGAAGTAGAGAAAAAAAAAGACCGTTTACTCGAACGCTCGCTTGTTTTTTATAGATTTAAAAAAATAATACATATAGAAGCTCACCCCAGACCGGAAACTCATTAAATTTCAAACAGTAGAAGCGAGGGCAACTCCAGACCTACAGTAATAATTCAGTATTAACACTGAATTATGGATTCGAGCGCTACATCGGTTTTTTCTTTTCTTTACAATATCACCCCCGGAATCAATTTTGCCCGGAGAAGTCGAAGCACAACTGGATGAGGAATCAGCTGTTTCTATGGCTTTAGAAGACGAAGAGGCCTGTGCAAGAAGAATTTCATTACATTACATAAAATTCAGAGACTGAATATTTATTAGAATGATTATTTATCTAGAAAACGTACTATATTCTGCCTCCATTCTTCTATTCCGGGTTCGGCTTCATACCATCGTCAGTAGCTAGTGGCGCACGTGTATCTTTTGTTGAATAAAATTGAAAGTGTCTAAAAACCTAAAATTAAAATTTTCCAGCGTACTCACTATACATTTCCGCCGACCTCAAACGGCCGAAGGCCAAGAATAACGAGGAACTTCGCTCAACCTCCAGCTGAAGAGAGGCGGTCATACAATGGGAGGAAACACACGGCTTTTATCGGCTTCCAATCTTCCGCCATGAGCCCGAACAAACACGCCACAATTCCTGTACAAATACTGGACACATTTTACAAGTGTAGAACCATCTGATAACAGAAAAAAAGGAATGCGAAGAAGCATTTATTAAAGTTTCACAGCGCGGCAGCGGCGATCCGTATTCAATTAGCTACGGTAGCCAACCGTCTTAATGGAAATTGAAATATTATTCTATTCAAAATTATAATACCTCTATCCATTTTTTCACCACTATGACTTGTCCAGTAGAAAAATAAAATTCAACATTTAAAGCTGTAGGGTAATTGTGTTTGCTGATACGGCTGTAGAATTCCTCTATCAAGTCGCCACATAATTTATCCTAGCTATGCGTACATGTGTGTTAGAACTGTTTTCGAACTTTTTAAATTGTAAATGAACAAACTGATAAAAGGTTTCACGTCATTGTATTCTCACACGACAACCGCAGATAAAGTCCGGGAAAGATTCAACCCGCGATGGCGGCGCTCTACACAGGCACGGAGGCACTTCAGGTTTCTTTGAACATTTTTATTGTATAAAACAATGAATTTCAACAATACTAGAAATCTAGATGCTGAGAAGACGATACACCGTGATTAATGTAATTCTTTAGTATATTAAAGAATTTAACTTGATTTACGAATGGAACTAGTATCTAAGAGAAAATGAACTAATTTCTCTGAGGGTCCATGATTCTTGGTAAACAAATTATTGTTAATATAGAATATACGACTATATATTTATACTTGACTTGCGTTTAAGCCTTGGATGGCCATGGTGTTTCCAGTTTCTCATTTCTTTTGCCTTTGTACTGGTTGAGACTTGAATCCTAACTCTCACAAGGGGTTATTTACTAGAAAAAATGTACTTCGTGTTACAGCTATGTTTGGTTTTACTGCACCAATAGCGAGTAATGGCTACTTCCGCGGAGTATTGCCCCAACAACCGAAACAGTGAGAGCGGGGCGAAAAATATTTAATTACAATTTCATGCGATGCCGCTCACGAAATTCATCAATTTCAGAATATGGCATCGGATTTTATTATAGAGTGAATATTGAGATAAAGATCTGTAAATTTACATTTACAAAAAACTTTTAAATTCTGACTAACGCAGGCATAATTCCTTGGGGGTCCGAGAAACCCCGGTTTTCTGCGCTCGTACTGACCTTCCAGGGCTCTGCTCGAGAGAAATTTAATGCCTGTAATATACATTGAAAACGTCGTGCCAGAAGGTCGGGCACGTTATCTATAAAAACCGGTAGTGGCGCGGACGGACTACAGAGCGCCTAGTACAGGCCAGGACAGGTGTACTAATTTAAGATAGAGTCCGGCGGGGGGGAAATAAAGCTGGCTGAAGAAGTGGAGGAGGAGGAGGAGGTGGTGGTTGGAGGCGCCGGCTGGTAAAAAAGGATGATATATCTAGTGGGCTGGCCGGCAGAGCGATGGAGGCAGGTGAGGGGGCCCCGATGGGAGGGCCCCGGGGCCGCCAATCAGGTGCCTCTGGGCGGGCCCCCACCGGCCGGGGGGGGCCCCCCCCAACACGGCTTTTTTGATATCCCCCCTCTGCTTCGTACAAAACACCGGCATACGATCACGTAGCCGGGCCCCAGTAATGCGGGGCCGCCGCTGAAAAAGTCAATTTTGTCCGCGGCCTGTCCTACTCCTGTAACATTTAATGGCCCCTCCATACCCCCCGGTACGGCGGTCGCATTCCGGCCCGCCGGTCTCTCCTAAATTACTCTTGTTCAACGTCCACTACTGTCGTTCTCTCGTACATTAGACATGTACCTTGCGGACTGCATTGTCGCAAGTAGGTATAGTATAGACCTATATAATTTAAAATATGTTGCCCCCGCCATTTACCCTAATTATTCGATAGTTCAACATTCCTCTCAACGCGGGGCGAAATAACCCTTTCAAACTTACTAAATAATGATTAGATTGGCTGCGATTCGAGGACTCGAAACTTGAAATCGAAATTTTTTCGCTTTTATCTGTGTTGGTTAGTCCGGAGGTTATGGCCGGCCATAATATACCCACATAACCACAAAGATAATAAAGTTTCGAGAATCAGACAGTCAAACGCGGAAGTATTAAACATTCCGATGAAATGTGTACCAAGCGGTACAAGTTCTCACGAGGCCTCGCTCTCGAGGGCCCCTGTCGTAGTAGACGGCGCGTAGTCTAGTGGCTTAATTTACTGCACATTAAATGGCACATTTTATCGCATTCTTTAAACCCGTTTACGGATTCATATATACGACTGGTGGGGCCGGGCAAATGAGCAATTTGCATCGACCCGCCGCTAATTGGCCGCTGGAAAACGCGAACCGGCCGTGAGAAACTCATACACATGTTGTGTGTCAGTCGCGATTTCTTCGCATCCAGCCGGTAATTAGGCGTGTATAATTCTCATCGCGGTTTATCTATGTTTAATTCAATGTAATATAGAGTGGGCCGCTGTTAACAAATGGTCTATTTGCATTGGCTAATGGATTTGCATTCAGCGACCCGGCCGTGTGGCGGAAACGGTCTGAACGTGAGCTGATTCGTACCGGGCAGCATTCCTTTTCACTCGGGGGGACGGATATGGGATATGTTACGACTGCATTAACTACTGGAAACCGCTCGGTGAATTCATTAATAAGCGATAAGAAATAATTCGGACGTTTAAGAAAAATTTACGCTGGCCAAAAAATGAGAGACGTAAATTGCATGACAGCCAACAACGGGACTAATTTATTATAGTTTCCTATGCTACTGAAATATTTATTGTTACTTTTAAGGCAATTTTTATAGAATCGAATGCGGAGGACATAATTTTGAACTGGAGAGCACTCGAAACGGGTCTAATACGACAGGAGAAATCACAAATTTTCCTATATCTGCTGGGTATTTCGGTTGAATATTGTCCTTGGCCTTGAAGAAAGTGCGAAAGAAGGGGTGCACCCCCCGGTGTTCAGTTTCATGTCGGATGCAAAGGACGTCTCGTCCGCCCCCGTCTAGCAGGAGTAAAAGAAACCCTTGTTCAATATCGGTTGAGGGGTGAGGGGGAGAGAAACAAATCGCGGTGTGAGCAAAGTCCTATCTCGGGTAAAGTAGGGGCGGGTTCGGTCGAAGTGACATCCACTTCGGGCTCCCTCTCAAGCCCGGCGTGGCAGGAAACACCGAAACTAGTCTGAGAATTGAGCGTTCTCCCTCCGTCTCTCTCGCTCTCCTGGCTTCCACGACTCTTTCCGTCCTTGTCGCTCTCACGGCTTCCTCCTCCCACGACCTTACGTCTGGGCTCCGAGTTTTAACCCAGCAGCCCGGCAGTATTGCTTCAACCCCAACCGCTTCTTAATTAATGCGTGTTAACCGACGTGACGCCCCCTCCCGGCCCCCAAATCCAACAGAGGGGGATTCATCCGCACATTTGATATCGGACGGTCGGCCGAGTTTATATTAGACCGTCGGCGCGTGTTTATTCGCCGGGGCCAAAAGGCGTCGGAGTGAGACAGGAGGGTGAAATGAACGAATCGCGCGAGTGGAAATATTTACTGGGAATTGAACCGGTTGGTAAGCTCAGAATGAATTGATGAGATCTCATTCTCGAATCAATTGCACCTTACCATGGAAAGGAGGAGCCGTAGGCCTAACGAAAATTCATGGGTTAGAATGAAGAGGAATAAATAAGTCCAGATGTAAAACATTGAAAAATAGTCGCCAGCAAGTATTGAGAGCAACACTTTCAAAAAAGCTAACCACAAGTGACAATAAAGTGCAACGTATCTAGAATGTCTCATGAATTTAGTGTAAAGTTATTATTTTCTACACGCCCCTTCCTGTCCTGGACCAGCCAAATGAAAGGTTTAAGCATTTACTCGTCCAGTAATGTATTGTCCTAAATTCGAAAAAAAACCCGTCATATTCGAAGATGAAGTCGGTACGAGATATATCCAAATATTCGAAATATTTCTGAGCCCAAATTTCCCTGCCGAAAGTCGGTAGTTCTCAACTGATATTCACTTTGTTTCGACGCGAAGTGTCGTCCCGAAAGTTTCCCCCATATATTTCTCAGCGGATATATTGAAAACAAAAGTTATTCTGTGCCGACGACGTAATGGAAATAGTACATTTGGATGACCGAGAATGGCGGTATTTGGTGAGGAGGAGGTTGAGTAGGAGGAGGAGGAAGGGGCGAATTTAATATCGGGAAAAGAGGGTTTAGGGATTTGTTGGGGATTCCCCTGGAACAATCCGAACCCGAGGGGAATAACAACTAGGCCTGAAAATATTGCCGTGGGGATTAGCGGGCGCCGGCGTGAGGACGGGCCCATATCACGCTCACGCCTACGCTCAACGTGCTCGCTCCGCTGAAATATTCACCCCTCCCCTGCCACCCCCGGCCGACATTTCTCTATTCCTTTTCATAATTTTATATTTTCCCAACCCCACCCGGTTTCACTATCCCGACACAACCCATTTAACGCCCGAGTGGCCTTCCCTGTATACATATATAACGCCAAGGATAATATCTGAAGAGTGATGTAATCTACTTTTGGATACGGGGGGATGATTCCTTACCGACTGGGGTGAAGTGAAATGTTAACAGGAAGCGATGGCCCACAGGGGCCTCCTATCTTCCCCCGCATTTTTATTAAAATAATTATTGTACATTACTGCATATTAATGTTGCGTTTCTAAAAATTAGGTAAGTAAATAAATAAAACATTAATAAAAGAAACGATGTTTCGATTTTATTATACACGTTTTCAGGTTTTTAAATATATTGATGTATTGACGATTTCACCAACTCTTAAAATGAAAAAGAATTGTTTTATTTTAAGATGGTCATCGCTGCCTCAGTCCAGTCTTATTTGGTTCAAACCACTAATATTGCTATCAGTGCTGGAATTGATCCCAGTACATCGCTTTATTTCTACTGCTATGGTTATGGCTTATTTGAAATATTGAAGCAATTAAATTTACAGGGATTTCCTGAATGTTTCCCAAAATGTTCAACAATACCCAGTTTGCGAGAACGATGTCATACGTACGGTTTTACTTGACTATATTTATCCGAAGAAAATATTTAATTTCTACCCCATTGTCAATATTTGTAATATAACGCCAGATGTAAACGTTTAAACCCACCTAATACTTTAGACATTGTAATTATCTTCTCAAGCATGATTGTGGCGTAGAAACTTCTGCCCGTTTCTGAATAATATTAACGTTAGTCTCAGTAACAGTTCAAAGGAGGGTTGATCCTAATCCAATTTGAATGCGTCAATTGTACGCGGGGTATAAATTAAGACCGGGTATATCCGGTACAATAGTACGCGCCCTGTTTAAGTGTTATCGACTCCGATTCTAGACCGAGCCCTCGGCCACGGGAGGAGGAGGGGGCCGTTATTCCTGCGTAGGAAACCCGCTGGGAGAGGACATTTCTAATGGGGCGACAAGCCCCGGGAATCGACTCCGTTTACAGGATATGGATAATTAACATTCAATTCTGGGCAGGCCGGGGGCCCCATAAAACAAAGGGCCGTCTCGCCTGCGCCTACGCGGCCCGCAGGTGTTTACTTATGCGGGGCCCGAACGGGGGTCCGCCCTTTGATATATCGAGTCCGGTCGTAGACCCATAAAATTTACCCGTTTCGTCCCAATCGGCTTCAGATAAGTATTGTTGAAGATGGGGGCAATAAAATTGAAGCCGGGTTACCTGCAATAAAAGTACGGTCATTTCAGATATAGCCCGTGGATTCGAATATCCGACATTCCACAATTTGATCGGGAGCATCGCTTGGTCAGTACAATAGTGAAGTTTTATTTAAGCCTAAAGTACGAACTTTTCATTATAAGGATAACAAGGACGTCAATAGTCATATATCCGGTTTCTTTGTTTATACTTACACAACTTTAATACTTTCATTGTTGTAAATTTCGTGTGTTTCTGTCTCCTCTCGCTGGTTTGGTCTTTCGCTAGAGCGGTTTCGGCTGCTCGCCATCTTCAGTACCGGTGTTAGTCACTTTTGGCAATTTGGATGTTTTTTGGGCCCTCCCTCACTGTACTGTCACTGTCACTGTCACTTGTACTGTGGTGGTTATCGTTGGATTTTTTCGTCTTGTTTGAGTTTGGTATGTTAAACTTCGATTGTTCTTTTACGAAATATATTCAAATGATGTTAAAATGCGGAATTTCATTATAGTCAAAGTTCGGATTATAACTGACTGTAAGATTAACGGACTGAAAAATTTGTTTTACAATTTCAAGACTGTAGTTTAAATTGAAGACGTTAAGTTCCGCGAGGCTATTTTAGCTCCGGGGGTCTTATTTTTCGGTGTTATATTTTTAGTGTACCGATTGGAAATTCCAAGGGCGCCGGGCGCCGCAGCTGGCGAAACGGATAAGCTACGAGAGAGAGAGAGAGATAAAAAACGAATCCCAACTAGGGAATCTTGTCGCCAAGATAAAAGTGTATCTGAAAAATCTTGTCCACCGAATAATACAGCGGGACGCCCCGTCCGTTTGTAGGGCTGTCTCGTGCGTTGTTTTTATTCGTATTTTTATTTTTATTTATCCCCCTTTCTCGGCCGTAAAACGCCGAGGTACAATATCGGTGTTGACTGAAGGACCAGATCGTTTCCATTAATGCGAGATAAGGAGTCGGAAAGACGTCGGGGGTGGAAGGGAAGGAAAGGCCGAAGAAGAATTACCGGGACTATTAGCCCTACAAAAAGGTCCCCGCGGTGGGGGCGGTTCGGTACACTATTCCTTTACAACTGGTTATTTAATTCATTCATTCTCTCTCTCACTCTCGTGTAAATGTGTGTGGAAAAAACGACGTTCTGTCCCGGAGTACAAAAGCATTTTAAACGCGTTCTCGCCGTGATAACGGGCCCAAACTTCAACCCTAAAATCTAAACTTCCCCTCCGAAACTGAATTAGATTCTTCTGCGGGACAAATTGTTTAGATCTCAACAGCCTCCGCCGCCGGTTCCACAATAATCAATCATCGATATTATTAAAATGGTGAGATGTGAGTATCTGATTAAACGACGTTTACGATGTTTCAGGACATTTTTTTGTCTGGGAGAATTTGAAATATCATAGCAAATTGCGGTTTTCGGCTTTCCAGTCATACAGTGATATAATGGCTGAACCGGCGTGCTATGACTGACGGAATTCTACTGACGGTGGCGAAAAGCCGAAACTGTCCTCAAGGCCCAGGATTGAATCGGTGCGATTTGATACAGACAATTATCCTAAATTTACACATTGGTTATAAATTCGTTGACGCTAGAAATTAATTTATCTCAGTTTTTATTACACACTCCTATCCAACTTGTTTTTCAGTGTATAATAAACGCAGCGATTCGGTGACTCAACAGGAATTCCAGCCGTGAATAAGTCCCGAGGAATTTTAGGGAACAAGGTCGGCTTCAAGGTACAAGCACTACTTATCGATTCTAACGGTCGCCCTGTAAGAACTGTTTGTATGTTGTATATGCAAATTGTATTAAATATTTCTCCCCCCCAACCCCCTGCCAATTACTACAATTCAGCACAGCGTGACACAGAATAAAAATTCACCGTGAATCATTCTTTTCAGAAAATACATCTTTAGTGCCGAGTCATATAATTGCTTTTATTACGTCAGGAGTAAGTTACTGAATATGTTCTATTTTAATTGGAAAACATTTATATTAAAGTGAACCAATCATTTTGTAACTTCATAATTACATATCACATATTTATTAGCCTCCTTTAATTAATTAATTTTTTGTACAGCCTTGAATTTATGCCACTGTATTGAAATTCAGAAGAAAGTATTTATTTATTACTGCTTTTATATCCGGTTGTAATCGCACTAAAAAACGACTGTTCGTTCAAAGTAAAGTGGTAATGGCGTGTTTTTTTTGTTAGCCAAATGGTGTAAAATACATAAGTGACATACTAATAATTCGGTTTCATAAATAGGCCAGGTTGGCCTTAAATCAACTTTCCAAGTGATTCCGACTCAAGCTTTCGTAGTGTGAAGCGTGGCAGGGGGGGGACTTCGCTCAGTCCCGAAGTTGTTTATTCGAAAGCGAGGAGAAAGTTTTTCCCTTCCCTGTGCAAAGTAAGTCCCAGCGCAAGGGGGGACAAACCGCATTTAAACTGCCGCTATTCGAAGGGTGAGCCCCTTTTGTAGGCTAAGAATCGGTTGGTGGCCCAACTTGAGATTTACCCACAGGGTCAGATAAACGCTGCCGATGCCTTCGTGTTGTACAAACAACACACAAATATATATACTCGGATATACATATAATTGTATATATAATCAATTTATATACTGGATCTCGGCTTCTAGAAAAATCTACTGTTATACTGTTGTTGTGAAGCAATTGTTCAGGAACAAATTACCTAATTTATTCCAAGTACAAGTGAATTATACGTTCCCACGTTATATGGCGTATGAACATAAAACGAAGGAATGATGATTGTTGTAGGCTACAGTTCGCCTTGTTCCAGACGCGTTTCCAACAGACGTTTCGCGCCGAAGGCCGTAAATTATAAATCGCGAAATGATTCAGCCCCCAACGCCGAAACCCCCGAACGGGGTTGAGGGTTGGATCAACCCCTCAGAGCCGGCGTCATGAGCCAATTATTCGATCCGCTCCGAGCATTGAGCCGTGGGGAGCAGGGCAATAAATGCGGAGCGCCATTTTTCGCTTCGACGCCCACAACCCCCGCCTGAAATATCGCCCCAATGATACAGTACTCGACCGGGCGTATAACTAATTTCCATAAGTTAAATTTCCATCAGTATAATTTCCGTTTCCGTTTATTTTTCCGCCGCCAACAGGGTCCTCCCTCGGTCGAGCAAAGGGTCGTGAATGGGGTCCTTTTTAAACACTGGACTGGGAATAATTTTATGAAATTTCCTGACAGTTTTGAATACCGCTCATATCATCCTATCAGTCCTGTTTCGGCTTTTCACCGCAGTAACAGTGAGGTGACAGTAATTTATGAACTGTTGACCAGAGACACACTTGCACGCTTCATTAGTCAACTGGCGGAATGGTACTGAAGACGGTGAGAGGTCGAAGCCGATCTGAGATTATGAGGCTAAATAATTGAATGGAGACAGAAGAGAGGTGGAATAATACATTTTTTGCATCAGTCGTTTATAGAACCATCTCGTAATCCCGTAACCTAATTAAGTATTTTAGAATACCTATTTAGTGGTCTGCGAGGGGTTGGAATTAAGGTCCGAAATAAAAAGACCGACAGTGTATAAGATTGACAAGAATACTACAAAAGGGAACGCAATATTCGGAAGAAATATGGGCAGGTACAGGTTTGAATTTTGGGGCGTTTTTGAAAAAATATCTCGAAAAGGACGGATCCGGTTTTGGGCCGCCGGTAAGCAGAAAAAAATGTTCTGGGCGAGGGGGGGAGGACCACTGAAATATTGTCCACGTGCTATGCTACATGCGCGCCTTCCTAAGGCGGACATCCTGTCCGGCTGCGGTATTTCAACAAATATCATAAATTTTGAGCCCCCAAAAATGAAAAAGAACTGTTTACAACCCTAAGATGCTATCGTAATAAGGACGAAATGGGTATTCTTACTTCAAAATCGGCCATTATATTGGCAAATGGAAAATTTCGGTAAATTTGTATGGAATAACGTGTTATTTTAACACAAGTTGTGTGTATGTCATAATTCTAATTGACTGTTGATACTAGCGAAAAACCTTGGTAATAGGTAGAAACCGAAACTTCTATCCTTAACCTCATGTAATAATTGTTAAATTATAAATTGTTAGGTAATTCCAAGAGGGAGATACAAATATTTTTCTCATCGCTGACCTCCGGGAACAATTACTTTAGCAGTTTCGTTGAACATGCTCCCGATTGTTTGAAGCTGATTAAAGCTGATTCCATTTCATCAATTCCGGTACGGACTTCAGGTATATGAAATTTCTGGTACCTTCAACAGCTAGCTGAATGTGACTTCTGTATTAGCCGTTTGGGCTGAGGACGCGGGCCACTTCTGGGCGAGATGTTCTGCCGTACGACGGGGCCTCGTTTATCAAATGAGCGGTGAAAGAAGCCCGGCTGGCCGCGTATACCTTTTTCGAGCGGTGGAGGAGGCGACCCCGCACCGGGGAGAACAGGGCCCCCCGCGGCTCCCGGGACCCGATTTACACCGGCCCCGGCGGACGGGGATATTTTAAATTCGGTGACAAACAATAATTTTTTTTTACCCCCACGAAGCAAAAATTTATACGGTTGAAAAATCCATCCCGGATGAGGACAAATTATTCGGCAGCTGTCCGGCGTGTAAATTCATTTTTCAACAGATTTTTAAATAAATAAATAACGAAAGCAGGTGGCCGTATATCAAACTGCCTTTCGATATACAATCCCCGGCTATTGCTCGGCGAATTATTGTAGAATAAAATCTAATTGGTTATAAATGCTAAAACATCGTCCCTTCTGGTTCCGAATTATTTATTCCTGTATCGGACCGGTTTCGACTTCCCGCAAATCGTTAACTAAAATTCGTCAGGAAAATACCTGGTGAACACAGGGACTACAACAGAAACAGGAAAGAAAACAGAAAACCGCAGTTTCATTGTAGAGACATTATAATGTCGTTTTCTAACAACAATTTGAAAATTCCCATTATCGATTTCAATTAATCAATTCCATTTAGTGTCTGTATTATTCTGCGGAACTTCCTAATTCCTGCAGGAAGGACTCATTTCTGCGCGTTCACAGCGGAAACTGGGCGCAATTCAAATTGTCTCTTATCCATGGAACATGATTTAAAATTCCATAAATATAATTCAATCGTCATTTCCATTAAATTAGAATTTTAAATTTACCAAACGAATAATTTAGCTCCTTATTTCTAGTTTAACATACCAGTTTTGTGGACTGCGGGGGAATACTGTAGATTTTGCGTGTTTCTGTTTCCTCTCGCTGGTTTGGACTTTTGCTAGACCGCTTTCGGCTGCTGGCCATCTTCAGTAGCGGTGTTAGTCACTTCTGACACTTTGGATGTTTTTCGGGCGTCCTAACTGCACTGTCACTGTCACTTGTACTGTCGCATATATACACGGCAAACAGACAACCACCACAGTACAAGTGACAGTGACAGTGCAGTGAGGATGCGAAAAACATCAAAGTGCCAAAGTGACTAACGCCGCTACTGAAGGGCGTGCAGGCGTGCAGATGCGAAAGGAGACAGAAACACACAAAATCGACGGTACTCCTTATTTCTTTAAATAATAAAATTTGGCCACTTTTGAATTACAATAGTCGATATAACATAAATCCTAAATGTGCATAATTTTAAGATAGAATTTCCTTCAGATTATAAACATTTTAAATCTATGACTATGTTAGTGAGTCATCGACAGGTTTAAGGCCGACCGAGTGTCTGAATAACTAACTGCTCTAACGTTCGTGTTAGGGCTATCCTATTCCAGTGTTTGTTTCATTCAGACAGACTCACATTCCAGGTTTACAAAATACAAGTTTACATAAAAATATACAAGTGAATATCAAGTCTAAAAATATTCAAAGTCGACTATATTCAAAGGCCCGACTGTGTACAGATGAATACATAAACGTTTGAGGCGTCACCGAACCTCATCCGACCCGAGTGTTCAAGTCGTCTGTAGGCCTTGGACAATGCAAGGACCAGTAAACTGTTGAAATTATCGTTACAGGAATGCTCGAAATAAACCCGGGATAGGCTCAATTGGTAATCTGGGCTTTTTATAGCGCCGGAGGCCGGTTTCTCGGTAATAAAGGCAAAGCTCCGGCCTCCACTGGAGCCTCCCCCTCCAGACTTTCTTAAAGACATTTCGTCCAATCAACGGTTTAATTGTTTCAATTGTACAAACTTTTCCTAGAACCGAGTTCAACACCGGCTACGATACCGTAAAATGTAAAATAGAACAAGATATTACGTGTTGAAAATTATGAACACTCCGCGCAAATTTACAATTGCTGGAGCTCTGATTTTTTAAATTTTCTTTTACAACACAGTAGTTTTGGGGAGAATCTCTTATTTTTGTCCTCAAAAATTGAATTCTTCGCATTTTTCACATCGGTAAAATCCCTCTTTCACAATTAAACGATTACTCGAACAAATAGATATCTATTCGTAAAAGATAGACGCGTCAGCTTCAACCGCACCGTTTCCTCTATCCGATCTCCTAATTTAATTCCCTCTTTCTCGTCCTTTCCTTTTGTATATTCCATTAACTTTTATGGCCCGTAAAGTTATTTTATCTTGAGAATAAACAGAGCTGACTGGAGACTCATTATTTTCGCATTTGAATAACCGCAAACTACTGTGTGGTCTCTCTCTGAACCTAGTTGTTAAGTCCGAATGGTTCATCATAATTGCTCATGTTCAATACAATCTATATATGTATAAATTTCTATATACCATAATCTTCATACATAAGCTATATTTATTTGCTACTTATATCTGTGTTGTTACGAAACTTTTTGTTATTAAATTACAACTGTTCCTATTCATTTGAGAAGAATTTCTTTCCTGTTAATTAATCTCTTGATATAAATTTTATACATTTCTGGTTTAAAGAGAATTTAAACCAAGTGATTGTGGGTTTAAGTCTTAAATTTAATTGAAAATAAAATGATCTTCTTATCTTTTTATGCAGTGAGAATGAGTCAATTTTCAAAGGACGACTGCGTTTATTAATAAGGTTGGAAGTCTATTTGTTACTGTACCTATTAAGATTAACTTTGACAGTAAGTATTCAATAAACGGTAATGATATGATATAGGCTGGCTGGCGTCGGATGGCCCAGACGACGAATAGACGTCCAGTTCTTTCTGTCCAGAGCATAACCGATGGCCCTAATTGTGCTAATTGTAGTGTCCCGAAGGAGGGTGGAAGGGAGGGAGGGAGGAGGGCCCTGGTGCCACCACAGACGCCGCCGGCTTTCCCTACAAATTGAACTACAGATGTTTGTTTTTGTTTTTTTTGTTTTTGAGGGGGGCCCAGCGCCCGGTTAACTGGCTCGCGATTAACGCCCGACCGTCAAAAGCGCCTAACCAGATATTTGTTTTTTTCGGCCCTCCCAGTCCCAAGTTGACTCTTGCCAGTTAGAGCTCAGCTTGGCGCCGCACGGAACAAAATAACATAGGTCATAGTGCACTATTATGTCAGACTATCAGGCATTATCAAGTCGCATATTTGATAGACACAATTCCGGCATTTCTCACAATGTAACGTTGTAAAACAGATATCTGAACAGTAGCAGTTACCCTGCTTATCCCGGCATCTAAAATTGAATTTTATAGTTGTAGCAATAAAACATGCTATGATTATTGTCTGAGTAGAAGGCTTAACGTGCAGTAATAAGAAAAAGTAATTTTCCCGGTTGAAAATAAATATTTTATTACTAATAGTGCAGTAAGCATACATGGACAGCCGCTACTGACGATATTCCGAAGAAATACCTTGAACAAATTAATTATAAAATCATAATTTCAGTTAGTACGAATCGTAAATTTTTTTATTCTCTAGGGAAAACTATGTTTTATTGAATAATACAAGATTCGTTTACATTCTTGTAAACTGAATTTCATGGAGTGAACTGAATTTCATGAACTCCATCCAGTTCACTCGACTCTGGAGAAGAGATGACGGAATCGACCCCCAGGTTAAATCGCCGGGATTTAAATAAAGCGTCGAATCCTCTTACAGCAACAGCAGGCTTATATTCTTAGTGTATCAGTGCTTTTGTGACAACTCGGAGTGGGGCCGCTTAACTTAAACCTAAGATGATTTCCTCAACTGTCCTACCCGGAGAAGAGAGTAGTGTTTTAATCCCCCGGATTAAACGGCCCCGAGAGAAAATAGAAATGGCCTTTTTTTCGTCGTTTTTCTAAACGCTCGGAAAGTCCCAGGGCTATATTAGGCACAATTTCACGGATCATAACACTGAAAATAAACGTTTGTGGAAGATAAGGCATGATTTATGCGCTGTGTCGCTTCGGCCCATTGTTAGAGAACGTGCGAACTCTGCCAGCCATTAGAGTCGTTATTCCCTCAGAGGACGGAGTTCAGGTATAGTGATTTTATAAAATTATCCAAGAAATACGCTGGGATATTAACGGAAAATATGCAGCCATTTGCATCAGTTCAGAACGTGAATAATTATCGGCACAAGGAGCGAAACAGAGAAGAATCCCGAACACGGGGCCGGCTCATCGTCGAAGGTGATAAAAGGGCAATTCCGGAGCAGGAGACGTTTAATAAAAGTGGAATAAACGCGGGTCGTAAAAGCGGAGTCGATATTTTTTAACAGCTCGGGCGTAAAGTGGGACCTGTTGGGCGCAGGTTCACGCTGCGTCCAGCCGCCCCCTCCCCCTCCCCCCTCTTGTCTTATCTTATCTCAACGACCTCAAATATGGCGGTCCCCATCTTGTTGATATTCTTCTTCTTCTTCATCCCGTTTTCATGGCCTCCTCGCGAACACTCCTCGTGTCCCCGCGCCACTTTTCACTTTATTGTCCACAGACGAGTTGGCCGGATTTACAGCCCGATTTTATATTCGAACGTTTACAGCCGCCGTACGTCCCGTGTAGTAGTGCGGTGCGCTAATGTATTTTACGCTCATAATGAGCGACCAACATTTTTCAGAAACAGAATGAGAATTGGCTTGGAATAACATTTTTTAGTTAACAGTTTTTTTTCCGATCGTAAAATGAGGATTGTTAATATGATGAATTTATACGAAGGTACTTTCCAATAGACTTCGAGTATCTACACGATCAAATTCAAAATTTTAAAATATCATCAGAAAGTAAAGGATCTAAAAGTATTGGACGCTGGTACGAGAGTGGATTCGGTATTTTGGCGTATTGCATATCGATATTTGTATCGGGGTTACGTATTAAATTATGGCCCAGCCAAATTTTAACACAGATAGCAACGTTGTTTGTGCGCAACTGGAGGTTGTATTTACAGGATTGAAATGTACTCGACAGAGTGCCGGATATGATCTAAAGTGGGGCCCGGCTGTGGAGGAAGAGGATGTAGCTTGGGGACAGGACCGTGCCTCTGTGTGTGTGTGTGTGTGTATATGTGTTTGTGTTTGTGTGTGACTCTGGTTCAAGTGTCCCCGCTCCCGCCGCCCCGTTCCACCGTGGCGCGGAGAGTAGAAAGGATGACACGTGTACTACAACGAGGAAGTCCACGTGTTCATACGTGGAGTGGATGGCTGATGGCCGAACGGCTACTTTAGGCCGGCGTTTCCTGGGGGCCCTGACACAACCCAGTCGCACTGCCCATAACTCAACAGCCGCCCCGGTGACCACCGCCGGCATTATAGACCACGGCGGAGACTTCCGATCACCGATGTGGAACTGAACATACTTATCAGTATTTTCAGATAAATTTAAAAATGGTTCATAAAAAAATTATTATTGCCACTTCCTGGCAGTTTGTCCAAATCTAGGTTTGTAGCGAAAAAACTAGAGTTTGGTTCAATATTACGAAAATGCCCGGAAGTATAGAAAAGAGAAGGTACATCACTCACTCTTCTGAACGGTAATATGACCAAAGAATAAGTTTTTTCTCTCTTTTATTGTTACAACTGTAAAATGATACAATAAGCAACATTGACAACAATTGGAGGAGAAACCCACTAGTTTCCCCCACCCTTTTTTATTAAATTTTTTATTTATTTCATTTTATTTATTTTATTAGTGGAATTTGCTGTATCGTTGTATGGTAAGGTCTCGGACAAACGGGAGTTTAAGATCTGTGTGAGGTTGGAGACGTAGTAGGATGCGTTGGTTATTGTCCTTAATATTTTTGACTGTAAGTTTGGATTTCGTGGATATTTTTCGGTTCGGCCGAACCACACAGTTCGAAGAATACGCCATGTTAGTAGAATGAACGCAGTAAGAATTATTATTACACATATTAAAAAAAATGTTATTTCATAAAATGGCCACCTTGAGTTAATGGTATTATTGTATTTTGTTGTTAAAGGATAAAGGATCAGTCAGGATTAGGCTCCATTGAAAACCACAGGCCAATAAATCATAATTGTGTTTTGAACTCCAAGACAGAAGTTTATTTCCTAAAATTTGAAATCTACAATTAACAATCTGTTTTATCACAGTATGAATGACCATTTGAGTGAATTCATTATAGAATTGAACCGTGATCTATTTATAAGTACATCGCGGTAACGCGTAAGTCAGTTCCCACACTCTCCTCGGTCAGTTGGTCAGCAGCCACATGACCGCAATATGCGGTTGGGGACGGTCGATTAAACAAAAGGGGGGAAATTCTCGTCCCTTCCTTTCCAAATCTATTGGTACTGTCTCTCCGTCAAGCTCCGCTACTTCGGCTTCCCCCAACAGCGGGGGGATCTCGTTATAAACCCCGGATTTGGGACGGGGTCGATACAATGACTGTCCCCCAGAATAAGAACTAGGTTAAAGAAAGTGCATGTCTGAACAATTAAATGCATTCATAATTTTAAATCTGATACGGCCAAATTGCTGGTCTCTTGCGACCAGCTGCAGTATTCACTTTGGTCCAGTAGTCACGCGCTAACGGGACGGTGGAGATGAATCGACTGCTGCCTACGTGACCCGTCTTCGGCACCGGAGAGCATCTCCCTCTTCCGAAAAACGCCTTACCGTTAGTCGGAGGCGGCGGGGGCGGGTGCAGGGGTGGGCGGCCGGCGGCCCCAACATCCGAAAGTTACGGACGTCCCCGGCTACGTGACGCCGCCGCCGCCGCCACAAAGAAAGAAACGCCGTACAAAAGGAGACGGGGAATAATTAATGTAGGAATGCCAAAATGACGGTAAGGGGGTGGGGGGTTGGTGGGGACGTGACCGGAGGGACCGGGGAAGTGGCTGCCGGAAGAAGGAGGGTCCCCGAGCACCCCGAACATGAATAATTGAAGAACGCGCTATTGTTTCAATCCTTCAAGTACCAACTTGTCCACCTTTTAAAGGTTCAAAATAACAAAAGCGCTATTTTGATATGTCTGACATATCTGAAAATTTGTGTCAATTACTGTAGAGTATATAAGGCCAAAATTTTCATTGTTTTCAGTCAGTTAGTCAAAATTACTACCAAATGACGACTTTGTGGTCTTACAGGAAAACTTACTAGTTATATTATTAAAAAGAAGTTGAAAGTAGATTACTGGCCAAAATTTAATTTTTCTCCATTATACAGGGCCAAAATTGGGAGAAATTAAATCTGCACATTTCAAATATGCACAGATTATTTGACAACTGCGTACGATATTGGTACAGTAGGTTGAGAACATCCATTACAATTAACCTCGGCAATTTCTCCTAAATAATTTCCGTAGTTACAGCTTACTGTAAAAGTGGTAATAGGGTTTATATAAAAATTGAGAAAAATTAGTCCGGCTTCAGATTCAGGATGCGTTCCGGGGGTGCTTTTCTGGCGACAAGATTTTGAATCCGCCAAGTCAAAGTTTAGGGGAAAAACTTCACAACAAATTCAATTTTCACTTTAAAGAGTGTCCCGAACTCTCTCTCTCTCTCTTGATGAGGGATGGGGGACGGGGGAGGTCGGCGGCCCTGTCGCCTCAGAGGGACCCCCAGACGATGAGATGTAATATTCATGCCGCGGCCGGGACAAGGGGACGCCGCGTGCCGGCCACCCACCAGGATCAAAGGGGGTAAAACACATTGTAAATGAAGACATGACCGAAAAAAAAGGAGGAGAAATAAATTATCTCAGCGGCCGAAGAATGGACAGAGTCGGGATCGTAATCGGATCCCTATGGATGATGACACCAACGTCGGTCCGAGGTAAACACTCAGTTTTAACCATTTAATTTTTAATATCCTACTTATTCCTAATCGATACTCTTTATTTGCGCAACTGAATTAAAGAACGAATGACATTTCCATTGAACTAGCCACATGGCATGAATCCACTGGGTCCTCCTTAAATTTTGTTTAAACTCGCCTATTCTGCCAAAGTTGGACCGGTTTGAAATAATTCCACTTGTCGGTTGAAAAATTGTATGATTCAAAAAATCTGTTTTTGGAACAAACTCGTCCACGTAAACCCGACATATTATTCATTTATGCGTACCTAATGTTTAATGTCCGCTAATTATTACTGCGGTATGTCCAGTGTCCGTTCGTTTCCTTAAGTATTCCAGAAAACCTGTCTACGTTTTAAATTGAACCCCCGGTGTTATAAACAGTGGGGAACACATCCCCGGTCGTGAAGCCGGGAATCCGAACACATTTTTATGCAAATCGAAACCCTTATCGATGTCTCGTTTTAATATTCGACCGTCCATAATACTTTCCCCTCACCCTCCCCACCCAGTTATGGTAAACGACTGTGTTGACATCGGCGACGTCGGGGCCCCGACGAAAGGTCGAATAAAATTAAAGTCCGGTGTTACAAATTTATATTGAAAACTGATTTTCCCTTTCCCCGGTCAAGTCCCCGCGGGACATTTATTCACGACTGTTGGACGGCCCTCCTACGGCGTTTACACGCTCTTCGGTACGGACATAATAAAATCAAAACGTATTTTTTAAATATATACTATATTATGTGGTGGTCGGGCCCCATAAAATTTTCCACGAATAAAAATGCTAATCCGAATATCGATTATCTTTGTATCGACAGTCTCGAACGCGCTTAATGCGAACTTCAAGACGGGAGAAATAATATCGAGAAAATGGAAAAAATACAGATTATTACAAATATATATTTCCTAGTAACATGCATCCATTTTGACAACTCAATTTCGTATTGTTTATACTTACATAGATCACATTTAGTCAACAATTGATTATCAGAGATGGATTTATTGTCTAATCAACCTTTAAATTTATAAGTCAAATTGAGGAAAGTTTATTTTTTCACCTATCTATCTGTAGAAGATCTCTAGGCCTGCGCGTTAAGCCGTCGTCTTTAAGATTATTCACTATCTATACCCCTAGTAGAAGGATATTTTAATCCTCATATTTCAATTCACTATTTACATATTTCAATTAAGCCACGTTAGTTCGGTGGGACAGTGCAAATTTGAAGAAATGAAAATCATCGGCATTCACGAACGACATGTAAACGGGCGTCGAAAACTGTAAAACGTCTCCGCGAAAATTTACCATCGAAATAGTGACACTGAAGTAGATTCATACGAGCAATAATCCAATGTTAGTGCCCAAGCCGTAAATCGTACTCGGGGGATCTGTCGACAGGGTTATTGCGATGGAAACATAACACACAGACATGCACAGTCGAGCGTCTTCCTTTCGGCTTTTAATTTATTCCGCTCAAACTTTATTGTCGTCATAAACCCCTGCGTTGAATGGAATGTTCTTTGAACGAAAACAAAAGCAAAAAACCGAAAAAAAAGGCAATAATTAATTGGGATATACCTATTCATTCTGCGATACAGGAAGTGTTTCGGAGCGCTGTTTCGCACACTAATGGCGCGGGCACCTCCGGTTTCCTGGGACGGCCTCGCGCCTTGCATAACATTCGGTTGCGGGATGGTCTAAATTTTCAGAACATTCTACGATTCCAGATCGGATTAACTTCGATATTATGGGAATAATACGCGGTATAATGCGTAGAACCCGGCGGTAGTATAACACCCTTTCCGTAAAGTGTACACCTACTATTATGAGATAAAGATTTATGGATTACACGGTTTTCTGTGTCCACTCCTTCGTCTGACGCTAGATAAACTCTCGAGTAACACACTGGAGTACTTATTCGAAGAAGGATATTACACTGTTACAGTTCATGGTACAACCCTGTAGGTGGCATTTATTGTCAGTTCATACAGCAGGGATCGACACTCTTAATGACGTTATATACTTTTTCAATGAAAGTAAAAGTGTGTTGTGTAATTCTATCCCCTAATTTGGAAACTCACAGAAATTAATGGATTTGTATTGATTCTTGTAACAGTCAGTATGCACTGAGTCTCTATCAGCTATTACTTCAGAATTTTCATTTATTCGCTCCCTGAAATATGAGGAAACCTTTATTCCTGTTGGATTAAGGAACATTTGTATTCGCCGAATGAAATGTTCCGCGCGTCTCAGCGGTCCGGCCGAGTTGTTATACAGATATGTTTTAATTTAAATTTCTCGCTGGTTCTAAATTTCAGCTGGATTTGTACGAACCCGAAGCGGTACCGCCCCAATTGCCGCCCTGTGGCCCATAACTTAAAAACGGGCACTCGGAAGCGCCGTAAAAACGGCGCTCGGTTTTACCCCGAGTCCGGGAGTGCTTTACGAGTCCAATTTTCAGCCGGGAGAAATTGGCCGAACAATGAACACCCCACGGGGTTTTTGTTCTGGTTGGTTGGTGGAGGGGGCGGAGGGGGGCGGTGCCAAGGTAAACACGGTGCCAGAACGAGTTTTACGACTTCTACACTTATGAGGGATTATTATACGGCGTTACAAGGGAGGCCCCAATTTCGCCTAACATTGTACCTCGTGTTCGAGTGCACGAATAATTCATTGATACGATACCGCGGAGAATTTTCGCAAGGCGAAGAGAACTCCTTGACTAAAGGCACTGTTCCAACCGCCGAGCGGTCTGAAGCTTAGCCGATGTGACTTAATCTGACGCCAAAACAATATGTCACCTCTACAACAGAGTTTCCTCTTTTAGAATAGCAATTATCGTTATTATTAAAGTTAAAGTCCGTTGGGTTAGCTAAAATATAAAAATGGACGGCTTTATGACGAAACCGAAGCGATCGGTATGCTAGTAGATTAAAAATAATTCACTTTTTATAATATACCCGTTTAAGGTTGAGAGAAGGTCCTCGATATTTCTGACCAATAGGCATTCTACTCCTTCAGATAAGATAACGTGGGTTTTAATGTTTTAATTTAATAAATCCCTATAAATGAGTCAAACCTAGGCTTAACGCTTGGTTCTGTAACGTTGTTTTCTTTACGATAAATCTGTAAATTTTGATTATTATTTCACGAGAGGTTAGTCCTTAGGAATGCCTAATTAGTAGAAACTCTGAGTTCTTACAGTCGCTGTACCAAGCGATAGCCCGGCATCGCGGTGGAGTCATGACGTCCTTCTGGCCCCAAACGAAAATAAACAGAGTACGGCGTTCATAAGGCCGGGGATGGAGACAAAACTCACTTCGGAGTTATCTGCAGGCCTTTGGGGAGGGGTATAAACATACATGTTCCTGTATACAGACCCGGGCGGGCGGGAATTATTTATATTTGGGGGAACTGGTTTCCACCCGGGTTCGACCGGTCACCGGGCCATAGCCGCGATGCCGAATCTCCAGGAGACGGAGTTCGGCTTTTTCCAGAAAAAAAAAACCGCGCCTGAATTATTGTGACAGCGGCAAGACAGAGGGCCGCGATCGAAGTCGAAATATTAATAAATATAAATCCGTTTTGACGCCCGCACGTAAATCGTGTTCGGACGTAGCGGATTGAATTAATTTTTCAATCTCACTAAACTGGGGCTTGAGGATTCACAGGATATCCAATTCATCTGGCAAACTGTAGTAACAGTATTATCCTTTTCAAACAGGCCTAAAAGTGCCTAAATCAAAGCCGTGAACAAATAGTTAAGTAACGTAACCATTACTAAATATTAGTTATTAGCTCATTTTACCCTATTAATGTTTAATGCCGAAATAGTAAGAAATATTGACATAGAAACCGCTGAAAAATTGTGTTTTCGACCGGATAAACACTTTTTCCCCCGGCTGAATGAATACTGCCAATTCCGAACGGTGCATTTCATTCCTCGTGCTATTGGTTCTATTTTTCAAAAATATACACGGAAGCGTAGAATTAATTATGTATGAATATACACTCGCGGTACTAGTACTGATCAAGGGGTACGCTTTTTTCCGAAATAAAAGTTCATTAATTAACACTTTTAGCAGTTAAAATGAGATACGTGATTACTCAAGAATTCGTTCCGAACTGTCCTTAAAATGTTTTGGGGTTCCTGCAGCGACCGCGATGCTTCTTTCCGTATCCCGATGAATGATTTCCTTCCGTAGTCCTTCCATATCCGAGAGGGGAAACGTCCAACTCCGTTCTGGGCTGGAGGCGACCGGTTTATCGTCGTCGGCCGTGGCCGCGTGCCCAGTTACCCCCGGTTATCGGAGTGGGATCCCCGGTGCCGGGCGCGAACCAGGAGTCATCCATCAACAATATCGGTTAGCCGCCAATTAAAGACAAGAGCGCCGGGGTTGGAAATTGGAGACGCGAACTGCGGCGCGTGGGCGCCCACGGCCTCACCCTCGCCCTCGTAATTGACGTTGGATCGCGATACCGTCCCAGTTATTTATTCGGGCCGATCCCTCGGCTGCATAATTCGATTTCCGATCTCACTCTCCCCCTCCCTCCATCCCTCCTTCTCTCTCCCTCCCTCCTCCCTCCTCCCCCCCCAACCAACAATATTTTACTCGCCCATTGTTTCGCGGGCAGTTTTTTCCCTTCCCATTTATTAACCGGCCGGCGCTTAATGGGAATACCGCGAAATTGGGATCCCGATGGGAAGATTATATTTTCCTCCTCCGCGGACGAGATTCGGATCGGCAGTTTGGATAAATTGTTTACAACTCTATTAGGCCGGCCGATAAAAAGGGGCCCGCCGGGGTGGGAGGGTTCGGTAATTTGTACCGCAGCGCGCTTTTTAATGCTTTGGGATGATTAATGACCGAGGAATACAGGCCTGAAATATAGTTTTATACGATTGCTGCGAGCTATTCCCTCGTTGTCGGTACCTCCGATTTAATCTGATTTGAACCCCCCCCCGCCATTACGCAGGTACAACCGCTAATCTAATCGATTATTTTCTTATTCGTTTCACGAGGCTCAGATTTGGAGCACTTAACGGAATTATATGTTCAAATTTCCCAATGAATCGAACAGGGAATCTCCTCGAAAGAACCTTCTTTTTCATTAATTGAAGTTCCGTAACGTGAAGATATTTGCTTCGTCGATTTATTTACTGGTGTTAAAATTACTCTCAAGATCAAAATTTTGAGCCGGAAAAGCCTGAATTATCCGTCTGATTGGCTCAATTCGGCACTATCAAGTGTTTTCATTGCATGTCGTATTGGGGCCCAATTTAAGTACGCCGATATTGATTGGTATTTTTTTCAGAATAATTGCTGTGGCCGACAGTGTTAATTCAGGCACAGGATAGCAATTAGGATCAAGGTAAAACCCGTACGATTAATGATAGGTGTACGCAGTGCGGGAGAAAGAGGAAAAAATAAAGCCGAAGTGAGAAAGCAGAGAAAATATACTACACTGTGGTGAGGGAGAGGGGTGTCGCCCGGCGCCCTCTAATTGGCCCAACTTGTCTAATATTGGAAATTTAAATTGCCAACTCTTTGATTCAATTCGTTTGCACGGGAGGCCGTATAATTTTCCTATCTTAACAACAGTCTTAGACTTATTAGAACTCGGCGGAATTTGCAATTCATATATACGCCGTTCGACCGGCAAATTATTTTCAGAGTCATACATATATATATAAAAGGCGAAGTTGTCAAATATTTATGTAGCAATTTTGCAAATGCATATCCAGTTTGCCGCTTATTAGGTACAATTGACTCAACAAAAACGCTGATAAGGAAAATTTTGTTCCCCTAAACTGTTTATGTAAACACTGTATTTATACTTTTTTAATAATCATATGAAGAATATCGTGTGTAAAATTGTAATTTCCTTACTGTATTAGTGTCCGGGAAAGTTCCTTCACGAGACCAGGGAACTGAAGCCAGCGATGCCGAAAAATTCTGTTCTAATAATCTTTGTTTTTCATATTTTACATTCTGTAGATTCCCACTATAAAACCTACGCATTTTACATGAATGTTCTTTTTATCCTCCAACAAGAAGTTATTCCGCATTCTCATTCTAGACTGCCCAACTGTAGAAAGATCGGAACTCGTAAATACGGCATTAGGGTATAATTTACATCGGGGAACTCTCTGGCGTACATTCCTGTACAGGTTTGGAGCCGTAGTGGCCGGCCGCGCGGCCGATGATTGCCCCCATACGCTGACACAACAAACGGCCCCCGGTACATGAATAACGCCCCGGCATCACTTTACATTTGTACGGACATTAGCCGTGCCTCATATCCCGGCTGTCCCGAATGACCCCCGACTATTATTCATTCTCCCGAGCGGACGGGAATACGCCGGCCCCCTGTAAATCATCGGTGGGAGAATACCCCGTTCTTCTGTCGAATTTTCTCATTCAATCCAGTCTTTCGAGTGGAATCGGGGACGAGGCAATTATACTGGAAAGTGTTCCAACAGTCGACAAGTCTTGGATATGAGTATCAAATTAAGTGCTCCAGCAATGGAACCTCACGAGGTTCTTCCTCTACCCAGCGGACGGACAGGTCTCTGAGTGATCCTCCGTGCCCCGTTACCGGGAACAACGGGCTCATGCCCCGGTTGCAGCAAATGGATCACGAACTGGTCGGTCGCCCCGCGCATAAATTCGAGTCTCCACCGACCGTTTTTCCCAGAAATATCGAGTACGATTGCACGTATCATGCTCCTACTGAAACGCCGTGCAAGCACGATTAGGCCGCAATTGGATCGATTTTCCAAAAAAAAAATTCGACAACGAAATAATTTTGACAGTATTATATACCTGAAAATCATATGTTAAACACACTTTCAACATGGTACGATAGCGGTTCGAATACAAACCAAAAATATATTCATATTCGATTTTGTTCTTCTCCATATAAATATGGACTAATTCTAAAGAATTAGTTCACGCCAACGTTCCTGAAGAGGTTTGAGATTGAGATCAAAATTAATATTCAACCAAAGATGAATCCTACTAAATATTGTGTATGGATTTACAATCCAAAAAATCCACACAATTACAAAGTTAATAGTGTAGGTGCGATGTAATGCCGATAGCGATACTCCGATAATAGGAGAGTTGTTCTTCTAGGTTCCGCGTTCTTTTAAATTTTACAATATTTACATGTTATTTCACCCTCCTAATAGGCGCGTAACGATTTAATCAATAACGCCTTTTCAAGAGACCACGCGCACGTTATTTATGCGTAATGAAATAATAAAATATTGCCTGAGCCGTAAATTCCTTTCCAAACAATTATGACCGACAGCTCTCGAAACCGGGCGATCGGTGCCGGCGACGGATCTGAATTTGTGTGTCGGTCCTTGATTTTATTTCAGTTTACGATTATCATTTGGTGGGCCGGCCGTAAATTCATTGAGCCCGACGACGACGCGGGGCTGCAATTAAAAGCAGTAAATCAAGAAACTGGCTTCAACCCTCCCCCCCTCGCCCCGCCCAACCACCACAGTAGAGCGGATCAACAACCGGGTTACGCGATAATTAATGGTTTCGGTTTCAAGTTTTATTTCTTCCCTTCCAATTTTTTCGTCGTTAATTTTCTCTTTTTTTTAGTTGCTTCTCCGCTTTTCGATTATTATCATTCACAGATTTCCGAATTAGGCCGCTACAAGCGTTAAACACACGGCTATCATATTGGCCGTAATTGGAGCCGGGCTGATAATAAATAACGAGCTTCAACCAACCCTTTGTTTTATCTCGTTTTACAAGTGACGGAATGTGTTCAATTCGTGACTTTTTCAAGGCGCCGAGGGGCGTTAATATATAGACATGAAAAAATAAAATTGCTTGTTTTTTTCGCATGTAAATTCCGATAACGCCCCGGCGTTAATTGGCGTGACGCTACGAATAAAAATTTAACCGATGGAACCGATGAAAACTATAAATTAATGCAAATAACAACTTTCGTACGTTTATGCAATAATTTACGAAGAGGAATTCAACGGTGTGACCACTTATTTTTAGCGATATACTGTAGAAATAAATCTGGATAACCGAATAATTCTGTATTAAAAATAAAATTTATGGAACCTTCGTTAGGCCTACGCATTTCAATATTCATATTCCTGCTGTGAGCCTTCTTAAATATTATATATGATCACGATTAGACAGGTTATCGAAATTTCTTGTTTTCCATGCATGAAATCGTCGTGCAACCCTAACAAAACTTGTAAAGGGGTAAATGAAACGAATTAAATTCACCTAATATGAATAATAGTAAGTACGCAGTGCTATTTATAGTTTCAATTTATAAACATCGGTTCCTGAGTTTGTGGAAACATCCCTAATAGAGTTGGAAATCTTCAGAGTTTTATCAAGAATTGAATTCGGTTCTTGAGAATTATTTTTTAAAATGTCCAGATTATTTGCTGACGGATTCTTGTCCTGGGTAGGGCTTAGGGTTTTAGTGTTCATTCCCGAAGCCCACCGCTGTCGAACACTCGTAAACAGACAACTGATAGGCACGGGGGTAAAACTGGCGGTAAAAACACTCGCCTCTATCAATAATGAAACGGAAATGATTGGGAGGGGCATCACTAATTCAATCGGTCAAATGGGAGAATTGAATCCTCCGCGCTTTTGGGGCCTGAGTTATTAGCCGCTGCGGCGGGAACCGAATCGAATAATTGCCTTCCCCCATTCACGGGGGGGTGTGTACGGATGTCGCTGAATACACGCACGATTCGGCCTGCGATTCGACTAAATCCGAGAGTAATAAACTCGTCTGACTGTATTATTATATGCCTGCAACCAGAAGCATCTACAGCCGCGGCAGTACTAGGGGAACGATACTTACTTGCGGAATAAATAAATTCAGATCTTACCTCCAAGAGGGTTGCGAAGGGCCAATTATAATATATAGTAAACTATAAATATGTAAAATGTACGATGACCAATCTCTGGAACGGCGCACCGTGGACTTGTACCAACTGCGGGGGATTACATATTCGCCGAACTGGATAAACAGGGACATACAAATAGTTGAAGATAGTGTTCTTACGCCGATCAATTTTAACGATTTGAACATTTGTGAAATGAGGGAAAAATCGGATTGTAATTGCTATATCGGTGAGCGGGCAAGTCGTCGGGGGGCGGGGGGTGTGAGGGGGATCAGTTTGGTTCTCGAATGGCCAGATATTCAAATCAGATATAGCAATAGGGGATGGGTCTATCCCGGTATAGGTCTTTGTTTGTTGGAGCTCGGCGCTGGTCACAAGTACTTGTTACCGGCCGCAGTAAATCCGAGCCTCGCCCACGCTCCTCTCCCCCTCCATCCCTCCCTCCCTATCACCCTCCCTCCCTCCCTCCCTCTCACGACCGGCACCGAAGATCGCCGCTAGATAAGCGGGCCCATTCTTCGTGACCCCGCCGGGCTACAAGCCTTTTTAATTTAAACACTTTACATTTACTGCCTTCGCGCCTCCAACAATCGATTATTCGGTAGGAGGCAATGCGTCTTGGACGCATCCGTAGGAACAAACGTACTCAATTTTAGAGATAAGGTTTCCTCCCGAACTCTGTTTTTGTTTTCTTTCTGTTTCTTTTTTTTTTTTAAATTTTATTTTCTCCTCCCCGCCGCCCGGTTTCCATTTACATTAGCGTCTACCGGACTGAAGGCGTCGACTGTCAACACTCCTATGAATAATGCCTACGGCTTCGCGTTTTGATAAATAAAATATGTTTCGTGCGACTGAAAGAAAAATCGTTCGTCCTTTTTCTTTTTTCGAAACGTCACCCAAAATTGTTGGAAATGTTATACCGGCTCAGAGTAGAGTGCAAGCATTGAAATATTTTACGAGTGAAAAACTACAGCGGAAATCTAACTGTAGGGGGAGAATAATATTGTGGTTGATATTATGATTCGAAAATTCATATTCGACATCGGATAATATGTAGACTGTTCGTTTGATGAAAAAGAAAGTTTCGCTATAATGTTCACGAGGCTCAAGGAACCCGAGAATAACTATTGTCGGTCGTGTTCTTTTTCACTCGATAATGAAATAACCGGTGCAAAACTAATAAACTCCGCGGCGGCCGACGTTACCGGAAGGGAGCGCCGGTCGTTACACGAACGGGCGAATTTAAACGTCAAATAGCGGGATATGGACGGATGGGGCTCACGCGAGGGGCGTCCACCTTAATTACAAAGTCCCGGCGACTGCGTTTAACCCCGGCCGGGCAGCTGGGTCGTTTGTCCCGTTCAGAATACACGCGTAAATTGCATTCGATACAGAAACGGCACGAATCATCGGGTCGGCTATTTAAATCACATTCGGTCATCAATTCTGAATAATGGAATTATAAAGAAGGGTCAGAAAAGAATTAATTCGAAGAGGCTTGTAGTACTCACAGGGGGACGAAAAAATGTTGGAATATCATACTGGAGAACGTGGATCAACGTTAATGTCCAATGTAATTTCGCCTATTGTAATCTAAGAATTGTAAATTTCCTGAAAATTTAGTGAACCTACTGAAGATCTGTATCTAGAATTAAATTTTGATTTTGAAGAATGTCTCTATCTGAATTATATCCGCAGTACTAGTGACACTCTCGGCCCCCGTGAAACAGGACGGATGCCATTTGCGCGTCCAATGGCGAGTTGGCGTAATTCCCCGGGTGGTACGCGATTTAGGTACGCGCCAGAGGGGGCGGGGCGGGGAGTCCCCGGGTACACGCCGGGACGGATGTTCGGGGAGGCGCTCACTTGGCGTGTAGGACACGCGACTGGCGTGTAAAAGAGAGCGTTTTCAATACAGGCCCGGTCCGACGGCTTTTTTGCATCTATCCGGGGTGGTGGTGAGGGGGTGGGAGGAGGCGGAAAAAACACGAGTTCTCCCAATTGAAAAAGCGAAACGGCGTAAAAACTAGCCCCGATGCGAAAATTGAGATTGGGGACCCCATTTATCTCTCGATTCGCGGGGGGTGGCGGGCGTCGATTGGAACACGGTATTGATGGCTCCGGTTTTATAGAGGTCTCTCTCTCTCTCTCTCTATGTATGTATGTATGTATGTGTGTATATATATATACATAGGGAGAGAGAGCGAGAGGGAGAGAGAGAGAGAGAGACCGTGCTGCAGAATGGGGCCGGGGGTAATTTACTGCGCCCAACCCCTGCACCGAGCGGCTGCAGCCGACAACTATGGTCGTCGGTAAAGTCAGTACTGACGTATAGCAGCGCTGTACGAACATATTCGAGGAACGGAAGAACTGAAAATATCCACGCAAACCTCGTAGTCCTGGCGGGGGGTGGCTGGAGGGGGGGGGCGGAACTGGGGGACGGAATATATAGCATCACGCGGGTTTGAATAAAATTTAAATTGGACCAATGGAAGTCACAGGGGCTATTCCGACAGTAATTGGTGAGATACAATATTGAATTGGGGTAGAAAATGGCAAGTTACAAAAATAACATTATCAGTATAGGAAGGTGGTACTATACCTGATTTTCTGATTAGAAAATCATAATCCGACATGCCTAAATGCCTGAGATCGGTGTTAATAATTCGGAGACTACGCGTATACACGAGGTGAACTTAAAAATGGTTCATTGCAGATCGAGCACAGTCATCATTAACACCTCAACGATGTACTACCTCGTCGACAGTACTAACGACGCAATACACGAAATTTTATATATTTCAACATCAATTAAGATTGACAGTTACCGTTTCATATATTTTGTCATTGATTGTACCAAATTAAACATTCATCTACTGAAATGAATCTTTATTCATATACTTGGTCTATGTGTTCTTCCCCGCTGCAGCCCCGCAACAGTCATCCCCTCGAGCCCCTAGGCAAGCAAACGGAAACTAGGAGCCAGTTCGCCGGGATAGAACAATATTGTCAGGAGCCCGACCCATCTGTGAAAACACGATAATTGAACAAGAGGTGATAAGGGTAGTAAATGTTTGGAAGGGTGGAGCGGAGAGGGACGGAGTAAACAAAAAACGAATTCACGATAGGGGTGCTTAAAAATATATTGATGTTAAAAAAAAATCATAAAAACGCTTATATTGGAAATCGAATGGTCGGATTTATTTCATACAGGATAAAATTATTTGAAAGGAAATAAGTTATTTACAGATAGTCAAATGATGAGTTTAGAAAAAAAACAATGGGTAATATTCGAGCTGGGTAGTAAAAGGACTATATGTGGTTAGAAGTCGGTTTGGCCAGGGCTCTGGAGGTTAAAATTGCCAGATATTTAAAAAAATATTTAAATTTTGATTGAGTACAAACATAAGAAACATTATTCAATGTTTCCTGTCATCCTCTAAATCGTCGTGTTTGTATAGCCAACAAATTTCTAAAAAATGTATACATTCTTACCGGTATAACCGGCGTTGTTCGACAAGCCGACAATGGATAAGTTTGACAGAGAGTCAAAGATGCGGTGGGGGGTGGGGATAAGGCGGACCGAGTTTCGCCAAGAATAAGACTGGAAGGCCGGGCTAGGAAAAGGGAACGGAAAGCGGCCAGGAATCCGGGAAGAAAGTCGAAGCGGGGTGGATGAAGCGGCGGTGGGAACTTTCCCGAAGTCGTGACTAAGAGAGGACGGGGGTGTAGGGATGGTTGAGGGGTGGGGAGTGTGCCGGGGATGATGGGGCGGTCGGTAATGGGTAAACCGTGTAGCCACGGGGGGGTGCAGATGCGGGGGCGGCTTGTCTCCAGTCAAGACAATGGGGCCCCGGCTCTCTTTCTCACTCCACGGGCCCTAATGACGGGGGTGGGGGAGCACCCGAATAATACCGTAGCGGGGTGTTCACCCCTCTCAGTGCGGGGCGGCCCCGTCGTTATCGTTTGTCGGGCACTGGCCATCGCTCTGTTGTCCCTAACCCCAGAAAAAAAAGAAAGAAAAAGAAAAAACCGGACCGAGTGTCCCCCACGTGTTCGTTTGTTTATTTCGGGGCGTGTTCCAACCCCGATCTAGTAGACGTGCTAATTCGATACGGAACTTAAGGGTACAAACGTTGACTGTCTCGATAAAAGAGACCACCCTATGTTCGCACTTTTGACACAAGAACAATTTACAACTTCGGACTAAGGAGATCTCTAGGCGTTTAGGCCATTGCGGGGAGTTGGACGATAATGGATGGGTAAGAGAGGAAGGGGACTGAACGAGTGGATTAGGATGAGGAGAAAGGCGAGAGTGGAACTTCAGTAAACCGGATTTTGTGACTTCGTCGACTGTCGGTATGTTGAGGTCATTGCGGATTGTTCGGTTAGAAACATACCAGGGAGCGTTAAGGATGATAAGAAGGACTTTTGACTGGAATCCCTGGATACAGGAGATGTTGGATTTCTTGGCAGAACCCCATAGTTCCTACTAGTTTGTAAGATTAGTTAAATTGTGTTTTTAAACTTGTATAGTCACATTAGATCACACATTTACAAGTAAAACTTGAATTTGTAAAACAATGTTGAAACAAACATGTAATTGGAGGAATAATAAAAAAGAACAATAGATGGAAATAAATATACAATTCGCAATAAAATATTTTTATATCTGTTTTCTTGTTATCATTTGTGAAAGTTTGGCTCTCAATACTGCTTAACGACTGCTTCTTTTATGCTTTGATTCTAAACTAATTTTGTCTTCATTGTGTGGCCATTCTTGACGGGTTTCTCCCCTCGAATTGCTCGTCATAAGGCCCTCGATTAGTTATTATTATATCATAAAATAAACTTTACAGCGTAATATTATTGCGATTCTGAGTACAGCACGACCGATAATCCGGGCCCGGCAACAGTCAGATCGTGACTTGTGATTTCCGGTCATCGATCGCCGGCGGGAAAATTAAATTAGCCTAATCATCGCTTTCGATAATCTTTCAAGCATAAATCTCGATATCTTTCGGAGTATAACGGGGCCTTTGAACATCATTAAAATTTATAATCAAGAAACGCTATTAAACAATAATCCCACCTGCATTAAAATAATTACAGCCAGTAAAAATATGCACATACACACACAGAGGTTCCAAAGCCCTTTGTACGGCACTTTCCTCGAGTTTAGATATGTTATGAGCGAAGAAAGTCAGAGAAACTTTTACAGTTGGCGAGTGGATCATACCTCTGAGACATTGGAACCACATGAATTCGTGTCGAGGGTGTAACTTACTAAAAAGTTTCTGATTCCCTTCAGACAAAATACCGCCATGCGAACAAACTGGCGAATTCTTGTTTAAACTCGTTAACAAAACAGCAATTTGCTGTTAATTTTATACCATTATGTATGTAAACCTCATCTGTAAAATCATCTAGGCCGAATTCACAATAGGTATGATTGGACAGAATTCTTTGTCTTTTTTTCATATCTAATAAAATAATTTTCTATGAAATAAGAGGTATCTACCTCATGAAAATTATGCCGCTTGCTAATTCTTCGATGTCAGTTTAAATTCTTCTAAAAAATATACTTTGATTTTACGTTTCGGGAAATCAAGGCGAAGGTCAGTCTAGAAGAGTGTAAAATTGAATATTAGACCTTAATTGCTGCCCCAATTAGGCGCAATCATCTTCGTAGAAACAAGTTCATCCGTCTCTGAAGTTAATTAATATACATTCCGATAGATTAAGAGGATCAAGAGGAGGAGGACTTGTAATCTCAGTAACAAGCCGAGTTTCAGAGCATTGGCCGAATCCAATAATTCATCCATCCAACACACCGGATCGTGTTTCATGAGTTTAAAATTAATTAATTCGTCCGAATTTACTTCATTTTTATCTCTTCGCGCCAGCAGATTTGTACTAATTCGGATTGATGTTGATCAATTAAAAGAAATGTTCAAATGTGCTTCCAGTTAGTTGGATGGCTAATATTTAAGGATAATATTCATGCTCGGGTTTGGTACAACAAATTGGTAATAATTAGTTTCACTTTTTAACCTTGTTTTAACAGCGGCATCCGATATATCACACTGTCTTACTGCTAGAATGTTACTACCACTTAAAGTTGAAGCGTGTTTACCTTGTGATCAAATAAGCGAATAGGGACAGAAAAATACGCTGAATTCACAGTAAAAAAAGATCCCCTAGTGTTATTCTCCGCTAAGTCGTAATTCATCACACTGATGGCCGACATTAATTTCCTTCGCAGGACCTTCGACCTGTAGCCAGGATATTAGTCTAGAGGAGTCCACGGGCGTTCACAATACCCTGGACTGAATAGGGAAACAGGATGAAGAAGATGTGAGGGTCGAACGTTCTGCCGGATTTGAGCGCGTGAAATCTGGCCCTGTTTACCACCGCAGTAACATTTACAGGGGGGGCTCCGGTAATCGAGCGATACGTTCCAGGTAGTTGCCGTCGGTAGGGGCCGACACTGTCGAGTCTAAACATTGTTGTATTACCAATAATGGGAACACTTAGCCGATATTGTGTGGGCGGGCCCAACCCCTACCTAACCCACCCCAATACCATAAACCACCACACTCGTAGGCTAAGTGATCTATAAACGTCATCCGCCGCAAACAATGCCCGAACGAGGGCTAATGCCTTTTCGGCCGGACATTTTCCCCTCTTTTGTTGGAATTCTACAAAGTTTTCAGGCGTTCGACCACCTAAAAATTTCAAAGCTAAACAAACAAATTCTCGAACGCTGATCGCCTTCTAACCTCCCGGTCACGGTGGACCTCAATCGTTGAACTTGGAATGGAGAAAAATATTTCTATCCTCTATGAAGTGGACTTCAATGAACTTGTCGCATGTAAGATAGAAAAGTACGGTCCAAACTGTGCTGGAGTCAGAACAGTTGTGGCAATTTCTGTTTTCAGTTATTGTATTAATGAAATTTCATATTTACTATTGACCCAAAGAGCTACTCTCTAAATACAAAAATATGCGATTAGCTACCCATAAGTTAAAATGAATGTTTCATAAAATTTTTAAAATGTGTTGGCCTCAATTTCAGCTAACATAAAAATATTCCCGCGAGCTACCGATAGCCCGGCTCTAGAACTTCCAATTGGAGAACTGATTATTGAACATAATTTGATGTCACAAGCAAATCCGAGAAATACTGTTCCGTCTTTATTCCGGCGAGATCTCCAGAACTCTGATAGAGAAAACCGGTCTAGGACTAAATAGGCGGTTTGTCGTATCCAGATTCCCAGGAAGTGAGGGTAAAATGGCAACCCAAGGTAGGGGATGTTCTCGTTGTCGACAAGGTGGTCGAGGCCAGTTTTGTTGCACGCCGAACAGGAGGTGGACAAACTCCGCTGGGGGTCGAACTCCGGGTGTGGCCTTCGAGGAAACTTTTTGGGGTAGGCCCTCCCCCGCTGAGCGAACCGATGTACGAAGAGAACCCAAAACTTGCCTAATCAACTCCTGCAATTAAAGCTCAATGGAATGTCCGTTGTAAACATTTTCTGTTCCTATTTTCGAATTCACTCAACAAATAACGTCTTTGTGGAAGAAATTCGATTCATGTTTAAGGTTCAGAAACGATGAAAACATTTGTACGGGTAAATGATATAATTTTTCTGAAATAAAAATTCCCTTTCGGTTCAAAGTCCTCCCAACCGGCCCCACAAATTGTTAATCAAGAAGTTATGAAAATATAATAAAAAATTTGTAATCATCGTTCCTCAAATTACAATAAGTCATAAATAACGCTGTGCAATTCATCCTTGTCTTCACTTTCTGCACCACAGCCCATTCTGCAATGATATGAATGAGGGATCAATGTTCTATGTAAATTGGCTCTTGAAGTTGCGGGAAAGATCTAAAATTTCGACCGTGAATTATTATTTATTCATTGTTGTTGGGTTTACAGTAGATTTACAAAATGTCTAATTGAAATACGAAAAGGAGAACGTTTTCACTGTGAAATGCCCATTCAAATACGATGCAGTACTGTCCCTCGGCTTTTAGCCACCGGGCCACATTCTTCTTCGGCGACAAGCAGGACAACTTCCTCGTCAAAACGAGGTTACCGGTCGCGCATAAGGACTCGGAAGAGGGGACACAAAAAAAGGACATTAATCGCAAGGAGCCGTCTGTAGAGAGTGCGGACGACGACCACCCGTGTTCGGACGAAGTGGCCCGGCGGGGGTTCTAGCCCGTAACGGCCGGGGGTACCCCTCTTCTGCTTGTAGTAACACTGTCGATGACCGGCAAAAAATTATGTCATCCAGCCCCCGCTGCGGTGTCATTCTCTCCTCTCAATTATCTCTGGGAACGACACATGCTTCGCATCCCGTCTGTCGCCCCAGAGGCGGCCCTCAAGGCGGCTAATCGGCCGTGAATCGAACTGCGAAGCGGACTTCCCTGACCGGATAATTGTTGGCCGTCAAAATATTGGCCCTACAGAGTCTCACAGTCTACCCCTCTCATTCTCACCGCTCTCTTAGCATTTAATCAACCTCATTGCAGGTAATAATATATTTTCATATAAGAATATATTCTTCTTACATATGACCTATGTCGACTGATTCCGACCAAAACCTATTTCGATCAAAAATGGCCCTATTTCCACCTAAAACGACTAATGTTCTCCGATATCCACTAATTTCGACCGAGGACGACTAATATTGATCACAACCGACTGTTTGACCTATACTGGCGGTGTGTAATTGTTGTTTTAGGTTCGTTGGGCCCGTCCCTCCGTTGGATTATCTCAATCATGTGTTTCAATTATGACTCCTTCTTATTTCATCTGGATCCGGTTTTTCAACAGTAAACGATAGTCAGCCGTTGAAAATTTGTTGGCAACGCTCCCTGCGACTTTAACGCCGGCATCTTCTCATGCATTTAAGACAGTTCTTATTATTGAGACAGTCCCGAGCACGCCGGTTAATCTCGGCCAGAGGAGCGGGTCACGTTGAATCCCGATTCTTGAGGCGTAGCTTCTCCTTTTTTTTCTTTTAGCAATAGGGAGAGGGAGAGGGATGGAGGTCCCGAGGGTGACGGTGTCGGTGGCGGTGATCCCTGTTTGCGATGCATACCGCGCACTGGGAAATCCCGCCGGCTCCTCAGCCCAAGCCAAACACAAATATTTTGCTAATCGCTCCACACCGGCTTCCAGAACACCGTTCCGCGATCGAACACGTACGTGCAAATTACAGGCCGGCGGGTCTTAAATCGCGATTCGTATCCGACCGCTTTAATTTAAATGAGAAATCAGATCCACGGCATGGAGAGGACTAACCTGCTGGTGATTGCATTCGAAGCAGAACGCGTTATCGTGCATAATCGTTCATGTACGAATAAATTATTGGTACTAGAACGTACAACTGAATAACTTGGATGGTTAAATTTCGCAATTGTATACAAAGTTACACAGTTCAGTCCTGTGCTGACAACCTTCTGCTTTTGAAAAATGTTACTGAATATATACCGATAATAATAAGTGGGGTAGACGATAATATATTTATGCAAAACATTATTGCAGATAGCATACTTTATCGACAACCATAATGCTATTCTGGAACGGTCCTGACTATTGCAAATACTCGAAACCGGTCTAGAATAGGAACCACTCAGAGTTAACTTCAGAGTAAGGTCCCGAATATCATCTCTCGTATAATTTTCTGTACCCACTCTTTGAACATCGGCTTAATCCCGAACTCGGCTTATCGCCATCGTCTGCAGCGCTCAGTCTCCTACATATTATTTATCATCCGTGATGTGTGAAATAAGAAAAACAATTCATGTCAGTAATTAATATAAGCCATAAATCTCAAGAACTGGCATCATAGAAAGCAATAAATAAATTCTGATTTTAAACTCGTTCATACAAATCCAGGATCTAAATATTGACAATAATTATTTCGCGTCATCGGAACACAAAACTACAATTCGTCAGCGCAGTTTTCAGGTTCATATTTTTTCGCAGATATTTTAACATGGCCGACTGAAGATGGCACGCGGCCGAAGAAACCGGTTTTGGCACAGGCGGGAGGGCGTTCGCAAAATACCCGACCGCTCAAGTCCGAGAAATACCTCTCGGTACATCCGATCAAGGTGTGATTCTCATATTAAATTAAATTAAAACAGAGGACGCTCATTGTTTTTATTGCGCACATTATGTCTCCGAAATTGGACCTTTTCAGGTCTCCTCTTAATCCCGCGTTTATTACACCTGCCCTGAATATTTTAAAGATAAGCGACCCCGCCGATAAAAAGAAGTCTGTATTTTGGGTCCGCGACGCGGGCCCGTATATTTATCGGTCCCGGGGGGATTATATCTGTTACTCAAATGAATTCAAATGGGCAGAGCCGCGACGCTGGGCGTTAAGCGGAACTTAAGGGGGAAGTGGCAGGGGCCCCCCTGCATGAGGCGTGAATTAGGGCCCACAGGGGGGGGGGTACACCTGCACAGGGAACTGTTTAGCCTAAATTACCTCGCGACAAGCTTCCAGGGCTGCAACGAAATATGTGGCCGATGAAACACGGCCAGAAGGCAGGTGGTTTCGAATCGATAATCGAACAGGAGTTTTAGCCCTGCTGGAAAACGGACTTGTGAGAGGCTGGCGCGTGTTTATAAGTGCTACCGTACTTAGTAGCATCGCACGAGATACTCAGGTTACATTATTTCTTCCCAAAGTGTCCCATAAACAAGATAGGACCACATGGAAAAGACGTAATTAAAGTCATTACCAACCTAAGGGTCGCATAAGGGTGCAACTATGTGTATCAAAAAGTAAGTAATACACGGTGTGTCCAATTTAAAAGTCCTTCAAAGTTCGGTTTTTGGCTTTCGGCCAGCGTCAGTTGAACACCATCCAGATAGTAACAAAATACTGAAAATTAGTTTAGTTTCTCACCGCGAATCTTCCCTAGGAATACTTTTCCTTGTTTCTGAGCCAAGAACATTCGCTAGACCGGTTTCGGTCGCACGCCATCTTCAGTAGCTTTTTCGTCGGTGGAGGCTGCCGGCTATTCTAACACTTCGAAACAAGTACTCTCCGCACTTTGATTTCCGTTTTTAAGCAATATTTTCAATTCGTTCAGCTGACAGCATTCTACTGACAATATGCATAATAAAGGGAAAATATTTCCTAGAATTTAATACAGAATTTAAATGTGCAGACACCGAAACGATCCGGTACAGTTTCAGTTTCTAATTAAGACCTAAGGTGGGCCTAGGGTCCGGGCCATCGATTCTGTCCGAAACCGGTGTTATTAATAGCTGTGCCGAGGGGGGGCCTATTTGTTAAAAAGACGGTGGCCATTACTCTTTCACATGGTGGACAGCCACCGCCCAATTTCCTGGTCCAGTTTCCTCCTCCGGCCGGAATAAATCATCCCCGTCCCACCCCTCACTCTGTTTCTTACCGCACCGGTAATGGCGCAGATTATTCATCGATAAATGACCATTCCCCCCGTTCAAGCCACACCTCGGAAGCTTGGCCGAAGATTGGTACCTTACTGTCTGCCCTTTCAAGTCACAGACACAGATAGTCCTCAGTAGGCATCGATATCTGTCAACAGAAAATGGAACATTTTACTGCAGCTCGGTAGAAGTTCAATTCTTAAAGCCAGACGCCTTATATGGGACATTAATCGACGTGTGACTCCATTAATAGCCGTGTAAATATGTCCCTGGGATAATGCCGATTATTAGTTCGAATATTACGAAAGAGTGGTAAAAAACAATTTTACCACTTTTTTTGTACAATTTTACAGCGTGCGAAAGTTCGCACGTTTCAATCGCACAACAAACGCTTAAGAGATTAAAACCGTTTAAAATTCATGAAGTGTTCAGTTCACTAAATTAGTTAGTCCACGAGCTGAACTGTAACTAAGCGTTTCTGCATTCCCAAATGCTTTCATTCCATGCATTCCGACTGGGGAATCGTGACGGTTCTTTCAATTCCAACTTTTCATTTCCTTCTTTCACTTTTGCGTCGACTGCTGCACTTTTCCGACTGCAACGTTTGAAATACACGATATTATTATTATTATTATATATTATAGATTTCGGACTGTGGGATTTGAATGCAGGCGTGATATCTGAATTAGGTGGAGATTTAATTTGACTCGGATGATCTGAGACTCGGACACTGTGAGAGGCCGTGGATGGAGTACGCGGGGGGCGAGTTTTCTTGTTTTTTTCCTGACGATTGGCCTCATGAAATTTCAATTTCTCGAATATTTTTATAGGCGTCGGTTGTCCAACAACGGTTTTACGGCCGTACACCGTCCGTCCCATAAAAACCGGATGAGGAGGAGGAGAAGGAGGAGGAGGAGAAGGAGGAGGAGCCCTTATTGTTTCCTAGGGACGAATTTATCGCGTCCCGGAGGCCCGTTTATCCGGGGCGCCGCTAAGTTATGGCCCTCGGACTGGGCGTGGGCGGCCGCATTTGTAGCCGACCGATGTCTTCTGGAGGACTAGTAAAAAGAAAAAAATATTTCAATTTACAGCTATCCCCCAACGCTCATAGAGATGTTTAGTGCGCCCTGGGACAGCGTCGAATGAACAGACTATTAATTACCGTTTCGGGGGTTTTTGATTTGTGCGTCTTATCCCGAAACGGATAACGATGAGATATATCGTCGTCCCCGCCGACCTGTCCCTAAACAATCCCTTCGGGCATTACACGCCAGCGTGTAGTGCTTATAAAAACGAAATAATTCAACGCCGAGGAGCCGGAAATATGAAAATGAAACTGGTTCGAAAAACACCGGCCGGTTACAGTGCATGGTGAATAGAGTTATCAATTTTTTTGACCCATGAATTCTCACCACTCTAGTTTAATATCTCACGATACATATTTAATCACATTAATGTCTTATCTTATTTTTGTCTACGCTATTCGTCTGTGCTCTACAAAATCTTCTATATCTTGAACAACATTCTTGCGTATTCTTGCTATATTCTGTCTTCCAGATACAATTTTATAGTATTTTTTGAACGGTTGAAGTATAATTTTTGACAATATCCCAAACCCTTACGGAACACCCCCCTCCGATCGGCACTTTTAATTTCCAAATTCCTACTGTGTTAAACACGATACGAAATGTCGCTAACAGATATTATGTTAGACGTATAAATTTACGAGCGAGGTTCCCTCCGAAAATCAGAAGCCCTAGATTCGTCCATTCATTCGCCATCCGTCTTCTGGGCGTTCAACAGCGTTAAATAATAATGTCCTGGTGGCTGGGGTCGATTCGGAGGGTCGGGACTGATGACGGTTTTTGCCCGGTTTCGGTTTCGGCGAGCGGTCTGAGAGGATTCGAGGGGGGCGGCGGCAGGATATTGAGAGGCGGCCACAGGTTCGCGCCCACCGATTAATGAACCCTTTCATTGCCGGCCATTCTTCATTCCCACCAGAGCAACTGGCGATACCCCAACAAATATCTAACAGGTGCCTCGTTCGTGGTATCAATAATTTCTTTCCCAAATAGATATATTGTTATCGAAAATACACGTTGAATTTATCAACAACAGAAAAAAATAAAACGTTTCACTTTAAGAATTTACGAATTTTGGGGTTTCGGCGCCAACTCCGTGTTTGTAGGGCACAGGATCAGAGAAAAATGTTCCGTCTGCAAATTTTAAATCTAATTAGAGTGGATCTTAGACTCTACACCCGCATCAAAGTGATATTCCACATTACTTATATACCTCATATATTACTGAATATTGAAAGAATAAAATGCCTGTTCACCTGATTGTGTGTTTTATCTCGTTTTCTTCTTAAACTTTTTACTTCAAACAGTATTAGACCAAAGTAAAATATTTTTGTGGATTAGGGGTTGGAACTTTCCCTTGCTTTGCACTATTACAACACTTCCTTTATGAAAGGTCCCCACAATAATTTCGACCTAACGACCCCATTAAGCAAATACTTTTACTTTATTTCTTAACTTTCCTATTTAGGAACTGACTGTGACTTTATGTCGAAACCCGTCTGATAATGAACGAAAAATCAGAGTAGAGTTATATCATTGATAACTCCGATACTCCGAAAAATTCTTTACAATCTTCAGTATATTTCAGTAATAGAGATATATTCTTCAGCCTGGCCGAGCCAAATAAGACCGCGCCATAAGAAATCGGCCCAACATAAGTCATCCTGATTGTCTACATTTGTAAATACTTTAAATTAGCTCGGGGGGATGGCGCGGGGGGCGGTGGAGCCGGAGGTTCGCCCACCGCCGGGCCCCCGGTCATTGTATTTAAATTGGCCAACTATATTTGCATGCTGTGTCTACGGTGCGGGCATATAATTGACAAGTGGGCAGCCACCAGTTGGAGGGCTTCGTGTGCGGCCCGGACCGCCTCCTCTAGAACCAGAACACGGCCCACGGTACACTGAAGAAAACGCGCAGGTTCAATTCCTCTTTTCATGAAATTGAAGGTAAATTCGGTACAATTGGGGTCACTTTCCTATGACCACTTTTTATACGCGTGCTATTGCAATTGTACACATGTGTATATGTGCTATTGCATATAATTTATTGCACGATCCTAGTTTCCACCCGTCAGCACGTGGAGAACCCTCAACTCTAGCGGATGATAGGTCCAGGTATTTCTGCAACTCAAAAGCTGCGAAGACGAATGGAACCAGTTCGACGGCGACGAAAAGGCCAAATGAAATATAATTGGGACAAATATATTCTTTTATTGAAAAGTAATCGTTTTCACTACTGAATATTCATATTTAATCTTTGTACCAAAGGTCGGTCCAACTTCCCAGAGGATGGACCTCAGTGCATGACATTAGGCAGTATTAGTTGAATACTTATTGGAACGCCCCAAATCTTGTCAGATTATTATATCTTGTTGGAATACCTATTAAATGCCTTGCCAGGGGGTGTGTTCATGTCACCGGTTTGGTCTTTTCCAAGAGGTGGCAAACGAGTGTATTTCGTAGATTTCGTGTGTCTCTGTGTCTCCTCTCGCTGGTTTGGTCTTCAGCCAGACCGGTTTCGGCTGCTCGCCATCTTCAGTAGCCGTGTTAGTCACTTTTGGCAGGGAGATGATGAGACAGAAACACACGAAATCTACACTACGAAAAACACACTGTAGACTATAAAGAGGGTATTTCTTGAATCTCGACCTGCAGGATACCGCCGTTGGTATTTCCGGATTTGACGCCTAAAGTCCATTAACGACTCCTGCGGGTGGTTTGCCTCGCGAAGCGGGGGTCAATTAAAGTCCCGGGCCGGACGGTCCGGACGGCGACGCATCAATCCAGTCACTGGTATGGCGAGGGGGCGGTTTTTGCTTCTGAGGGTAAAAAGCGACAGTCCCGAGCCCTATTTCTGGGGTCTATTTCTGGCCCGTTGAAACTGAACTTGCGAAGGGGGAGGGACGAGGGTTGACAAATTCGGAGGGTTGACCCACCACCCCCCTCCCACCCGACACACCCACCCTTCGGGGCAATTAGTCCAGATGTCTAGGTGAGATATAGGTGACACTGGCGCCTCAACAGGCCTCCAATTAAATTATCCACGGTCTACGATCTCAATGTGGCCGTATTCCTCCTCCGGGGAGGACACGAAATGTGTAAGAATCTTATCTACATAAATGTACATTATAAATCTCTCAACAACTGTTGCGCAAAACAAACAACTTTATTACAAACCAGAGGTTTACAAAAAGCTACTAACGCTTGACAACTTAATATATTTATCTAATATTATTTAAATTTAAATTAATTAGCTAATGAAAGCATCTTAGATGAAATAGGGCTTTTCAGGAATAAATGATAACTGATGAGTTACCAAATATTTACGGTTTTGACTATATTTTACTATATACGGCCCCAACTTGTATTAATTTACAATAGATACGATTCAGCGACGTTTTCCACGACCACAATTCTCATTATTACTACCTGACGTCCTGTACAATCGCGTAATACTGCCGGGAAAAACCGCGGGCACTTTCAAATTTCACGAAGAAGACAACAGTCCCAGGGGAACTCCAGTAAGGAGGTAGTAGACCTCTCTGCAGGATCTCGCTCTCCCGTGTTCTCCGAACGCTATCTTACCGGAAGATAGATATAAACAATTATAATACATACATTTACGTTTATAATAGAACCTAGAACAGTACTTTAAACATTTAAAATTTGATCTTCTCAAATCATTATTAATTCGAATTCTCGCCTTTATGCACATTATTGAACGGGGAAAGGACAGTGGACGATTCGTTAAATTTAAATCAACTTCAGATTTTTCTGTAAATTCCTATCGTCCTAATCGTTAACGGCCCAGTCGAATAGCACTTGTTAATCGTCGAAATCCTCGTGAAGTATTTTCGAATTGCGTTCGAAAGGAGGTAAAAATCTGATAAGGCCCGTTGGGCAAGAGTTGAGTTGGACTTTCTATCGGGCGTCGAGTTGTCGGACCACAAGATTCGTGTAAAACTAATCGTGGAGCGAATGGGACAACGCCCCAACCAGTGGGGAGGGAACACAGATCGCCCTGCGCGATGTCCCACCACGGAAACGCGATTATGGCGAGAAAAACTCTCGTAATACGAGCCGAATGAGCGTCGTTGCATAACGTGTCGCCGCCTTTGAAATGAAAACATTAATCACCTTCTAACAGCAGTGTGTTCCACTTATTTTTTTCCTCCTTAATTGATAACCTTTACGCTCACCAACAACATAGTAACAAAGTCCCAGTTCCGAAGTCAAAGTTCGTTCTTTCGAGCGTTTCTTTGTCTTGTGGACTTGCGAGTATTGTGCGCCCGTTAGCCGTTAAGTCCCAGGTGTACAAAATCGGGTTCTTAGGGCGATAAGGAAGATTTTTTTTCTTTCATCCCACAGTCTCTTTTTTCTCTTAATTCTTCACGATTTCCAGACGGACCTGGATTTTTCCGATTGGCAAAACTCTAGATGTCCTTGGTCTAGACGTCCCTTCAACGTCCACAGGTAATTGAGAATATTTTGCGGATATAGCTGCCCCACGCTCCCTAATTGGGATAAGACCCAGCCCCCTTCCCTTCGCCACTCACCGCTGCGGTAATTTCGGCCCAATTACGGGGCCGAATTACCTCACTTACAGAGAACTGTGTCACTGCCCCCCTGAGGGGATTAGGCGAATAGAAGAGGGACACAATCTATGTCATGTTCTAATAACAAGGTTTAGCGGAATCCCGAACGCCCTGTCACCCTCCTGCTTTCCAGCAAACATGACCCAATCGGGGTGAGGTTTGAGTTAGGCTATTTATATAGAAGCAGGATTGGAGTTTGATGTAATACCTATCGTCAATATCATTCAGCCGAGAGGTACATAATTTACTTTCAAAAATTGTCTTACGAAGTGTCTGACTAACCAAAGGGTCAATGGTTACTGATGAAGGTTCTGCCACAGATCAAATACCCAATCGGTATTATACTTGAATTCATGATTTACCTAGTAAATCGATACATTTTTTCACGTAGAAAAACTATTGTACGATGACCGTAGATTTCGTGTTTCTGTCTCCTCTCGCTGGTTTGGCCTTTGGCTAGACCGGTTTCGGCTGCTCGCCGTCTTCTAGCAAAAGACCGACGCAAACCACAAAACAGGTATTCTAAACTATTGTAGTCAGAGCGATTTGATAACATTTGAATGTGTAACGGATCTGCGTTCAACTCCCCGAAAGTCATTCCCAGTATTATATTCGGAATATGAGAATTTCCCGTTCAGAATTTAACGAAGTTTCAATTCAAAATTTGAATTCATATTGAGATGAACTTGAGAATAATAGAAGACGGTCGAGACATTGACAGCGTAATATGTCTATAAATACAGTTAATCCTATAATCTCGTTAACAAGTGAAAAATCTAAATTTATTCCTAATATACAGTTTACTGGACTATACATAGAAAATTTCCATCGCGTCACAGTACAGCGATTTCAGCAAGAGCGATTCCTCATTTGGCCATGTACGCAGCCGCTTCCCTACCATAACACTGGTCAGATTAGGCACGGTGAAAAACAACAGAGTTCTTCCTGAAGAACGACCCGAAGGCAAGAGATCTATTAGCCTAATTAGAACGTTGTTCGGACAATTAACCCTTGCAGTGTTTTAAATTAGATTTATGTTCGGAACGAATGAACTAACGAAATTCAGTTTCGGTTAAGACCCTAATTGTTTTCTGTCTATTTTTATGCGTATAATTCGAACAGACATTGTAAGGAATTCCTCATATTCCGCAGAAATGTCAGTATATCAATCATTGCCTTATGCGTTATCGATTTTAATCGTAAAAGGTGTCCATTAGTCCTCTAAAAAATGAAATTAAGCATAAAATTTGAGTGTTAAACTAAGTTAGTCCTTTATTTGTTACTTTTTCCAATTTCGACTTCTCGCCTTCATCAATTAGTATATCATGATAGATTTTAAACCAAAGCAAATTAGATCAGTTCAAATAGCTTATATCTATAATTTGATTTTAAGAAATATTATTTACTTGGAATATTAAAGAAACTGAATTCACTTGAGATTCAGATATTCTTACATTAAAATTTACGTTATGGACATTTTGAATCTTTATAATCCCTAAGTAAACCGAACAGTTTCAAAATATATAAGCTGAAAAACGTTATTTCACGGTTTAGAAAAAGACTCCGAAAGTCCGTTAGTCGGGAACAACGTCGTGATCAGGAGCAATAAACATTATGCGTTTGATTATCATTTTCATTATCCACGCTCGGGAACAATTACACGTATTAGGCTATATCTAATAGAGATCTTTATGCCCCCCCTAGATCTGGCCCTATTTATTTTGTATTTAGGCGAGCCCATTTATTAGTCTTCGGCCGACTATAAAATTAAATTATAGCTATTTCAGTATTGTTATTATTCCGACTATTTAACCTAATTCGGTGTCCACTTATCTTCAGCAGTTTATATATCCTGCGAACCTGTCCTCTTGGGAGTTCCTTCCGTTCAATCTTAAGCGTTTATCTTCTTAATTTGTAGGCATTTACGTTGGTAAATACCGAGACAAATTAAACAACCGGCCCGAACTTGTTCCAGAAGAAGATAATTGCCTCAGAAAATCTCAGAGAATAAGATATGGAGAAGCGCATTGCACTTCAGGGCTATGTTTTTGACAGTATATATACTGTCTTATCCTATGATTTAACTCTATTATAGGGCGCGCTGTAAAACGTTGTTTCTTTTTTTTATTACTAACGACGTGACAAAAGCAAGCGTTATAAGTGCGGACAAATCGGAGAAAGTTCCAGAACGGGAAAAAAACGTGTTCAGCCTTGGGGTCAGTCGAAGTGACCGGTCGGCATATAAATCCTTGCCTCAATAAAACTTAACTTCCCGCTTATTAAAAGCCTATTATAAGAACCTTTTTATGAAATTAGTCGCCTGAAACTTCAGTTTTGTAGCTCGTAAGATAAAAGTTGAAGTTATAAGGCGCCTAGTTAATAAATAAATAAGTAGAAAAATGTAATTTGGGGCATGATTAATCATCCCTTAGCCCTGGAGGTGTACACGGTCCCACGTTCCTGGTCACCACGCGATACCGTCTCGACCGTATATCGGTTATAATTGGCCGGCAAATCCGGACTAAATACACGGCCATATTAAGGCTCGATTTAAGACGTCTCTCAACTGATCGCTCACAGTGTACCCATATCGGATAGCGGACGGGTTGCAATTAATGTCCCCCATTAAAATATAAGTAATAGCGCGTTACTCGGCCAGCTAGCCGTTTTCCCTAATAGGTTCACATTTATACGCGAATGTCGGGCTCGCTCAAACCGCTGAGCTAAGACCTGTGTCAGCTGCAAGTGCGGGCCCGTATATACGGCCTGCGTATTTCTTCAATAATAGGATTATAATAATTTACATTCAGCTACTTTTTTTTTTGTTTCCAGCGAATGACGAACAGTGAATACCCGTTTTCGGAATTCTGCGCCTGCGCGGTTGAGTACGAATAAAATCACGTTCTGCCCGCTCCGCGGTCGAGCCACCGCAGAGACCACGTGACAGCAGTGGGCGTCTGGAAGCTCTTCGATTCCGACACACTTCGCAGGAAGTGTTTCTATCCAGTTATCCAGAATATCGCTTTACTCTGGAAAATACCACTAACGAAGACTCGTGGGGAGAATGATAAGCTCGGAAGTTATAAGGTTAAAGCACAAGTCACTCCAGACAGTGTAGGGTAAAACTTTCACTAATGCCACCGAGAAGGAAGAATGAACTAAAAAAAAATTAAGAACAGATAAAAATAATAGACTAATACAATTTTACATTCATAGATTTGTTGCTTTCTGTCTCCTCTCGATGGTTTGGTCTTTTGCTAGACCGGTTTAGGCTGCTCGCCATCTTCAGTAGCGGTGTTAGTCACCATTGGCACTTGGGGATGTTTTTCGGGCATCCTCACTGCACTGTCACTGTCACTTGTACTGCGGTTTTTGTCAGTTTGTCGTGTGTATATATACGTATCTTGTTATTGTGTTGTTGTGGAATGTTGTTTGTCTTATTTGAGTTGAGTTGAGAACGAACTAAAAAAATTTCAGAACACAGCTGACAATAATAGACTCATACAATTTTACATTCCTTGAACAAGAAAATTTACAATCCAACATCTAGACAATAACAAAGAAACGAAAGTTACATTTCAAATTAAATGATCTTCGGTTACATACTGATTCCCTTAGTTGTAAGTTTTATAATTTAATTTTGTGATCACGGTTATATAAAACGTAAAGCGGCTTCTCTCTTTATATAATTTCTTTATTCATCTTTCTCTTTTGTAAGTGTTGCACGCAGGAATTGAAGGTAGAACAGACTATCGGTTAATGACATGTTGGAAGAGCAATAACTTGGCGTGTTTAAATTAAAAATTGAGAAGAGGAATAGTCTTTTCCGAATTTATACTGTATATTGACTGGGATACCTTTCTTGTAAATTGCCAAAAATATAAAGGCCCAACGATTTTAAACGATGTCCTGACGATATTAATCGACCGGTAGCCGACCGACATCTATTAGGAATCGAGCCTTGCGACATCTGTTCTCTCGTTATCCGAAAACGAGAAGTCCCCACACCGTGGAGGGGGGAGGGATTAATGGTGATACCCACCAGGGGTGGGTTTTTTGTGAAAAAAAGTAGTTTTCACGCCGGCCCCGAATATATCCCGACTGGAAGTGACTAATACCCGGCCCTCATTCGGGCCTGTTAATGAAGAGCTCTCGTCAACGGCAGAAAAATATATGCGCTGAGTTTCCAAGGCCGGGTAATATAAATTTTGGTCCCGAATCGTGGCCTAATTTGAAAGGCCGCAGGAGTCTACATTGGGGGACCGAGAGCTTCCGGTTCATCAGACATCGCCGTATTTACCTATTCAGACAGCGTTTGATGTCCCAATTAACTAAGTCAGTCATTAACTAAGTCGGTAGGCATACGATGATAAGGAGAGCGGAATGAGGACAGAGTACAGCACAAATCTTAGTGTCGTAGAAAGGGCCTACTAGTAGACACGGTCCCGAGTACTCGACGGTACCCACACCCAGTATGTTTGTCTGTGACCTGAACACTATAGATCACTATAGGCGCCACTAACTTAAGCACCCGTGTCCCCCGACATGAGGTTCCTGTGTGGCTAGCACACATGCTGCGCCTATGCATATTTTCCTTACGCCTTTCTGATTTTTCGTTGCAGGTTAAGACATTCTAATGTTCGCACTAATATCAAAAGTATTGAGACTTCGAGTTCTCGCACTGTCAAAAAGATGAAATGACCGGAAGAATTAAAACGGAGAAATAATTATATTTTATTAGGCGTCTTCCGGAACGTTATGAGAGATTGACGTCATAAACGGTGCAATTGAAGGAAAATTCGGTCTACCACCCGGTTCAGAACTGTGGACAATTTTGGAACTCTGTGTCGTACCAAAATTGAAAATTTATTCCTCATTTTATTTTAGAAATGTTTTCATAACACAGTGATTTCACTTCTATCTATTCTTTTGTCTGCATAAGAAAATTAGCCAATTCATTTATGGTGCAATTCTGTATTAGCATCCGGTTCTCTTGTGCGGAACTGTGCGCGGAATTAACTACACTAAAATTTATGAACATCTTTGTATATTATTTCGTTGCAAAATTGTGTGTATGTTCCGTTTCAAGGATTAATGGGTGACGAACGCGATTCGCGTGCCGAATAATCCTCTCCTGCGAAAAAAATAGCACAGACGAAGCCCTGCACAATTACGGGGCTTGCAGCCAGACTTCGTTTACACGGGAATGTTGCTGCTTGAATGTTTGCTTAAAGAAAATATTTCGGCATTATTTTCGCAAGTTCCATGAACCGGTTAACTATATGCTTCAATCATATGTTATATCAGAAACGTATTTTTGGGACTATATTTATTTATTTTCTTTAGTAATACTTCATTTGACCAATATAATCTTGCGGGATCTTAAAGTTGAAGCCAATTACACCGGAAGTCATCAGATTTCAATGCCACTGGTATCTTCTTGACCTTTTGATCTTTACTTTACATTGCGTGAGAGTACTAACACTACCATTGTTATAGCTGCTTACATGCTTCATACTGGAAAATTTTAAGGAGGAATATCTCATAGCAAGACCAGGATTACAGGTTAGGAAGAGTGCGCATTTCGCATCCTTTTCAGACGCGCGCTTCATATTATTCCGAGACAATTAAAAGCAGGGAAAATACCCATTTCTAAGTCCCATTACTCCGAGTTCCCGGCCTCATTTTTTAGACTTACTGCACAGAGCTAAGTCCTATTAAAAGGCTTAGGGTTGGGGAACGGGTCGAATGTATTTCGCGGATGTAATTACACGCCATTATGGTAATGACTTCCTGTTTATTCAAATAACATAATAGCGCCTTAAAGAGTTGATATTCATATGTGGTCGCGGGGGGGCTCCCTCGCCCTCTCGCTCTAATCCTTTCCCCCCGCATTAGACCAGCTCCCAATTTCTAATTGCAGATGTAATTAGACCTTTCGGCCGTCCTTGACTCTCTCCTACTGGACAGTCCGCCTCGTTAACCTCAGAAAAAATTGTGTGGGGGCAATTAATCCGAATTACTATAAATATTTAAGAAAAAAAGCATCCCCGCAGCCCAGCTCTGTTGTATTACCATAGCCATTAGTGTGCGGTTCCGCTTGTCCGATCCGGTACCCGAAAGATTTTCACGTTCTAATTGAACATAACACGGCCCCTCGACTTGGGCAAATACGGGACTGCGGTAATTCAGCATAATTGGCGCTCCGGGATCTAAATTAATATTGCGCCTGTAAAACAGAAGCGTTTTCCACATATTGAGATAATTTGAAATGAATTATTAAACATTCTAATTGAATGGGGAAGCAGTCGAGGATCTACTTCGAACGCCGGAATCAACCAATTATCGATCGCGTTTTGAATTATATTTCAGGCACAGTTCGCTGAAGGCCCAGCACTAATTTAACTAGAGATAGACCAGCTGAAACGACTATACGATTTTAATTAAATTTAACTTTAAAAAATTGCGTCTAAGAACTTGAACGAATGCCAAATTTCAACGAAATATTTATCGCAAATCGATTCTCACCGATTAAATCTCTTCCAACGACCTTTCCGAACGAAGCCGAGATTTCTCTAATGACAGTATTAACGGAGTGAAAGTCACAGGTGACAGACGCAGTCGTAAATAAATATTTCATTCCTTGCCATTATAAATGGCTGTGGTTCAGCCGTGGCATTTAATTAAACTAATTCACAATCCTCAACAATTTACTCCCCTCTTTTATTTGATAAATAGATATCCAATAAAAGAGTATTCTTACACGTTAGTTGAAATGAATAAAGCAAGAATAAAATATTTCTTAATTATCATGTTATATATCTGTTGTAAATATTATCTATAATTGAATCACACTGAATAAAAGATTGTTTTTAACCCATTTTGTGACCTAGACTCACTTAAATTGCTAGAAAGAAAAATATGTGTATATAAACTGACTGTAATACAAGTTGATATTGATCTGTAACAGGAGAATGATTTAATAATGCTTAAATACATTGAAAGACTAAATTAATACGTATCTCTTTTCTCTTGTTTTATTAATTGTATTTTTATTCACACGCTTCAATCGTATGCTTCAGAACTTCAGAGCTCTCCGTAATAATGTTCAGTTTTATTTTCCCGCTTCAATTCAATCAGTATTTCTTCATCGCTGCATTATTAATTCGTTTTAAAATTCCCGAAGGAATTTAACAGGCTGATGAATGGGCTAAATAACACTAGGGGGGCACAGCATCAATCAACACCCGGGATCCTTTTGACACCAGTAAACATCGTTCGGCCGGGCGTACCTGTCTTCGGTATAAATTCCCCTTTCAACCCTCCCCGGACCTGTTTTTTTTTCCTCGTCCACCGTTTAAACCCCGAAACATTCTTCGGTCAACAATGAATACGCCCCCGCTCCCCCTTACAACAGGATAAAAGCTATAGGGCATTGTTGCGCGTAGGATTTCGTCGCCGGTAGGTTTCGTCCCCCACACGAAAACTACGTCAGTATAACTGGCTGGGGGTTTTTCAAATGTTTTTTTCCTTTCCTTTTAGCGCTGCCCTAATCCCCCCCGGCCGGAGAATATTAATGGGAGCCGATGAAAGTCTCCCTGGCGTTCGATCAACTGTCTCCTTTTTATCCCGTTCCAGCCTCACTCAATGGACTTTACAGGTCCGTGGGATCACCGAGCAGTAACAAACGGTTGAAAAATTTAGTCTTGTTCTAAAAAAAACAATAAAAAAAATTATGGTTTGTTGTAAAAATAGTGATGGGGGGGGGATGAGATGAGACGCATTTTACCGAATTTGTTTACCTCTAATAACACACAGTTTCTTATTGGTTGAATAACCAAACAGGAGAATCTAAAATGGTTATCAGGACAGAATACAATTGGTGAAGGAGCAAGAAATGAAGGAAATAAAAACCCTAACGTTACTTGACAAACATGAAAACAGTCTTTGTGTAGTTTAAGTGAATAAACAGATTATAGTATTAATCCAGCCATATTGCAGGATTAACTGAAACAAAATAGTTCAGAAGTTAAGGATAAAGAAGCAGTCTGCAGAACTATGATTAGTTCCATGTTGTCATTGCAGCACGCGGAAGTCATCTCACGGCCGCGTAATCGATTACAAGGATCTTGCAGGCCTTGAATTTACAGGCGTATAAAGAATATCGAAACTGTCCCCATCGGCTGCCAGACGAGAATATGCGGGACACGCGGATTCAGTTGTGAATGGATCGCGTTCAGCATCATCCTTCGTGATCCTGAGTTTCCAATTCCGCGATCGGTTGACGGAGGTATAAACTCTCGTTTCGAAATCCGAAACCCAACTTGGGCATAAAACCCTTCAGGGACCCCGGGCGGGAAAATGAGATGACTCGCCACTATGTAATTGCGGCTCGGTAATTAGGCCCAATTACAATATCGGATTATGTTGGGTAATTTAATATTTCCTATTTTTTTTTCTCCCCCTCTCTCTCTTTCTCTGTTCGTCCATCTCCTCTTTATTTACCGGTAGAATTTGGTGAAGGCCGACGGCCCAACAGATGGCCGCTGACAGATGTCAATTAGGCCGTGGCGTCAATTAGGGTATTGAGGGGGGGAGGAGTTATCGGACAGTTTCCTTTTTTACTCCTTATCCTCCTCTCCTTTTTCTCCTTCTATTTCCTACCCCCTGCCCCCACCCCGTCCGTATTACTTGTCCTCAGCCGAAAATAAATGCCCAAATAACGAGACATCTGCCTGAAATATAGGCCTAATATGTGCAGGTAATTACGCTGGCGAAATTACGTACCACCCCTTTCCCGAAGAGGTTCAACACTGCCGATATCTTATACTAATTATCCATTCTTCCTTTTTTAATTATTAATTACTCCCATAAATAAATAAATGTTGATTTGTCATATTTCGAAGCTAATTTATTTTAATTCTTGATTAGACTCTCATTCCTCAGTTACTGATAAATTATTAAAATTTCAAGTTAAATGTGATTCGTGTGATTCCAAAATTTAGTTTAGTCTAGGCGGTAGTTTATCGGTGCAAGTGCACCCAACCAACTTTGGTTAAGTACATTTCCGCACCACCCTCAAGGGGGCGCTAATTAATCTATATCTAATAATTTTTATTTCAAAAGAAAGGAAAACTTAATATTGTAGGATAAAAAAGTTATAAAAATGTGAAATGAAGCCTGTGAAGACTTAGGTCTTCACACATTGCCTTAACTTGTTGTTGTCAATTTTCTTGTTTCTAATTCAAGTAGGAATATTCCTCCAGTTGATATCATGTATCGACTGTAACTGGGCATTTAATTGGTGCACTAAGCTGACTTGTTAGAGAGAAATGCGGGCCCTAATGTACGCCGACAGTTTAATCGTTTCAATACTCCCGTCTTCATTATAGAGGTACTGTTGTAATAATGGCTTCTGCCACCGGTCAGGGATTACCAAATTTCCAAACTGGCTGATCTCCCACCTGTTCCAAATACGAGTTTTCCCGTTAGAGGCGTTCGATCGACTTCAGCTGCAACTTTCTTGAACATGTCGCTTTTGTTAAAAATCGAATAAAAATATCCGTCCTGAAAGGTATTCCCGCGATTACAAAGTGCATGTTTTTCCTTATTTATTTTTGCGCGAAAAAACCAATTCGTAATGAAAAAACACCGACGTTTCACTGTATGTTTCTTCTTTATAACATCCCATATCGTCCCTATACTCGGAACTCTTGTAACGCAGATAAAAACTTATGAAATACTTTCTCTTACTCTGAAAAGAGCCCGATTTCGTTATATGTTAGCATCCCGGTACAGACCAAATTTTTACAATAATATTCCACGGAGTTTAGATTTCCAACATCACCTAAATTTTGTAAATTTCATTTATATTTCTAATTTAATTACCAGTTTTAATTCATCATTCTTGTAGTCTTCTTCATGAACCATCACGTGGAATCCCCATACCCGCTCAAAAGAATCGACTTAAACCGAAAATTTGGAGTTTTAAGACCATTACTAAAACGGACATCAAAATTGACCTTAAGTAACAAACTGACAATATACAAAGCGATACTTAAACCGACGTGGACATACGGTATAGAGCTATGGGGTTCCACCGAGACATCCAACATCGTTCGCATCCAGAAATTCCAATCAAAAGTCCTTCGTACCATCCTTAATAATCCCCGGTATGTTTCTAACCACACAATCCACCATGACCTCTGCATATCGACAGCAGACGAAGTCGCAAAATCCCGGTTCCTGAAGTTCCACTCCCGCCTTTCTTCTCATCCTAATCCTCTCGTTCAGTCCCTTTCCTCTCTTACCCATCCATTATCCCCCCCCCGCGTCGGCTTAAACGCCGCTGGCCTAGAGATCTTCTTAGCCCTTAGACCATAATTGTTCTTGCGTCAAAAGTGCCATCTTTGGGTGGTTTCTTTTATCACGATATGCATGTGAAAAAAATACAGACAGCATTTGTACTTATAACATTCAATGTTGATTGTAACAAAATAAAAAAGGTTAAAAAAATAAAATCTTCATGAACCAATTATTACTATCTTGTATTCCTGTTTATGGTGGTTTTAAAAATTATTTATTCGAAACTTCTATATTTCTATATTTAAAAAATTAATTATTTATTCGAAACTTATATATTTCGTTTTATTTCATGCTCAATTATCAATGTTAAAAATACAAATCCGCTTATACTTGTTGAATAAAGGAAATGTAAACCAGAAGGTCGGTAGCGGCGATGTTTGCGGCGGGAGCTCCTCCGCCCCCCCTAAACCTCCAGGTGTTGGATCCCACTCCATCAAATCCAGAAACTCATCTAAATATTTATGCATCTCCAAGAAATACGGTGGGACCCCCTCCCGTTCCTCTTGTCCGGGAGTGGGGAGTTTTTTATTTTTCAAAATTAATTATCGTCCCTTTTCTCGGTTGAAAATTTACAACCGGGAAGACGAGATGTCCGGGACTTGGATTCGCCTATCCAAAAATTGATACCGGTCGTAAAATCAGGACAGAAATTTATGGCGGAAATTGTATCTTTTTTTGTCGGTCATTTATTTATTTCTTTATTTTATTTCTCATCCTCTCCGGCCTAAGTACCCGCACTTACAGTCCTCTAATGTAAGCCGCGCTGGTTTATTGCCGCGCCTCAGGTCCCCGCGGGGTCGTAAATACGCCCTTCTGGCCGGCGGAGGGAAGCCAGTATGCGTATCTCTCTCCTGTCGTAATTTAACTCGCGCGAGCTTTTTAACCGACGAAAGCCGAGTTAAATGGTCAAGCGTAAATTGCAATATCGGTAAGATTTCATCTCTAAAATGTCCGCTGAACAAGGAATAAGTGCAACCCTAGGCGGGGGGCTCAAAGCGGCAAACGGTTTCTCCAGCTACAAGCCCAGTGCCATGCAGAATTCAGTGCACTTGACAGGTGCAGCCATAAAAAAATAAATTTATCTATATTACTTTAAAATATTACGTACTTATTACATTTTTTTACATTACATATTTTTATTTTCTAAGCAATGCTGGGGTTCGTTAAGAAAAATACTACAGTGATATAAGATATAATCGGATTTAGTGTATAATCACTGCGTTATATAGTTTTTAATTTGTTTTTAATTGTTTTGTGAACTGAAGGTGCCCAGTTACCCCATCAAGGTGGCGCCTCCAGCAAGCGTGAACATTTCTCTTATTATTTTTTAAGTACTGCGGAACGCGAATTGTAACAGTCACAGATTCCTTCGATAATCTGGCCAACCCTCGCCGAAGTAAATCATTCCACTTCGATTATAAACGGCAAGTGGACGATGAATTAACAGGTGTCCTCATAAATAATAACGGCTGAGGCAGTAGAGTAACTTGAGATCAGAAGATATCCGACAGTACCGGCTGTACTCTAGTATGTGGGACAGGTGTCTTCCCTCGTGAAAGTGGAAGGCGGCCGTATTGGCCAACAGCTCGACCACAGAGAGGAGGTCACCCTCACCAGTCTCCCAACGATTTCCAATTTGAAATCGAATAAAAAATCGAATACGATCTCATTCAACGTTTCCTACATCGCTGGACTGAATAGAATGGAGACCGTACAGTGGACGCTATAAATTACACTCACCAACAGTTCGTTGTAATAAAGTAAAACTTGAAAAGCTTGAGCTTATATCGACAATGCAAAAGACATTATATGGCCAGAGACTAAGCTAAGAGACTTGTCTCGAAAACTGGCCGCTCCTGATATAATAAAGCGCCGTATTCCTTTGCCACTTAACAGTGGCACGTAATAACGATTATCTTACATCAAGAATGAGATATTTATTAATAAATGTTTTTAATTATTTTTTTTATCTTACTGTTTAAAACTAGATAAGCTTTCGAGAAATTAATTACTAACAAGAGTCCTCTACGTGTATGTAAGCCTCATTTGAGTTTTTATTATTGTATTTTAGGAGGATACAGAATTGACAAGTTCAAAATAATATAAATTAGTGTATATAATAATTCGAATTGAAATTGGAAAAACAGAGAAGTGACTATATTTGAATATGGATAAACCGAATGGCTGAAATTATTTTGTTTTATCAGGAAAAACTGGATGTTAAACCTTCCCTGTTCAGTAAATTGAACATACTAGCCTTCAGTTTTAAATTTTCTTCTAGACGTGCTTTCCATGTCAGGGCGCTCCGGTACCCGGTTTGCCCAATGGTCCGGGCGTTAAATGAAATCCTGATCGCGGCCTCGGCCTAATCGGGTCCGTACCTGAGGTCATCTTTATTTTATATACAAATGCCGGGTGCGGGAGGCGTCTGGCCGTGTTTGTTTATACGAGAGGCTCTGAGGTGCTACGCCCGGACGAACAGGGTCCTCAGGGTCCTGACAGTAAACACCGTTAACGGCCGGCCCGAATGTGGCCCAATCAGCAAAACTGCAGAGCGATATGAGATTGAAAAAAAAATGTTTATCATTTTGTCGGCCGTGAAAAAACTACGATCAGGAATGCAAGAGGCAACGCGTGCGATAGATAGAAAATATGTAGGTTCGATATCGACACAATCTGTTACAAACGGTTTAAAATGATTGTGGATTTTCACCTCTTCAATTATCTGCGGGCCTGAACGTAAATTTATTCCTAGTTTGAAATGAATTTACTTATTTACATTAATAAAAATGTCTGTCCTCATTATATCCTCGATATGATTTCATTAGTCTCACTAAAGTTTGAAAAACCGGCCGCCACAAATTCACAGAAGTGCCACACAGAAAGGAGAATGAATATAACCTACTCAGGGAAGGCTACAGAAAATGGCCTAGCCAAACAAAATCGGCGAGTGGAGACCAGTTGATCGCAGGAATGATGTTATCCCAAGACTCGGAAGACCACCGGTGGGATATGTTACAGTTCCATTACCTGTCGCGAGACATTAGCCCCCATCCGACCGGCCGGGATCTATCCCCGGCGTACGATATCGGTTGGGACGACCTCCCGGATCATATCTGTTCAGTATCTGCCGGGGATCGCCAAAGACAGATGGCTATCTGGGTGGCGGGACGCTACCTGGACGCTAAGTGCACTGGGACCCGTATTTGTCACCCAGAGTTATTGCCCCTTTCCTGTTATTGCCCGCGGGGGCTAATTACGGTCCTTCGGGACACAATTCTCGGCCCCCAAGACCCTACGTGGCAGTGTTTCTTTTTTAAATGGCTCTTCCTTTAAAACGCACGCTCAATATCGCAATTCGTCGGAATTTATCGCAATTCGTCAATTTATCGAAGATTCAAGCGCATGCTTCAAATATCAACGCGCATGCTTCAAATTCTTATACGCCAATCAATATAGTTTTCTGTTTACAGCAATAGCACGACAACGACTTTCCGAGAATTCATATAGTGAGAAGACATCAACGACGAAGATCCGTTTATCTATCTCTCGGTTCTGTCGGTATTTACAATATATAATTCTGGGCAATCGTAATGAAATTACACGGGAGAAATTTATTTCGAAAGTCGGAGTCGGGGAGGGAGAGAGAGGAGGAGAGAGAAGAGAGAGAGAGAGAGAGAGAGAGAGAGAGAGAGTGATGACGAGTGAGTGATCGGCTGGCATATAAATTGAGGCCTCGGACTCCGGCAATGTACGGAATTCGGGGCTTTAACGGCCCATAAAGCCGTCTTTTGACGACCTCCCCAACCGCCAACACTAACGACGTTTACGACGGCCGCCAGACAGTTAGGTCGAATTTGAAGAGCAATACATCTTCACTTGGTGGTTCGGTGGGGGACGGCTCGGTAAACAAACTCGTGTCCAGACAGTTGCCCCGAAGAGGATTGTGAAATAAAATATGTCTGTTTTTAGCGTCTCTGTCTGTTTGTAGATACTGTAACTGGTAAAGCTGTGGTATTTAAATAGTAGTAAATTGTGGTATTTAACTTCTTATGCACTTATGATTGCGGTTGAAAACTAATATTGGCTCGATTTGCTGTAAAAGCCCACTTCGTAGACCCTAATTTTTAAGCTTTATTTGCTTTCAAAACCAATTTTTGAACTGATTTGTGATTAAAAACCTCTTATAATGCTTGACTTATGCTCCAAAACACCTGTTAAGCCGGATTTTCAGTTTGATCATTTTCGCATTGATGTACGCTTATAACTGACTTTTTTAAGCAGAATTTGCTTTTAGAAAAATGTTTAAAGCAGACTAAACTTTTTAGACCCCTTTAGCACTAAAAAACCACATTTTAAGCAGAATTTTAGTTTGAAAACCACTTTTAAGCCTAATTTCCGGTTAATAAACACTTTTTATAAGCCGGTTTGTTGTTAAAAACAACTTTTTAGTTTAAAATACCTGTTTTTTGGTCTGCAAGGGGTTAGAATACCATAGATTTCGTGTGTTTCTGTCTCCTCTAGCTGGTTTGGTCTTTTCCTAAACCGGTTACGGCTGCTCGCCATCTTCAGTATTAGTGTTAGTCAATCGATAAATAATTCTACATTTTAGCGTATTTTTAATATGTTGTATTATTTATAAAATAATTTGAGCTGATACAACATTTCATTTATCTTTCACATCAACAAGAGGAACAGGAAATATTGAAGATAATCGTCGCGAGATATTTAAGTAGGTAGACACAGTTTTTCTTGTGGAGACAGGGGCGGTCACTGAAAATCCAGTTGACAGTTGTGGGGCTGGGAAAGTTATGGGGGAGATACCCCCGGTGACACAGATGCCGAGCACCTCTCTTTGATTTATCGTTCGGTTATTCGGGACAAATCTTATTTGCGCCACTCGCTCGGCAGGATCCCTCAGGATACAGACCACAATTCCTGTGTTACTTTCGGTCACGAGCCAATGCCAAACTCGCTTCACATTTCGAAATTTCAGAAAATTTTCCCCGATCACCCTGTACTCAGCCAACAATGGTCCCGAAAGGACCGGGATAGACCGAAAATCTAAAATTAAAATAAAATAGTTTCCCCGACTAAAAATCGAACCTTAAAAGTTTATTTTAAACGCTAAACGGGCCTAAAAAGTTGTACCTTATATTTCGTGTGTTCCTGTCTCCTCTAGCTGGTTTGGTCTTTTGCTAGACCGGTTTTGCCTGCTCGCCATCTCCAGTAACGGTGTTAGTCATTTTTGGCACTGTGGATGTTTTTTGGGCATCCTCACTGCACTGTCACTACCTTACGTAATACCTACAACACACACAAACAAATACCACACCTTACACCTTCGATGCGAATTCGACTGGGGCCCTACAGGGACTAAGGTATTCTTTTCAGACGCGGTCTAACAACAACACGTACACCTACCGGCCGCCCCCTACAACACACACAAACAATAATCCTTATACCTTCGAGGGAGGAATTCGACACGGGGGAGGGGGGCAACAGAGGACTCGTATCCTTTTCAGACGCGGTCTAAAAATACACGTATACCTTACCGTCCCCCCCTCAACACACACAAGCAATATACTTACCATCGAAGGGAATTAGATTGACACGGGGGCACCTCCCCTACCGGGACTCACTAGCCTTTTCGAACGCGGTTTAACAATAAATAACACGTATACCTGAACGCGGAGCCAACACGGGTGCAGTGCCACGGCATTCAAGACGGACAATAAAGTCAGTTCTCTCCCGGAGGCGTAAAACGACAGCGAGAGATCAGCACAGCCAGCAGCCGACACACTGGGCGCGCTGGAAGCCTCCTGTAGAGGGGCACGGCCGAGGTGGTCGACCCCACAGCCGCAGTTAGACGGACAACGAGACGCTCACTACACACCAGAGGATGGCGGTCAGCCCGACTCAGCCGTCTGTTCTCTCCCGGAGGCGGAGGTCCCGTGAAAACACTGGGCCGCGCGCTGGAAGCCTCCTGTAAGAGGCACAGCGAGTGGTCGACCCGGCCGCAGTTGGGCGGACAACGAGACGCTCACTACACACACCGAGAGGCACGAGTGGCCGGTCAGCCCGACTCAACAAGTCTGTTCTCTCCCGGAGGCGGAGGTCCCGGCCGAACACACTGGGCCGCGCGCTGGAAGCCTCCTGTAAGAGGCACAGCGAGTGGTCGACCCGGCCGCAGTTGGGCGGACAACGAGACGCTCACTACACACACCGAGAGGGAAACACGAGTGGCCGGTCAGCCCGACTCAACAAGTCTGTTCTCTCCCGGAGGCGGAGGTCCCGGCCGAACACACTGGGCCGCGCGCTGGAAGCCTCCTGTAAGAGGCACAGCGAGTGGTCGACCCGGCCGCAGTTGGGCGGACAACGAGACGCTCACTACACACTCCGAGAGGGAAACACGAGTGGCCGGTCAGCCCGACTCAACAAGTCTGTTCTCTCCCGGAGGCGGAGGTCCCGGCCGAACACACTGGGCCGCGCGCTGGAAGCCTCCTGTAAGAGGCACAGCGAGTGGTCGACCCGCCGCAGTTGGGCGGACAACGAGACGCTCACTACACACCGAGAGGGAACACGGTGGCCGGTCAGCCCGACTCAACAAGTCTGTTCTCTCCCGGAGGCGGAGGTCCCGGCCGAACACACTGGGCCGCGCGCTGGAAGCCTCCTGTAAGAGGCACAGCGAGTGGTCGACCCGGCCGCAGTTGGGCGGACAACAGACGCTCACTACACCGAGAGGGAACACGAGTGGCCGGTCAGCCCGACTCAACAAGTCTGTTCTCTCCCGGAGGCGGAGGTCCCGGCCGAACACACTGGGCCGCGCTGGAAGCCTCCTGTAAGAGGCAGCGAGTGGTCGACCCGGCCGCAGTTGGGCGGACAACGAGACGCTCACTACACACCGAGAGGCACGAGTGGCCGGTCAGCCCGACTCAACAAGTCTGTTCTCTCCCGGAGGCGGAGGTCCCGGCCGAACACACTGGGCCGCGCGCTGGAAGCCTCCTGTAAGAGGCACAGCGAGTGGTCGACCCGGCCGCAGTTGGGCGGACAACGAGACGCTCACTACACCGAGAGGCACGAGTGGCCGGTCAGCCCGACTCAGCAAGTCTGTTCTCTCCCGGGCGGAGGTCCCGGCCGAACACACTGGGCCGCACGCTGGAAGCCTCCTGTAAGAGGCACAGCGAGTGGTCGACCCGGCCGCAGTTGGGCGGACAACGAGACGCTCACTACACACACCGAGAGGGAAACACGAGTGGCCGGTCAGCCCGACTCAACAAGTCTGTTCTCTCCCGGAGGCGGAGGTCCCGGCCGAACACACTGGGCCGCGCGCTGGAAGCCTCCTGTAAGAGGCACAGCGGTGGTCGACCCGGCCTTGGGCGGACGAGACGCTCACTACAGAGGGAAACACGAGTGGCCGGTCAGCCCGACTCAACAAGTCTGTTCTCTCCCGGAGGCGGAGGTCCGGCCGAACACTGGGCCGCGCTGGAAGCCTCCTGTAAGAGCACAGCAGTGGTCGACCCGGCCGCAGTTGGGCGGACAACGAGACGCCTCACACACACCGAGAGGAAACACGAGTGGCCGGTCAGCCCGACTCAACAAGTCTGTTCTCTCCCGGAGGCGGAGGTCCCGGCCGAACACACTGGGCCGCGCGCTGGAAGCCTCCTGTAAGAGGCACAGCGAGTGGTCGACCCGGCCGCAGTTGGGCGGACAACGAGACGCTCACTTACACACACCGAGAGGGAAACACGAGTGGCCGGTCAGCCCGACTCAACAAGTCTGTTCTCTCCCGGAGGCGGAGGTCCCGGCCGAACACACTGGGCCGCGCGCTGGAAGCCTCCTGTAAGAGGCACAGCGAGTGGTCGACCCGGCCGCAGTTGGGCGGACAACGAGACGCTCACTACACACCGAGAGGAACACGGTGGCCCGGTCAGCCCGACTCAACAAGTCTGTTCTCCCGGAGGAGGTCCCGGCCGAACACACTGGGCCGCGCGCTGGAAGCCTCCTGTAAGAGGCACAGCGAGTGGTCGACCCGGCCGCAGTTGGGCGGACAACGAGACGCTCACTACACACACCGAGAGGGAAACACGAGTGGCCGGTCAGCCCGACTCAACAAGTCTGTTCTCTCCGGAGGCGGAGTCCCGAACACACTGGGCCGCGCGCTGGAAGCCTCCTGTAAGAGCACAGCGAGTGGTCGACCCGGCCGCAGTTGGGCAGACCTCACTTACACACACCGAGAGGGAACAGCCGGTCAGCCCGACTCAACAAGTCTGTTCTCTCCGGAGGCGGAGGTCCCGGCCGAACACACTGGGCCGCGCGCTGGAAGCCTCCTGTAAGAGGCACAGCGAGTGGTCGACCCGGCCGCAGTTGGGCGGACAACGAGACGCTCACTACACACACCGAGAGGGAAACACGAGTGGCCGGTCAGCCCGACTCAACAAGTCTGTTCTCTCCCGGAGGCGGAGGTCCCGGCCGAACACACTGGGCCGCGCGCTGGAAGCCTCCTGTAAGAGGCACAGCGAGTGGACCCGGCCGCAGTTGGGCGGACAACGAGACGCTCACTGGCGGTCAGCCCGACTCAGCAAGTCTGTTCTCTCAGGCGGAGGTCCCGGCCGAACACACTGGGCCGCACGCTGGAAGCCTCCTGTAAGAGGCACAGCGGTGGTCGACCCGGCCGCAGTTGGGCGGACAACGACGCTCTCCTACACACACCGAGAGGGAAACACGAGTGGCCGGTCAGCCCGACTCAACAAGTCTGTTCTCTCCGGAGGCGGAGGTCCCGGCCGAACACACTGGGCCGCGCTGGAAGCCTCCTGTAAGAGAGCACAGCAGTGGTCGACCCGGCCGCAGTTGGGCGGACAACGAGACGCTCACTACACACACACCGAGAGGCACGAGTGGCCGGTCAGCCCGACTCAACAAGTCTGTTCTCCCGGAGGCGGAGGTCCCGGCCGAACACTGGGCCGCGCGACGGGTACGTAATGAAAAAGAGTAGAGAAATAATGGTTAGAACCCGCCCGGTCGCAACCGAAACCGCGTACGGTCCGCCGTGAGGGTTCAAAGGTTCATGTTCATGGGGAACAATTGTAATAATAACGCAACCTAGCACGAAGGTTGCCCAAGTCCTTTTGGACTAAGGAGAAACAAACAACACATTAGTGTAGAATGCTCTCGAGCAAGCCAGGATCCCTCTAAGGGCATCACAGACCTCTATTGCTCAATTTTAAGCGGCTAAAAGCCGACTGTTCCTCTAAGAAGAATTAGTATACCGGTAGTAGAGCATTGGATACCGGAATCAATCGCCTGTTTAGAAGGCTAATATATATAGACTCATTCGCAAGAACGGCCATGTACCACTACTATGCATTGCATCAAAAAAGAGCAAATATTATATAATAATCTGTCAATCCTTCAAATGACCGGGCTACTGATATCGGTGCCGGGACCTAGCTGCATTCAGTCCCATAGAGCACCGTAACCCGCACCGTGTTTCGCATTTCTATTGCCTCCCTCCTAAGATATGTAAAACACATTAGGACTGGGGTCGACAGGCACTTCAGGGTAACAAAAACTCTGAAATTGACGGACGGCGATGAGCCATCGCCCGTCAAGTTATTTTTCCTCCGCCCCGGTCAAAACCAACGGGGGCAGCGGGAATTCCAGCGGCACCACACGCGACCCTCCGGGCGACCGTCCCCTTTGCCCGGACACCCGCTAGTCGGTCTTCCCTCCACAGTTCGCCGGCCCTGATTCAACCCCGTCTCAGCCACTATATCGCTTTCCGCGTCGCCGGGCCAGCGACCCTCCGGGCGACCGTCCCCTAGTCGGTCTTCCCTCCACAGTTCGCCGGCCCTGATTCAACCCCCGTCTCTAGCCCTCTATATCGGGCTTTCCGCGTCGCCCGGGCCCCCGGCGACCCTCCGGGCGACCGTCCCCTTTGCCCGGACACCCGCTAGTCGGTCTTCCCTCCACAGTTCGCCGTCCCTGATTCAACCCCCGTCTCTAGCCCTCTATATCGGGCTTTCCGCGTCGGCCGAGCCCCCGGCGACCCTCCGGGCGACCGTCCCCTTTGCCCGGACACCCGCTAGTCGGTCTTCCCTCCACAGTATCGCCGGCCTGATTCAACCCCGTGCTCTGCCCTCTATATCGGGCTTTCCGCGTCGCCCGGGCCCCCGGCGACCCTCCGGGCGACCGTCCCCTTTGCCCGGACACCCGCTAGTCGGTCTTCCCTCCACAGTTCGCCGTCCCTGATTCAACCCCCGTCTCTAGCCCTCTATATCGGGCTTTCCGCGTCGCCCGGGCCCCCGGCGACCCTCCGGGCGACCGTCCCCTTTGCCCGGACACCCGCTAGTCGGTCTTCCCTCCACAGTTCGCCGTCCCTGATTCAACCCCCGTCTCTAGCCCTCTATATCGGGCTTTCCGCGGGGCGACCGTCCCCTTTGCCCGGACACCCGCTAGTCGGTCTTCCCTCCACAGTTCGCCGGCCCTGATTCAACCCCCGTCTCTAGCCCTCTATATCGGGCTTTCCGCGTCGCCCGGGCCCCGGGCCGGCCGGCCGACAGTCTTCCCTCCACAGATTCAACCCCGTCTCTATATATCGGGCTTTCCGCGTCGCCGGGCCCCCCGCGACCCTCCGGGCGACCGTCCCCTTTGCCCGGACACCCGCTAGTCGGTCTTCCCTCCACAGTTCGCCGGCCCTGATTCAACCCCCGTCTCTAGCCCTCTATATCGGGCTTTCCGCGTCCACCCCGGCCTGGCGACCCTCCACGACCGTCCTTCCCGGACACACGCAGGTCGGTCTTCCTCCACAGTTCGCCGGCCCTGGTTCAACCCCCGTCTCTAGCCGGGCTTTCCGTCGGCCGGGCCCCGGCGACCCTCCGGCGACCGTCCCTGCCCGGACACCCGCTCGTCTCTAGGCTTTCCTCTATATCGGGCTTCCGCGTCGTTCGCCCTCGGCGACCCTCCGGGCCGTCCCTTTGCCCGGAGCCCTCCATCAGTTCTTTACCGTCTCTAGCCCCTATATTTGCGTTTGCCGAGCCCCGGCCTGGTCGGTCGGCGACCGTCCCTTGCCACGGACACGCTAGTCAGTCTTCCCTCCACAGTTCGCCGGCCTCCCTGATTCAACCCCCGTCTCTGGCCACTATATCGGGCTTTCCGTCGCCAGGCCCCGGCGACCTCCGAGCGACCGTCAGGACACCTCGCTGGTCGGTCTTCCCTCCACAGTTCGCCGGCCTGATTCAGGCCCCGTTCTCTGGCCCTATATCGGGCTTTCCGTCTTGGCGACCCTCCGGCGACCGTCCGCTTTGCCGACACCCGCGTCGGTCTTCCCTCCACAGTTCGCCGGCCTGATTCCAACCCCGTCTGGCCCTCTATATCGGGCTTTCCGCGTCCTTGGGCCCCCCGACGACCCTCCAGACCGTCCCCTTCCCAGACACCGCTGGTGGTCGGTCTTCCTCCACAGTTCGCCGGCCCTGATTCAACCCCTGTTTCTCTAGCACTCTATATCCGGCTTTCCGCGTCGGGGCCCTGGCGACCCTCCGACGACCGGTCCCCTTTGGACACCCGCTGATCGGTCTTCCCTCCACAACCCCGTTCGGCCGTTGGGCGCCCGTCTCCGCCCTGCCCGCGACCCTCGGAGCCGGGCCCATTGGCGACACCGAGCTGTCCCCGGCGACCCCCTCCTTTCCGAGTTTTGCCCGATTAACCCCGTAGGTATATCGGGCTTTCCGCGTCGCTTGGGCCCCCGCGACCCTCTCCCCTCATGCTAGTCGGTCTTCCCTCCACAGTTCGCCGTCCCTGATCTCGCGGCTTTAGACACAGACTCGGCCTGCCAGCCCCGGCCTAGCGACCCTCCGGGCGACGTCTCCGAGCTTCCCCTTCGCCCGTTCAACCCCGAGTTCGCCGCCGTCAGGCTTTCCGCGGCCCCCTCCCATTTCCACCTAGTCAGTCTTCTAGTTCTTTGTTCTCCACGCGGCCCTGATTCAGCCCCGTGATCCCCTCAACCCTCGTCTCTAGCCTCTATATATCAGGGCGTGCCGGGCCCCGGCGACCCTCGGGCGACCGTGGACACCCGCTGGTCGGTCTTCCCTCCACAGTTCGCCGCAGCCCCGTCTCTGGCCCTCTATATCGGGCTTTCCGCGTCGGCCAGGCCCCGGCGCGACGGCGACCGTCCCCTTGCCCTCCACTCACCAGCCCGACCGTCCCTTTGCCCGGACACCCGCTAGTGAGTCGGTCTTCTCCATTCGCCGGCCCTGATTCACTGTTCAACCCGTCTCTAGGCCCTCTATATCAGACTTCCGTCGTTGCCCGCCGATCCAGGCGACCTCCGCGTCCCTTTGCCGGACACCTTAGTCGGTCTTCCTCCACAGTTCGCCGCCCTGATTCAACCCCGATTCCAACCCCGTCTAGATCGCAACTCCCGAACGACCGTTGGCCCGCGCGGTCTTCCCTCCACAGTTCGCCGGCCCTACAGTTCGCCGTGATCAGCCCCCGTCTCTAGCCCTCTATATCAGGGCTCCACAGCCATTCCCAGGCCGCGACGACCTCTCAGACGACGTTTGCCGGATTGCGTTCGACACGGCCCCTATATCGAGGGTCTATATCGGCTTTCCGCGTCGCCTGGCCCCGCGACGCCGGGCGCCGGCCCTGATTCAACCTGGCTCGGCTTTCCGGCGTCCTTGGGCTCCCCGGCACGAGCGACAAATCCCCTTTGCCCGGACACCCGTCGGTCCCCTTTCGCCGTGTTCGTCTCTGGCTCGCGTTTCGTTCGCGTGCCCTGGCTTCGACCCTCCGCGGCGACGTCGTCGCACCCGGAGTCACTAGTCGGTCACAGTTCGCCGTCGACTTTTGCCTTCTTAGCCCAGACACGCTACGACCGTTAGTCAGTCTTCGTCCCGTCTGTTTCAACCCCCGTCTCGTCTCCTCTATGTCCTTTCTATATCAGAATTTCCGGCATGTCGCCCCCGGCCCCCCCCCGCTTTCTATATCGGTCCGCGACCTCTCTGGCTCCTAGGCCGTCCTTGGGCCGGGCGCCCCGACCCTCCACCGACTCCGCGACCGTCCCTTGCCCGGACACCCCTTAGTCAGTCTTCCCTCCACAGTTCGCCGTCTGAGCTCAACCGTACACCCGTCTAGCCTCGTCAGGCCATCCCTCCAACGATTGCTTGGACTGTCGGTCCGGACACAGCGCCATGTCGGTCTGCCCATCCCTCCGTCCCCTTTGCCCAGACACGGTTCCATGCCCCTGATTTCCCTCCTAGCCCTCTATTCAGCGACCCTCCGGGGGCGCCTCTGGCGATCTTCTCCGAGGCGACCCTTCCCTTTGACACCCCACCGTCCCTTTGCCCGGACACCCCGCTAGTCGGTCTTCCCTCCACGGTTCGCCGTCCCTGAGTTCAAGCCGTCTCAGCCCATCGGACGATCGGCCCGGCGACCCTGCCCAGTATTCGACCGTCATACCCGCCGGTGGTCGGTCTTCCTCCATTTCATGGTCCGTCCCTGTTCATTTGTTAGGCCTCTATATCCGGGGCTTTCGTTGGCCCGACTCAGGGCGACCGTCCCCTTGTCGACACCCGGTCAGTCTTCCCTCCACGGTCTCTTGCCCTTGTGGGTTCCAGCCCCCGTCTGGCCTCTCTATCAGGGCTTGCGTCGTCATTGGGACCCCGTTATCGAACGACCATCGCTTGGGACACCCCTGGTCAGGTCTTCCCTCTCACAGTTCTCCGTCCTGTTCCATCGGCCCTATACGTCGCCGGCTCTGACGACCCTGCCGGGCGACCGGCCGGAGCTGGTCGGTTTCCACCCCGTCCTAGAGTCAACCCCGTCTCCATTCAGACCCACGTCCCCGGGCATCCCCCCGCGACCCTTCGGGCGACCGTCTTTGCCCGGACACCCTGGTCGGTTCTTCCTTCCACATTTCTCCGTCCTGAGGCCTCTGCGTCCCTTCTAGCTAGCCCCCGGCTTGCGTCGTGGGCCAGCCACGACCAGTCCCCTGCCAGACTAGTCAGTCTTCAGTTCCCGTTCGTTCGCCGTCCCTAGTTCAAGGCTGTCGACCCTCTATTTATGTCTCTCCACAGTTCGCCGCTTTCCGTTCTCTAGCCCTTCGGTTCTCAGGATTCGGTCTTCCCTCCACAGGCCTTCTGATCAGCCCCGACCTCCTAGGCCTTCTTCTTCGCATCCTTCCGCTTTCCGGTCGGGTTCCCGTTTCTTGGGTTCTCGGAGATTCTTCTTGGGTATCCTTGATTCGTGTTCCTTCGCGTGTTCCTTTCCTTCGCCTCCTTTCCTTCGGGTTCCTTCGTAGTTCGGGTTTCCTTTTCAGGGGTTTCCTTCAGGGTTCCTCAGGGTATTCCTTCAGCTAGTTCCTCTTTCGTGTGGTCCTAAGGTTCCTTCCAGGGGTTCCCCTTCAGGTAGGGTCCTTCTTACTCGTTCTTGTTCTTCCTGGTCCCTGCTTCAGGTTCCTCTCAGGGTTCCCCTGATGCATTCTTTCCAGGCTTCGCCGATTCCTTGGAGTTCAGGAATTCCAAGATTCATTTCAAGGGGTCCTCCTTAGGGTCCTTCCCTTCGTTCCTCCTTAGGGGTTTCGGGTTCCTTCAGGTTCCTTCCTTGGGTTCCTTAGGGGTTCCTTCCTTCATTATTTCCTTTCGGGTTCGTGTTCCTTCAGGGTTTCCTTCGCGTTCCTTAGGTTTCTTGTTCTTCACGTGGTCCTTACGAGGTTCTTGGTCCTTCAGGTTTCCAGCCTCCCCGGGGTTGCTTGGTTCCTTCAGGTTTCCTTCATTTCTCAGGTCGTCAGCTGGTTCTTTCGGGTTCCTCCTTCGGGTTCCCTTCGGGTTCTTCTTCCTTCAGGGTCCTTCAGGTTCCTTCAGGTTCCTTCAGATAGTTCCTTCGGGTCTTCGGGTTCCTTCCAGTGTTGGTTCCTTCCTTGGTTCCTTCAGGTTCCCTCGGGTTCCTTCCAAGGTTTCCTTCCAGGTTCCTTCAGGTTCCTTCAGGTTCCTTCGGGTTCCTTCGAGTTCCTTCAGGGTTTCCTTTGAAGTTCCCTTCGTGTTCTTCTTCAGTTCCTTCAGGTGGTTCCTTAGGGTTCCTTTGTTCCTTCCAGGTTCCTTCGGGTTCCTTCGGTTCCTTCGGGTTCCTTCAGGGTTCCCTTCAGTTTCCTTCGTTCCTTCAGGGTCTGGGTTCAGGTTCCCTTCGTGTTCCTTCAGTTCAGCTGGGTTCCCTTCAGTCCTTCCAGGTTCCTTCAGTTCCCTTCCGGGTTCCTTCCAGTGTTCCTTCAGGTTCCTTCAGGTTCCTCGGGTTCCTTCGGGTTCCTTTAGGTTTCCTTCGGTTCCTTCCAGTTCCTTCAGGTTCCTTCGGGTTTCCTTGGTGTTCCTTCAGGGTTCTTCCGGGGTTCCAGGTTTCCTTCGGTTCCTTCCAGTTCCTTCAGGTTCCTTCGGGTTTCCTTGGTGTTCCTTCAGGGTTCTTCCGGGGTTCCAGGTTCTTTCGGGTTCCGTGATGCCTTCTTCCCGGGTTCCTTCGTTCCTTCAGGTTCCTTCCAGGGTTCCTTCAGTTCCTTCGGGTTCCTTCGGGTTCCTTCTGGGTTCCTTCAGAGTTCCTTTGGGTTCCTTCGGTTCCTTTGGTTCTTCGTTCCTTCGTTCCTTCAGGTTCCTTCCGGTTTCCTCAGGTTCCTTCAGAGTTCCTTCAGGTTCCTTCAGTTTCCTCGTTCCTTGGGTTCCTGGGTTCCGGGTTCCTTCAGGTTCCTTCGGGTTCCTTAGTGGTTCTTACAGTTTCCTAGGGTTCAGGTTTCCTTCGGGTTCCTTCGGGTTCCTTCGGGTTCCTTCGGGTTCCTTCAGGGTTTCCTTCAATTCCTTCCAAGTTCCTTCGGGTTCCTTCTGGTTCCTTCAGGTTTCCTTCGGTTCCCTGGTTCCTTCAGGGTTCTGGAGTTGGGTTCCTTCCGGGTTCCTTGTTCCTTCAGGTTCCTTCAGGGTTCCTTCAGTGTGTTCCTGGGTTTTCGGGTCCCTCCTTGGGTGTTCTTCTGGTTCCTTCCAGTTCTGGGTTTCAGGTTTCCTGGGTTCAGTTCCTTCAGGTTCCTGGTTCAGTTCCTTATTCGGGTTCCTTCAGGGTTTCCAGGTTCAGGGTTTTCCTTCAGGGTCCTTCGGGTTCCTTCGGGTCCCTTCGGTTCCTTCGGTTCCTTCGGGTTCCTTCGGGTTCCTTCGGGTTCCTTCAGGTTCCTTCGGGTTCCTTCAGAGTTCTGTTCTTCTTCAGTGTTCCTTCAGGTTCTTTCTCAGGTTCCTTCAGGTTCCTTCAGGTTCCTTCAGGGTTCCTAGCTGAGGTCCTTCATTCTTACTGGGTTCCTTCGTGGTTCCTTCGAGGGTTCCCTTCAGTTCCTTCAGGTCCTTCAGGGTTCCTTCAGGTTCGGGTTTGGATTCAGGTTCAGGTTCCTTCAGAGGTTTCCTTCCGTTCCTTCCTTCAGGTTCCGGGGTTCAGTTCCTTCAGGGGTTTCTTAGTGTTTGTTCTCCTTCAGGTTCTTCTGAGGTTCCTTTCCAGGTTCCTTAGTTGGGTTCCTCCGGGTTTCCTCAGTTTCGGGTTCCTTCAGGGTCCCTTCTTTCAGGGTTATTCAGGTTCCTTAGTGTTCTTAGTTCCTTCTCCTTCAGGTAGTGGTTCCTTCGGTTTCCCTGTGTTTTTCCGTTCCGTCGTTTCTTAGGTTCCTTCGTTTCCTCTCCGGTGGTTCACTCTTCGCTGGGTCCTTCCGTTCTTGTCTTGTAAGTGTTCTTTCTGGTCAGGGTTCCTTCAGCAGGTTCCTTGGAGTCTTTCAGGTGCCAGGTCCTTCGATCCTTCCTGGGTTCCTAAGGGGTTCCTTCAAGGGTTCAAGTCCTTTTGTTTCCTCTAATGTATTTTGTGGTTCCTAACCTTCCAGTTCCTAAGGTTTCGGTCAGTGGTTCCTCAAGGTGTGTTCCGTTCCTAAGGGTTCCGTTCCTAAGGTTCCTTCGGTTCAAGAAGTTCTTTGGGTCCTAAGTGTTTAAGGATTTTCGGGATTCTAAGTGGTGCTTATATTTCCTAGGGGTTCTAAAGAATGGTCCTAATTGGGTTCCTAGGGTAAGGTTCCCTTAGCGGGTTCCGTCAGGTTCCCTTGGATTCTTTCGGGGTAAAGGGTTCATGCTCTTCGGGTTCGGGTTCCGTCGGTTTCTTAGGGTTTTTCTAAGGGGGTTCCTAAGAGTTGGATTCTGGTGCTTTCGGGTTCGTGGCTTCCTTCGGGTTCCTAAGGGTGATGTTCATAATGTTTTTTTAGTTTAAGGGTCTCGCTAAGGGTTCCGGACTTTTAAGTGATTTTCGCTAAGGGTTAAGGGTTTCTAGAGTCGGGTGTGGGGTGTTGCGGGTAGGGTTTTTTGCAGGTGTTTTTTTCCTAGTGTTCCTTTGTTCCGTCTGTCTGCTCAATGTTCCTCAGGTCTGTCTCTGCTTTCCTGGTCTGCGGGTTTCTTAGGGTCTTTCTGCATTTAGATTCCTTCGGGTCTTCGTTTCCCTCAGGGTTCCCAGTGGTGTTCCCATTTTCCTGGGTTACGTCCCGGTTTCCTTCCGGTTTCTCCGGGTTTCATCTTCAACGGTGGTTCTTTGTGGTTTCTTTGGGTTCACCTGGTTTTCGTTTGGGTGTTCGGTACTCCCTGTGTTCATCCGTACTCCCGGGTGTTCTCCAGGTTCACTTTCTCTCCAGGTTCTCTCCCGGATTTTAGTTGAAGGCAATATAAAAGCTGCAATTGAATCGAAAATTATTATCAACAATTTAATAAATCAATTCTATGTTTATTCAATGTTGAGCAAGAGATTTTTTGACTGCAGGTCTTGAACGCGGTTTTCAATTATGTAATTGATAGTAATAAATTAACTTCTGAAATTAAGCATCTGCTTTCCGAGTAAGTGCACAAATAAGATCGCTTCTATCGAATGATAGAACTAAGTAATAGGGCTAAGAACTCGGTTGTAGTAGAGTTATACTTGGAGCGTCCAAGTATTCTTTGAATCAGTTCCGATAACAAAAAATATTGAAGATATTGAGAAATATTGAGATCTGTGGACAAAGTACAAATGCAAACGCGTAACTTTAGTGAGAAGAGCGAATACAAAAGTGGATCAGGAAGATCTATCAGAGAGTTAAATATTTTATCAAGAGAAAAGTTAAACCGTAGATTTCGTGTCTCTGTCTCCTCTCGCTGGTTTGGTCTTTTGCTGAGAGAGTACAAGTGACAGTGACAGTTCAGTGAGGATGCCCAAAAACATCCAATGTGTCAAACCGGTCTAGCAAAAAATCAAACTAGCGAGAGGAGGCAGAAACACACGAAATCTACTGTACAACTTTTTAGGACCGTTTAGCGTTTAAAATAAACTTTTATGATACGATGTGTAGTTGGAAACTATTTTTTTTAATTTTAGATTCTTGAATTTTCCTTTCAGGGGCAAGTGAATCTCATTTCGGGACATTTCTGTGTACAGGTAATAATAATAATAGCAATGTTGTTCGTGAATAAATATGTACATGAAGTCGAACCCATGGAACCATGCGCAATGAAGATTGCACATGAATGGCAATAGGTTGGGTAACGCGTCACCGATGTCACCGCGTTCGGGAAGGCTCTATCCTCTCAGTCGGTTCGTGACTGGTAGGAGCCTTTAGAGGACGTCATTTACAGGGAGGGGGGTCCCCCGTCACCGGGTTTAATCGTGGCGCCCCCCCCCCCCCCCGGCCCCTCCCTACCACCTCCCTCGAGTCGGTTATCTATCTAAATAGCGGCCCCGAAGCCCTTATATGGGCATCCCTCCCTGTCTTATGGCGTTTTGCGTGTGTCCTATCCTTCTCGGGACCCGAGATCACCATTTAATTGCCCCGGACCTCCTAAAGTTTGTTGTCGGTAACTTTAACACGGCGTCGATGGAGGCCTTTAACATTCGGCAGTAAAGTGGCTTATCTGGACATAGAATTTTATAGTTTTAATACTAAGATCGACGCGCTTCTAAACTGTGTTTCTAATATATTGACCTAAAGAACACGGTCAATATATTTATACACTACTGAAACTGAAGACCTATATAACACGTTTCAGGTTCGGATTGAGGCATCAGTGTGCATTCGACTAGGTGGAAAGCTGTTATTTTGTATACAAGCCTGGTACCCGAACAATAACCAGGGGGCTTGAGTCACGAGAGATAAACGGGCAATATTGGTGGTCACAGCGTGGGGCTTGGGGCTTGGAGCGTGGGGCCGGCCGGTGGTTGAGGTAGGTAGCAGCCTCCTGAGGCGTACACTGGCTGTTCTGTTGCTGTGGCTCTTAATTACGGTGAACGGGACACAGATGCAGAAAGGGGGGGAGGAGGGCTGCACCCCCGTCAGCCCAATAAGTCATGGGCATCCGCCTTTTTGTCCGGCGTCCCTCCTCCACGCCAACGATTGTTTGTTTATGTGACTGTTGGCCCTAAATAATTTTTCTCCCCCGGGGCGAGTGTGGGGGCCTCTTCGCGGGGGGCTTGGGAGTGGGCGAGAACCCGGGGCCCCTCTCGTCTACCTACACGTGCTGGAGCCCGCTTGAGCTTCAAACATAGTGCAAATGTACACTACACAAGTGCATGCGGAATAAGGAAAATATTAGTAAATTTTTCTTACTAAAGTCTTTAAAAACGATAAGTAAATCAAGCTTACGCTACTTCTTTATTGTTGTCACAACTGTAAATTGCACGTTAAACATTATTTTTTCTTACACATTTAGATCACGCGGCCACTTCGTTTTGAGGCGTCCGTAAGGAACGTATGGAATGTCGTAAGATAGTAAGGTTTACCGTAGGATTCGTCTGTTTCTGTCTCCTCTCGCTGGTTTGGTCTTTTAGGTGGTTAGTCACTTTTGGCACGTTGGATGTTTTTAAGGTGTTGCCGGTCTATAGGGGGGGGGGGTGGCCTGACTGTGAGTGCCGAAAGTGATTGACACCGCTATTGAAGATGGCGAGCATCCGAAACCGGTCTAGCAAAAGACCGAACCAGCGGAGAGGATACAGAAACAGACGGAATCTAGAGTATTCCAACCCCATGCAGACCGCAAAACAGGTATTCTAAAATAGTAAGGTTTGTAGCATTGGATTAGAATGGTGGGTGATTCGTGTTTGAAATTCGTTATACTTCTTTATGGAGAGGTATTTAGGGTTAGGTTGGAGACATAGTAGTTATTTTTCTTAATATTATCGACTGTAATGTTTGGATTTTGTCGATATTTGTCAGTTTGGCGGAACCCAATTATACAAACATAAAACACGGGGTGTGAATCTTTTCACCTTTAACCTGAAGGAAGTGTATTTTTGTATTAACCTCAATCAATTTATTCTGTACAGAGGAGGTTCTGTACAAACTGTAAAAAGGTATTAAATTACAAATAAATACGTCGGTTGTTATACTTGTCTCGCGTGTTCCATTTCCAAGTTCATGCTAGTCCAGGTAGTTGAAATACTGGTTTATGACAGTGTGAGGCGGGAATCGAAATATGTCTCCGGCGTAGGTTACACATGTTGAAAATGTCGCAATATCGCGCTACCACAGTGAACTGGGTTAACCTGTATGTACGGCGGACAGTTCACTAATGTTAACATAGCCCGGAGTGAATAAGCGCGTACCGCCGCCATCTGAAACCACTCTGGAAACAATAAAACTGTCGAGGAAGGTGAAATGTACGTGCTCCTGAACTAATGTCTCCTGTCGGCCGATACGACAACACCCGTGCGGCGCTAAGAACACCGATGATTGCACCAGAAATCACCAAAAAGAAACTCGGTAAAAGTACACATTTTTCTTCTAAAAGTTTCTTTTTCACATCAATTTCTAAATAACTGTAAACACGAGTTTTTTTTGTAATATTATATAAGATTGTACGCATAGAATAAGTACTGTTTATGCCTGCGCTATATATGCCGAATCTTGCAAAACTGACACTAAGATTATAAAGTAGCAGTGTAGATTGAGGTTTGTAAAGTTTATATTTTAATATTTCGTCAACAATACATCGCTAACTTAAATTAACGGATATTATTAGTACATGTTGTGTTACAAGAAGTTTGCCAACATTATGTATGAATGTACGTCGTTATTAGAATTATTAAAATAGAAATATGTCGTTGTTTTGTTTGTAGAAACAAGGCACTACAAATAAAAATAAAATTTATAAAATTAATATCAATTTTTCCCTTTTTATTAATAGTTTGATCTCCGTTAGTCCATTTGATTTTTCAGTGTTCAACACTATTAGTGCTAGAATTGATACCGTTCTTCGTTCTGCCTCTTCAAACTTATGTATTTTATTTACAACAAAATTAATTATTGGGTACTTACATATTATGCAGAGGCCACTAATTTTAGAGGTTTTTTTTATTACCGCAGACCCACTACATTAAACAGAATTTAATTGACTAACTGTGCAAGTTACGCGCTATTATGGCAAGTTATTATTGTTTTCTGCCTCCCAAAAGAGGCGACTTCGGCGAGGATTGATTCTCGCATTTAACATAGGCCTCCGCCTAATGCGTAACTACCAATTATTGTTGCTATTGATAATTACAATTGGTACGCGTCAAGCACTGAGCAATACGGTCGTGTTAACGGCCCGAACATCGTAATCTCAACATGTTTTATGTGACTGATAACACCAATGGGGGCGATAAGGATAGTTCTAATAAATAAATAGATTCAACTTCCCTTTTGTTGCACAAAAAAAAGCTTGCTCCCCGCCGCGACCCTTTCCCCTCCACCACTCCTCGGGCCCTTTTAGACAAACAAACTATAAATTCTCCGACCAAGGTTTTTCCCCCCACAACGTCGTTACTTTTACACGCCAATTTATCGCTACAGACAACCCCCCGCAGGCTTATATCACTTTCAATTCTCCCCTAAAATAAATATACCCCGTGTTGAATAAATACGCGGCCCCGGGCAGCCCGTTCAAGACCTACGACGGAAGCGCCCCCAGAGCGTTGAATACCTGTATATGTCAATGCCAATTCAATTGGGTACTTTTCCGTTAGCCGCCGGGTGCAAATACGGCCAATTGTGAACCAAACGCGAGCCAAGTCGCCAACCGACTGCTCTTCTGAAAGATACTCCGTACGCACAAAAAGACTCATTTCTTGATTCTGATCGCAAGTTGCATAAAAGAAGTCTTGATAAAAAGAGACTGCATCATTTTCAGTTCTAGCTAAATCCCAAATTTTAATCTTTTTTTTTCAACAAAAAAATTAAGATTGAAGAAAAACGTGCTCTGTTTTGAATGAATTCAGAGAATAGAGCACACACGGCCTGAACATTCCCCTTATGATTGTAAGAAATTTGGCGGAATTATTTGGCGATTTTTCGCTTGCGCCCAGTTAAAGGAAAAGTACCTTTAATTGTCTTAAAAACAGACTAATCCGTGGTACCGTAAATTTCGTGTGTTTCTGTCTCCTCCCGCTGGTTTGTACGTCTCTTCGGGCCGAGGTTTTTGGAATGATGTCGGACTATAGACCAACAATATTTTGTTTCTTAATAAAATATTGTCAATAAAAATTTTGTTAGTGTTTGCAGAAATCAACTACATCCGCTTCATTTTAAAGATCAGTAATTTACAGTCAATTAAATAAAACACGTATCCTTCACCCAGCAGTATGTTATACAGGTAGCCCACGGATTTATGAACGTTCATTATATTTTAATGTTTAATGCCGACAACCGGAGTCTCTATCATAGTTTATTTCTTCACGCGTAAATAATACGGTTTTGCATACGGATCACCTACTAGATTGCCGGACTAACGCGGCCCGATTAGCCCCTTTCGAATTGCCGCATAATTTTTCCAGAGCGTGTCGACGCCATTTAAAAAGAGACTCGGGCGTTGAACGGTTTTAATAAGAGAAGCCCGTCTAATCGAATGATTGATTTATACTTATTTATAATTTTATTTTCCGCCCAACAGATTTTATCCGATTATGCATTCATTATATGCGGGCACTCAAGTTCGCCAAGGTTGATTTATTGCCCTTTAATTAGGAACGGGCGTCCCCAACGATCCATTAGAGGAATGACCCGACACGTTTCTCACGCTGACTGAGAACAACGCGTCCAAATCTCTTTCTCTCTCTCTCCCTCCCTCTCCTCCCTCTCTCCTCTCTCTCTCCTCTCTCTCTCTCTCCTCTCTCCTCTCTCCCTTCTCCTCTCTCACTCTCCTCTCTCTCCTCCTCCTCTCTCTCTCTCTCCTCTCTCTCCCTCTCTCTCCTCTCCCTCTCTCTCCTCTCTCTCTCTTCTCACTCTCCTCTCTCCTCTCCCTCTCTCCCTCTCTCTTTCTCTCTCTCTACGTAACCCTACCTAGGCTTCATCTTACTGTTCCGGGACATTCGCAATTTTATATTACTTTCGTGTTTCTGAAATAACTTTCGTTTTGGTGGTGTTGAAGCGTGTCATCAGCTGTGTACCCAAGCGGGTCTAAAGGAGGTCTGTAAATCGTTTACGTCCTGAAAATTATAAACCTGTTAAACGTTCGCTCGTCCGGCCTTTAGTTAGACCGGTTTCGGCCGGTCGACACGGATGTAAACACGGAAATAAAAACAAATATATAGTTTAACATACCTGTGTTGTGGTCTGCGAGGGGTTGGAATACCGTAGATTTGTATATTTACATCCGGTATTGTATATTTACGATCATAGACAGTAGAAGTGACAGTGACAGTGGAGTGAGGATGCCCAGAGAACATCCAAAGTGAAGATGGCGAGCAGCCGAAACCGGTCTAGCAAGAGACCAAACCAGCGAGAGGAGACAGAAACAGAACAAATCTACAAAAACAAATATGATAAAACCGATTGTATACATTAGATCTTATCAATGATTGTAGAATGTGCATGTGTTTAAAGCAAAATTTGTAGCAGATATTAGCCGACCAATAAGTCCGATTATCGGAATCGTAATGTATATAAATATCGTTCGCGCAAATGTGACAATTACAATAGAATTGCCCGCGAAGGACAACACTTGCAAATTTTATTGGCGTCTATCTTATTATACATGCATCGAGCATATATATATATATATACATTTGCTCGTTTATATCATTGTCAGTGCACGATAACCGTAATTGCTCACCGGCACATAACATGACGCTATAGTCGGGCTTTAGTATAATCGTATAACGGTTCGATCGTACGCACGTACCGGATACGAAGTTCTGAAAATATGTATATGAAAAATTCGGTTTTATTAAAACGTATCATCTTAATATCTTTTATTAAAACATAAATTTTGATTGTGCCACCCGATAAGTGCTGTTAATGCTTATATTGTGAGCAAGTGGGGGAATGCTTATGTTGGCTAGGTGATAGGATATGAGGAAAAAATATTAGTTGCCCAATATAACTTGAAATTATAGACCATAGGTGTTTTTACCTTAAATTATAGAAGGGAACTGAAAAACTATAGACAAATACAATAGGACGCGTCCTAATAACTATTATACGCTTGCTTAACGTTAGACAGGATTACAAGTCTATAGAAATGTACCATTCAATTCTGTTCACTACCAATTTGTAGCTTATATGGGACACCGTCCTCCCCCCCTCCCCCCCAAATTTGCAACTTAACGCCCATTAATACCTGTCAGCGAGCATTAATGGGTGACTGGGGGGTAGCCATTAAAACGGATGGCAGATCCAGTGAGACGCCCTCTTTCCAGTTAATTATATCAGGAGGGAGCAGCGGGGAGGGCCCCATATGGGGCTAACGCTATTGCATAATGCAAAGCTCGTTCGGGACCGAGGGCCCCGTGGATTATGTTGCATTCGACGGTTTAACAACTGTTGGTAGGTGGGGGCGTAGTCGCTGTGGGCGTTCCGCTCGATTAAACGAGAAAATTATACGCATATAAACACATATAAATATTCGAAATAAAATAAATAAACCCCATTTATATCCGGGCCCATCGGATTCGAAAACTATTCCTTCGGGCTCAATTACCGTTGAAAAGGTGTTAAGTTGGAGATTTCCAGGACCCCTAGCGGGAAAGCGCTGAACTATTTGAAAAATTTTCCGACTCAAGAACCGACCGTTTTAAACGCCACTGGTACGATTTAAAATTTTCTTTCACATTTTCTTCCTATCCGCCGCGATTCGTTTACCCTAGCGCTAGCTTTTTGGACGCTTTAAAATAATGGCTTAATAATTTACTTATTTTTTGATTTCGGAACTAAGAACAGTAAGTCTCCCTTTTCGTATGTTCCCTGAAATATAGCTGCGGGAAAATAATAACGGGATTGACGGGACTATCTCAATTTTAAGTTAGACAGGGAAGAGGCTTTCAATATATTCTTGTAAGATGTTCTGCTTCAAGAATTTTCAGATATAATAATTTTCATATGAATGCAGAATAGGTCAAGAGCGAACAACTCTGATGGGATAGGAAGGAAAACAGAGGAATAAGTGAACAAGATCAGCTTTAGATTGCTTAGTCTTTAAGTATTCTATTTTATCGTTTGAGATAGAAGATCGGAATCTCAATGCAAAATATATTTCCGAAATATGTTTGTTGGCCGATAGGAGAACTTTGTACGGGTCGATACAAAGTACAAAGTTTGCCCGGCAGGAATTGAGGCGGCCGATTGAACGGAGCTTATCTCGACCGCCCAATCCGCGATAAGTCGGGAAAAAGAGAAAACGTTGTAAGAACACCGAAAAAACAAATAATAGTGGAAACACAACAGGGGGAATTCCTTTATTCTTTCCTCGGTTTTTACAACGGCGAAGAATGTCCGGGCCGAAGAACAAGGAGGGCGGGCCTTCCGCTACACGAAGTTAGGGAAATCTGATAAATACAAATACCCCGCACACAAATAAATCGTAATCTCGATACAAATATCCCAGGAAACGGGTCAGAAGTCTGTAATTTTCCTTGTAATTTTTCACGCCCCGAACTTCCGGCCTTTTGGACGTTGAAAGACTAGGAAATATGGGCCGTTTGATTATCACGATTTCGAGCCATTTGTTCAAGGAGACCCCTCGAAGAACCTTCAATGCGTAGGGCGGTGTTTTCACTAGGATTTTCTCGACAAGCAGAGGATGTCAGAGTGTTTCCTTTCAGTTAGAAGTCGATCGGACGACATTTTAAATTGCACAGTGAAACCTCTATTTGTGACATATTTTCTAAACAGGGTGCATAAAGTAAGAAACCCTGAGAAGAATCTCTCCCAAATTGAGCGAGATAAGTTCAGGGCTTATCATAAAGAGGTACTTACAGAATCTTGATACTGAGGATTATGGTTAAAACCAGCCTACAATAATGAAATCCCCTAATGGATTAATTAATTTGTCAACTTGAGCGCTATATGCAACTATAACATTAGAATAAGTAACTGTTCATCAGAATGATATTATTCGCCCGCTGCTTTTTTTAAATATTGTGCAATATTTTTCCCTCTAGAAACTTAAGGGAAACAAGAGATAATTCTCTCCACCGCACCACGACACTATGATAACGGGAACCGGATACCTTTCATAATTGCGGCATTCATATTAATGTCATCTCGCAAAGTTATAACGCCGAATGGGCGAGGGAAAGCTGAAAATCGCACGATCTGTGGTGTCGGATTATCATTACTAGCAACTTTACATTAGCATTTATCGCATTGCCTTGGCCACGGCCGGGGACATATTCCGGTCGGCAATATTTCATCCTAATTTATTGATCTTGATTAACAACTCGCGACAGGTAATAATAAGTCAATAGATTTCAAATGGGGCGACGGAAAGCGAGCGTTGAGAAATAGGCGCGGACCAAAGCGTGACTACTTCACAAACTACAGCTTTTATAATTTATAATAATGAAAATGAAAAAAAAAACTTCGAACCAAACATAAAAGCCCGGAGAAATATTAACAGATATCCGGTTTGAAGATCGGCCATCTTAAAACCCCCAATTGCATTAATCGGTCAATTGGAATCGTGTCTAATGCATATTACTGGCCTAATACTATTGGTATTTCTGTGAAAACGAAACCAACTACAAACTCTAGATTTATAAGAATTAATTATATGAATTGTACAAAATCTATGAATTTGTTTAGAATACCTGGTTTGTGGTCTGCGAGGGGTGGAATACCGTAGATATCGTGTGCTTCTGTCTCCTCGCTGCAAGTGCACTCAACCAACATTTAGTTAAGTACATTTCCGCACCACCCTCAGGGGCGCACTAGTTAATCTATATCTAATAATTTGTATTTAAAGAGAGACCAAAACTTTCATAGACAAATAAAAGTTATAAAAAATATGCTTAACTGTGAAATATGAGAAGGCTTAAGCCGATTAACAAAATCCCACCCAACCCAAATAAGACAAACAACATCCCCCCCAAAAATACAATAACAACACACATATATAGGGACAAACAGACAACCACCATAGTACAAGACCGGTCTAGCAAAAGACCAAACCAGCGAGAGGAGACAGAAACACAAGAAATCTACTAGGAATTTGTAGACTCCGCCGGAAGTAACCAATATTGAGAGGATAAATGGATTTAGCAGAAAATTATTGCTAAATATTCGTTAGCACAAAATACTTCACAGCTGCGCATTTTACCATTTTCCCTTGACTTGAAAGTTTAATAAGTACTAAGGCTTCCTCTAGAAATATCCGCATTTTCCAAACTAACGGGGGTGTAGTATAACCTGTCGCTGAAAAGTCGGTCTAGATACATCATAATTTCCTCTCGATTGCAGTAACACCGCAATTATTCTGAGTTATGTACACCTCTGTTTTAAGGGATAGTTTTACGGGAATAAACGGACGGGGCCGTTTAAACCCGGCCCATAAATCCAGTTACGATTCTTCTGTTTATGAAATGAATAATTAATAGAGTACCGCGTTGTCTCAGCCGAGAGAGTTGCGTCCTCCTAATAGAGGCGTTACACCGCCGAGTTTCAGCGTCTCATGCATTTTTATAGAACATCTGTTTGGCCGACGACACGGAGGGAAAAGGTCCCCGGGAAAGAAGAGAGAGAGAGAAACGGAGAAGAGGAAAAAAAACGTTGAATATTAAAACGAGGTCCGCCCCACCTTTTCTCCTCAGTTTACGCTGGGCGTAACTCCGGGACAGTGGAGAATAACCGCTTCGATCCTACCCCAGAAGATGTGGATGATTTAGTGGCCAACGACTTCCGGCCCCCGGGTCGATATAATAATGCCACGACGAGCCGGACACGTGGAAACATTATCCAGCCTAATTACGGGATTTTTACATACTTTTACCATAATTTCTGTCCGCCTCCGTCGGATGAAATCGAACCCGAATGTTTTACTAACGTCACCATATTTTCGGTCTATAATTGAGATTTTTATCTCCCACTCGTCGGCCCCAAAAGCCAACAAAAATTTCGGTCTTTTATGGCGTAGACTTTACGCTCTTCCTGTCTTAAAATAGACTGGTTTCGACTGATAATGGAATAATAAGATTATATTCTGGAATTGTTTCGGCCCCCTACTAGCAATCAGTTGAACACATTTGCTACTTTGGATCGAACCCGCTACTGTCCACTTCAATTTATTACCTATAAACCTATATGATTACGCATAGACGATATTTCTTCAACTAGAAAATATAGTTTAGGCCGGCTCCGGGTGTTATATCAGGACGTTTAGCGGTCGAAAACACGGGGCCTTTATAAGAACAACCCGTTGGGTTTGGATCGACACAAAGGAATTTGTAAACCGCGGACATTAACGCTCCCTACACTCGTTCCGCCGGCCGTAAATGAATATTCAAAGTCCCGGTGCGACTACGAGTGCACTTAATTCAACACTTTTCCCGGCGTAAACTTCGCCGCAAAGTCCCGGTCCGCATCTGCTTCCGAGACCGAAGGGGAAGCGATAAAACTTAGCATCACAGAGCATGTCGCAATCAGCACAACACTCTCTTTGGGTCTCTCCCTCGGCTTATTTTATTTTTCCTCTTCCCACATTTAATTGTCCCCGACGACAATTAAAAGGCGAGTCGGGAAACAATATACTGTTATCGTGTATCCGCGCATTTATTATTAGTAATAAACGCGCCGTTTACGACGATCGGATAACGTTTTGACTTGAGGTATCGTTTCCCCGCTGATGTTGGAATCGCGAGCACGACTATCTGATATAAAACGCCTGCAGTGGACGACCTCCATTAGATAACTGTAAATTAATAGGGACAGTTTTGTCATTTTCTTCTACACAAATTTTACAGTCCCAACTGTTACGGAGCCCAGTTAACATTTCCGACTGTCAATTTTTGCTTTTATTCCTTCGCGTTTCGGAAGGACCAGAAGAGAAATTGGAATTCATTGTTGGTGGTACATTTGTGAATGGAAAACCTGGATTCTGTAGATCACCTGTGGAGTCTGGAAAAACGGAGGTTTTCAAGGGTGCAATTCTTGGACTTAGTTCCCAATTCTTCCTTTCTTCCTTATCTAAGTTCTGTTTGATCTGTTTCTTCTAAATGTAAACTCTTTTCAAGAGTTTATATGTGATACCGTACGAAAACATGTTTCCATTAACCATCTATGACATACGTTACGAAAATGCTGCTGTAACTAATGAATTTTTTGCTTATAATCTTCCATTGGAATCTGTCTCTCTTGTGTCATAAAAGTGACAATGTAAACGACATCAAAGTTTTAGAATAGCATCACCGGCCATATAATACAATATAGATTACTAACTGCGCACATAAAACATAATTCCGCCCTCAATTAGAGAACACCAGGAATTAGAAAACCGTTCGTTATTTCCGTGGATAAATACAAAATGTGATGGCAAAATAAGGTACATTTAGCAAAATGAATGATGATTCAGCTGTCTAACACTGAATAACAAATGAGTTAACAGTGCTTTCATGGCAACGTCTACAATGTGGTACTCGTCATAAATCATCACAGTGTCGTTTGAAGCTGAAAAAGCAAATTTTGATTAGCCAAAAAAAAATTCCCACTCTTATATATGCCGTGAGGAAATATTATTGAGATATATTCTGCAACACGAGGGGTAACGTTTAGTGGAAATAGTCGGTACAATTAGTACGCCTGTATTTGTGTTCGGAAATAGAACTGTGTAATTTCGTACAGGAAACGTATAAAACGTAAAGCGAACGGTTGTTTCACACCTCGCCATTTACCGGCGGTGGAGGTAGCCGCTGAGGGTGGTCGGCAACACTTGTCTCAAGCGGCAGTCTAATTGAGAGAAATGAATTTTTAATTCTCATAAATTCCAGAGCCCGGAGCCGGCCTAATAACGGGCCGCCGCCGCCGCCGCCGGCCGGGGCCTAATTCGCCGAATAACCGAATATTTAGCGGGCAATTAACAAAAAAAAAAGAAAGAAAAAACAACTATAGGGAATAATTTAGACGGGGAGGGACCCGACACCTCGCCATTAATATTGATAAGGGCTCGAAGGGAGGAAGGATTATATATATATTTTTTTACGTTTAATTCGACTTTTGTTTAATATTCGAGCCGGGCCTAAGTAGTTGTGCCGGCTCCTTCCTCGGTCCCACACATCCTTCCGCCCTCTTACTTCCCCCAATTAGCATAAACGGTATAACAGGGGAATTATCCGAAGGGAGGAGGACGTTTTTTTTCTATCCTTCCCCACATAAATATGATCAGTGACAGACTGACAGGTATAATTTTACAACCCTTATCCCCTTGTATTAACAGAGGTCTTTGTACCACCAGGGTAGTCTGAGAATTGTTTCGTCCACTGACTATTGTGCGACTAAATCGTCCATCGGGCAGCGATATTAGAAGATATTAGAGACCCAAAGAAATCGTTCATTTCTGACCTTTGGAAGTTCCATTATTGGGACTGGAGTATTTCTCTCGAGCGTAGGCAAGTCGTTAATAATTTTCGCTAGTTAAGAAAAACACAACAGATAAAACAATTGTGAGTTTATCTGAGCTTCAAATTATACGGTGGTCGGACAACTTATTCGCCTATCGGCGAACGATCTATTTCATTACGGCCGTTATATTAAGAAATTGTTTTGTTGTCTGTGTGGTGGTTCGGTCTTTCGCTATACCGGTTTCGGCCGCTCGCCATCTTCAGTAGCGGTGCTGGTCACTTTTGGCACTTTGGATGTTTTCTGGGCATCCCCACTGTCACTGTCACTTGTACTGTGACGGTTGTCTGTCGTGTGTACATATATTTACAGTGACAGTGACAATGAGGATGCTCAAAAAACATCCAAAGTGACTAACACCGCTACTGATGTAGGGGAGCAGCCAAAACCGGTCTAGCGAAAGACCAAACCAGCGAGAGGAGACAGAAACACGCGAAATCAATGTATTTTCGCCCTCTTGAAGCGGGTCGCTGAAATGTATTCGGATAAATAAACCGTGAACGGCGGTTGGGGGTGGGCGCCGTTCTAATTGGGGCCGGGTAATTAGGATAATTTTATGTAAAAAGATGCGCAGTTATCACTCGTGTTCGCGGGGCCCTTTACAGATGTTTCGCCCGTTTCCACTTATGAATAAAGAAAACTCCACGGCGACACGCTCCCAGAGGGCCGCCAAGAACGCGAACTGTTTTTAGCCGGCACATTAATTAAACCACAAGTGTGTATGTGAGCGAGTACGTGCTGTTACAGTACACATGACATGCAAACACTGGGTAATTACGCCCATTTTTCGTATTAACAGACTGGTGGATGGCGGGTGGTTCTTTAAAAATGGCCGCCGCCGATGATTTCGACAGTATCACCGTACTCGAGATCAAATTCAAATTATTCCCCGATAGATTATAAATAAATAATTTATAATTTTTAATAAGAAAACCATCTATAAATAATTATTTTATTTATAATTTTCCTATAATTAAAAAAAAATATCGTAGATTTCGTGTGTTTCTGCGTCCTCTCGCTGGTTTGGTCTTTTGCTAGACCGGTTTCGGCTGCTCGACATCTTCAGTAGCGGTGTTAGTCACTTTGGGTGTTGTTTGGGCATCCTCACTGTCACTGTCACTGTCACTTGTACTGTCACTGATGCGAATGATAGGTTTGACTTGCAGTGGAAAAAAAGTGACAGTGACGGTGCAGTGAGGATGACCAAAAAATATCCAAAGCGCCGAAAGTCTTTGGATGGAAGGTCTTTGGAAAGACTCACACCGCTACTGAAGGTGGCGAGCAGCCGAAACCGGTCTAGCAAAAGACCGAACCAGCGTCGGGGGACAGAAACACACGAAAACTACGGCATTCCAACCCCTCGCACACCACAGAACGGGTATTCTAAACTAGTTTATATTGGGAAGAATATATCGGTTTGAACCCCCGCTGTTACGAGATTTTTCCCATTTTCTGACGGCTAAAAACTCGAAATGATTCGTCGAGAAATTACAATTTTCACCCGGCGAAAATTGCAATCGTGAAATTACAATTTCAAACAGTGAACCGTTTTAATGCAGGCGTCTACCGGAGTTCACGCGACGCTGCATTTCCGTCCGTAATGGAGACGCGCAACAGAAAAAAAACAAAACATGAAAACAAAAACGAGAAACAGAAGTAACGGCCGCGTCATTAATAAAGAAAGAAAAACCGCGGGCCCTTCATCAATTCAAGTAGTCCTGGATATGTTTATTGCTCGCGTTAAAGCGGCGATAAAAAATTACGGTCGCGTTTTTATCATTATAAATTCAGAAAAGAAAAAAAAAGAGAGAAAAGAATGACAAAAGGCGGTTTCAGCGATAGTTTACATAATTCGAAACACGGTAGTAAATCAGCGGTATATCTCACATATAAATCAGTCCACCGCTGGAAACATGCTAATATAATGGTAACATTATACTCGGGGGCTGCGTACCTACAGCCGATATCATTATTTCACTTGTTTTATTTTTACGTCTCTTTCTTTCTCTCTCTTTCTCCCAGTTTATGCCTGCACCGATCGCACTTTCCGATAGGAAATGCAACGCGATGTCGATTCCAATTCAGCGAGGAACAAATTAAGTTGTGGCTAACTACTCGGCGCAATTATCCGGTAGCATATGTAATATATATTGCGGATAACGATACTGGGAAAGATGAAACGAGTCCAAAAATTTGAAACATTTTTATTTTAATTTATACGGTCCTATGCCCCACTATGCTACTGAAGACGGTGGAGGGCACCGAAAACAATTATTAGACCAAATCAGCGCGTGGTTTCCACTGTTCGTTCTTGAAAAGATGAAAAACGAATATGTAAGCATAGAAATAACTGCGATACATCATTGAAAATATAATTTTTAATTTAGCGTAATTTATATTATAGAAAATCTATATGCTTATCTATGCTATAAAAGACGTCTCGTAACTGAATGTTGAAATATATTTTTTTTTATATTGTACGATTTCTTTTGCACAAATTAAGTATACGTTTTTGTATTATTTCTGTGTTCCTATATAATATATAAAATGTATTTAATCCTTTGTGGAAGGAGAGTTGTGGAGGGAGACTTGTTGTGTAATGGCCGCTCGAAGGGCCTCCGGAGAAGCCGTTCGGCAGCGATCTTGGCCAGTGATATTCATTCAACCGGAGTTACCTGATCAGCCTCTTCGCTGATACCGTATAATATATATAAAAAAAACCCTAATCGCCTCAAGCGGGAACAATATTGACAAATGTTAGGTGTCTGCATCTATTCGTGACGATGGTTTGTCAAGAGTTCTTCGGTCGAATTTAATTTGACCATTCCCGTAGAAAGTTGCGACGGGGAATGTCACGAATTTAACTCTTGGGCATTTTTAAAAGCGGAAAATATATTCTCGATTGTCTAGTTTAGGTTGTGAATGCCTATGTTGGGCTTGAAAAATATATATTAAATTTAATTCCTCCATATGTTATTTATCAAGTTATAACCCTTATATAAGTGACCGAAACCGGTATAGCATAAGTCGGAAGACAGAAGACCGGATGAATATCGGTCTAGAAGAAAAAAATTCAGATATACGCGTTTAATTCCTAAACGAACGAATCATTCCACTGGTTTGGAATTGGCTAGGACTGCCTCAACACTATCTCGCTTGATAAATTTGAATATCCTCCGGGAAATTTGGTCCCAAACCTTTGCATGATCTGAGAAATGATAGTCAATTAATCGAGAGGAAATTAAGCTCCAGGAAACTCAAAATGAAATAACGATAAGTTTTTCATTGTTAATTTTCGCATGAAAATATTTTTTTAATTTTGATTAAGCCGAAATTATATTTAGTCATTTTTTTTACACAAAAAATATATATTTTATAATTAAGAATTCCGGAATGGAAAAATTAATGCCCGTTAAATTGGACTTAATTAGCGTCGACATTTTCATTCATATTCAATTTTGGGCAATTAAATTATAATATTATATTTTGATACCGGGTGAAAATGGTATCGCTATCTTTTAATTGCTCGCGTTATTAGCGAATTAATTAAAATTACACGGCATTTATTTCTGTACTTTATGCTACCTTTCGCTCCGGCATAGGATAGGGGTGGTTCAAAGCATTCAATATTGAATTGAGCCATTGGTTAGCAGTGTGAACAGGGGTTAAATTTAATTAAGGTGCATGGTCATATTCTCCAACGGTTATCCAACGCAGTTTGAAATGAGATTTGAAATTATATATTACGCATTTTAAATATATACGAATGGATTTTCCTTCTTTTTAAACTCTCGATCCTGCAGTCCAGCACGGCCTGTCCACGGTCCCACTCTCGGATGATAGAATTTACAAAAAAATCATTTATTTCCTTTAAACATTTTTACAAGGATACTTCTTACAATATACATCGTTACAATAGTAAAATATGTTACAATAAATATGTTGCCGGCTCGCAGGCCTTTTTTTCTGTATATTCAGATTCACATTTTCTCACCGCGCTCGTACACACTCCGGGGTTGGGCTCATCGGAGCCGCGACGGGACGGCAGGATCGAGACCTCGGAGCAATAGAATATTTATTATTATTGAAAATCTCTTCTAATAAGCGTGTGTTTTATGAGAAAATGAAATTCTTTGGGGGGGGGGGGCTAAAAAGGCTGAGGGTAAAAGTTTAAACCACAGTCTAATAATTAGTATTGTTAAAATTGTCTTAGAAAATTTTCGGAGGGGGGCGCTGTTATCTCAAGTCTCAGATGCCCAATTATTTCAACTTCCATTAAATCGTCCACTACCGGCCGATCTCAATTGAGTTGTACGCCGAGAATTGGATTAACTTGCCTGACACTTTTATATAAAAAAAGAAGGTTAATTTAATTTAATTTTCGTCCGAAGGAAGGACGAGGGGAAAGAAGAATTATCAGGAGTACGTCAAGGGCCATAACTTTTAACGGCTTCCTCTTTCCAGGAGTCAAATTTCCACCGCTAAGAGTATATTCGGACCAGTAGCGCTCCAACGTCTCCCGGGTGTCTTAATTGCAGTTAATTGCACCCCAGCCTTATCTGAATTGAGGGTATTTTTTTTTTACTAAGGCCAATTATTTTTATAAGATATTTTTATAATTTTTTTCTGTCAGAATAATACGCGCGCCAACTCGTTCGTATTACGAGAGAGAGAGAGCGGTCGAATTTCAAATTAAAATGGAAATCGCCTCTAATTGAGGACGACGAAACGAGACCCTTCCACCGAAAAATGGCCCTATTTAATTTTCCACGAAATTGCTATTTTACGGAGAAACAGAAAGAGGTTTTGCCCTGGGGAGAGCAATCAATGTGGGAACATTGCAAAACAGCATTCGAAATGCTCAAGAACGCAATTCAGCAGGCCCTAATGCTTGAAATTAACGGTGAATACGGTTGAACGGAACTTAATACAAAATTGCAACGCGCTGAGTCGTTCCATTCGGTAAGGGACGGATATGTATTTTGTTTCGAATTTCAGAATTAACAGTTTAAGTGTCACGATTTTATGCCCTGTTCCAACCGACTCGCTGCTGCTCCATCAATTCATGAGTTACCGTAGATTTCGTGTGTTTCTGTCTCCTCTCGCTGGTTCGGTCTTTCGCCAGACCGGTTTCGGCTGCTCGCCATCCGTTCAGCAGCGGTCTTGGTCACTTCGGATGTTTTTCGGTCATCCTCACTCCGGCTGTCACTGTCAGTTGTACTGTAGAGTGGCAAAAGTGCAGCGGCGAGCAGCCGAAACCGGTCTGGCGAAAGACCGAACCAGCGAGAGGAGACAGAAACAGGTATCAAAATTCCTCAATTTCTTGCATTCTGAGTTTAAATTTAAAATCATCATTGCGCTTTAAGCACATCCATTAAATCTTTAAAAAATACATATGAATCTATACATAAAGTTGTTCAACGGAACAATCGTTTCCGTCTAAGTAGTAGATCCATTTTTATTGTTATTTTAGAATAGAAAACTACCTCGTGCTGCTATTGTATTAGGATTTCATTTTAAAATACATCAATTCGAAATAATGATCAAATCGCTTTGATTCTGAGGAATGATATCGACATTGTTCTGGATTTATTAGTCTAATAATAATGACTGAACTCTCACCCCCAATATTGTCTAAAACGAAAAACAAAATCCTGTTCGCTATAGCTTTTTGCACACGTCGTCCGAGGAGAATTATTCACCTTTAACTGACACAGTTTTTTTTTCTCCCTTCAGACTGGAGTAGATTTATCATTCGAACGGAGAAAATGCCGAGGCCCCGATAACTTTTTCAATCTGGCGTTCTCCTACCGATATACGCTTACGTTCGCTTGCAGTGCGTGTTCGCTGGACGACGGGATACGAGGAGAAAATAATTAATTCACGTCCGGTTAATCTGCTCCAAAGTTTCTGTGAAATGTTTCAGGCCAACTTCGTTTTGTCAACTTGAAATATGCGATTTATCCTAGTGAATAATTCGCAAAAGTGTTTTATCCGTGGTAATAATGGCACTCACCTTTCGCTCCGGTCTCCATGCCGGCGGACGCACAAATTAATAATAAAAATAAATAAATAAATAAAAGAAAAATTCGAACGTATTAAACAAAAATACTTTATTAACATCTCATAGAACGCCGATAATAGAAAGCAATTTTTTTTTCATTATATAATAATATTCAAGCTGGGAAATAATCCAAGTTAAAATTAGTACTGAAGAGATAATAGAGAGAAATATAGATATAAGGAGAGATACAGAGAGAGATAGAGAGAGAGAGAGAGAGAGAGAGAGATAGAGACGTCATGACTGGATTATTACAGAGTAGAGGAGGAAACGTAACAAGCTACCGGTTCTGTGATTTAACATTTTTTTGTTCATCTTAACATTATTCTTCTTGTTTTCCTGAATTCAGAATAGTTGTTTTTGTTTTTTGTAATCTGTAAAAACTATAATACGACTAAAACTGATCCGAGTGTATTCATCTTCAAAATATTTTCCCTCCTTCCCTCCTGCGGAGTTTCGACGACGTCCGATGTTCGGCAAAGAGTTCTTCTTCTTCTTCTTCCGGCGTCGGAATTCTTCTGCTGTCTTCTTCTCCAAGCGGTCCACGCCGGTGAACACAGTCGTAGCAGCAGTAGCAGCAGTAACAGTAGTAGTAGTAGTAAGTAGTAGTAGTAGTAGTAAGTAGTATTACTTATAATTCCTCATTTTCTTCAATTAATTACAATTAATTATGTACAATAAAGTACGGCGGTGACAACAGTGTTTTTTTGTTTCCAAACGATAAGAGAGAAAAAAATTACACAATATTATTATTATATCAACTAAAGAAATTAAAACACCACTGGCGATCGTAAGTAAAAAAAAACAGCGGATTGACTTGACGCATTTGCACATGGCCCTATCTAGTTTTGCAAAATTGTAATTATATTTCATATATACACAAAGAAAAATAAAATAAAAATGACTGCTTTTTCGGACATATTCCGGGGGCGGGGGCGGGGGCGCGGCCAGCCCCTAACTCACCCCCTAACCGCTTCTCACTTTAAATACAATTTCATCTCGACCACTTCTCAATTACACTTTATATATATATATTTTATATAAATATATGTTCAAATACACAAAAGGAATACAACGCAATAAATAATAATTAAAAACGGGGATGTTTTCTCTTCCGTTCTTCCTTCTCAAAAAATACGTAACAATAACAAAATTAGCACAACCATAAAAAACGATTAACATAACTATTTTTCCAGATGCTAATTTTCATATTTTTTTCTTTCTTTCTTATTTTAATTTTTTTTAAATCTTAAGAGAGAAAGAGAGAGAGTTCGCAATTTTTTCACTCCTTCGTCGTTATTTTTATTTTTCACAATTTATATACAAAAAGAAAAACGCGCGTAGACTATCCAATCAATTTAATAATATAATGCATTGGGACGGGCCCCCAAAAAAAAAACAAGAGAGGCGACAGCCCTTCCGTCCAGTATCAACAATTCTTCGTACTCAGTCCCCCTTCCGATATTCGTTATTAAATATTTCATTTAAATATGCTGCGGTTGTTTTTTTAAATTAATTATTTATTATTTATTTAATTTTTTGTTTTTACTTAACTCGTATACATGATGTTGCGCACTACCAATATACACACCACACACTCAAATAACTTTGTTGACAACTATTATTTTTTTTTTTTGTAACTTTTGCGTTATTCCATTGTTCAACTAGTGTCTGTGAAGGTTTCTTTGTTTAATTTATCTCTGCAGCGGGTGAACAATTTCCCCTCGGATGATGATCATCAATCGCACCTCGTATCAGATACGGCTGGCGCCGCACCAACTGTAGCTCGCTCCTGGAAACGAAAAAACACGAAAAATTGCAATTTAAAAATTACAAAATAAATTGCCTTTTTAATAAATTGGAATAAATTGGTTTTTTTTTTCAACCCTTTCTATTTTGTACAATCAACATTGAATGTTACAAGTACAAATGCTGTATGTATTTCTATTTCACATGTATTTCGTGATAAAAGGAACCACCCAAAGATGGCACTTTTGATACAAGAACAGTTATGGCCTAAGGGCTAAGAAGATCTCTAGGCCAGCGGAGTTTAAGCCGACGCGGGGGGATAATGGATGGGTAAGAGAGGTAAGGGACTGAACGAGTGGATTAGGATGAGGAGAAAGGCGGGAGTGGAACTTCAGGAACCCGGATTTTGCGACTTCGTCGACTGTCGGTATGTTGAGGTCATGGTGGATTGTGTGGTTAAAAACATAGCATTAAGGACAGTACGAAGGACTTTTGACTGAAATCTCTGGATGCGAGCGATGTCGGATGTCTCGGTGGAACCCCATAGCTCTATACCGTATGTCCATGTCGGTATCGCTTTGTATATTGTCAGTTTGTTACTTAAGGTCAATTTTGATGCCCGTTTTAGTAATGGACTTAGAAGTTCAAATTTTCGGTTTAAGTCGATTCTTTTGAGTCGGGTATCGGGATTCCATGGTGAGTCGTATGTCCAGGTGTAGCCCAAGATAGCGAATATGCTGTTGGGTCGTTACCAAACCGGATACCATAAAAAGTATGAACGCTCGCCGCAAGAGCATTTAAATCGCTCATAAATGTATTCTTATAATAGGCCGGTTGTACACTAATAGAGATATAAGAACAGGGGGGCCTCTGGATTAGTTTCTTGGAGCGGAAAATTTAACGGCATTTTATTAATTTTAATTTTATTTTCTACCGCGGGGAACACAAACCGTGACATGCGAGGAGCGGTCGAAATTTTGCAATGTCCAATATTTTCACCCGTATCGATAAGAGGTGAAATGAAACTTTTTCCACTTTTTTTCCAAGAGGGATTGAAATAATTGTCTTTAGTTTATTACACTAAGTGGATTTTCAGATTTCGGCTTCACTGTATGTACGTAATGAATGATATCTAGAGCGAGTATTAGATATTTGGTTCATTTATTGATAGTTACAATACAGGTTGATGGAACGCACAACTAGAGTAAAGTATTGATACTGTAGTTTATAAACTATAGAACGGTACTGTTATATCGATCGAACTGCCAAGCATTAAACACTTTTATCAAAATGGGGGGAGCGAGGGGGGTGTGATAGAAGAGAAATCTGTGAGCGATTGAAAGTACAACGACAACTATATCGCGTGAAAACGAGCGTGAATAAATTTCAAATAACCGCCCCCTCAACCCGAGATCGGGATCAGATAACCCGGGGAGTTATTTGTGAAAGGGAAGCAGGGAGGGAGAGGGAGGGAGGGAGGGAGGGAGCCCCCAAAAGAGGGATCGGATTTAGTCCTCCGGGGCATTTGAGAAGATTGTTCATGAATGGAAAACAGGACCGCCGAGGAGAGAGAAGGAGGGAGAGAGACAGAGAGAGAGAGAGAGAGAGAGAGTGTGAGAGGAGGGAGAGAGGGAGAGGGACCAGTCTGGCAACTGTCTCTGTCTCTCTCCCACACACACACACACACACACTGGCACACACACTGGCACACACACTGGCACACATACAGGTACAGAGGAGAGTTTTTTCTGCTGCCTTAACGACGCCTGTTTCGCGCTGAGGCCCCTATCTATATATATATAAAAAGATCGGTAAATTGTGACGCTATCTCTCCCTCTCTCTCTCTCTCTCTCTTCACGCTACGTGCCTTCTTTTTACACCTTTTTGGAACCGCGGGCCGCTGTACGAGGAATTTGATTCAGGTAGAGGAGAGGTACGCCCTCTCTCAATGGTCCCTTCTTATCTGTCGGACGGGGCATTTTAATGCCCAATAAAATAGGGCCCGAAATAGGCCCTCGGAGTCGTTTTGTTTCGAAAACCCCCTCGAGTGTGTTTACTGGCCCGCGGCCAATGGGCCACTGTCACGGCCCGCTAAATGACCGGAACCGGGGCCACCGCGGGTACGCTAACGAAAGAAAAAAGGCCATCCGTTTTTCGATACCGGACGTGTAAATTTTACAGCGGCTAACGTTCGGAAACCGGCCGACAAATTGGCCCTAAGAAACCCTATCCTAGAGTTCTACTCTAAATCCGAATTTAATTAAATTTTAATCGGTTAAATCGGATTATTTATTTATCCCTTCACTGCTACCCGGTGCTGTCGAAATATCAAAAAAATATGAGGCTAGCCAAAACCGGAATTACAAAAATTGACTTACACAACGAAAGGGTGATATAAACGAGATGATATAGAGTTTCTAAACAAAGTTCGCTAATTCCAAATAAACTATTGTAGAACATCAAAGTCATTGCCGCGATGATCTTTCTCACAGTTGTGTGCTGTTTCTCCGGTCAAGAGTCGGTACAAGGAACCAGTGCGCGTACCCCGAACTAGTCCTCGGGGTTATAAAAACCCCGACATCAGTTTTGCAGTAGAATCCCGAAGCGATTGTGAACTAATGAAAATTTATCTCCCGGTCCCGGATAGTTCGTCTTGTCGTGTTAAATAAATGCCGGCTAACCTGGACGTAATTGCAACAATCTCGTATATATGGATATAGTGTAATCGGCGTATATTCCCTTTTAACTGGAAGGCGGGCGATAAAGTAGAAATTGACTTCTCGCTCCGACCGACCCCCACCACAGACATTACCGGTCTGACAACTCGGTGTAAAACTGTAAAACTGTTCTCTCGGCAGACAGAGGGCGCTCCTATACATTTGGCTATTTAGGTGGGTTCTAAAGCACGAGCTTGAGGGTAATACGGCGGATTTCCGCAAAGGAGGTTTTATTCGTTCCATTCTGGGCATTGCTAATTATTCCTGATTTATCAAAATTTGAAGACCGTTCAGCCAAGAATGATAGGGGAGAGTTAAAGACGGAGAGGGAGAGGCAGAAAAACGGAATACGAGAGAATGAGAATGAAATTTGTGTGTGTGTGTGTGTGTGTGCATGAGATATTATGTTCGATTCATTCCATTCCACCTATGCCCGCTCATTTTTGTAAGAGTGGAGAGAGAAATCGAGAGAGTTGGAAAACGGTTGTGAGGATCTGGGGGGGGAGGGGGGAGCTAGTTTTTCCTCGGACCAAGCGGTCTAGCGAGTCTTCGCGTGAAGAAGAAGAAGAAAAAGAGAGACAGAGAACCCGGAGAAGAGGAGTGGGATAGAGAAAGAGAGTACGGGGCAGGGAGGGATGGAGGGAGCGCGGACTGGGCTCCGTCGGCGGCGGCCATCTTGGCTCCGACGCCACCCATGTAATTGTTCTCCGCCAATCAAACAGCCAACAACGAGGGACCGCGGCTCAAATCTATAGATCCACTCCAATCCGGCGACACACCAATCCAACGCCATTATCTAAATTCAAGTATCCAATCTCACCGAGTTGGATTTACCGAGGAGGAACTAGCTGAAAGCCGGAGGACAAATATTCCTCTACTCTACTTCAAATAAAGTGACATGCGATTGAGAATTTACTACCTAGTTATGAATTATAATTTTTATTTGAACAATAAAATAAAAGACCGAATTGTCGCGTAACGTTAATAGACACGCGGTCAATAAAGATTGTTTCTAGTGTTTAGTACGGAGAAATGGATAAACAGTTTTGAAACGATTTATAATTATACGAGAACCGTAGGTTTCGTTAAGAACGCGACGAAGAGCACTGGTGAGTTATTTAACAGCCAGACAAGCAGTTTTCATGGCCACCCAACCGTTCAGAACAGGGGTGAGCAAATAAAAGGAACACCATTATGAAAATTCAGCTTTATACGAACATTAAGGTCTACTAACGACGTCAATTTAACGTCTAAATGTGGATAATATATCTCCAGTAATTTAGTTGTAATTTTCGTAACAGAAATATAACCCGCGTGTAACTTTGAGTCAATCTCCATTGGGCCTGAAAATAGCTAAAGAGAATGTATACGAATTATTATAGTAGTTGTTAAAATACTTGCAGTAATCCCCATTTCATTTATATGCCCGTACATTGTCCAGTCGTATCCGGTCCCCCCGAGCGAGGTCTCTAGGTCGAGGCATTTCATTCATTAGCATCTAAAGACAAATGTCGTCCGACTTTTAACCCGGCTTACCTGCCGCCACTATTTCTACTCTAAATTTATATCCGGCGGCGGTGGGAGGGGACAAAAAGGTAAAGGAATCGATTCGGGCATTAAGGGAGCGGCAGACATGAGAGGAACGACAGAAAAACTAAATTGAAGCCGAACTCGGGGAAAAAACGCAACGACGGCATCGACCTATCGAGGAAATCCTACTCCGGGTCTCGGAACGGCGTATGTTATAATTAATTAGGGGATAAGGGAATATAAGTAGGGGGGTGGGTCCTTACCTCTGGACGCTTATCCTCTAAGTACAGGTACCGTGGTTACAGACTCTGGCGCCTCGGTTCACACAGGCGAGACGAAACCCCCGTTCATCTGGGATGAACTGCGAATAGAAAAAGAAATAATGACTGCGAGCCCGGAAGGGAAATTAAGAGCAGAGTATTAGAGGGGCGTTAAAGTGTTACCTCTTGTAGAAGGGTTTGAAGGCGGTCTCGTCGGGCGGCGCGGGAGCGTGGTGTTGGGGCAGGGGCTGCTGGTAGTCCTTGTGGGGGCTGTGCCTGAAGTAGGCCGGGGGCGGCTGGTACTGCGGGGCCTGCGGGGGTTCTGGTAGCAGGAGGGGGCTGGATGTTGGGCAGCTTCATGTTGGGCGGGGTCTGCGGCGGGTGTCCGTCTGCACCTCGGGAAGCCGGAGGCGGCGGGACCGCCGAAGAAGCCCCCGTACCTGGAGTAGGGTGGGGCGGGGAAGCCCTGGGCGGCCGCCGGCCCCCAGCCCGACTGCTGCGGGGGCGGCGGCGGCGGGGTCTTGCACGCAGCCGTGTCCGCCAGCGACCAGATCTTGGGCTTGGTCGCCGGGATGGGTATGCCGCAGTCCTTGGACTCCTCCTTCAGGAGCATGTGGTGGTGGTGCGCCCCCAGCATCTGGTGGTGTCCCATGTCCATCTCTCCCGGCTTTCTCTCCTCCTCTTCCGTGTCGTCTTCGTCCAACTCTTTTAACCGATGCTCCGCTTTCACGTGCAGTACCGGGTCTGCGATCATACATACCACCAATTTTAGTATCCGTGCCATCCGAGGATTTACTTATGTAGTTGTTATCGCCTTACAGTCATAGTTCGTAACAATCACCTACCAAATACTATGTCGATGTCTAGAATAGAAGAAATAATAAACGAGGGATATATCTCGGTATCCGGTATTTTTGGACTGCATAATTACGTGCGTTGTACGCTTAAAAAACGACAGAACTAAGTCGGAATTAAATAAAATGTATACAAGGCAGTAACGTCTCTATAAAGCTGGTAAAATTGTTAAAATAAATCTCGGTAGCGGAGTGTATACTGTTTAGTGCAATTGAAGCGTAGGAACGTTTCAATTAGGGCATTATCGCCGCCGAGCGGACATTTCAATGGGACTAATTATGCGGGGCAACCTGAGGTGTATCGTAATCGAAGGTTTTCTTCGGTAAGGAACAGGGCTTTATCTTCCGTGCATAACAGAGCCGGACAATCCTGGGCGGAGGGAAAAAAGCGGCCTTGGAGTCGGCCCGGACATTCGATACGGGCCCCCTCTAGGAAATTGTCCCAAAGGCCGGCGGGAGGGGTGGGGGGGGTTAGGCGGGATCGGGTTTCTTAAGCGAATACATACTGGAATTATAATTTTCATGAATTATTAATTGTCTCCCCGGACGCTACAAATTGGACAACGTTTCGATTGCGGTCGCAGTTGTCTCTCACCGCTCCCTTACCAACATGTAAATTTGCCCCGAGTTCTCTACCCTTAATCGATTTCTAATATGCTAATAAAAACTGGCGGGGAAATTATTGCATACCGAGCCGGATCTTTGTTTTACAGCAGGCCCCAACTTTTAGCAGAAACTGGCAACACGCCTTGGGTAAGCTCATAGTTTAAGTGATAACAATGTGCCGAAATGCCTTCCTTCACCCTGGAAAGTAGTTCTAAAACCTGATCATTTCATGTACGGAGCTCACATTGTTTTTCTGTAGCTGTATTTATAATGAGTTACTATTTCAGCCTAATCAAAAGCGACACGATATTATTTATTAAGATACTGTAATAAAACTTACATTTCCTGTTTCCGCTCGTTTATCTCATCTCACGCTGGACCGGATTAAGTAGCATCGTTAGCGCGTTGGTCGCCTGTCGGCCATCCTGTCTGCAGTGTTACGCTACTGATAGCATTGCTAAGTGCATTTGTGCCTAAGGAGCCCGAAATCGACCAAAAGAACCGAAAAACATCTTAAAACCTGCCTCAACCCGTTTAGAAGCTATGCATTTGGGTATGTTGAAGGAGGATCGTTGTAAAGCTTATGCGATATGTGCACAGTATACAGCGGTGCTATTATTTCTCTGAAAGCTTAAATTTTATCCTTTATCCGTCGTTACTTTTTTTATTCCCGTAAATGTCCGTCCGCGCTTTTGACTACTGTCGAAATGAGGTGCGGGGAGCCTAAGCTGTTGAATGTTTGAAGGGCCGTCATTAGGGGTGGGCTCTGTGTGCAAACAGATTGGGGGTGGGGGTGGGGTGAGAGGAGCCGGAGGGATGATTTCATTAACGGCTCTGCGATGGCTTTCCGATGGTAATTGCATGGGGCGGGATTATCCTTCCTCCCCCGGGGGGCGGCCGCCGGCCCCTCTAAGTGACTGGCTCTGCCTCCTCCAACATTCACCCCACTTAGAGATATTGACACACTGGCTCTCACACTAACCCCCAACCCCCACCCCCCAACGGCTCTTAGGACCCCTTATTCCAGCCAGCTATTCACAACTGGACGCCTTCGCCCCTTCCGGGCTTTCCCTCCGTATTAAAAAGTTATCACCGTCTCTCACCCCCGGCGGAGCTCCCCTTCTCTCTTCCGCTTAAATGGCCGGCATTATTATTGAATTTCCGCGTCAATAACGCTCTGCGGCCGGATTCCGCCCATCGTCCTATTAACGTCATTTACCCGGTTCCTTCACCCCCCCCCCGGGTAAACGATTGCCAATCATCCGTTACTCGGTGTTAACCTCAGACAATACCCTGACCATTCTGACACTGATCATTCTGATATGGTATAACCATTATACTATACTGGGTTGTAGCTTTTGTTCAGAACAGTTATTCGGAAACTGTTTGACTGGATAATACCGCTGAATACTGTCGTCATAAGCGAAATGCCAAAGTAAAATGTTGCAAAAACGAGCAATTCCGTAAATGCTAGTATTTAAATTTTCGCCCGGAATATAAACTTTTAATTTAGAATACCTGTTTTGTGGTCTGCTAAAGGTTGGGATAACGTAGATTTCGTGTCTTTCTGCCTCCTCTCGCCAGTTTGGTCGTTTGCTAGACCGGTTTCGGCTGCTCGCCACCTTCAGTAGCGGTGTTAGTCCTCGGAATGAGGATGACCGAAAAACTTCCGAAGTGACCGACACAGCTACTGAACGGATGGCGAGCAGACGAAAACGGTCTAGCAGAAGACCAAACCACCGAGAGGAGAGAGAAACACACAAAACCTACGGTAAACTATTAAACTTTTTAGTGATGAACTTTTTAGCTCACCTCCGACTAAACGTCCCGATTGTTGTAAAAGTTTGTTTGTAATATTATTTGTTAATTCATAAAAATGTCAGTGCGTTTAGTTTGATTCCTACCGTATTCCAAAAGCGAAAATTCTGAATTCGGCCCGTCAGGAAAGATGATTTTTGATTTTGTATTGCCGTTCTCGGTTAGCTTTCCACGATTATGAGATACCGTTCGATTCTTTACGTCACGAATTAAACAGGCCGGTAAAGAAACAATGCGCGGGGGCCGTAAAACATTTATGGGCCCGAGAACCGTGGCATTATTCAAGTGTAAAAGCGTAAACGCGCGGTTGTTTTATGCCGGCGACAGCTGTCCCCATCACGATTGCAGTGTGCCAATAAAACGCAGGCCCCGGGCAGCGCCTCCCGGCTAATGATTGTGTCGCTCCCATAACCGGTTAACGACCGATTCATCATCGGCCCGCCGTTCCGACCCGAATAAAACTCAATCCCAGCCAGCGCCCCAGCTATAATTGTCCACAACGTTTAACTGCAGCCAGCTATAAACCGTCATAAACTCCCCACCCCCGCCCCGAACAATCAGGACTGCAAGGTCCAATTTGCAACTTCATAATGTCCGTACGACTGATGCCTGAAATTCTAAATGTTTATTATTCAAAAATTCGAAACGCAAACCGAGGGAAAAATACCGTAGATTTCGTTTCTTTCTGTCTCCTCACGCTGGTTTGGACTGTTGTTAGACCGGTTTCGGCTATTCGCCATCTTCAGTAGCGGTGTATTGCAACTCGCTGAGTCGTTCCCAGTAACGGACGGACATGTATTTTGTTTTGAATTTCAGAATTAACACTTATAATTGTAACGATTTTATGCCTCGTTCCAGCCGACTCGCTGCTCCATCAATACAGGTCTACTGCTAGAAGTATTCATGAGTTACCGTAGATTTCGTGTGTTTCTGTCTCCTCTCGCCGGTTCGGTCTTTTGCTAGACCGGTTTCGGCTGATCGCCATCCGTTCAGTAGCGGTGTTTGGTCACTTTGGATGCTTTTGGGCATCCTCACTACAACTGTTACTGTCACTTGTACTGTGGCCGAAACCGGTCTAGCAAAAGACCAAACCAGCGAGAGGTGACGGAAACACACGAAATCTACGGTATTCTAACCTCTCGCAGACCACAAAACAGGTACTCTGAACGAAGGAAAAATATTCCGAACAAAACTAGTCATCCGTCATAAAATTCGATTCAACATAATTAATATTGGTTCGACGAAGAATTACAAGAAAAACAAGAGAACTTAACCTGACAAGTGACCGTACTGAATGGGAATTTTAATACTGTTTCCATTAATAAGAACTGCGGTTTATCTTGCAATCCTGAATTGCGTTTACATATTTTAATAAACGCCGAGCGGCGGTCCAGGCCGCATTCGGGGCGCAATAAACCAGTCCATTATCTAAGAGCATTAAACTCTGTTTTAAATCTCCCACCCCCGTCGACGCTATTAAATATTCATTAGGCGCGAAGTGAAACGTCAAAATATTTCGGGCGAAAATTTTCGCTTAAAAATGGCCCGATCCCGAAAACGAACGGAAGAGAAAGAAAAAACTGTTCTCCGCAAAACAACAAGCCGTTCCACAAGCTCTTATCTGGCCGGGAGGTTTTTGTCGGGTCCCAGTTTTTGCAAGTGTAATGGATTTGCATACGTGTTCGACAAATGTACTCTTCCCCGATTCCTCTTTTTTCCTGCTTCTCCCTCTTCCCCTTTGCGTACTCTTATCGCGAGAGTGGGGGGCAACAAAGGAAACGGTTTAATCGCGTAGCGTCCGGACTGTGTCGGTTTTCCTCTCAATATAGGAACGAATAAAGCTGATCTGCTCCCGAGAGGTATTTCCGAGAATCACTGCTAGATATGGATGGCCGGTAAAGCTCTGGCTAGCTTCTCAATAAGAAGATAAATTTTATCTCCATCATATATCTCCTGATTGCCTTTCTTGAGGGGGTAGGAGCATCCGTCTTATACGTGGGCGCCGGGTCTCCCAATTGAGATATCAAACTAACATCTTTATTAGTAGGTTTCGAGAGGAGTTGAATAAAAAATCATGAGAAAAAAAGGACGGGCTCGAGATTTTCTCCTCCCGACCCCTCCCTGAGGACGGTGTAGGATTCGATTTAAATTTCAGATCGTTCCGAATTGCTTCGTAAATAAAATTGGAACTGCCATACAGAATTATTTACTCCGCAACAGTCAGTTAAAGTGGTACACATAAGAGACTGGAAGAACAAGGTCTCTTCTGGCTCGATCGTAGAATGCATTCCTCGCTCGAGCAAAACTTCACCCGTCGAGAAATAATTACAACTATTCAGAATTATACGATGATGATCCAACTGTATTTTCACAGCCTTGTATCAGTATTATTCCAGAGATTTAATTGATGATAATGCGATCTTCAGGAAAATAGCATAAACAACAATGTTTCGTTGAGAGCAGCGGGGGAAGGGGGCGAATATAATATCGGGGACCGGGTCTCTTTTAAAAAAAACGAAATTCATAAACCACCCCTCTGCCATAAAGTTTTACTACACAGCCAGCTGCCCCGAAAACTGTCCCTCCGAATTTTCAGCACTCACCTTCACGACGGCTTATTTTTTCCTGCGCTTATTTTTATACGGCCGATGAAATCTGAGCAGCTTCCGGCTCGACTTTCTTCGATGGAACTTTACGCCATTTCGTTGAAATGGCGGTTTGTCAAAAATTAAGGGACATTAACATTCCGGCCAAGTGGCAGGGAAGTCACTATGGCGCACTTAAAAATGTATACCTTAAGTTAAATAAATACAGAGGAAAGGTGGTGACTTAAGGAATGAAAAATTCCTCCTAATGCGCTACCACTTCGTTCACAAAAAATTTACCCTTCGTACTTACACTAAGAATGTTTTTTAAAATTATGCCAGATTTAAAACAGAATATAAGCAATTAGAACACACTTTACAGAATTATCGGGGCCCAAAGAAATCGCTGAAAATGGGCCACGATAAAGGAATGGTTTCAGCAACAAGTGCTGCAATAGGAAGATTCCAGCATTGAGAAAGATACAAATAATAGGAACATTACTTACAGAATTAGCAAACCCAGTTATTATTTGGTAGGTCTAGACAAGTGACTAGAAAATTAGATACTTGCAGAAGAGCATCTTTGATGATTACACTCAAAATTCACGATCTAAACAGACCGTGACCCCTTCGACCTTTATCAAGGGTCGAGGGTACATCGCCAGAACAGGAATACGAGGTGAAAGGCGCACTAAAGTTTATTAGAATAAGATAGGGAAACGTTCCACTAAAGCGCTGGACGACGCCGCGAGCCTATCCCCGTACAAAAGGGCACCTTCTCTGCCGAAGTTAAATAACAATTAGGAGCATTAGAGAAAGAGAGAGAGAGGCGTTAAAAGGGAGCGGGAGGGATGAGCCACTTTTACGGGTTCTAAAAGGCAATTAGAGCCCCTTGGATCTTGTCTTATTAAGAGAGACACAAGCCCGCCGTAACGCTCGGGCTTAATCGGAGACGCAGATTAATTCTTTCCGATGAACCCCCTCACGAATGGGCCCATTAAATTTACCCCATAGAGGCGGGGCCTCTTATCTGCGGAGATTAACCCCACGTTGTTGTTTACAGCCCCGCCGCTGGCCGGCTGAACATATTCAATGGTATACGAGCAGATGGAGAATTTTTATTTCCACCCATTCAATTACCGAGCTTGAATATAACGCGGCGGGAGGCCGAATCGTCATTCTCATAACGAATGGAAGGTAATAAAAACGTATAGCTTTCAGAGAATTCGTTCTTGTTTATTATTTTTATTTTCGCCAATTCAAAATATGTTTCATTCGACGGGAAACTGTCAATCGTAAATACCATAATAATAATCATTGTACTGTTCGTTATAGTGATTCTTCAATTATACGTATTAATCATCACTCAGGCAACTCCGATGAATAATACACATTCACTAGAGTGTTACTAAAACAGTCTAGGATACAGTAGTCCTTTTTTATATTCGGTTTCGAATTTATTTTATCTTTCGATCGGTCGAACAGTAGGAAATAATGAAAATTTCCTACATAAGGCCGAAGATATTTACGATTGCAAACGCCAAAATGATGAATCCAAACCGACTCTTCGCGGTATCCATTCATCTTTCGGATGACAAGCGGCGGATTATTGAAAGGGGGGATGAACCGACTGCGGGGGTACGGTATGAGGCTTCCGATTTACGTCCCCTGGGGTGTTTTATCGCATAACCATTCCCCGTTCCACACTATTCTCTAATTTATCGCCGAAAATCCAGCATAAACGTCAAGCCCCCCCCCTCGGCTTCGGCCATCGATCTGGCTCTCGTGGAACACAATCCATTGAAAGCCCTTGACAGTGGGTGGCCGCGTTTAATTACGTGGGGAGGGTCAGGGCGCCTCCTCCCCGGGGATCATAAAAATATTTAATGGCATACATCATAAAAAGCCCCCGGGGCCCGGGGTGACTATAAAAGTGAAAATTGTCTTCCGCCGCCTTATTAAATTCAAAAGGTAACGGGGACGGCATTAAAAGAACCCCGGTTAGTTGACTTCATTAAAACCGAAGTGAATTATGCGCACTCGCGACTCGTTACTAAGAAGACATGAACCCTTTCGGGTCTATGAATTGTCCTCCAATTACACGAAACGAGAATAGACAATGCGTTAGTATTTCCGGACAAATTTCATTCGGGCGACTAACAAGCTTGTAGCTCAAAAATAAAAGCGTTACACTACAGGCGGTTGCATCATTGTAAACCGTTTTGAAAAAAAAACTGGCTAAGAATCTTACAAATATAGCATTATTATAGCAAAGACATAAAACCGTGCATCGTAAAATTCTCTTATTATGTATATATATTTTTTTAAACTCCGAAATTTAATGTGTATTCCTGTCATATATATTACTCTTGCATATTACAGCGCCGTAATTTAAAAACGATTTGTTATGTCCGAACAGCCTTGTATATTCGAACTTGTTATCGGACGGCCGCCAGTAATAAATTTTAATGTTGTCGTTCCAGTTGAAACTTTAATCTTGTTTTATCCCTTCATAAAAACACTGTTTAAACTCGTACAATACAGAGCCTAATAATGAATAATGAATTCTCGTTGTAGAGAAGATGGAGAGCAGCCGAAAACGGAAAATATTATTTTCTCTATTCCTCAAACCGAATACTAATTCAAGTGGAAACTAATTCATCTCCAGACAAGTTTTTTTTATCTTGAACGCTTTCATGCCTGATTTAGTGCTTTTTACTGAGTGTTTGAAGGGCCTATTTTTGTGTAATAATAATAAATTTTAAAAGCAAACAACTAAAGCCGAATTGATTTTTAAAATGCACGTCCGGGATACGTCCGGAACGGGGTTAAAGCGATAAACAATTTGTCCGGCCAGTGGACGTGAATATCGTTCAGCCTTCGAAAAGCGGATTCGGAGCCGAGTCCGAAAAAAACAAAACAAAAGGACATTTCATCGTTGCGAATCAAATAAATATATATATTGGGGTCCGCGATGTGGGTCGCCTTTTGTCAACGTGGAAACTATTATGAGACCGATTCAATATTTGCGCTTCGCGGACAAAAGAGACTAAATCGAGATTGATACGGCCTTCCGCCGCCGCCGCCGCATGCGCCTTATCGGCCCCGTCCTGTACCAAACTCCGGCTGTCAACAATGGCTCATTGTCCAAGTATATAAGTTCGATTAGTCCCAACGTTATTTCCTCTTATTTGAATTGAACGATCGGTACTTCCTCCGGCGCCACTTATCGATCTACAAATAATACAAACCAGAATCAATGTCCCTGTTAACACCGCAGGCGGGGTCTCAGCGGTAATTTTCCATTATTGCTCAAAATATAGAAAATATAAAGCGAAGGGCATGTAGGCAATCATCCCTGTTGAATTTTGAAAGTCAACCTTTTATCGGCTTCAATTTTATTCTCTCAAATAGACAGAAATATTTCAAACGAGCGTACAAAGTGAAGAATAGTAACTGAAAGTTGTATTTATAAATTCCAACAATACGTTTTGACCAGACAAATTTCACCATTCGTTTACGGGTAATTTTCTAAAACTGCTCCGAGGTTAATTCGGACGAAAACAGGAGAATATTAAAATAATTTACTCGGTGTCAATAGTGGTGGAACTCGCCCACTCTCACCCCCCATAGTTAACCCTGGCATAGCTGGGCGTTATTATTCAGTCGGGGGCCCCAAATTGCTTGGAAAGGGAAATACAGAACCCCATAAATCACCCCGGCCACTGACAGGCCTTGAAAATCCCCCGGCAAAATCGGCAAATATTTATTGTTTGCGAGCAGCCAACGTCGCCTAAACGGTGTAACAAGAATTCCTTCCTCGGGGGGCTACCGGATGGGGACTAACGACGCTATTGGAAGCTACAGGTCCCTAGCATTCGCGTTTAGTTTTCCTCCCGTCATAGTCGTACTAACCGATTTCACAGAGGGATTCTCACGGCCCACTAAGTAAGTTCGGCTAATGGCTGGGAAACTGAAATAATACATTCGGCGACGTACTAAATTATAGCGAATTCACGTTTCCCAACCGGGAAACACACACGTGTCGCAATATGGGGCAATTCGGTGGACTCGTTGTTCTGTACGGATTTAAAACGTCCGTACAAAAACGAACATGACCAACGATGGCGAATCGACAGCGTCCGACCGATACGGAATTACTGGTCAGGACACCGGGAGAGAGATGTCCCGCTGACCTCGTTCAGGAATGAATTTCTCCAGAACATTCCTCCTCACTGCTACCGTCATTCGGGTGAATATTCAGGGGCAGGAAAGGAAGGCCGAGAATAATATTGGTCACCCCGCATATTTTGTCCAAAAATTATTTTTGCTCGATCAAAATATCGACCGGATTTCTATATAGATTTTTCCCCTGCTCGGAGTTCGATGTAATTCTAATTTCTCGAAATACAGTTTAATACCCGAAAATATAGTTTAAGTTGGATTAGTGTTGAATCACTGCCCTGAAAATGTCCTCCGCCGTTCAACGCCGATTTACAAAGATGAAATATTTCTATTGCACGCGATTTCGAGCTTTCATTATTACTTGATAGAGTAATCATGTAGCCAAGTTCATTATGAGTGAATTTCTTTATTTTTTTAATTACGGATGGCTTACACTTATTACATTTTTATTATAATTAAATTGTTATACGCCCAAAATAACGACTACTTCATGAATTTAGAGGCGAGGTACCGAATCAGGGTTGTGATTTCAGAATGTGGCAATGTAAACTCACCTTTAGACATCTTCATTTTGTCATCGTCCATGTCGTCCTTATCCTTGTCGTCGCAGTCCGAGAGGACGTTGTCGTCGTCGTCGTCCGTCTTGTTCTTCGGCTCCCACGTCATCTTGTTCTCCTTCTTCAGTCTCCGCCTCGCGTTCGCGAACCACGTCGAGACTTGGGTCAGCGTCATTTTCGTGATAATGGCCAGCATTATTTTCTCCCCCTTCGTCGGGTAGGGGTTCTTCTTGTGCTCGTTCAGCCACGCCTTCAGCGTCGCCGTCGACTCCCGCGTCGCGTTCTTCCGCCTCGCCGCAAGGTCGTAACCCGCCCCGTAACTGGAACAGACGAAATCGTATGTGAAGAAAGAAAAACACAAAAGGGTTTCGAAGACGAAAGTTCAGTAAATAAGCAATGGGTCGGTCCCTTGTTATGGAACCAGTTACGGATCGCCCCGGGATCTCTCCAGAGGATGAGGGTAAAAAAACCTTTCCAATGGAGATCGCTCAGGTGGTTTCCAAACACAGTAAAAATCCCGGTTTTTCCCACAGTATTACCAGAACTTATCAGCAGTATGTTAGTTCTGGTTGCAGAAATGTTCGTAATTTATTAGGGAAAAATTTATGCACTGAATTCACCGGAGGATCTATCCAGTAGTAACGGTTTGGAATAGCACCAATAGAAGGTAAGAGAAATTTTTAAAAAACGAGTAACCATATTCCTATTTCTTAAAAGAAATTCTGTACATGTTTCTCTATGTCGATACTTAATTTATTTTTAAGTTTAATCCTTCTCAATCCCACCGATTCAATTTATTGTTGTCTACTTTCAATTCAACAAAACCGATTTATAACATCAATAAAACGGATCAGATTTGGTCGTAATGGGAACGATTATTGAAAAAGTAGATAAGCATTCCCGTTTTAATTCCCCGAAGTTTCTCGGTTCAGAAAATATATGTGAGAAATAGAAATGGGCGAAGAAACGTTAATCATCACGAACGACTCCCGAGTGGGTAAATAATTTCTAGCCGAAGCCCGACATTGTTTTGACAGACCGGCGTCCCGCCCCGTTATAAATGGGCAGGCCGTTAAGATATAAAAACCCGGAACGGTTTAGAAAAAAAAAGAGAGAGAAAATAACCCTTTCGCCCGACTTTAATGTGTATCACTTCATAAAAGGTCGTTTAACTCAAAGCCCGGCGAGGGAAGAGCGCGGGGGCCGGCCCGAGGGGGTACAACAGGTGTTGTCGGCCGAACACATGCCCGGCCAAGGAAAAGAAAGTTCCTCAAGAGAGGAGACCCAAGTGGATCGAGTCAACAGCCACGCGCCATCCTCGGCTCTCCACCTGCCCCATAGCCCAACACTGTTTTACGGCCCCCAACAAGTTTTATGAATCGGTTAAATTAATAAAACAGCCAGCTACCCTTTCCGCCCGTAACGCTGCCGGGGGAAGATAAATGAGCCCCAATACGAGCGGTTGGATACGATCTTTTATGTCTTTTGATCTGACGTGGAAGGAAAGGGTTGGTCGAACAGAACCCGGAACCGTTATAAACAGGGTTCGTTAGTAGAAACAGAGGAGGGAAATTGAGAAATCCGACCTTAAATTCTGAACTAATTCATTCCGCTTCATCTTGCGATTCCAAGCAAATCACCCTGTCCCGCATCCGGAAACTGAAGTTGGCGCCCGTTTAAATGCGTAAACGGACGACGTAACCCGGTTGCAGAGAGCCGGGGCAAATGGGGGAGACTCCGCGGGAAATTCCGTCCTAAAATAGAGTCGCTTCGGCATCCGCGCAATAAGAAAAACCCTCAACTCGATGGGCGAACGACGAACGATTTTCGCGCTAAATTTTTTATTTTCTCTGTTCCCCGAGACCTTATACTGTCCGAGGACCTTGATTGGAGCGGACCGCGGTGTGGGACACACTAATGTGCCAAGGACGAGAATTCCCCCCTTCCCCCCTCACATTCCCCGAGATATTTTCTCCACTAATTGCGCGATATTCCACAGCTCGTATTTCCTGTGTGCAATTTCCTCACATCCTGCGCGACCTCCCCGCTCCGTTGTTTATTTCCACTTGTGGTTTTTAATTTTCGAATTATTTCGCCGGTCGCAGAGTTTACACTTCGAAATTCACGTCCTGTCCCCTGTTCTACACTTTCCTGAACCAACAACCCTGAAAAAACTCAATTACACTATAAATATTATATCGAGGATTTATGCCCGTTTCCTTTGAATTGTTCAAACAGTTTTGTAGTTAATTGATGTTTTCTCATGCCTACATTCCCCCAAATACCGCCTTGTTATCACAGCACCAGTGTGACTGTTAGTTGATATGAGAAATTACACAAATAAGTACACGGTTGATAAAACCGATATTACAGTTAACCTATTCAGACATCTCATTAAAAGCGATAGGGTCTGCCGATCTCAATTAATCAGAGAAATCTGAATAATAAACATGCCTTTTGAGCAGATGGTCGACCGACGACATTAAGAGCGGCGGAAAACGGGGAGGGTGGAAGCGATCACAATGTAAATTGCCCGTCTATTTAATGCCTATTCAAAACTGGACGTACCGTAAATAAACAACTGGTCTATAAACGCTGAGCGGTCTCTAACGGTCGGATTCCGTAGGAACTCGCGAAGGGGTCTTTACGCAGTGAAAGGAGCGCGGAAATCGAGGCAGACCGTCCGCGGGCAAATTGGACTATTAGCTCGTTTATATACCAAGTGCCCAAGGTACGCAATACGATTTACAGTTACTTATATACACACCGGTTGCTGAATTCAACATGGCCGGTTCGAAATAAAAAAACTATTCGGGAATTACTCTAATATAACGGTATTGGCCGCTCTATGACAGGTTCAGGAGCCATCACACAAATAAATATTAGAATTTAATTATAGTGGTGAGTGAACCAATAATACGATATTATGGATACGATATTAGAGTAATTAGATAGGAAGTAGAACACAGCAGTGGTGTGACCGGTCGATTCCAATGCCTAGGGCTTGGTTTCGGTGACTTGTTTATAAAATAATTTAGCGTAATCGATCCGAAATCCGGTCTTGTTAGGTTAGAAGCATTTCATTCGCATCCACTTTGAAATTCCTCCCCAGGCTGAATCCTCGCGGCGTAATGGAGTCCGGCCCAAGAAGTGAAACGCTCGTATCGCTATCGGTGTTATCGCAAGGCGGTGGGGAAGGGGAATGCGATAAGTCGTATAAGGCGTATATAAGGGGACGGCAATAAAGCATGTTAGCGGTCATTAATCGGACGCCGGGACAAATGGCGTAGCCGTGTTTTTGTCAACCATCTGCCGCACAGTCGGCTAAGTTATGACCGGTTGGCATGAACCCGCCGCTCCCGGCTCGCTTGACGGTGGAGCGTCACGACGGTCTCACAGTAAATATATACGGGGGTCGAAAGACACTCCGGGGGGGCGGAGGAAGGGAGGGATCACCCCTTAGCATGTGGGCAAACGTGAATAAATTTAAGGGCCGGTGAAATACGGCATCGTTCAAAAATTAACGAGCGACCGACAAATTGCCCCGTTCAACGAGACATTGGGCACGGACAAACGCAACCTTACAAGAAATTGATTTCTTCCCGATAAGAGAACTCCGTACGGAAATTCGTTATATTTCGTAGCGAGGGCTCCAATCGAGTGTGCGACTTTGGACGCTACTCAAGGAATTCCAATTGAGTCATTGAGTCTTGGACGAAATTCCCGACAAAATTCCGTTCAGTACATTTTACTTAGAACTCAGAAGAACCAGTTATAAGACAAGGTCCAAATCATCATTTTCCCCGTTGCTTTATTCTAGGTTAGCAAAAAATAATAGCATTGACTGAGAACAGTAACAGTGTAGTGATAGTGCACGGACGAACTAGAAGACTGAGGGATTGGACGATATTCCGAGACATAGTTCCGCATAAATATTTACGATATTTTAAATATTCGATTAAATTTAAAACGTGAACAGGTTGAAAGGGAATAAATCAAGGGAATAAGAGGGGGAAAAAATTGAAGGATGTTTAGTAACAGAGAGACCCGAACGCAGTCGTCATAACCTACGGCAAAGGCCATATAAAAAGGTATTATGGGGGTCCACGGTGAATTCAAATGAGGCATAAATTTCGGTACGTCACGACTGCCACTAAAAATGGAACGGGCGGAAAAATAAGACGAGAAACGTGAAGAAGGACGAGAGCCCGAAGGGTTAACCCGGTTAATCGGGGCGGAGGATGGCGACTGGTACGACCGAGTGCCTTACGACGCACTGGAGCGTCGGCTGAGTATCGGCTCGATACTCACGTCCCTATTTACAACGTGGCTTAAACATTAAGCATGCAAACGTAATTGAGTAATCGTTTAACGTATCCTTCGGGCGAGATTGAGGACAAGGCATAGATTTCAATATTAAAAATAAACGGCTGACTCAATTTTTAAAATTTCACTCGAATAGAGCCTCAAACTAGGAAATTATCATCTCTATATTTCTATCTTCGTTTCATCATCCATGTGACAATCTGGCTCTCGATTGATGGGTCTGTGACCCATCAAAGGGAAATTATTCGCTCTGAAATATGTTCACAACACAAGTTATTGTATCTAAAACACTGTGGATATATATGGACGAGAGCTATTAACAGTCTAAGTTTAATTGTAGGTATTCTTTCGTTAAAGACATACGCGTTGGGACAACTCGCGGTTGGCCGACAATTCAATCAACCGGTCCGGACTCGATTCCGGCTCGTTAAACATTGTAATTCCGTAATTTGGGCTTTCGAATTATACAAGGGGGGGAAAACGAGAAAACAAAAAGGAAAAAACAAAAAGTGGGCGGGTCAAAATAAAGAAAAAAAGGAAAGCAAGAGGGAAATTAATTTAGCCCGGTATTTCAGGGCTAGGCCCAGTTTTGAGAGTTAATAGGGCTCTCTGAATATGTCATTAAGGTAACGGGCGCCCCCCCCCCGCCACAACATAGGTACCGGTACATTAGGGACTTTTAAGCCTCTTAATCAGTTCACGTGATAATGCTGGGACAGAAGCTCTTCAACGCTTCTTTTTATCTTTCACAAATCCATTCAGGCCGGTCACGTAAACGAGGGACTAATATGCCCGACTCTAACTCCGCAATGCTATTACAGTAAACCCGCTGTCAGTTATTTTGCTATCCATCCTCACTTTCAGGCTCGTTAGTCCAAGGAAGTTAGTTCAGTTTAAGAATCCGACGAGCTCTACGATTATTTACGCACGACTCGCAGCCGCCACATTTCAGAACTCTATTAGCTCCAAAGTGCAGGTAATTGCGGCGTGAACTTGTTCTGTGTTCTTCGATATTAATCGATTTAAGGCTCTGTTCAAAACAACCGATACTGTAGATTTACTGTATCGTATATAACATTTGTAAATTGAACAAAACGGATCGTTCACTGCCCCCATTCGTGCCGGCCTTCCTTTGCTCTAGTCGTATTTCCCTAAATAACGGGAGGAGTAATATCTAGCCCCGAGGACATTGCAATTAACTGCCCGGCGTCCCTTATTTGCACCGGAGGTCGATCCGGTATCGGAAATCGGCAGCCGAGTCATGAGTTCGGTAATGGAATCTCCAGGGGTTGGCCCACCCTTGTTATGCAAATCTCGGGCAAAGCCTCTTGCGGCGCCAGGGCCCCGCGCCCGGCCTATTAGAGACGGTGCTTCCACTCCCCCACCCGGCGGCATAATTAACGGCCGACGCCGGCTCGAAACGGTTGTAATTTTCAATTAATTTATGCTAAAGAACGGGCCAATTATGTTGCGAAGGGGAGGGCCAATATGAGAGTGGACATGTCGCGGAGTCCGCGGCCGTGGGCCTAATGTGATTAATAGCGGTGTCCCTCTAATTGTCGCTATCTGGGCCTCTTATCAGGGGAAAGGGGGCCCTGCCCATTATTATTTTTAATTACGGGCCCGCTCTCCCCGGCCCTACCCACAGGCCGGCTACCGGTACACTTTACACGTTTTCCAAAATCCCGCGTTATTCTCGCCACAATATGAGGGCGAAGAAAACTAATCTCCAGCGTAAACTGCGGTGAGGCAACTATTTGTTCTTGGTGCAGCTACCACGAAAATCAATGTTCCAACACTGTTTCGGGGACTGAGCGGAGAAATAGTCGGAGCTTTTATCGGCCGGCGGCCATTACGGCGCGGATAAATTTTAGAGCGGTGACTCCCGTCGGCCGAATCGATCCCATTCAATAATTCAAGCGGCCCCGCAACAAAAATGAGGGCCCACCGGCGGAAAAATGGCCAAAGGGGGCGGGGGCCCTAGTTCACGCCCTGAAACATTCAGTGGATCGCGGCCCTCGCCATTTTCAGTCGACCCAAGATAGGAACCGGCCGAAGAAAAATAAATTCATATTTGCCAAGTAAGCTATATTTAAATTTGAATTCCGTAGGTTTCGTGTGTTTCGCCATCTGTTCACCATCTTCAGTAGCGGTGTTAGTCACTTTCGGGTGTTTTTTGGGCATCCTCACTGCATGGATGGCGTGCAGCCGAAACCGGTCCAGCAGAAAACCGAACCAGCGAGAGGAGACAGAAACTCCAACCCATCGCAGACCACAAAACAGGTATTTTAAACTAAATTACAATTATCAGTACACAATAGTCAGTACTTTGCCCTAATTTTTAATCTTGCAACGTGGATTGTGAACCCACTGATAAATAATCAGATTTTTATTCTTATACGGTATATCATGTGTTTCACTACATTATCATACAAGATTATGAACGAATGCTGAAGTGTGATTATACTAGGTCATAACAAAGAGAATAAGGAGTTTATGAAACAGCATTATTGTAGTAACTGGGTTAGAAAATTGCGTGGTGAGAGTTACAGTTTAGTATTAAATCAAATCAGAAATCACACAGGGGCATACTCGGTCGTTCGGTCGGGTAATTCGCCGCCTGTTGACTCTATAACCGAACGTTATTTGATAATCCCTGGATGGGGGGTTCGACCGAGGGTGTCACGGTCCAGCGCCCCCGCGCGGAGGTTAAAAGGGTTCGGGGTATTGGGGGTTGGCTTGGGGGGGTCGGTCTCGACACTTAGGCCCGTTCAAATCTTAATGCCCCAGGGCCGGGGGCCGCTCTCCCCTCGCGGATATGAGAGACCCACCCCCCGCTCCATTATTGAGCCCAGCGGGCGCTCGCACACACACGCACGCACACACACACACTCACACTTTCACGTATCCCGCACTCCGACATTCTCCCTCCAATCTAATTACCAGCCACACTTAGGGGCCGGAATGGGGGCGGTAAGTGAGACGCAAAGGACCCCTTCAGTCATTTTGACGTTTTTCCGAAGGGTGACTGTTACCACACAGACACACTGGGGTGTATGTGAGCAGGCCGAAAGTATACAACTCTGGCCAATCCGCCTCAGAATAAACCTCATGAATAAGTTTAACGCGAAAAACCCTTCTCGTTACTTAAAACCGGAACAGCAGTTTCGATACTTACACATCACCGAGTTATCGGGTCAATAAAATGAATAACTAATGTTACAGCCGACAGTTATATAAAACAATGTTAATTTACTACCGCCAGAAATGTGCACTCGGTCTATTAATATTAAACTACTATCGGATAAGGAAAAGGCGAAACCGTTGCAGAGCCGATAAACCGTGCGAGGAGAGCGCGGCTCCTTGGGCAGATGGCCTTCTCGTGCCCGTACCTGCTTGACGCGTCCGAGGACATTAATAATTGTTCGCTCTTGTAAGCGAACACAGTTATAAAACGTGAAATTATTTTACAATTCAAGAAACGGTATCTAGAAATTATCGCCTGTGTGAAAATTTACGTTAACGATACAACGAAAGAGAAGTAAATCGTTGGCTCGTATTGAAATAGATTTCCGTCCTCGAATGTGGGCCAACAGTGGGGGTTTTAACAGTGACATTAATACCGTTCGGTTGTGGTGGAACCGTTCGGATCGCGTGAGATTTATAGAGTGGTGGTGCACTCGCGGTTATCAAGGGTCATTTGTACCCCTGAATGACTCCTATTCCGTTTAACCGGCACGGCTGAACGACCTATAGCGGGTTATCCGGAAAGTGGGTACAAATCCTCGCAAATCGTCCGATCGCGGGTGCGCACTTCGCCAATTATCAGACCGTCGGACATAATGGGTGGCGTGCCGGACCCCGCCGTTTAAAAAAAAACTGAAGAATCCCGTTTCACGGCAAAATTGAAAACGAAAATAGACACTGCAAATACAGGATTCGGACAGAGACTGAAATTAAACGGTCGAGTAGTGCCGCCTCTGTGACTGCAATAAGGCCGTTTCAAATGATCGCAATTACCTCCGACCGACAGACTAGCCTTTAACTGTACACCGGCTGTAATGAAAATTGGAACGTGAGAAAAACACGAACGGCTCGTTAACCGTTCTGTCTTATACAACGCTGGTTGGACAACGCGAAAGTCTAGTTAATAACAAGACGATATATAAATTGTAGTCTGAATATTATCTAATATTACCTCCATGTCCTAACTACAAGTTTGTAGTATTCACTTAATTTCGATGTACAAAAGGAAATTTCACTCGAGTTACCAAACGCCGAAGTATGAACAATCCTTGACATTAGTGTATTTCCGAAATATTCGCGATATTTCGTGTTTTTACTAAGGCGTGAATCATGAAGGTGAAAAATTAAAGAAGATCACGCGGTATTATATTGTCATTATTTAAAAAAAGTAGGGCTATTAATTGAGTTAATCATCCTGATTAAAGTGGGGGTCTTAGTTCTCTCTATATATATTAAATATTAAATCCACTCATATCACGCAAAATGTCTTTATACGGTAGTTCATTTACGGTCATTATTTTCCGCTCTCTCAATATTACCTTTAGTTGTCTCGAATCGCGTTTTCACGACATGTGTAACCTGTTATGAGAGCGATGGAGGGAGGGGGAGAGGGGTCGGGCATTGTTTATAGGGGGTGGCGATACGCTCGGCTAGGCCTTTACGAGGGCCCACCACGCGAATACTGTCGCGGCAATTGATCCGACAGATCGGCCGTCGAGATAGGCGAGAAAGCGGCCCTATGAAGTTGTTACAGAGCGTGATGTTTATTCATACGAAACGAGCGGGGCCGCGCTAAAAAGCTAAAAGCCGGCCGACGGTGGGTAGGCGCCGGCTATCGCATTTTAATACCTGGGCCCACCGTCAAAGCTCGAAAAGGGAATCGTCGCTCCAATCATTTTCTCGCCTTATCTCAATTGAGATTAATGGTTCTGCCCGGCTCAGTGGTCGGAAAAACCAGGAGAAATGCAAACAAATAATTTCAATTAATGGGCTTCAATGCGCTAACTAAAGACATTAATGTTAAATTTAAACGTTGGGTATATATGAGCTATTTGAGTCCACAAAGAGATAATAGGTTGTAGAATATTGCTTGAAAGTTTAAAATATAGAAATTAATAATAAGGAATAGTATAGTTTCTTCGGTCCGGTTTCGCGTTTTGCTAGACCGGTTCCGGCTGCCATCTTTTGTAGCAGCAGTCATTTCGTATGGTACATGCATTCATAGCAAAAGATCAATCGAATCAAAAGATGAAACTCGTTAAAAAAGTTCAGTTTATTGCTATATATTTTCGTTATTTATAGCCTGCGAATTTATGAATAAATTAGTAGTAACATGTCACTCACACTAGTACTCTAATATATTGAATATGACTTTCACTAAAGTGCAATTAAGCTAAGGCGATACGTTGCTCAAAGTAATAATTACCGGGTCTAAATTATTTTTAAAATATTGCAAATAAGATAAGGCGTAAGTGTTATTTATGCGTTAATATAAATAGGGTAGTTAAGTGGTCCATTTATCTACCGTTCGGCTTGCCCTCTAACTAATGGGCCGGTGAAAGGCCCTTAATAGAGGGACTATGAAATGACTGCAGGTTTGTTTATTTTGTGAGAGTTAATATAAAGAAGAGGTCGATGTTAACGATTATTGCCGATAAGGGACCGTCGGCGTTCGGCACTGGTTTAAAAATGGAGGACGTCTGGCAATATTGTAGGCCGCGTTCGCAGCCGCAGCCTCTTAAAACGGAACATCTTCGGAACCCTCGCCCCCTCACAATATGGCCGAAGACCATCCGCCTGTAGACTGGGCGTAGTTATTCATTCGGCCGATAGAATTTCATGAGAGGGGTTATGGGGCCCATAACCGAGACCCCAGTAATGCTCCGATGGGGGGCATATACGAGATAAGCCTATCGACGGGATTTCGGATACCGGCCGGTCGAACGACAGAAATAATGTCGTTAGGTGACAAATGCGACACCTTATACGACCCAGGTTCCGCAACCCCTTCCACCCTCCGCTTAAGTATATTCGATACACGGGACAATAGGTAAAAGGGGTTCCAAATAAATAAACAGACGGAGTAATATTCTCTTCTCCCTGAACGAAATAGCTACTGAAGATCGGCCGAAACCAATCTAGGAAATACCGAACCAGCAACCGGATTAAGACCGTCCTATCTAGCACAGAAATTAATTTACAATTAATGACCCACGATAAATTGCGGAAGAGCGTGATCTATCGACAGGTTTTGAAACGAAATAACATATAAATTATACTAATTAGTATAACAAGTGATTCTTAATGGACTACCTGATAAAATCGGTCGGCTAGGGTTCTCGTCTTTGCCAGAAGTTCGAAAATACTATTAAAATTTTAATGTTTAAAATAAAACAAGGGGAGGAAAGGGGATTACAGGGGATATCTTATCTTATATTCAATAATATTTATTTCACTATTCTGGAGTCTCGTAATAGTTAGGTGTAGTATAGAGAGAGCTACTAAAATCTAGTTCAACGCCCCAAATTTACAGCGGTCAATGGCCATCGTCGGGGCAGTTTAGTTAAGTGGCCGATAGACTTTCATCGAAGCGGCTTTGGTACACTCCGGCGTGTAGGGCCGCTGGATAAGAGGCCGCTCGATAGAGGCGCGGTATTTGCGGTCGTCCCGCGCCGGCACGAAGAGCAGGTGACAAATGCGGGCTGAGGGGACTATCAGTTTGCGGGGGCGGCGGCGGTGGCCGGGGGGTGAAGAGGGGTGGCGAGAAAAATGGTGTTTTGATTTGTTTGGAGGGGAGCCTCTTCTTTCTTTTTTTTCGAGGGGGCCCGGTAATAGAGTGAATAGGAGGGAAGTGAGAGGGTGGGAGTGATGAAGGGAGGGAGGGAGGGAGGGCGGTAGATGGGGATTGAAAGCGTAAGAGCGAGAGGGGTAGGGGGCGGGCTCTCTCCTCTCTATTTGTTTGCAGGGGGCGACAGAACTCTCCCCGCCCCTATCAATAATGCATCGACCCTGTGGGATCGATACCCTCTATTGTTACCCGATTCTCTCCCTCCGCCCTATAATCACCTGTATATATACACTCCTCCTGTCTTTTGGGCCGAAAACCCAAAATCTGAAGGGAATTCTTCGTTGAATCAAATTGATGTGGGAATACATTTATCCACCGGGTCTTTTCAAAGAACGGCAGTTCCACTTTTTAAATTTATAATTATCCACTCGCCAATTAAGCAATATTCGCTACATTGTGCAACAGGATGTTGCTATGCTTGCTATGAATTGTAATTAATTTAAAATCGCTAATTTAAAAAGGCAGTTTGGAGTAAAATAAACATTTCGAACAACCGAATATATTAATGCTCGATCTCGAGCGAATTATTGTAATACTAATCAAGTCTCCACGTATCGACGATACCCAGAAACCGGTCCCCTGTGCTCAACTGAGACGGTCGTATATATACTATGTATAAACACAGTTCAACATATTATTGCTCCCAACGACTCCATCGGCCGTTCCTCGGGTATTTAATTGCTCCATTTAATTCCAGAAATAAATAACGGCTTTATAGATCTGCGGCGAAGTCGCCAATACTTCCAATCGTAAACTCGGGCCCGGGGCTTGATTCGTTGGCCGGGGGTCGTAAAACTGTTTTACTGTTTTCCATTCAGCGACTGGATAGCAATGGCTAAACGACGCCGATGGATAGACCGCGGGATGAGCCGCAGGTGATCGCCCCACATATATTTCCAAAATCAGAACCGTTTCGGGTTTACGGTCATACAAGTTAATACCTATTTTTTTTCTAACATCTTTTATCAATAACTGTTCACAGGACAATCCTGTCGGTTCATTAACATGTCTAATGACAGCGTGATTTAACTTCCTATAATTTTTCATTCCTGGAAACGGCCATATTTTTAAGTCCAAGTGTTTTCCTGCTTCGGGTGGCACGATGTTCGGAGCTGACGAAATCGAAAGGAAGGAAAACGCGAAACGGAGGAAGCAACGACCGGAGCGGATATTACACTTCACTTGTTAAACGCTAATAGGACGGGGATATTTTTAATTCGAAAAGCAGTGGCGAGGGAAGCACTTTCAGTGCGGGACATAGCTTTCGCGACACCCCCCAACACGGTTAATTAATGAAGTTCGGACTTTGCGAGAGTAAGTTTTCAGAGCGCGTTTCATCTCTCTGCGGGTTCATCCTTCCCCGGCTATTTTACACTTGTTAATGGTTGTACCTTCAATTAAATTCAGGCAATGAAAAAAACCCGGGTTTTCTGTCTTGAAATGCGAGAGTAATTAAATATTTATAAATGCTAATACCCGGCACAGTTTTCATTCCCCCGCCTGTTCGCGGCCTAATCGCAGATGGCCGATAGGCGATCGTCGTTAATTCCCTGACGTTTGTACCGCTTGGAGACCGCTTCCGAGTTGCGAAATTTAATTTATCGCACCCGAGTACGAATATTACACGGTTAAAATATTTGCCTCCGATTCCAGAACAGAATAATTAGACGGAATGATTTATTTATTTGAATTCACCGCGTTATCGCGGTATTCGAATCGGGTTTAGATTTCAGTTTGGGGAATAGGAGAAGTAAAACACAAGGGTTAATTGTTAAGGAAGATTCGGGGTTATTCCAGGAGAAAACTCAAACTATTATTATCTAACACCGCTACTGAAGATGGTGAGCAGCCGGAACCGGTCTAACAAAAGACCGAAGCAGCGAGAGGAGACAGACACACAAAATCTACGGTATTCCAACCCCTCGCAGACAACAAAACAGGAATGTTTTGTTTCAAACGTTTGGACTTACATTCTGTGTATCATCTCGAAACATCAGAAATTTCAGATTAATAGCAAGAAATTAATCTTAGGTAGACAATTCAATTCCTGAATGGTCCCGTAGATGTGCACTAAGGACCCAGTCTTCTTAATTTGTATTCCGACGGTTAATTTCTAAGCCAAGAATTCGACACATACTTCTAGAATTCTATCAGAGGCCGCTCTCGGAAATAAGTCGGCGGGACTTTTCGCATAAAACCACGCCGGTAGGCAGCAGGGGGAGGGGGGCGACGGACGAAGGAGTAGTTCTGAGGAAGATCGCGTGTGTGACCACAGTGGAGGAGGAGCCCGACTCCAAATTAATTATGTGTCTGCCTTTGATCTGCTGTGCGGGCGGTTGGACGTGCCCTGCAAGGCGATGATGGCCAGGGGAGGAGGAGGCCGCCTGGTGCACGGTCCGTCCGAAGGTGGAAGCGAACACCTTTTTCCCAGTAGACGCCCCGCCCCCGCCGCCAACGACGCCCACTTCGGGAGTTCTCGGAGAACATTTTCGGGGCCGTTGTGAGCCGCGAAATTCCTGAGAGGCGCCAACACTCCTGAGGCCGCCATGCCGGTGGCCGCTGGCAGGAGGGCGGGTGGAATAAAAAGAACGACCCCCACAACGTTCACAATGTATTCACCACCGCCTTTGGCTCGAGAACCCTCCCTCCGATGACTCTGCCACAACATACTGTGAAATCTTAACGACGTCCAAAAGCGTACGAAACCGAAGTTGGTCACTATCTCTTTGGCATCTGGAGCGCGCCCGAATTTCCCACAATACGCGCCAAGCCATCGATTGACCCCAGAGTGTAGCAGATCCATAAAGTAATTTTCCACATTCCCCGGCAAGGTTTCCCCCATCGTCAGTAGACAACGCGAACGTTTCAAAGAAGAATCAAAGAAAGATTGGCGGGGAGAAGAATGGACCTACGATGACGAAGAGCAAAGTTTAAGCCCCCAGGCAAACCTTTCACAAATGCCATGCAGAAGAGAGACTAAGCGAAATACAAATTTACAAAGCTGTTTGATAACAAGGCGGTTCAAATAAAAATTTATCGCCTAGTTATCCAAGAAGTTGATGTCGATTTCTACAACTCTGGGTAATCAAATAGTTCCCTTTTTTACGTCGAATGTGTACACAATTAAGCAACTAGAATTTATAGCGCTCCGATCATTAATTTATTTACAGCGCCAACACACTTCTTATGTTATATTTGCTCGCGATACGCCGAGAGATTTTTAAACCAATATTTCAAGCGAGACATAACATTACCCCGGTTTGATTAATGCAAGCAAATATTGGAATGATAAAAAAATTTATATTCATGTTTCAATCTTTGCCCTCGCCAAGCTATTACATCGAATCGCGTTCCGCGATCGTTTTGCAGCGCCGGTTCTTGTCATTTGCATCGTGGAGCCGTATATACAGCGGGCGGCCTTAAAACCGGCACCGCGTCCCGATTGAAAGTCGACATCATAATTACGCCATAAATAAAAGCGTCTGGCCGAGCGGCGGGGAGGGAAAAACGCGTTATTTGATTAAAACATTTCCAGATAGCCGCCGAGAAAACGACACGAGCATTAGGGCAATAAAACAATGACAGCGGGCTAGCTGCTTGGAAATGAAAAAAAAGGAAAGAAAAAAGAGAGAAGGAAACAAGAAAAATAATACAAATTAAAAGGCGGAATGAATTACGCCAATTATCGCGATGGAAACGGGGTTTAGCATTGCGTGAGGTAGACGCGGCCCGTATTTCTCCCGGACGTGGCTTTTGCATATTGGGGGTTGGTTTTTACCCGAGGGTTTTACGGGGTAGTCTGAGCCGGGTATTAGGGCCGGCAATTTGTCCGACCTATCATCTTATCGAGAGAATAAATGCCAATATAATATTGGATAATTCAAATTCTTTGGATAATTCCAAAGGAAGCAGCTGGAAGATTCCAGTATGTCGCGTTTTATATATTATTCTATTTCAGTCCGTGTCAGGCACGTCTACTGTAGATAGAAATATTGCTATTCATTTACTATAGACGATATTCCTTGGGAATATTTGAAGAAATGGACACGAACGTTCCCCCACAAAAGGTAAGCTCTCGTGGCTTTATCGTCTGGCTCTCGAGTCCATCAAAGCAACCGACGCCCCTAACCTAATCTCGGACGCCTCGAAAACTGTAGCGGATGAAATATAATATAAGCCGGTTTGACTAATAGGAGGGACGGGGCTGGTCATTACTCGGGGCCTGAGTGTCGCTTCCCGGACCAGAAGAAGGATGCCCGAGAAAGAAAGTGTGGAGGGAGTAGATAGGGAAGGAGAAAAGGAGAGAAAACACGGGATGGGGGAGGAGGAAGAGAGAGAGGAGAGGAGAGGAGAGAGAGAGAGAGAGAGAGAGAGAGAGAGAGGAGATAGGATCGCGACAGCGGGTGACCAGAGGGGGGGCGCTGGAAAAATGCGCATACACTTATTGAACCAGTCCTCTCCACTCTGTCCTCGGCACGGGCCTGCGTGTGTGCGTGCGTGTCCATGCGTGTATATGTTGTGTGTGCCGCAGATGCCTCGGCCCGCAAACTGCCTCGGGCAGCCCGGTTAGGACCTGTCCTAACCCGTCTATTCCTGTTTTACGATTTAGTTCGATCAGACGTCTTTTCATTTGTCCCAAGTTTCGAGCGCTTCACATAGAAGCAACCGCAAATAAATTAATTCAAATTCTCTTATATACAGAAGATAGCCGAAAGTTGAATATGGCACGATTCGGGATATAGTGTGAAAATATATACCCAACATTAGTTGTCGGGTGACGTCAAAAAGTGTAAAACGTAGTGAAAGATGACGATGAATAATTAATTTTGTATGTCACTGAAGAATGAGGGAATTATCCACATAAAACACTCGAGGAAGGGTAACTTCGGTAGGCAATTAGTGAGAGGACAAATAGGGCGTACGGCCGGAAGACGAATTTATCGCCACTTCTGAAATATGCCGGCTTATTAATTATTCATTCGCTCATCCGGCCTGGGATAGAAGTAGTAAAATTCGCGGCGATCGCCAATCGTGTTTTCATATTTTTATTCCGAGTGTTTTATTCTACGGAAGGCAGTAAAATGAACGAACACAATTTCCTCCTTGCCCGAAACGTGGTATTCCTGCCCGCTGTTATTACCTCATTGAGATTCGTAAACATGGATTGAAAAGGGGAGGAAAACGGGAGTCCGACCAGCCCTAGGAAACGATCCACAGGAGATAACCACCGAATTACACCGCCACCCGCAGAAAACAAAAAAGTAATAAAGAGCCAGACCGGGAATTATAAATTATAATCAACTCCACGTTCCAATTTCTCAGTTATTTTTAAGCGAGGGGGACGAGGAGGAGGAGGAGGAGGAAGAGGGGGAGGGCATTATAAACGACTTTTTATCAGTTGAATATTAAACGGTTTAAGAGAGAGAGAGGGAGGGAGGGAGCGAGCGAGAGAGAGAGATACGGCGGAATAATCGGACACAGCTGTGCGGGCAACACCTGTCCACATAGGCCACACGTGAATAACTTCGTGGGCCTTAATCCACTTAAATATTGTTCCTTTCACTCCCCATTCTCTTGTTGGGCGGCCGCATCAATATTTTCTGGTGTGGTGTAACGATTCAAACCTAGCAGATCTGCTTTGGCCGACTGAAAATTGAATGAAACTCGAAATTAATCGTCGAAGACGTCATCGCAATCGCAATCAAAGCTCCGACCAGCGCTTTTCGCCCCATTCGCCTTTTCCACCCGGGCCCGCTGAATTACCGTAATCGTAATCAGCTTTACGGCCGATTTATCGTCGGCAGCGATCCGATCGACGAGCCTTACGGTCATTACGGCACAATTAACCTCGGTCAGTTTATCTCCGTACTCTGGTTATTTTTTTTTGTCGTCGGCGATAAAAAGGCTCGGGTCGTTCTCTGCCAATAAAACCGAAATGAGCGTTTACCCGTCAATTTTCAACGATTACACTTTCGATGCCCCCGATTGACTTTCGAATTGGATACAGTACTCAGCTAGTATTCAGTTCTGAGGTGTATAATTACTTCATAATGAATGAAAAATAATTAATCAGCTTTGTACTGAACTTCACTTCCCATTGAATTTACAGAGGATGTGCTGTCGCCGCGTTTTATTTATGGATTCGAAATTGCGCGTAACCGGAGAAGATTAGGAGGTACATCAGACGGGAACGGTAGTTGAACAATTTATTTAAGAGATTCTACGCACCCAATATAAAATAAGACGTTTATTTTCGTCGGATATTTGTCGGCGCGGATTTTATTAAGACGCCGTGTTTCCTCCTCATCATCCCGATCGGAGGTCCGAGCTGTTGTTAGTTAAGAAGCGGCCCGGGTCATCTGGAGGACAGCTGTTCGGAGGGGGGCGCGCAAAGGGCGTATTTAAATTTACAACGGAGTCGGAAAGCGAGGGGCAGAGGAAGGAATCCGTGAGAGCGACAGAGACGGAGAGCGCGAACGGCAGTAAAGTGGACAAGTTTACTGGCGACGCCTAACACGCTCTTTTGGCATCCCCGGAGGGGCGCAGTGTAGAGGCGCGCGCGCGGGGACCCGACCTCCGCCCGAACGCTCGCGTTTATATTTAATTCCGTTGGAATAAAATACGAGTCGAGGACCTATTTTTCGTCACCGGAACGACAGGACCAAGTATGTCGACCGGGTGAAACCGTAGCAGGCCGAACCGAGTCGAAGCTTAATTTTGGAACAGCGTTAATTCAATTCGGTTTCAATTAATAGGTCAATTAAAATAAAGTAGTTTCTCGTGTCATCCTGGAAGCCACCGAAAGGCAGGAATATATAATGCCTTAATGCGGTTAAGATATATACGGGGGTTCTGCGAGGCTTCCGAACATGTAACTTTTGACGGTATCGGCTTCGGCACCTCAAACAGCTACCGTTATCGCCGCCGAGATTCGATGGCATTGAAAAAGGTAATGGCCACCAAAATTATACAAGTCTCTCATATCCGGTTTTGAAAACGAAGACGGGAACAATGTCTGCCGTAAAGGCGTATCGGTAATAAATCTGCGGGTCCGTTAATCACCGAGAGGCACTAAGCGCGATGTCTCCTCGGAGGACAAAACCGACGGGAATAAATAAAGCCGGCGTTCATTTTACAACTACTACACGTGTATGTTAACATAGGAGCGTGTATATTACCGTATTAACCCGGGGGAAAGGACGGGTCTGAAGGGAGGTCGGTCGCGTGTCGCCAGGTGGTAGGAGGTGGAAGAGGAGGAGGAGGAGGAGGGAGGAGGCCATGTTTTGGTGGTGGATAGGACGAGAGCGAGAGGAATCCAGGAGAGAGAGAGAGAGAGAGAGAGAGAGAGAGAGAGAGAGAACAGAAGTGACGTTGGGATGAGGGGGAGGAGGAGGTTGGGAAGAGGGTTGCGCAGACAAAATGGCCCGTGTATTGATTGCAAGGGTTGCCAGAGAGACAACCCCTCGTCCCCACCACCATCCCCCCACAGTGTTGAGGACAAGCGCACTTGTGTGTCCCTGTCACAGGACCCCTGCTCCCCTTGTCTGAGTGAGCCACCCTCCTTTAATAAACATCTACCCAACCCCTCTCGGCAAACCTATTCAACTCTTGCTCCCTTTAATAAAACGGCGCCCCCTTCCCCTAATACCGAGTGCGGCCGAAAAAGCCGCACCTCACCGCGAGGAGACGATGGGGGCTTTATTAGGAATGTAAATTTTGAAATGTCTAATTCATCGGGATTAATTCGGAGATGTAAACCGGCTGTTTAAACCCTATTTCCCAGTATTCTGTGGTAAGAAGCTCTATATCTTCAATCTGCGGGCGAGGTCTTCATGGCAACGATAATATCTTTCGGTGACAGCCACAAAATTCACCTGATACCTATATACTGTATGATAGATAATACATAAATTTGGTCTTAATATAATTTGAGATATATCATAAATAATTCATAAAATGAAGAAATTCGTGCAAGTAATTTTGTAAAACTATTCATTAGGCCCGGCACGCGTTTATTCTATATCGATCCTTATTTGTATAATACACCTTATTATTTTTCACCTCCCACTCTCCTTTTCTTTCTTTTTTGTTCCCCGCGCGTCTTTAATTATATCCCAACTCTAATTGCACGGCCGTTCGTTGTTTTTTTTTCACGGAAATATCGTTTTCTTAGTTTTTAAATATTGTAAGGAGAGCGTGACACGTCGGGGATCCGCTATCTCGATCACGGGGTTTAATTGATACCGCCCCGTGGAGTTTCTCACTCTTCCACGGATAATATTATCGCGGCCCCGAAAGTGTAACATTTAATTAAATACGGGAATAAAGGCCAATTTACATATAGCATTTAAATGAGGCCTCGGGGCTTTCACGACCGGGCACGGCCGGTCCCCCGGGGGAGCCCATTCCCATCTGGTGTCAATATTTTGGATTTTATTTCGGGTCACAATTCCCTCCAAATATAATTTAGTCTGGATTTTAAAATTACTCAATATAAATGTCGAAGTTATTTTGAACGTTATGTTTAACGTTTGAAATGTTATTATATTTGAGGCGGGACAAAGGAAGAAACCGATTTCGTGTATTTCATTTTGAGAATATTGATATTTTAGTTTAAACTTTAAAAAATACTGCACGGAAGTTAATTATTAAGACGGATTCTCATTTACTCTATAAAAAATATTTTACTTAAAACAAACGCACAGAATAAATTAAAAATTTGTTGCATCAGAGACATGAGATAAAAGATAGATAATAATAGGGAAAAACCTGTTTACGGCGTTTTCACTTCAGTTTTAGGGGAAATTACGCTGCTTCATTTTGTATAATTTATATTTGTTGCCTTCATTGCGCCGACATTTTTCCCACTTGCGGGAATTTACTCCGGTTCTTCTCCGTTCCAGAGTTATATCTTAGGTTTTGTTTCTTCGAATATCTGAAGTTATTTACAGTCCGTACACAGATTAGATTTAACATGTAATCCCAGACTGAATATTTCCTCGTTATTTCGACCAAAGTTCTCACTGACGTTTAAACAAACAATTCCTATATCGCTCGGTCTTCCGGTCGGCGTCCGAATTCATGTTACGGCAAGATACGCAAATTCCAGGCCGGACGGGCCGTTACGTTCTCGTAATCGCATTATAATTACGGCCCCCGGGGGGGAGATGGACGCGTAATTACGCGTCTCTCTCTCTCTCTCTCTCTCTCTCTCTCTCTCTGGTAACAGGCTCCGCGTAACAAGTGCTCGACCGCGTAAGCTGAAATTGATGTGCTCCGTACGAAGAAACCAGCCCGGCGTTGACTCTGGCCAGTTACTCAACGGACAAACGCTACAATTCCCCGGATACAATTACAATACGGTCGTATTGTAATGTCGAGGTATTTAATTTAGCACTGTGATAAATTGTTGCCCGATTTGGGAAACGATGCAAAACAAAGGACTATTTATATTTTGAAATTGTACAACAGATTTAACTGATAAATCAGAATAAAATTATTGTGTTTTTGAGTGCCTTTTGAGACTCTTTGAGATTTAAAACGCGATGAGAAATATAAGAATTGAAAACAAGCGGTCGCGGAGGACAAGATTGGGCCGCGCGGGGGGCCGACAACAGGAAATGCCTTCTTCGAGGAACAGGAAACAAGCGCGCCTTAGGTTCAAATGGTGTAAATATAATTGCTCCCACAACGTATAATTTTACATGCAAATGCCGGCCCAAAAGATAAATATTAATGGGGGACTCGTCGGGCCGAATAAGGCGGGGGAGAAGAAGATCGCCAAGCAAAAATTAAACCGGCGGCCAATTAATTAATAAGCACAAAAAATGAAAATGAGGCCGGCCTCCCTGCCTAATGGGCAACACTGCTTTCTAGGCAAATGACTTTCGGCGCTATTATTTTCTAGGGAATTGACTTAGGCTAATGTTGTATTGTCGGCGTTAGCGTTGGGGCGATTCACGAATTTTCAGGACCCTCTCGGAGGATACGCGTATCATTAAGCGCCGATTCCGCGTTTAAGAATGAAAATGTCTCATTGCATATTTATGTTTTTCGTTAACTCTCTCACGATTGGCTCCGGTAGTTAGTTACGGCCACTAGAACTATTACACGGTGTCATGTTACTCAATGTGTCTGAAATTACTTCTTCCTTAAATAAATTATATTTCATAGTAATCTAGGGCCTGAAAAACAGGCAGGTGCTTCACAGTTTAAGACAATTATTAGTAAACTGTCACACAATCCTGTCGGACATGTGTTTCAAAGCGAATTAGGATATTTTTAAATTAAATTATAATGTTCGAGCTCTGAAAGCGTAACAAATTTAATTAATATATATCTTTTTAAATAATCAATTTACACTGTAGGTTCGTTTTAAATACAAGAATTAGCATAAATGATGGAATAGGACACGGGATATAAATTTTGAAAGGGCAATTCGCAGTGTACAGAATTACAAGACCTATTACCGGCAATGGGACTTATCGGACTCGTGAATTTTCACCGTAATTTTCCGTAATTGGAGCACTTGATCAGGCGAAAAACGGTCGTTAGAGCGGCGCTCCGGTATAAAACCGGGGCCTAAAATCCGCCAACGCCCCAACTGAGAGCGCTTAGCTCTAATTCGACGATGTGTCGCTCTCAATTGGGTCAAGCTGCCCCAATTTCTCAAAGTCGTTCCTCTAATTTCTTCTAATTTTCTTAAGTGTTAAAAATGTACACAAGACCAATTTTACTTCTTTCTGTTAAATATTCGTGGAATAATCTCGCCCATTCTACGCTGGTAAAACACAAATTTATTAAAGAATTGCGACCATTCTAACTTTAGCCGCTTCTTTGATAAACTGCGCTCGATTTTCCAGGAGTAAATAAATACAGATTTGCGTTTCCAGTATTTTATTTATACCGTAACTGGAGCCCTCGTCGCCCGTGTCTTCCCAGACACCTGGACCGGAGCCGATAATTGGGAAGCGTCCGTGTCAAAGCCCTTACCGTGGACGGAGAGCGTTCAAATAATAAATGTCGTAGATAGTGAAGAACGGGGAGGAGGAGGAGGAGGAGAAAAGGAGGGCGAAGGCGGAGGGGAAAAGAATGGCCGATGTAGGAGCGTGGGCGTGATATACGGCCGAGATCGATGCACGAGTGTTGGTGCCGCGGATCTCTTATAATATATATTAGACGGGCTACTCGAGTCCTCCGGGCCTTATCAGCGGCCGGTGGGAGGGAGCGGGGGGGAAGGCCGAGGGAATAAACTGTAACACCCTCGACCTCAGATACCGTCGATTTACTGGCCGGACGGGAGGTTTCGGGGCCTACCTTCGACGGTCGATAGCCGGGGGACTTCTTAATTCAATCTGAACAACATTCTTCGGCTTCGATACAATTTCGAGCCTCCATTGTGGACCCCGTTCGGGACTCTATTGTAATGTCGCCCCGAGTATGAAATCGCACCAGACAGAGAAATTAAGATTGCTTATGAACCTGCAGTGTGGGGAACGGAAACCTCCAGGACGAAGAGACGGAAAGAAGGGCCCGTACGCTATTTCTTGGTTTTAGGTCACCTCGAACACAATCGGCCGCGGAATTAAAAATTTTTCCATGTAAAGAAGGCCTTCCGCCACTTAAGCTCCCGATTTAAAGTACGAAGGTGGTGTTTGAAAAGTGTTACAAAGAGACTTACCCATAGGCGGCTAGTGTCGGGTCGTACGGGTAGTAGCCCGAAGAGGGCTGGAGGCCGCTCGTCCACGGGGACATCTCGCCCGTCGTCCCACTTTCCTTCAGGCCGTACGGATTGCTCTGGAACAGAAACGGAAGAATTAAAATTAGAAATATAATTCGCGCCTCTTAATTTGCCTCGTCGTAAATTGTGTCCTGAAAAAAATTCACTGTCATCCCCACAAATTTAGTGACCGGATCACAAATAATTACGATAATTTGTATTGGGCGGGCCCGCACCTGTCCAACCGGAATGGGGCGTACGCGTTTTCCAGCCGCGGCCGCGATATAGGGGCAGCCGTCACGCACGTCAACATCCGATACCGCGACAATCGTGACAACCGTAGAGCCACCGAATAGTAGGCCTCCGGATATTCCTGGGCGGGAGGGAAAACGGCCGTTTAATTGGCCGCCGACACGGAAGGAAACCGTCCGTAGATGGGCGACGGAGATAGGCCTAGGTCCGAGGTACCTTTCGTCGGCTTAACGCCTTCCGCCCCTTATAATAAGTAGGAAAGTCCATAAACGTGGATGTGCCCCTAAACCTGTGAGAGTAATATTACCCGTGTAATACTATCGGCGGTAACTAACACATTAATCGTGCTGATACGTATTACAATATTTCTGTATAATGGGCGTTTTTAGAATTGTCTAATATTCGGTGGAAATCACAATACGAAATTTGTACATCGGCTTTCCGATTGTACACGGATTGATAAAGACCCCAATTACGTAGGTGAATGGGGACCAATGTCGGAGGAACTGGGTCCTACATGATTCATTGTACATTAAGACACAGGGACAAAGGTGCATAGCTTTCGTCACTTCCACACCTTTTTTCTTTTTTCCCCGCTCCTCCTTTTTTTCCCTCCTACCCGCTTCACGGTTCGGTTTTTGTCCTTTTTCTCGCCTAACGAGGAGAACTGGTTGCGGAACTCGGGTTACAATCATCGTCCCTCTCCGTCTTCTGGGCCTATTCCGTCCTCTCCTCTCACTCTCGGCCTCTCTCGCTCTCACGCTCGGACGCCCTGCGGCCGCACCACAAACACCTCTCGTGTGAGGGCCACGTTTTTTTGAACCCCTCCCCCCCCGGCCAACAATCCCATGCCCACATGCCGTTATTGATTATGGCCGACGGCTCCCAACGCCTTATGAGCAAATGGCCCGTACAAAATTAAAATTAATTCCGATCGGCGATTAACCTATTTCAATCAGTCGGGAATTATCCATGATTCTATGATAAGGCTGAAAAAGTAGCCAACTGATCACGAAACTTTGATCTCCTCCGTAACAGCGCTGTATTCCAAAAATACTAAATAGGTCAGACTTTCACTAATTTGTTAATCGATTAAAATCAAATTTTGTTGGGATGTCGGAAAAAGGAAACCTCCGGGAGTATATTCGGGTCGGATACTTGTCTGAATAAATAAAAGGTTATCGAACGCATCAAATAAGGCCCGAAACAATTATTCGGATTATCAGTAAATTAGCCATTAAAAAGACCAGTTAGGAGTTGAAGGGGGAGGGGGAAAGAAAGCGAAGGGAAACAACATCCTTTCTCGGGGAGTATCCAATGAAAAAAAAAGGAGGGGAAAAAGAAACTGGAAGAAGTTTCTCTCGACTGATTTGCATAAAGGCCCTCGGAGACTTTTCAGACTCGGGAAATTAAGCCCATTCCCAGCGGGGGGTGGAGGAGTAGGATGCGTTGCGGGGAGGGTAGGTTTAATTAATACTCAAAATAAAACTTCGGGGTCGTCCCCCTCGTTCTCGGGCCAGATTTCAATAAAAGGGTAAGACACAAAGTGGATTTTAAATTGGTTAAGGAAGGTTAAGCGCGGGGCGTTCGGTGGTGGGCGGGAGCCGGGTACAGAAAGGAGGGAGCCAGCCAGCACTGCCCCCGTCGGCAATTATTTCGAGCTTTCCCCGGTCCATTCGGGCTCCGAACGGGACAACCCACTGCGTCGATCGAGCACGCAACCGAGCCCAAGCCGTCCATTCCTTCCGAGGGTGATTTATGCCCTGCTCTTGAACCGCTGAACAAGGCCCATTTCTTCAAACCTTACCGCATAACCGAAGGAAACTGACATTTCCCGGTATTAAATTGCAGGATGGTCTGAGCTAAGCTCACGCAAGAAGTAAAACGATAGTTGGCCGATTTTCAAAGCGTTCAAAATTGTACCGAGGTTCTTCAGCTCTTCGGGTGGGCGCCCTGGTGCTTCAAGATGCCGAACGCCCACGATGATTTTCGGAGTCCACTCCAATTTTGCCTTTTCCCAAAACCTATTCACACGTTTTTGGGCAGAATTCAATTTCGATTTTTTCTGGCGTTAATTCGTACCAACACAGTCATTCATAGTAATTAATCGAGTATTTAATAAACTCCAGGAAAATATCGGTTGTCGCGCAAAATATTTCCATAAGAATATATACCGTCCGATCCGTTCAGCCCTAGGCTACATAAATGAGACAGCAAGAATTAGGATCCGCACCATTTTCTTCCATTTGCCGATTGAGGATGTCATATACTAGTTTGGGGCGTTGATAATACAATCAGGTACCACTGTGAAGGTTTAGTGACATCCTTGACCGGATGTTTCTTCAGGTAAGCGAGACAGAAATTACTAAATCTGCCTTAAAGGCTGATACACTTGTTATCGTGACATTTAACCCCCGTAAAAAGAAATTCTCAGGCGTTTACTCCGTTATTAGGTATTGGACATTGAAATACCGCATCCGTCCACATCCCGCTGTTACAGCGAGTTAAAGGGTTATCCCAGTTAGTTCTCGCTATTGTCCGGTCGACTGGGGCAAATTTAAACGCCCCGCTTATAAAAAGAATCGGTGACGGCGGCCAAATAAGCGGCCGGGACAATACAGGGGCGTCAGTTACAGTTAAGAGACTTATCTAGCCCTCCCATCTACCTCAGCCGCGCCGCCGACGGGGACACCCCCGGGCCCAAATTACAACCGCCCGTCGGTAATAACCGGGTAACGCGGGCTTACTTTCTATTGTTGGGCCCCGGCCGTGTTGTGTTCCGTGTAATGGGGCCGGACTCGGCCTCCAGGGCCGCCGCTTAATGGCCCCGGGCCCCGACCCACTCCCGGGCTTACGCCCAGTCGAATGGTTTCGCCGCGGGGGTCTCCCCCGCCCAACCCCCATCCACGACCCTTTTTCCAAACGCGTTTTCCACACTTCCAAAACACTGTCCGAGAACACAACCTAATACACAGTTGTAGACATCGAGTGTTTAAAAACTACACCGTACCGCAATTAATTAGGCGTTATCTGAACAGTTTGATTCTCCAGTTCGGGAGTCATTGAGGTCGATTCATAGAATATCCTCATTAGCCTCCGCACGCCTAGAATTCTCGCACTATATATGTTGGTGAACCATTGATGATTCGAAAGTATCGCTATATAAAATTACGCCTCATTATTTTCTTATGGATTACGGGTGATTACATGTAACGTCCACTAACAAAATATTCGATTTTTTCATTAAAATAAGAATTATAATTCTCTGTGCGAATCACTGCAGAGTTCAATATTGTTACTGTGATTGAATTGTGGCTTAACGCAGTTCAATTAGTGACAAAATATTCCAACATTTAAAAACAGAAGGTTTATATAGCCATAATGTTTATTTATGTCCTGCCGTGTGGTTTCGTTTTTCCATATTTTTAAAATTAAAGTTTTATTATCCGGCCGACACGAGTTGACCTTGTCGTTGGGCGGTCCACTCGAAGCGATGGTCAAGGTGCAAATGAAGCAATTTGGATAATTGGCCGCGTTACGATACCCCAGTGTGTGTGTGTGTGTGTTCTCTTTTCCCCTCTCCATTGCCGACATCTGTAATTGAATTTTACTTCAAAACCCCGATATTACCGCCCATTAACGGACCTCGGGGATAGGTCAATTAGGGCGTCAGATGGGGGCCTAACCGAAACACGTTAATTCGGGTTCACGCGCCGCCGTCTCAACGCCTAAACGGACTCCTACTTTCCGGTGATTCATCTGTCAAAAAATTCTGGTGAACATCGTCCTCCAACTGGAGAGAGGAACTGCTACTATTATTGAAGTTACACGAGGTGCCGGATATTGGTTCTATAAATATTATTCTATAAACGTATTATTTGTGAGAAATAACACGGTTGGTGTTTATTTGTAGTGGGCCTTCAGTCATTAGTTCAGTTAGTACATCGCACACGTGCGAGTCTGTCTTCACCGAGGCCGAATGTTATTCAGGATGCCAATATCCGGCGGAGAACAGACTCTATACTAGTGAAATCCTGTGCAGCTATTTGCAATACCAATCGGGACAATTTTAATATAATTTAAGCAGATAATTTGATATGATGTTCTTCAATGACGAACAAGCAACCACTCTCCCCAAACTATGAATCAAAGAAAAAAAAAACGAGACAATAACGCGAGATAAATCTAGTTGTGAGATTCTAACTTTGAGCCTAATAAGCTTAGGGAACCTACTTGGGGAAGAGAGAGAAAAAACTCGGGAGATGAAAATGTCACAAAAAATGAAATAAAGGGCTTCCCCGGGGGAGTGGTTGTAAACAAAGGTTTCAGGAGATATGTGCCCGCGTTATAAGTTATATCAATGAGTCCGCAGGACATCCATAAAGGGCTATTGTATCCTCTCTCTCTCTCTCTCGCTCGCTCGCTCGCTCTGTTCTCTCCCAGAGGGAGAAACTGTCCACGCCAGAGAGGAGGGAAGGGATATAGGGAAAGAGTGATAGGGAGGGTGGTGGTGGGGTTGTGATTTATCATCGGAGGTATTATATAGAAGGAGGGTGGGCCCGGCACCTACCCCCTATCTGTATTCAATACGGGGCCCGCCGAGGCTTCTTATTCAGGGACCCGGGGGCGGTCTCCACCATCCCCTGCAGCCGCCCAGGCGTTATTTATACTCGGGCTAGGGCGAAACCGCCCCCCCCCCCCCCGGGCCCTATATATTGTCAGACACAGTCGACAAGGGGCCCCACAGTCGAAAGTGGGCTCGGTCCTGACCAGAAGTCCTCTTTGAATTATGGCGTTATAATTAGTCCCAAGTTACCGCGACAAAAAAATATTTCCGAAGAATTCACTCGGTTTAAGTCAGTAGTTGTTGAATTAACTGTACTATTCTAATTAACTAATACATAAATAAAATAAAATTTCGAGACTTCCGAATATTACAAAGGAAATAGGACGTATCCGATTAATCATAATTTTTGGAATATTAAACATTCTTAAACAGCAAAGCACGAGAGAGTTCAGAACTAGCAAAGGAATAGGCCCATACACAGAAATTTCAGCCGGATCCATTCTACATTTTCGACCATTTTCTGCTACTTTAAATACAATAATTTCGTCGAAAAAATCAATTAACCGCTGCATCATTAATAAGGTAGAAAACGAAGTAATTTAATTTATATTTATAACTTAGACAGGTTTGAGAAATAATTGATAGAAATGATTTAATTGACTAAGATTGATTCAATGGAACAGAATTAATGTCCGGATTGGTTTATTGCCGCCCGCCTCCGTTAAGGTAAAATAGCTGTTCTGACTAACATCATGTTACCCTAACTTATGGTCCACCCTTGGGGCAGATCAAAGACATCTTGTTCTCGGGGCGAATCAAAGGGGTGGGGGATAAGAGAAGTTTTTATAGAAACGAATCCAACACAAGGACCGAATACCTATTGGGTGATTTTCCAAAGAACGGCTTCCGGTACCGGTCGGGTAACGCGCTCTTTTGATGTCCACCAAAGTTATATACCGGCGATTAACTACTAAGAGAAGTCGTGCCCGGACTTCTTATAAATAAAAACCGTATAGAACCGTGTATTTTGGAAACGGACGAAATATTTTCATCAACCAAGTCAAGAATACTCCTACATGCTTCGTTCTGTCCTTTTATCACAAATACGTACCCGATAAACCTCGAATTCCAAACTTTATTGGCCTGGTTTAAATGAAGCATTTAAGCGTTTCTCCTCAGTTAACCGATGTAATATAACAGAGTAACAAACATTGAGGGGAGTTAAATGAGCTCAAAACGTGATTATCACAGATTATATCAATATTTCTCACTTAACTAAGACGTCAATTAGAAATTGATCTGTACTTATCTTAAATCTATACACTTGTTCCTATATAAAAACTGTAAATACCCAATGATTTATGTGCCATTAAAAGCTCTTCTTATTTTTGTGTCCAAAAGCGACATTTTTGTCCAGTTTAAGCCTAATTGAACGGCCGATTAACACTTGCTAAGGGTTGTTATTCTGTTGCCAATTATCGGCATGAGGATGAATTACGGGGCCGCGCTAAACGCCCGGTAATAGTGTTGGGACTTCAAAGAGAGCTAATTTTGTGTTGGTAGCAGGCGGTGGTAAATGGCGTAAATAATTAGACCGGGCCCTAGAAGGGGGAGGAGGTGGCATTGTTTGGACCCCAGTGTGGCCTAGGCCCGATATGATATATCTCCGCCCTGCCGACCATTTCCCCTCGGTATCTCTACATAATACTTCATTCTCTCCCGGGTCTCACTCTCTCTCTCTCTCTCTCTCTCTTTCTCTCTCGGCTGAATGAATATAAACTGCGTTTTTCAATTTTGTCCTCCCAACCCCCTCGCCCATCACCGGGCACGTTCCGCCCTCCGAAAAGTCGGGGATTATCGGGGGTGCCACTCAGGAGGGGGGGTTGAAAGAATCGATGACGCATTTAAGACACCATAAGTCAGAAGGTCACAGAGCACATTTCAGCTAGAGGGGGATCGATATAACATTCCGTGACACGTAGGACAACCCAAAGAATAACTGAATAAATGGTTTTATTGTTTGGATTAATATATCGAAAACATTTTATTTTTAATAGTTAGTAATAAATTTCCAATTGGAATGAGCTCAATTAACTCGCGACACTCGAAGGCACTTCAGTAAAATACAATAGTTATCCGCGGTGGAATTGAGAAACAAAAAAAAGGTACAGGGAACGATCGTCGCTATCGTCCGGTTTAAATGGAATAACATTTGTTATTGGGTACCGGAACCTGTTCGAGTTTGTTGCGGTCGTAAAAGCGTTAACGTTTATAGTTGAGAGCCGATTCTCAAACTGCCACCCCCCCCCGCCCATCTCTCAGGACCCGCTGACTGGGAAAGATTCACTTAACCTGTCCTCGATCGTAAATCTGAAAAATCATAATCCCCATAACACATAACAGGTGCGCGGCCATTTTATATTCAAATACGCTTCGGCGTTTATGCGTGTCCATTATCGTGTAAATAAAAAAAAAGAAAAATCGGAGTCGTTCGTTTGCATAAGCTCATTTCAAATTCAATTCCCACACAACAACTGCAATCCTCGCGCGTTCGATCGACGCGACAATATTTCCGCCGGCGTCAAGAAACGTTTTCCCCGAATAACCTGACGAATGCTCGCTAGGAAAGAGTAGGCTTAATGTTCCCGAGCCACGCTCGAGGGTGACTCTGTCTCTAACTCTCTCTCTCTCTCTTTCTCCCTCTGTAATCTTGTCGAAATCCGGCCCGCTTTTGTGGGCGAACGGCGGTTAAGCTGTAAGGAATAGAAATGGAACCAAATGAACGACACGAAAAACCGTATCGGAACGGGGCCGTTACGCGCAGATTTGAGAGCGGCGCCACGAAAATATTATAAGCCTTTCGTGGAACACATGGACGGACAAAGTACGAAAGAAAAAATGGAATAGCGCATCGGATCAATTGATCCTTGACATTAAAGCCGGCCGTCGGGAATAAATAGCGGCAAGTGAAGTCCCTCGCCCCGGCGAAGCCCCCGTCCGTACTTTCCAATGGCATTTCATGCCCCGGGGCTGTATTTGGGAAAAATCTGTCAGCGTACTTTATCTCCCGGGGGCCCTTTCTAATGCTCAAACGGCATTGAGCCCATCGCACGATCCCGTAAACACTTCGAGACAAGCATAATTGCCGGTGATTAATCAATAGATGAGTACATATATATATATATATATACACACACCGGGAGTTATGTTTATATGTCAGAATTTAATCAGGACACGTTTGTAATAGGTTCTGTTACTTTCCTTAACAAAAAAAAAAACAACGGTCTCTTTTATTCTTAACCACTTCGATAGACGATAATCCTGTACTACTGTACATTATTTTTGGATATTCAAAGGAAATATTTCAGTGTATTTGATTTTAATCTATAATCCATACACAAATCTATCGCTCTTCGGTAACTCAGGAAAACTCAAACCGAGTTTTGTTTTCATCACTCGCTAAAAGGGTCGAACCGAGAAATCGGTTTGTTTTCCCGGATTTACCGTCGTGGAATTTTCCGGAAAAGCCCCTGAGCAGAAACCCCGGTGAGAGGGGAGACCGGGAGCTATTAGCCGGGGCGGGGTGGCTGGCTGTCACAGTGCAATTAGGGCCGCACGGTTGACAGCCCTACGCCCACCAAATGGGCTCTGGGCTCCGAGAACGTAGCCTGTCACCGGCGTATTATTTCACAGTACGTTCCCTATTTAACGATAAGCCGACAGCTCAATTCCAGTCAACTATAACAACATATCAAAATTCCGCAATCGCATGAATCTCAGTTAAAAATCGGGCACGATCACTCATTTTCAGACCCAACAGTGTTGAATTGACTTGTAAATCGTACAAGTGGCGATAATGACAATATAAATTGCCAACTAATATCTTATTCATGTCACGTTCTTGTATAAAAGAGTTCGACTAATTTATACCATAATTCCTTACGCCTACCACTAGATTACCGAGAGACAATGCTTAGAAATCTGACGTAAGAAACAGAAGCCGTCAGACGATTTGGTTACGGGGCCCGGTATCTTGCGACTATCTTGTGACAATTTTGAGAATTATCGCCAGAAATAGCTGAACACGACGCGGACATGACATGCCGGCCGGATTGAGGTTGAGTATTTTACAGGGCGGGGTCGGTTTCAATGCACGCGAACTCTCGAATATTCGGTCATAAAATCGATTTCCCCGTCGGTCAATTAAAATCACGTCGCTAACACTAACTGTGATTTTCAGGAAAGGGATAAAGAGTGGATTAATTGTTAGACACGAAACCGATTTTTCAGGCAAACGTTTTGTGTTTTCTAGTGTAGTATCATTTATACGATACCGAAGCTGGTCAAGCCGGTTAAACCGAATCGGCGAGTGGAAACATTCCACCCGAACGGGTATTTTAAATTGGGAATAATATATTTAAATGAAACTTAAACAGGAAAAACTAACAGTGGCGGGCCCACCGGAGTAGAGACTAGGAGCGGGGAGGAAGCCGAGGAACGCGAATGAATAATCATCACAATAAATTATCATCTCACCCACAGACCGGGACGAGGTGTGAAATCCCGATAGGGCTATCTCGATCGGCGTCAAAATCAAAGCCGTCCGACGGAGAAGAAAAAATAAAGGAGAGGGAGAGAAAGAAAGGAGGATAAAAGGGGGCGAAAAAAGGAGCCGAAATAAGGGGGGGGGGAATTTCGTTAAGTGGCGGTTTATCTCGGGCGTCGGGTTGAATGATGACGCCGCCGGCGGGCCCTATTGTCGGACTTGACAATGGCCCCGGAGTCCCCCGAGGGGACCGGCCCGAGGGCCACACAACACGGCTGAACCGGGCCCCGATATTAGCTGCGAATCCGTTTCGACAACCGCCACTACATCCGGCAACGGCCGGCGGGAGGGGGGCTTTCTGTTTCCGATTTAAATCACAAGCCCGACCACCCTTCCTAAGAATAGAAGCTATTCTAACCGAACATAATTTATTGGGGGGCTCAACAGTTTGAAGAGGCCCGTCTATCGGTGTTAGTACAAGACATCGAGCCCTTTAAATTCTCTCTCCTACAAGCTTCTGCCGGATAATTGGATTTACCGGGGATTAATAATAATAAACAGTACTCGGGTGTATAATACGCTGATGGGGAGAATTGATCTTTCCACTGGGCTCCCGAAATGGCAACTGAACTCGGGATAAATTAGGGCCGCCGGAATGCCGGATAAATGGCCGACAGGCGTCGGGAGACAGGTCGGGTTGGACAGGAAAACCGAAGCCGGCTCCAAACTTATTAGGCGTCTATCCCGTTATTAGGAGGCATTACGCCTATTTGACCCAATCTACAATTTATAACGACAAAAAAAAGTGGGGGAGGCGGGGGGGGTTTGAGAGGAATCAATTGAAACGTTTAATTTAGTCATCAATCAATCATCCCCCGTTGCGAGCATGAATAAGATGGCCGTAACTTTCCGAACGAAATTACAGCATCACCGCCTGTAAAACTCAGATTAATATCGGGACGAATTTATTAGCCTATGAAATGTTTCGAGATTTCGTCAACCGGTAAAAAGAGAACCAATTAGAATAATTGCCGGGCCGGTTTAAAAGACGTTTTGAAATAAATTCGTTCGCATAACTCCAAGTCACTCCTCGGATTCTGCGATGGGCGTACTTCCGTTTAATATAATGCATCAAATGCCCCTGTAGGTATATTAAATTATTTAATGATCGTGTTCGGACCTCGTAGGATTTCTAAAATGTTGGCTAATTCCGATAAAGGCTTTGGTAGAACACAGAAGATACTGTGTGAGCTGTCTTCCGCCGTAATATATATCTGAATTTAAACGGCATGAATTATGCATTTGTTCTCGGCTGCCTTGTCTTCGACCGCATTACCGAAGATTGATGATGCTGTAGTATTATAATATTTAATTACGAATAAGTTTCTTACGAGAAATAATTGAATTAATCGATTTATCCAATTACGGGAGCGGGTTGATGATAAACGGCCGAGTGCCGTTCGAAAAATAAGTTCTGTGTTGTTCGAGGCGGGGAGTCGAGAAGTGACAAAAATGACACGAGCCCCTAAGAGGATAGGCCGCGAAGCCCCTCAAGGGGCAAAGCCCCCGTGTCGCTGTTTGCGGAACACGTTTATTAATGTAGACACGAACGGGGGCAAAAGAAAAAACTTTCCGCCGGAAATGCTTTCATGTTCCAAAGCCCGCGCAGGGCCGAACTTCAGCGAAGCCCCCATTCGCGAGAAATGCGGGCAAGTCATAGCGTTAGGACGGAAACGTTTAAATGCGGTCATGTACCGTAAAACCGAAGAGCGCGTTTTTTGAATCCAATTAAAATTAATCGCATTCAGAGACGATATCACCAACGCGGTTCCGACCGCAGTTTTAATTTCAGATTGAAATAGGACGGTGGTCAAAGTATAATTCCTATCCCTGTCTCATCGTAATACGGTAAAAATACAAATTGCTCCGTGAAACCCCGCCTTGTCGAATCCAAGGGAGTGAAACGACACAGCGTTTAGACGCCTGAGTTTGACGTATTGCCCCCGGGGAAGGATAGTCTCAAATACAACCCCTTCGTCAACACCCCCCCCCCGCACCACAAAATACAAAACCAAACACGGGCCTCAGTTTATCTCGAATCTGCAGATTCTAATCCCGCCGCAGTACGGGGGCCGACCTAAGCCTCAAGATCCGATCTCTCCGCCCCCCTCACCCGTTTCAAATCCGAATCGGACTACCGGCCCCCTTTTATTATTTTTGGAACGCTTACCAGATCTGAAGATTAGTAAACTATCCTGTTCGAACCCCAAGTAAGGTCAGCGGGCCTCTGGGTGTTGCTTCCATGTATAGATTATTTAAGTACTCTATTAAAAACAATTAAACCTATATATTAACGAATTCTTCACTCAGATGAAATTAAAATATAAACGTGAAACCTAAATCGTTTGACGACAGAAGATGAATTTGTAAGGCAACAACTCAATTTACAATTCCGAATTTGCTACGGTATTTTGCAATGGAGCCGTCACGATAGCAAAAATTACTAAGCCTCCTTCGTTGGAGAGGAAAAAATTATTACAGAATTTATTACCTTCGTGACTTTTAATTTTACGGGAGTGTCAATTTTAATGCGGTAATTCTGGTTTACGAGCACGTTATTCAACGCCTTCTCGGTCTTGAATTTCGAGTCAATCGGTTCGAATCTCCGGGCCTTTCAAAGATGAGACTGGATTGTAGAAGCCTAAAAGGTTATGTGCGACCCAGTGTATTACTGAGGGAGCTTTTAAATATATCGAAATTGGCAGTTGATGGAATTCAAAACCCGAAACAAATACTTAACATGATCTAAATCCTGCAGTTCTTCCGTCCATACTTCGAACATGCCCGAGGAGGGTAAGATAAATATTTACGAATCATTTGGGTAATAAAATTCTAAAGAGTTATTGTTTTAGAATCAGGTAAAAGCCGGTTAATCGTGCCGCTGTGTCGAAGAGGACAGACTGGTTCGAAAAATATATACTTCTTATGGGGGTACCATCGGGGCCGCTATCGGGCTCCGAATTAACTCGGTAATGGTTATTTATTTGAGAGCCAACCCCCTAACGGGGGGAGGGAGGAAAAAAAGATAAATAAATAAATAAAAGAGCCGGGCCTCGTCAAAAAAAAACTCCGGGGTGAGGGAAGAGCTCATCTCAGATGGTTATCTCGGCGGCGCAATCACTTACCGCCGTTACTGTCGTAGTTTCGGCTTTTATACGCCCCTCGTGTTTATTTTATTTCCAGTTCTGTATCTCTCTCTCTCTCTCTCTCTCTGTCTCGAGTGGATGTGTTCGTGCGCCTCCAGTCACTAGACAGATATGCGCACCTCTGGGGAAACCCGTCTGGAGTTCAGGAAATACAGTCACACGGCACTATCATAACTAAAAAATTGTTATTTATTATTTAAATAACCACGTTTAAATATGAGGCTGTTCCAAATGTCATATTTCCAAATATGAAATTGATTCAATATTTTATTAACGAAAAAGATACAATCCCTCGTATAAATCTCTTCGTATTGAGATGTTTGTCCGGAAGATCGATCTGCGATTATCCTTTGGTCTGTTTATGAACTTTATCCGTTTCAACCATTTTGTATTTTAATAATTCATTTCGCCTATATACTCTAACCGCCTCTATCTCTTTTAAAATTTTATAAGTAGAATAGTCTTAATAAATAAATAGATTGTCAAGGGGTAATTTGTTTTATAATTTTAAAAATATACTGTAGACCGGCCATCGGAGTGTTCGCGTAAAATGCTTACTTGGTTCGAGATGGTTATCTGGGCGATTACGTTCCCATCCCCAATTTAATTTTATTTTAACGTCCTTTCTTTCCCGTTTCAATTCTGATTGCCGGTTGGGAGGTGACCGTGGGGCGCCACGGGGACCCCGGGGCCCCTCGGACGTCAGGCGGGAAGTGTGACCGTTCGTTCGTTAAATTTACGAGCCCGGTCCGGGTCAGGAGACCGGAGTAAGTCCTAAAAGGGGCGGCGGGGAGGGAACCAGCTCGGAGCGCGTATAAAAACGGGACCCACTGAATAATATTAGAGGGCATCACAGCGGGGATTAGACACCGTCCACATTAATTTTTTGGGAAAGAGGGAACATATAACGACGAATCCGCGGGTTAAAGGTTCCGTTGTGTTTTATATGAGACCAAGGCGGGAGGTGGAGGAGGAGGAGGGAGGGGACACGTGTAAAACCGTAATTTACTGCCCCCGCCCGGTACGGAAGCACTAAATTATATTTTCATACGGACGTTTTATGTAAACAAGGGAAAAAGGGTGACGGGCGCGGACTGTAGGGAAATTTATATAGAGAGAAAAAATTCATGCATGAGGGAATTTCCGAACGATTGTCACGAGATCGAAGGCAAAATATGAGGCCGATGGCAACTCATAAATAGAATTGGATGATTTAGCTAAAGGAAGGAACTCTTTTATTCCAATATTTGTATTTAATTACAATAAAATATAGCTATCAATTTAAATAGCAAGGTAGGTAGAATTAACGCATCAGGCAAATAGGGATGCCCACGGCTCACATCTTAATAACAATAAATAACTTAAGTCGTGAGAATTTGTGTCTCGTCATTATTTCGTCTATTGCTTTCGAACAGAAACGTACTCAATGTCAACCTTTCTCTCTTTGTCTTTCCGTACGTTTTTTTGGGGGCAAGAAAACTCTGGAAAAAAGGATGAATCATTAATAAGAGTTTAATTGCGGGGCGGGCTGAGGCCGTTGTTATTTTTTCGCTCTAATATTTCCCCGTCGGCTGGACGATAACTATCTGAGCCGATTTAATGAGGGCCGGGCCGAGAGAGCCTCCCACACAGGGCCCGCCGGTATCTCATTTCAGGGCCGGGCCCCGGCCACCTTCGATCGCCTTTAAATAAGTCGTCCGGACCGCACTCTTTACACAACATCTCTCGGAGTAAATCAGGGCCCCTCCACCCGCATTCACTGTGTCCCTTACCACCGCATCCTGCCCATATCGAAAACCCTGCATCCATGAAATTTTGGAATACCTACTCCATTTAAACACCATAAATCCGCGGTAGTACACTGCGGGCCAAACCTGGGTTCGCCCTTCCTATAGTACAACATAAGAAAAAAAAAGGATTTTTGCCTAGATTTTCTTTTAGATTCAGAAATTTTTCGTACAGCGATACAGTGCAAAGAACTTTGCGTGTTGATCTGACGACAGCGATCAGTGATACTGAATATTAGGCGTTGAACTTGAGTAATATTGAGTTACCGCTACTCAAAGACTACTTTTTTATCACACGCGTCATCTTGGTTATGAGTATATTTAGAGCAGTTTTTCCGGGTAGCGTCTGCGCGTAAAACGTGTAGCTTGTACGCTCGTAGATGGATCTTTCGTTACGTGTACTGATTTAAAATGGGGCCTCTAACTCTGAATTTGATTATACATTCAGTACAACTGCGAATATGTGATCGTTGGAAACGGTACACGGCGAAGTCGTAATTGCCAGCTATTAACCGGACCGAGTAGTACTTAAATGAAGAGCTTTCAGCCGGGGGGTAAAAGAAAAATCTCGACGATACGGTATCGCGCTACTTAACTCCGCGGATACGAGAGAGAGAGAGAGAGAGAGAGAAAAAAACTAAGAAAACCCGAGCAGAAACCGCTTACGAAGTTCCCTACAATTGTGATAAAGGCAATTAGCTGCGGTCTCCCATGCATTATTCATTCCGCCGCTGTTGGGCCGGCTCGTCGGCCTCTTAAGTCCCGGTAGACCCCGAAAATTTTCCAAAAGAATCGGTGCGTTTCAAATTCAAAAACCCGGGCGGCGTTTACCCGAACGGAATGAGATAACGAGCCTCCCCCCCAAAAAAATTAAATACGAGGAATTTAATTCAAGGAGTCAATTTTAAAAATGAGACTTCTGTGTAAAATACATCTTTCGGTTCTGCTCCGTTACAAAATGCGAACGAAAATTATCTCCTTCCGATATTAGATCCGACAAGATTTAGCGACATTTTACAAGAGATATCTGTATTCGAAAACACCGACCTTCGGTACGCGGACAAAGGAACACAACCTTTATGTACCTTTCGCCAAGTAGGAAATTAAACGAACAATGAAGAAACAATAAGGGCAACTTGCAAGTTCGAGAAACGCCCAAGAACTAGTTCCAGCGGTTTATCGAGTAAGATGTCGTTTCTTGGAAGAATGTTTTCTTCAGGCCCCTGCGGTTGACTCGTGTATCACAGCGGATTGCTGCAGGAACCGGTACGTTTATTTTCTTCCCACGTGTATATTAAAATTATATGGCCAGTCAAAAATTGTAACTGAAAAAAACCCCCTCTAAATCAAATAACTGAAAAATGTATTCGGTACTCAAGGCTCTTCCGTGGTGAGAAAGAAGATTATATCAGATAGATAATTAAAACGAGATTCGGTTTTCCCGTCCGAAGAATTACTAACAAATAAGAATAATGGGTAATTTGAGCCATGTTGTGGTTGGTGAGTAATGGACTAATAGAATCCATTACTGGGTCACGACGACGAGCCGTTTGAACACAATTTCGCTGTCACAGTTTCACAATTTAACAGTTTTTCCAATTTTATCTCGTCGGTGTGATCACTAGCTCGTCTGTGGTTTCGGCTGTTCACCAAATTCACTGAAATTTTACTGCGGATATTGTCTTATTTTTTAGGTAATATGTATATGGGTTCTGCCAAATTTATATTTGTTTAGGAGTTATTATTTTTCAATGCATTATAATTAGTTTGTCCTTCCCCGGGCCTGTGGTCAATTATTATAAAGACGATATACCTGAAGTAGAAGGATCTTCATTGCGGTAACAACAGCTTTATCATAATGCCTCTGTATTGTGACTATTCTGAATGCAATAAATACTCATAACAGGGTGATGAAGAGCCCATACGCCGACTATAATGGAATCAAGTCGATTACGATAGCCCATAGTTCATGACGGGGAGAGAGGCACGTCCGGGTGAAATGAAGAATGACCGGGGAGCATAAGCTAATCCTCTTTTTAGCCCCAATACTGGGGGAAGTGTGTGAAAAAATGTGGGTATTCTTGGGGGTCAAGAATCAAACGTATGTTCCGTATTGCCTGAGATCAGGGGGGAAGGGACGCTAAGCCCCATTGATCCCGGACATACGGACAGCCTACAATATGCCCAGAGAGTGGGAACCCCAAATAAAAGGTCCACTCTTCTCTACCACCCCACCATTCACTTAAAACCCGAATCGGAACTAAGAGATAAGGGATGTCAATTACCGGAGGCCGGCCAGAACCGGAAATATAACTCATTGATAGTGGGGAAGAAGAGTGAGAGAGAAGTGGGGTTCGGGAGAGGGGTCCAGGGGCGTAACGACACTGTAAATCTGTGAGGAGGAGAAAGAGAGGTTCGAGGGATTTTCATTGAGTAGCGAGAGCCGGGTCCCTCCCTATCTCTCCCTCTCTCTCTCTCTCTCTCACTCTCTCTCCAGTCTACCGCGCCTGATGCTATCGGCTCCCCCCCTGGACACCTCCGACACCGCTACCCCCTGAATATCAATTCCCTTTTTTTTCCTAGTTTTATTCCTTCACTCCCCGGGCGGCGTCCACTTTGTCCCCCCTCGCGCCGGTAAACTATTTATATTGGCCTTAAATCTTTTAAGGAAACGGGTTCCTCCTGACCGCCCCGCCCGGTCATTCCTTTTGACGGGGGGGGGGGACTTTTGTTTCTTAAACGAATTTCCATTCGGGCCCCTAAACGAACCGTTCCGGGGACACTACTCTCGCCCTCGGGACACTGCTACACTCCCGTGTAATTAGATAACAGTTAACGGAAACTCTATCCCTAACTACCGAATTTTCGATAGTAAAAATTTAAGCCTCTCTATAAATTCCCTGTAAATCCGCAGAGAGAAGTTTTCCTTTAGAATATAATCCTGACCCATCATTTTTTGATGTTGCCGAGAGATGCATTCTGTCCGATTGCGGAATCAACAGAGTGAGACCCGGCGTTAAAGAATTGAGATTTGCCAGCGACTCGTTTCGTGTTCGCAAGTCGAAATGAATGCAGACGTTAAAGTGCAGTCCCGTCGAGCTTGGGGCTTATGCAACCGGCGTCGAGCGTGTTCTCGCGCCGTTAACTTCGCCGGGCCGGCGAGCGTGAAGTGGGGGTGGGGGGGGGGGGAATTTTTCACGAACACTTCGTTTCCACCGTTGGCAAATCCGAACTCCCAGGCAGGGTGAGTTTCGAGTCGCGAAACTCCAGCGGCTGGAGTTGTCCGGACGGAGACCGAGGTCCGAGGAGCGAAAACAACCCCCCTCCATCGCCCGTCCACTAAGGCGAGTAAACCGGTCTAGAAGAGGCAGAGCCGTGTAATTACACCAGCTCCCGTTGGGTTTTTACAGCGACGGAAGGCATCCGGCCGGGAATTTCTGTAGACTCGTCGCTCTCGATTAAAACGTCTCTCGTTTTTAGATTTTTCAACCCGTAAATATTTTCACGCACCTGAGTAGAGTGTCGGGCATTCACAATTACCCCGGGCAGAACGGGGAGGGGGGTTAAATATTTCTTGTACGACATTAACGAGTTAAGTTATTTGTTTGTCGCTTCTAATAGGTACAGGTGCTCGGGTGTACCTCTTTTTTTCTGTAGCCGTGCTATACTTAATTAAATAGAGTGGGTTACATTAAAGTTATTAAATTCTTGGGAGGCGAGGCGGGCGATAAGGCGGTCATTTTTATATAAAAAGTTTTTTTCTATCGCGTGAGTAAATATACTGTTACTTCGAACCCGTACACAGAGTATATAATATTGTCCATGCGGTTGGATAACGTTAAAGTGAAATGAAGTTGTTAACGTCACTTTGACAAGAAAACGTCACTGTATTTTTCGGAACAGAATAGCGGTTTGACAATTGTGACTTCGATGAGATATTATTTAATTCAGTTCTATTAATTTACAGAATTTACGAACGTCGAATAACGCGTTGTGAGTACTTCGTTCAGGTTAGGCTATGTGGGAAGCCACTTCCCCTCAGGGTTCAAAGACACCGGGCCATTGACGCTTTTAATACAGGCCAGAGCGCGTCACCCGTCCACAACTTGCACCAAGTAAAGTAGACTTTCGCAATAGGAGTTAAAGAGTTTTACTTAGCCTCGTATTAATTCCTCTTTCGTAATATCCACCATTCTACTCTCTCTACTCAATTTTCAGAGCCGAAAGAGTCAGTCAATAGAACTTATACTGAAGACATAGCATACCCGGGACACCCTATCGCTATATGAAAAAGTCCCAGACAGAAAAGATGCCCCGACCATAAATTCTCGGTAATTGAACAAATCGTTCACGTAATGGTCGAAGCGTGCGTATGCATACTAATCGCCCGTTCACGGGATGAACCTCGAGTAAGTGGCAAAAGAAAACAAAAAAAATTCTACACCTTTTTATACGGGCAACAACTATCGGCTGACAAAACAAAAAAAAAGAACGAATCAGTCAATAATTCAGTCGGTAATTTCTTCACAAATTGAGCCGAGTCATGGAAGCCGAATCGCGTTCTGAAAATACCGAAATAAAAATACTCTGAAAATGAAATGCTAACTTAACCACATTTAGCCTTACTTTCAGCAGAAAATATAAAAGACATTTCGACCGTTATCATAGTGTTTCTAAAGGTGGAACTAGAATACCCATAGACCCAAATGTCTGTATTTCTAAATGTTCGGTTTCATGTGGTCATAAATGAATGCAACAGAGGGCAATTAGATTCATAGCTAATTCGACTCAAAATATTACTTTTACAAACCGCTTTCCGAATCGGCGACTGTTTTCAGTATTTAAATATTTCCTACGGTCCAGATTAGCCTGTAATTTATTCTTAAATTCAACGAGCGGGCGAAATCGGACGGATTACACAGTTGAAGGCGTCGAATTCGAATATAATTAAAATGCTGACACTTTCCAATGAAACAGTGGCGCAATTGTAGTGAGCCTCGGGTCCTCACAGAGGGCAGTTGAGTCGCCGTTTCGCGTCATAGTTGTCAGCATAGAAATCGTAGAATATCGCTTCTTCACAAGCTTCATAATTGACACCGATTTACGGGCGGAACGGAGAGCGTCGGCCCGGAGGTTATGGCGCGGATGAGGGTGGGTTTTTGTTTGAGAGACAGACAGAGAGAAGGGACGGAGACGGGACTCCCTCTTCCATGAATATTAATTCATCCCGGCCAGATGTCCCCGCCGCCGCCGCCGCCGACGCAGACGGGATGAGGCCGTCAGCATCTGGACGCCGGCTCCTCTAATTATTTATCGCCTTTTCGGACTTTTTTATTCGGGAATTTTATTTTTCCCGCACCTATTCTGCCTTCTCCATTTCTCCCCGCTAACGAACCGAGGTACGAGATTTTGTCCGTTACCGAAAATCTCAAAAGTGGCGGCTTCAAATTATTATTTAAAAAAATTTATTATTTAATGGCGAGAAACATAAATCGACTAAAAGTAGAGATACTGGTAGTTTAACTGAATCCTAAATAAATTATAAATTCGATTAAGATCCTTTCGGAAGAAATCAATATGTATTTTAAGGAAATTTATCCGAATTGTGGAGGGCGTGAAAACAACTCATGAACGGTCACGTATCCCAATCACTGGCATCCTTCGGAGTGGCGCGGGGGCGGCGATATGTCGAAATTGATTTTCTCCGCCGGCTTCATCCCGGCAGCCGCCCCCGCCCTTAATAATATCGCCCTTCCAGCCCTAATGATGACATTGTGCCAATTCCGTATAAACAGTCCGGTATCGATTCGAACCTCATCCACCGTGTAATTGACTCTATTTCCTCCTCATAATCAGCCCTTCTTTATTATTCGAAATAACACTCATAAGATTGCCACAATTTTTTATTGTACTATCAATAATATAAGGCGCATTAATGCTTCTATAAAATGAATAGTGATAGCGAAAATCCGACACATGACAGCTAAATGTTTAAGTATATATAATATTATTATTGTCTTAATACAATTTGCATTATTTTGTCGTCATCACAGTGGGAACTGCAAAATGAGCGAGGAAACGAACCGGTAGCGCAAACCAGTAGCACTGAATATTTATTTCAACGAAAGAAAATACAGAATTGACAGGCGCCTTCATTATTGAAATACAATGCGTACCGGATAATGTCACCGTGGCCGAGGCAATTACAAGAGCCGAGATTATAAAACTGAATTGCGTCAAATCAACAGGTGTAACAACTGTACTAGAAGAGGCGGCCTATTCACGCTTACACGTGGGCATTAAGTGCTTATACATATTAATTTTCCGCGTCTAGAATACCCGCTGCTGAAACACGTACTAGTCGGCGGCATTTCGATGCCAAAAACGTGCAATATTCTTCATTATTTTTTACTTATTTATTACATTATTTTTCCACGTATTTATTAAATGGAAAGTCCGTTAAAAAATATACGGTTCGTTTTAGAGAAACAACGTTTCAATTTAGATACTTTCCCCAATGATTAATATATACATACTTTAAATTATTTGATTCCCTACAACCATAACTAGGAATTAAATAGTGTTGTAAACTGTGTAAGATGTGAGAACAGTATGGAGGAGATACATTTCAAGAATAAATTCGAAAGTACTTCCTATCATATATACCAACCTGTTGTACTAATCCGTAAACAAATAAAATACGAAATTCAAAAGTATAACTACGCTTCGAGATTGTGCGGCAAAGCCAAAATTAGCTCGATGAATTATATTTTGGATCCCGGTGGGAAAAACTGAAGCTCAGAGCCTTAAGAGGGCAGGTCCCACGTGGTCGGCCCAGGTGTCCTTTATGCTGTCGATCGCACTTCCTTCCACGGCCTATGTGGGAAAGAAAGGACGTTCCCAGGACACGAATTATTGGGCACAACGCGGGGGTTACACGAATACGGACGTACGGAGACGATGTAAAATTTTCACGCCCGCTAACGGCGCAATGAAGGGCGTCGGGACGCATTTGAATGGTGAAAGGGGACCCATTTGAGAGGCCAATAAGCCCAAATCACCGGTCGAGTACGGCCCATTTCTTGCCGAATAAGACCGTAATAAATAAGTCGGATCCGGGCTACTTAAAACTTGACCGACTTCGTGAAGTCGAACGGCCGCGCCTACGCCCATAAAACCGATCACCCGGATCAATTCGCCAATCGTCAATCCCTTATAAGCACACTGCCGCCGTTTTATATCAGCGGCGATTTATATCTTCATCACTTTTCACCCAACAGAGTACTCGAAACTGACTAATTTGAACCGAGAATTTTAAACAGCCGGGCAAACCGCCAACGACCGATTAATCATTCATTCAGTTCAATACGGGTAATTAAAAGACATTGCGACATATCCGAGATATTTCATTATAGGAATCAATTCGTGACTATACTGAGCGATTGTTAAAATAGTTAAAAAATATACGAACACAAATGAAGACATTTCTTATCGAATTCATTTCTTATGTCACTAAAAACTTCATTAGTCCGTAGGCATGTTAGAACAAAAGTAGTACTATCAGGTTCATTAAGGTTTATCGAACCGGGGCATTTAGGTATCAATACCCGAATGCCTTAGAAATGACAGTTTTGATATTTTTAATTTCTTCTTTATTCTTAATCATGTGATCAAGCTTTATTATTTATTAAAGGGTAATATTTTCTTAAGTGTAGTTTATAAAATGTAACTTTTGAGAGAGGCTGGAAAGTTCTGAATGCAAGGTAAACCTGCGTTCATCTTTTATGGTATAAATTCCCGTCGGCGATAGTTACGGCGTTTAACTAGGAAAACAAAAAGGAGTGTAAAAATATAAAAGGAAAAGTTGTAAAGAATGAAAATACAAGCGGGGAGGGCGTTAACCGCTTCGGCTGCATTGGGGCGTAAAAACCACCCCCCCGCACACCCCGGCCAAAGCCCAAACACCCTCACCGCCGGCGCACTGACCTCAAGAGGCGAGGTAATGAAAATTTGCGGAACAAAGTGGCAGTAAATTTCTTGCGGAAACACAGACAAGAGAGAGGGAGAGAGAGAGGGAGGGAGGGAGGGAGAGTGTAGTCTGGAGCCGCGTGAGAGGGAGCGAGAGGGCCGACCATCCCCCCCACTCCAAGCCCGGAGAGAATACAGTGTAACGGCGCATGTCGTGAGGGGTTGTTTGACAGGGGATGAGACGGGGGTGGGAGGGGTGGACGGAGGGATGGGGTTGGTGCGCATGCGTACGCCAACCACCCGTGTTAACAAACTCCCCCAACTCTCGCCCTCCTCCTCCTCCCCCTCATCCTCCTCCTACACCTCCTCCTTCTCCGCACTCCCCCTACAATAAGCCCGGCTCCAACACAGCTAGACTGATATTCACTACATTTAACCGCTCGACTACACAATACTTTTGCCACCATTCCTGTTATTTACAGTACCCTAAATTACCCTCATGAATTTTAACCAAAAGAGTAGAGTGTTTAAACCGTTCTGGCCACTACTAATACTGCAGTAACAATGTAGGTTTAAACCTACATAAAACAAACTAATTTTTCAGTAATCTACAATGCTTAACCCCGAAAAATAATTTTTCACTATATCGAAATAAAATAAATTTTACAATTTAAAATTTTGGTTTTTAACTTATTTGTTAGCAGTTTTATTACAGCACAGTTCATTTCTTTGATCAATAATTTATTTCATTCAACCAATGAGTGACACGATTATAAGATTTTCACCACCCTGGTTAGTTGTTTCTGTATTCATTTTTCATTGTTATTATTTCGTTTGCGTTCATTCAGGGACCAATTTCTAGTTAATGTGGCAGCAGTATTCCTGCCGAGACGGAAAACGACACCGGCTATCCCATTACAACCGCTCGCGGGCTTAAAAAATTTAACGTTTTAAAATTTAATGAATACCGCCAGATCAAATTCCCATAATACGATTAGGCCGCCGCCACTTACAGCGTCCCAACGACGGCTTTATTGCCCATTAATTTTTATGTTATCGCGACGCCCTATTACTACGGGCCAACGGTTCGAACTGGACGTCCACAGAAGGAGCATTCGTTATTGACAACGATGCTACTGTCCTTTGAGACAGAAATGTCGCAAATCTTATCGGCCCCGTGAATTATGAATTCTATTATGACTCGACTATTATGAATCGATATTATTATTATTTGTTTTATAAATAAATTATCTCCGAATTATGGTGAAATATGGTGAAATTCTATTTACACTCTGGCACGTTTTCGCTTCTCACAGTTTTTCAAGATAGGGGTACGGTATTACATCCGACACTATAGTAATTCTCATCGAATTTCAGTAAATTAAACCTTGGAAACCCGGTCCGGCATAAGAAAAAAAAACTCCGCTCAGAACTACAAATTCCCCGTAGGACGGCCACGTTCGGCACGAACGGGACTTGAGAGGGGTTGGGACTTATTGGGAACAGAATCGAAGGAGCATTTGCATATAAAGCGCCGCTTTCCGACGCGCCTCCTCCCTCCGCTTTCATCCCCTCTTTCCAACCCCTCCCCGATCACATAAAAACCCCGGTAGTATTCCTGTGGACCGAACGCCGAACTAGCCGGCCGTCTCGAGAGGTTCGATCGGCAAGACACCGAGATGAGGCAACGGATCCAATCGTCTTAGTCACCGAATTACGACACAGTTCTGTTGCGGTCTGGCCGACAAGACAATTAACTTCGAGTGCTGAGCCCGTTTTATCGTTTGTGGGTGGTCGACATTAATTTTATACAAGAGGGCGATAATAAAAATCCGAGAATTATCTATTTATACTTGAGCAATAGCTGGAGACGGGAAAAACTGAGTTTCAACGATCCATTGCATATTTCCACGATCAGAATATTGTACTAAGAAATTAATCGGTCCACTTCCTTCATCGAGTCTAGATCGGTTCCCCACCGAGTAAAAAATACAACGATCAAATTCTGAGTTTCAGGCCTTTTGTTTTGAGTTTCCGCATGGCTAGGACTAATGAGGCCGATACCGATGCCAGCCCCTTCGGCTAGTTAAATGGCTATTGTCACCGTCAATTAGTCCGGCTGGGACTAGGAGTCCTTCACGCCAGATAACTGGAATCCGAACGTTTAAATTGGTCCCGTGGGGAACCCGAAACCGGGCATTCTCCTCCTACCTGTCGGACTAATGAGCGATATATTATTATTTTTTTTCCTCTCCACAAAAGCTCCGTAATTTACTGCAGGCTCGTAAACAGGTAATTACATATTACACGGTTCGCTATTAAGGCCGCCCGAATGTATCTTGTTAGGCCGTTATCAAATTACGGCGCTCCCGAGTTATTTCCGGCCGTTTAATTGCTGAAATATTGCATTTGGAAACAGGCCGGTTTAAGAACCGTTCATTCGGTCGATAATCGCTCGGTCCCGGACAGATTTTGGCTTTTCGCCACCGTCAGTGGCGAATCTGCGGTTGTTGGCTCGAAATCGCGCTAGTGGGCTTATATCTCCTACAAAATGGCGAAGAGCCAGGACCGGTTTGATTTCGATAAAGGTGGAGTAAGGATTAAACAACTCTAAAGGGAGTATATAACTAAATAAAATGATTACATAAAATTCTGTTATCGTTGATTCAATAGTTCACCAATAATCACTCTATTATTAGACAAGTTAATACCGCGGTTCAACATATCCGTTGATACAACCCCCTGACCCCTCCGCGCTTGTGTGTTATGTGGGCGTTCTAATGGCACAATTCACAGAAAAGATTATGGCTACACGCGACGACGTAGATAATTGTTTTATTATCGGAACACTATCCGGGAGTCAAATGAAGGGCGCCAATGGAATTAATTGTACCCCCGGGGGGGGGGGAAGGGTCATTAAAACGGTGGCCCGGGCATTATTCTCAATGAGCGGCTGACAATAATAGGCGTTTTCCATTTATTGAAGTTATGACAGACTAATAAATGGGACTGGTTAATTGTTTCAGCGCCTCGTTGGGTGCACGCCCAGTGCGCCCCCTCCCCCCAAAGGGAGTTTATTCGGTATAAGCACAATTCAATTTGTGCAGTAAGCCCAGAATTAATTGTTTTTCATGGATAAAACATTTGGCTTTGAAAATTTAGCGGTTTCCATAATACAGCAGAAACCGTGATCATATGAAATAACATAATATTAAATTCTCTAGAGAAACAATAAGTTCATCAAACTAACTCGACTACAAATATCTAGATTCAGTTTTTGAACGTCCCGCAGGAGTAATAATGCGGATTCCATTAATTATTTGCAATTCGAAGCGTTCAGTAAAACCCCAATCGATATTATATTTGTGGCTAACAGCGGTTGACATTAGCAATGTCGGTGCCATTAGGCTACGCTCAAGTACACCGATGATGTACCGATGCAAAACCGAATCCGGAGCGCAGGCGGGCCAGGCCCTGGGAGTAGTAGTGGGAGGAGGGCCGTGAAAGGGAGGGAGATAGAGAAAGCGCGATAGCGAGCGAAGGAGGAAGGAGAAAGGGGAAGGGGGTTGGAGGCACGAGGGGAAGGGGTATGTGAAATCAATGTGTTTGTGAAACGTGGAGGGGGTATCGGAGACCGTGTGTCGGTGTGCGACCGTGTTAGGGAGAGAGAGAGAGAGTGAGAGAGAGAGGGATAGGGGGAGAGGGATAGGGAGAGGGAGAGAAGGAGAGCGAGCGAGAGAGGGTTATAAGCGACCCACCAAGCCGTAAAATTACGCCACACCCTTCGCTCCCTTCGAGCTCCTCCCCCTTCCTACTCCCCGACGCCACCACGTATTCCCGTCTCTCCCGTTTCTTCCACGACTGTCCCACAATCCGGCTAATGATTTATAGGGGCCGGGTCCGCTCATGACATTTATTCCTTGCAGCTACTCCGCGCGGCTCCGGACCATTACTCAGCCAGAAGCGCCCCCGGCCTGTGTATATTTAGTTGTATTAAATTATCGCGCTCCGGGTCCGGGACCAGTTAAAAAGTCGCAGCCACCAACTAATAACCCCTACACAATTAATACCTTCGGAATGGGGTAACATAATTGTGAACGTTTTTGATAACGACCTAGATGGACGGATAAGTCCGGTTTTCGACCCTAACGGCGTGTTTATTTTTTAAATTTGCATTTTAAATGTATTTTTTATTAGATTCGTTTTTATTAAAACTTATTTAATAACATGTACAAAGATACAGTCAGAAACATACACACTTCGGAATCTTTACAGCGATAACTAATTGTATCAGTTGGTCAATGTAGAGACATTAGTGCTTTATCGGCCGCACAATTCTAAGATCTAATCCCAGATAATTGATTTATGTTTCCGGGAGTGCGACGATTTCTATTTAAACGATGCCGCATTTCATGTATTCAGTTGTATCCGCGCAACAAGCAATTTCTTTAGTTGAGACTGTGATTGAGCCGTCCGTTCTGGAGCGGCCCAAAGGTAAATCTTTCAGGGCGCCGGAAAGACGACTCCGACGATTCGAAACTGAATAAATAATTGGAGCCGACTCGTGGTTATTTCTGTGGCCCGTAACTCAGAATGGAAGACCGACGTTATGACGGGCCCCAGTCAAAACAGTTGTGGCCCCTTGTGAACGGATTTGGCCCGCGTTCAACGCGCGTTATTGAATAGACGATTGAGTATTTTATGGTGATTACCGAGAACGCTGATTTTCTAGATGGGTTATATAACCGAGCCGGTGAGCAATATACTGAATTTTAATGTGTGGGGGGCAAATTTTAATTTTCTTAATATGGACATTATTTGCTGCAGAAATAACTGCAATGTCCAGTATTTGTAAATTAGTGTACAACTACCAAATTTAAATTTTCTGAGCATTTATTCCCAACCCTGTAGTTTTTCAATGAAGTACGACACGGTTTGAGTCGTTGGCGATTCTTCAGAGGAATTTGAGAACCCCTCGCATCAAGTATAAACATTACAATGAGTGTATCTAACTGAAATTATCTAATTACAATATATAAATTAATTAATATAGTCTGTGATTCTGATTCAGAGCGACAGGTTCACCGGTTTGGAACCGACATCAGTTTAAAATTCGAACTCACACCGGCTCGCAGTTGGCACAGCCCACCGTCTGATAATCACCTCGTAACGATGAATTAGATAAAATTTATAGTCATTAAGCGGGTTCCCCCTCCCCCTACATGAGAGGCGATTAAAGGAAAATAAAACTCATTTTTGAACTGTTAACTGCCGCGTCCATAACTCTTGACGATAATGGCTTGGCAGGGACGTCCGAAAATTATTTTTATTCGCTCCTACGTTTAAAACGTTTAAAAGTTGATTCGCTTAAAAATACAGTTTACACTCGGTTCGTTGACAGTTTCTGCAACGTCGGCCGGTCACCTATTGCTGGGAAGTGAAGTTCTAATTACGGGTGTTATTTAGATTAAGATATTAAAATAGAATAAGTTTAAATTGGGCCGGAGATTGCTGAGGCCTATTAGACGCGGGCCGCGAACAATGGAGACAACAGAGTAATTCCCCTCCGAAAAAAACAGAAATTTTCGTCATCGAGCCTCGTTTATTAAAAGAAATTAAACTTAAATGGAGCCGTTTCTTCCCCCTCTTATGAAATCATGCGAATTAATTAATCTGATGTTCGGAATCGCGCAAAACAACTGGTGAAACCAATTACCCGCCCCGAGTGGAGAACACGGCAATTAACGGACAATGAGTATCTGAGTTTACCTTAAATTACAGAGAACACTGTTTACATTTCAAGGTCCGTTCCGCGGGCTCAACCGGCGATATGGCAGTTGTGCAACTCCGTCCGGTGCTAAATTACGCTCTTGTACTTCGAGAGAACCGAGTCAGAACCGAGTCAAGATTTAAACAACAGACAAATCGTTCGCCCATTAAAAGGAAGCGGAGGGAATATATTAGAGCTGTTTATTAGATAAATAAACCGCAGGAGCTGTGAACAACAATTAGCGATCTCGGACCTGAGTGTCGCAGGGCGCACTTTTTCCTCAAATGAACGTCATTGCCGCGAATCTCCTGATGTTGTGACGTAAATTTTTCAAACCACTGTAACTAGATGCGATAAGATATTAACGCTAACGCCAAGGAAACCGGGATAGGCCTAGTGATATATATCAACCAGAAAAACTTTTATGGTCCAGGCACAGGATTAACCGGAACATTTTTAAACTTCTAGTAATCCTGATATCGCTATTGTTGAATCGTACGGAATAACAAAATTATTACCGTTATTTTCATTCTTTTATTTTCGGTCGCTAGATCGCCGGTTTATTGGAGAATTCTTTTAGAAACGCCTTGGACCAAACTCATTTGAGCGAAATAACTATTACCGACGGAGAGTCGGTTTTGGCGTCGGATACGGTGGCCGCCCGGCGTCGATATTATCTCCGCGGAGCTTCGGTATTTACTTTCGAGACTATTGTAATTCAACCGACGCCTTATCCGCCCCGAAGCCAATTGAATTCGATGACAAGTCAAGATTGCCCAGTGTTTTGTATTTAACGGAGCGCCCGTTTATCACGGCCGGCCATCCCAATTTCCCTATCGCAATCCTGCAGAATAATAAGCCAAATAGGGTGGATAAGGGGGGTGGTGGTGGTGGTGGTGGTGGGGGATTACCAAAAATCCAGGGCATATTTTGGCATCGGGCTAGCGAAATTATAACTGCAATACGAATTCCGGCGTGGTAAAGTGGGACAGTGGTTACCAACCGTGGACGTTGAATCAGCACTTCCTTCTCAATGTAATGTTATACATAATCGATTCTACAATAGTCTTTTATTCTACAGAGAAATTGATTGGCTCGTCTCAAAATTTCGGTTAACATTTAAGCCATTACATTACGTAGGAACATAGTATTTATTTTAGTTCTATGTCCTACCGACGTAATTCTTTCAAATCGTCTTAAACCAACTCATTTGTAACTGGTTTACTACTATTATCGGTACATACTAGCAGTTATTTCAAGCAATTTACAAGCGGCCACCACAATAGCAGTATCCTACATTATTTTATTTAAAAATTAGTTTCGAAACTTAGTTTCAACCTAGTTTCAATTCTGTTTAGCTTGCGCGTGTTAAAACCGCCTGTTCAAGGCATGTCGACGTGCTACCAGGTTCTGTTCGGGACAAACCGGCAAAGAGAAAAAGAAGGAATGAAAAAAAGAATTGATCATCTTATAAGCCTTGGCGACCCCCCCCCCTTCTCCCTATCACCGGTGCCACCCTACGCCTTAAACGCAGGCTGCGACTCCGGAATACATTAGATTCCGTGAGCACGATCCGAGACGCGGAATGGGACGGGAGAGGCGCCACCGCCAATTAGAGTGAGACGGAGCGAGAAGAGCAGGAGGAGGAGGAGGAGGAGGAGGAGGGGCTTTGCCAAAAAAGAATGCCAACCCCAAGGGGGAGGGGGAGACAGAGAGAGAGAGAGAGAGAGAGAGAGAGAGAGAGAGAGAGAGAGAGAGAGAGAGAGAGAGAGAGAGAGAGAGAGAGAGAGAGAGAGAGAGAGAGAGAAGACACAAGAAGAAGATGGGGGCCCGGGCTTATTGTGTGGGACGGGGAGGCCGCATTCCCCCCTGACACTAAGTAGGAGGCGAGGGAATCCATCAACCCGAAGAAGAAGAAGCCGGAGGGTGCGGCGGAAACGTGAGAGACCGGCCCGGAGCAGACGAGGCAAAAACCCTCCCGGGCCCTTCCCCGGGGGGCTTTGATTCAAGGCCCGTATAACGCCGGCGTTTCCACTCGGCAGGAATGTCCTCAGCGGAATTTCAGATCTCAAAACACCGCAAAAGAATACTTATTTACTTACCACGTGTCAAACTACTTCTACCGACGCTTGATTACCAAATGCCTAAGAAAAAAGGTTGGAACCAAAGTGTAAAACGTAATGGATTGCGGTGAAAAAAGTACGGTCGCATTCATTTTAATTTAACCCTAAATACAGTACAATTACACACCCCGAAAACATTAACACCCTCTCGGATTAATATAAAAATATATAAAAAAATGAAATCGACTCTATCCTCGAATTTATGCGAAGAAATTTTAATTTTTTTCTACGGTTGTCTGAACAAACGATACAAATAATATCATTCGTCCCGTCTTCGAGTTAAAGCGGAATCGGTTGAAGATACATCGAGACATTTCTCGGGTGGTTAAATACGAACTATCGGATATCGGAATAACGTTTAATATATTCAACAGTATAAATCAAGGTTTTTGAAAGGTTAGGGTTTTCCAATAAATCTTATTCATAAAGCCTAATTACGCGAGTAAGTAAATCTCTCTCTCTGCATTTAAAGTGTGGGGGAAACTGGCAAATTAATTACATTCTAAGTTATTAGTAACCCATTGTACAATCAGATAACGCAATGTAGGTCGTTGTAATGAACCGATTGTTTCCGCACCTCCCCGCGTTGTTACAGGTTCTATAAATAAATGAAATTGCACCGGCGAGGGCAAATAGCCCCCACTGTTCGACCTAGGGGGCACTACGAGCTACTGCCAAGGCAACATCGCCGGCGGAGATATATCGGCCAAACGGCCTGTTTCATAACGCCCTCCTCTGCATGTCGCCACCTCGTTTGCACCGATGAGAGAGCGCAATGGACCGGTCGGAAAAAGATGATTTAGAGTCGCGACAACTGTTCAATTTAATTGAATTAAAGCCGGGCGATGTAAATAAGCGCAGGTTATTGCTTTGAATAAAGTTTACCTGTTCAACGGGAAAACAGGTGTCGGGCTCGGATTTCCTCGTTAGAGGGCACAATTGGCACGAACATTTGGCATTCAAAGGCAATACGACGGAGTCCTGCAGGAGCCTCATAAGGTTTTGGAGAGCCACTAACTATTTTCATACGGAGGCCGAGAGAAATGATCAGGGAAAGAAGATCGCATAATTGATGACATTGTATGCCTTTTTTTTATTTTACATTCCAAAATGTTATCTGGCACAAAACAAAATCTGAGTATCTTCAGAATCGCGAAGAGCCTGTTGCGATTCCAATGATCATTGTGCTTTGTTATTTGTTACGAGCGTGAAATTCCAAGAACTGGCTTTGCAAACCCTATCAATTGACCATCCAGAGCTCATGACGCTCCTCCGTCCGACGTGACTTGACCTCCCAGGTCGGTCTGCGCGAACTAGGGGAGTAACAACGAGGCCGACTCGTTGCGACAGCGCCGTAAATAGTCGAAGTGGGACCGAGAGAGAGAGAGAGAGAGCAAGCCTCGGTATCTAAAGCACCGGTGACTTTAAAAGCACCACCGCTCCATTTACACACCTGTCGGGAAAATATCAAGGTTTGTAACGGCAGCGCTACGTTAGTAGCCCTCCAGGTGGACACTAAGGCTTCAATCACTTGGCTCAATCAACGCTCTAATTCCAAAGCCGAATTTCTATCCACAAGACACTATCCGATAAAAATTTCTTACATCCCGTATTTAAATTTTAAAGTCGCTTGTAACAGCGGTTATTTTGAAGTCCTAACCTAAAAATGTATTTATACAGGAAGGTTCAGAACAATTAACAATTTCAACCAATGACTTATTGAACTTCAAAATATAATATTATATTCGCGTCCAATTGAGTCTGCAAATCCGACAAAACCGAGACAGCGCTGGTTCAATGTACCCGATTTCCTATATGCATACGGAATCGCCGTATCGCTTTCTGGATTTCGCCAAGAATCGACTAATCGTCGGATTTACAGGAATCACGTCTGGAGAGCTTTCGATTTCTGGAAATTGAAATGTTGAATTCGAACGGACGAGGGGGTCCGTTCCGTCGAAACCGGTCTCGGTGTACAGGAAGCGCTGCGGGCCGATATGAATATAAATTTACGACGTCCAGAACGAAAGGACCCGATACGTTCATTCAACCGTACGGCAGTTGTGCGCGGTTGATGCTGTAAGGTGGTGGCAATGCGAAAACGCAGTTGAAGAATTAGTGAAGACGAAGCACATATAATGGGAAGATGGTTAACACACAGTATATAATTTAAGAGACGTCTCGAAAATATTGCAACTTTTGGAACAATAATATATCAACTGAAAGATAGATTTTCCCGTTTCAATATAAATTGATAATAGACCGTTCATAGGTTTTTTTAACATCATTTTAAAATCCAAGCGCGATATTACCTTGATCATTAAATTAAATTTTAAAATGTCCGTTCGAAAATTTACAAAATTTTGAGTTAAGCCTTTTTGTAGTGATATATTATTCATAAATGTGCATTATTCGAGGGGATTTATTGTAACAGAGGGGAGTTCCAAGCATGAAGACGTCCAATATAACACGTACAGGAGCGTTCAAGACAATCGACGGAAGTGATTGGCCTAGGGGCATTATAGTGAGTGCAAGAATAGATGACATATATATATATATATATATATATATATATATATATATATATATATATATATTGGGAAAATAATTCAGTGTGGATTCAGAGGGAAAAGGAGCGAGCATCGAAGAATGTTTATGAACCGCTGGTTTGGACAGGGGGGAGTACCAGTAAATCTTAACGCAGAGGGGGAAGGCTATTGGTGGTCGGGTTGTTGGGAGGGGGGGTAGAGGCAGAAATACCATTTCTCATCGTGATTCATTTTCGATTGGCTTTTTCTACCGAATTCATGAACTCTGGGACGATAAATCCGGTGTTTTGATTGCCCCGTAGCACGACGGTTGTCCTCCAACCCCCGCCCGTTTAAATATTCAGTCGGAACGTTGATTAATATCCTCCCTCCCTCCGTTCCTCAGTCCCATCACCCCCCCCCCCCCCACCCGGAGGAACAGGTTGGGGACGGTTTATGCGCGTGCCGACGGACCGGGGCCGGAAGAAAAATGTCTTCCGAAAAAGGGCCCCTCCTCGTGTATGAATTTATCGGGGGCCCATCGTAACGGCCCCCAAGAGCCGATCGGATGAGAGCGTTTTCATGATACACGTCCGCCCAACTCACGATATAGGGTCGGAGTAATATACCGCGCGTAATCTGTTTAATCTATCGTTATATGCAATCAATTTAGAGAGAATGAATATAGAGAGATGCCAACGCGATGGTGGAATATGCTGGATGCAAACCATCATGCGGATAATGAGAAAATTTTTATATAAACTTACCAGTGGTGAATAGAAGGCGGAACTGTCTATACTGGGGTAGGGGTTCTGGTCTGTAGACGGGTAGTGTGTTCCGTAGACTGTGGGGGGCCTCGGGTAGGAGGAGAGGGCGAGGCGGGCGGTGTCGTACTGACAGGAGCAGACCGTCTGGCCGGAGACGGGGTCAGCGAGAACGGGGCGGCCGCCCTCGCAGCAGGGGCTGCTGCCCCCGGGCGACACTGCGCCGCCCCCGCCGCCCGGAGGCGGAGAGACGCCCCCGCCCCCACCCCCGCCACCGCCCCCTCCTGAAGACGCCTGTTGCTGCCCCTGTCCACCTCCAACCACCAGCTGCAACAAAACACCATCTTCAGTTATCGTACAATATACTATATATTTTACCCATAATATCTGGACATATGAAATATTTCCATCCGAAAATCTTGTATAGCGACTTTGCTAACAGGATGTCGGTAGTATCCCCGGTATTCTTCCCTTTGTGAGTGAGGATCGCAAGAGTGATGAAAGCCTGTATTCCTTGTCCTAACCGCAAAACGGTGTCAAGAACAATCGTGCATCCCTCGTCCTCTTGAAATCAGTACTTAAATTGACATCCGAATCGTTCACCTTGTGCGATCGCAGTTTCGTGTCTACCCCAGCCTTTGAGGTCCCGCGGAGCGTTAAAGCGTGCGGTAGGGTCGACCCCGACGGGGGAGGCGTGAGGCTCCGTTTCTACCCCCCGTTTAGCCCCGCTTCTCCCCCTAATAAAGTAATTGTTTCGTTGGATGGCCCTCGACTGAAGGAGGGGCGCTCACAAAAACCCGCCCCCTCCCTCTCAGCCACTTCGCCCACCCCACCACTTACCCTCATCTCGGCCCACTCTGCTCAAATTGAATGAGAAATCTATATCTAAAAAGCTACCCCCCCCCCCGGCTCCCGGTTAAAGCCTTTAGGGGTGTTTAAACATTAACTCTCCCTCTCGGCGTCCCCTCTCTGTTATTCGCTACCCTTCTATTTACATTCGCTCCCCTCCGCCCTACCCGATCGTACGGCTTATATTTAAATTGAATAGCGTGAAATGAGATTTCTTTTTTGAGCCTATCACTTATCAGATTTTCGCCGAGTATAACGTGTTGACATTCGAGCGCCCGAATAAACTGGGCCGTATGCCCCCTAATCTAATTGAACGATACACGGCGCGTTTTGTACGTACAAAGCCGATAATAATAATGTGGCCTCCAGAGGTTCGAACTAATGCACTCCGATGTTCCTCTATTATAATCCCTTCTTATTTACACAACACAACAACTGAACTTACAACAACGTAGAATTCTATTAAAATTAAAAAAAAAAAGTTCACGAAGTTATGCCCATTATTGTCACACCTGCCGACCAAATTAAGATTTCAAGCACATGGTCTAGTACCGAAAAATGATGCCAACATAATACAAGTCTTTTTTTTACAAGCGGCAATATCGACTGGGAAAATCGCCTGCGTATTTGGCCCCGGATACTCTCCGTCAGATCCGCGTTTAAACGCCGCCCGGGGCCACTCGGTTACCGATCATTACGATAAAGGGGGCGCTCCGAAATCGCCGCACGTGTAATTTACCTTTCAAATTGATATAATCGATCGGTCGTCTTCTCTCCGATCGTTTTCATCGCTCAAATAGTCAAAGGGAGGGAGGAATTATGGAAATGGGGCCGGGCCGAAGCCACCGAGCCCATTAAACAACAGTTAACCTCGGGATGACTATTAGGTCCTATTAAAAGCATAAGTGGGCATAATCTGCTTGTGGAATAAATTTATGAGCAAGTCGACGCCTGATGTGAATGGGGTCGACGGACGGGTTTTTAAAACTTGTACGCGCCTATATTGTTTTTCAATATTTTCAAATTTCATAGAAATGTTATCGAAATAAAAATTCCCTGGGGTATTTTTGTGGGACTGTAATTAACTCGAATTCGATATAAACTCTTGATTTGAAATATTACAATGCCCTCGTATAATGTTGTATTCATGTCCATATCCTAGAATTTCTGTATTATTCGTGATCTCAAATATAAAATCGCCAACCAATCAATAGCGTATTTACAACCCGTATATTCGGGTTTTCTACCGATTCGTCTGCTAACAACAGAAACTGAGTAAAGCTGTTGGTTTTTTCCTTCTGTTTCTATTGGGACAAATCCGAGAAGAATTTATCATTATGCTCATGTCGTCCGATTGTCCGACCGCAAAATTGACTTTGCCGGACCACGCCATTTGTCCCCGGGCCCCGAACCGCTTTATATAAAACGACCGCAGATGGGGTAAAGGCCGGCCCTCGGCATTATAGCTGTTCGGCGCCATGTCCTGTTGAACGCATTCGCGAGAAATCGAGTTTTAATTGTTCCGCCGTTTTATCACCTCCGACTGTTGTAAAGTTCAATCCAAACCGGTTCCGGAGTTTCATTCGGCGATCATTAAAACAGGAGATGATGTAATTCGACTTTGAGTCAGGAGACCCGACAATTCATATTTCTAATATGAATATGATTTAAAGTAACCATTTTTAGTTAAAGAAAAATATTTTATATTTAACTCGTGCTTTCTTTTTTCCATGTTGGAAACATTTTCTATACTGAAGTGTATAACCCTTATCACAAACGAGGGATGTAATTTATGTATATACTTTTTTCATTTTTTACCAAATATTTTCCTGGATAATTCATAGAATTTATAAATACAGGAAGGTCAAAGATAAATAGAACGACTGTTTGTTTTCAAAGAGTAATAAATTTCGGTCTCCAGTGAACCGTTCGAGGAACCGATCTCGTCCGGGAAATGAACCGACGGACAGCTCTTAAATTCTGGATCCAGTCAAAGGAAGCCGGACCATCTTTATTACACTCCGGGGACCCCTTCTTGGCTTTTTTTGTATAAGGGAGACGGTCAAATAAAAAACAAAAAAAGGTCGTTTATATTTAGGCCGAATGTATTTCCAATGATAGGGCGACCTCTATTAATAGCCCGAGGATGTTATCAGCGGCCCGATTGATGACGGGCACTAAATATATGTGTGTGTGTGTGTGTATATATATATATATATATATATATATATATATATATATATATAAATAAGAGACGGCCACTTTCACCCAAATTGGATTCAAATAAACTTGGGAAGGAATTAATAACGAAGAGATAAGATAAAGCTGAGCCACAGGGGGAAGGGGGGCTGATAGCCCAGTTCGACGCTAGTCGGGCTCTTGGGGCTAAACAGTACTTCCCGTTTATTTTTTTTTCCCCCCTCGAAGATATTTACGAGCCGGTCAACACCATTTCACTTGATGGTGTCCAATAATAACAATATTTCGTCGAGATAAACCCGGTCGGTCAAAGGTTATCCTCCTATACATCAATAAAAGTATTCGGATATGAAAGTTTTCAATGCCGACCTTTTCAAGTTATAACTATCGGCCCGATATATCGAGGATATGAGTATCGTATATGAGGATAAAGTTTATTTCCAATTACGTGCTAAAGAAACAAATGAAATACCAGATTTAGACGGAAGCGATTTCCTGTATATCTGAAACAAGTCTATGATTAATTTTAATGTATA